>CM059216.1:30402175-31020925 GCA_030347435.1 Clarias fuscus
GTACAGTATGTCCCACACCTAAGAAGGTCCACCATACCTTCTCTTCAAACTTCATCATCACATCTATCAGATTTCTTTGCCTCCACATGCTGTAGTAGCTGTCCAGTGCTGCACAGATTTCAAATAAAAAGACAGCCACACATTTAAATTGACAACAAATCAGAAAATATGTCGAAATTGAACTGTTTCGCAACTTGCATGCTGGTTTGGTTCAGACCCTTTTACTGCTGTAAGTTTGTATTTCCTGCTACCTTTTACACTTCTGTCTATAGGATGACTCCATGTTTGGCTGCCAGTGCTCACTAGTTGTTTCTCTGTAGTACTTAATTGTGTCACTTTAGGTGTGTGTTTGTATTTCAAGCCATGCACACTAATGTATTTCTCATCCCACAGTGGATTTTTCTTACATTGTAGTTTGTGACTATTTATGAAGCGGAGCTTGCTCTATTAGTTTTAACAGTGTGCTTAGGACTCAAGGGCAAAATTCATTTTTCCTTGGTACCATCGGGTCAGCATTATTACCCAGTTTAGTGGAAGTACTTAGGAAATGTGCAAAGACGGCATGTGGATTATTTGATTCTTTCACCTTCCTTTACTTTTGAAGGGCTGAAACAAGACAGGCTTGTGACTTCTACAGTATGTGAAAAAGCTATGTATCAAGATTAAATTTATGGTTATGCGGATCGGTGGTCAAGCAAAAAATAAAAATAAAAATAAAAATCCTGTATAGTTTTGCAAAATGTCTTGTCATTAACACAAGTTATTATGTGTAGAGTATGTGGAGATACATATACTGTACTGTATGTGATGTGTTATCATCATTTCCATCTACACTTTCACATTTATGTGCATTCACTGGGTAGATACATTTTTCCAGACCTACAGTCCAAACAAAGCTATGTAACTTTCCACTAACTGTAAGGGCTGGATAGTTGTAGGAAGAACAATGAAAGCAATCGCTAATAGGTGGATAAAAGTTACTGTATATGTAAAAAAGCAATCAGTCAAACTATGAATATTATAGCCATGATTTCTGAAATACATTACAGAAACAATAATAAGTTAGTAGACATAGTATCTGGATATAAAAACATCATTTTGACAGATATATGTGGTTTACATTTGCATTTATATCCAGAAAAATGTACAGAAGTGCTTTGTTTTGGCTGTTAAAGGCGTATCTTTATGCTAGTAAGAATACTCTAGGTTAGGGTCTGAGAAACACCACTGGATAGAATTTAGTGCACGGAGATAGATTTTTTTTTTTTTGTGTTCGATCACTTCTTCACTAATTATTGCTTTTGAAAAGAAGTTAGGTCTTCACTTTATATCTGATGCCAGAGAAAAAATTCATTCCACCACCTGCTGGCAAGTACAGAGAAATCCTGACTCATGTCTTTCTTCTACCTTGAAGGCAGGTCAAGCCAATCTGTATTAGACCCTCAGACAGAATTTGGCACTAAGCATTGTTAAATAAGTGCCTGCAGGTACTGTAGATGTGTGTTCATTTTTGGCTTTATAGGCAAGCATCACTGTGTTACACCTGACCCTGGCACGGGCAGGGAGCCAGTGGTGGAAATGTAGAAATAGGCAGGCAGATGTGGAAGAGCTTGAAAATAAGGCATGAAGTCAAGATTGGCAATATGTTTGGTTAGCTGGTCCTTTATGAAGGTTGTGAGGGAATATGTGAAGGTTATAATGTTGAGAAGTTCATTTTTGGGAAAAGGTTTTAGACTTAGTACCAGAATTTTGGATATTATCCATGCACTTAGGGATGTCCAAAATTATTGTTGTCCATTAGTTACTATGTAGAAACGCATCAGGGACTTGATGTGAACAGTGAATACATGCATATTATGGTAATATGTTAAATTGAAGACAAATGCCTGACAAGGTTGCATGCTCTGGTATTCCTGGTACGGCACAGATCAAAACGGCGAGATCAGGACACCACCACGACGAAACGTGCTCCGAAGGCACGCAGATAACTGATTGTTTTCACAAGATTCCTGGCAGACCTTGATGTTGTTGGTTTTGAGGGATTTGCCAGGATGCCAAGAAGCTATTCTGGAGGCAATGATCTGTAATCCGAAAACGAGGTATCAGTAAGGCAGATTTCATAACCATGAAGCTGTTTAATACGTAATAACCGTTCCTCGAAAATGCCTCTAGATCAGAAGGCAAACAGATGGTGTGAATTACAAAAGGTGGCCCTTGGTGTATACAGTAAATGGTAAGTAAACAGTTTCAGGGATGCAATATGCTGGACATCGTACATTGTAACATGTGGGTGTTGGAAGCATTTGGAATCCGCAAATGCAAATTCTGTGTATTTTGGCTCTCCCAACTGTTACGGTTAAACACACAGTCTGTCAGGGTTAATAATCATATACAGTTTTGCTAATTAATCCAGTTAAACTTGGGGATGTCAGTGGTTAATTATGAACCAGTATTTGACAAATGGTGTACTGCATGGTCGAGGGTCTGGGATTGAGCCTGGCGCTAATCCTATGGGTTTCCTTCCACTTCTAATTGCTTTGGCTATTATGAAATGCCTCTAGATGTTTGTGCAAAATGCCTTGTGATCGTCCTGCGGTAGCTCAGTGTAAATTGTGAGATGCTCTAGCAATGTTTGCCCAATACCCAAAGGTAACAACTTCAGTGAGACGTGTCAGACATCAATACCAAGTGTGACAATCGGACATTCAGAAAGCATTCTGATCCCTTGAATGTGTGGAGAAAAGAGAAATGGTCAGAATACTTAATCAGTGACACAACTTATAGTCATAAGGCTACTGTTGACCATATATTAGGAATTTATGCTATTTACTGTGGCTTACAAAAAAAAAAATTAAGCTAAAATTCAGTAAACATAGTATCGGTGCTGATTTAACTTTTTTATGTTATACATAGAAAATACGTGAATTTTTTATAACAAAAAAAAGTTATACACAGAAAATGTTTAAGCCAAAGAAGCTACTTCTGAAGTTTACGCAACATGGAAGTGAACAATCTCGCTTCCCTAAAAATTTCAAGTTGTTAACTTCAGCCTTTTTTGAGAGATAATTTTATACTGTCTCACTTCAAACAATTATCACGTAAAATGCAAATTATTCATATTTCTTTATGAGTATTGATACTGAAATTGGTGTAAGCTTTGAGAAACCTGTAAAAATTGTTGCTATCAACAGTGGTTTTGTTTAAATGTTCCAAAAGTTTTCTATGTTTTAAGGTATGTGTCTAATTTGGTTACAGGAATTTAATGAATGATTGAATGATGTGCACTAGGGGATCATATCACATTTACCTTACAGGAATATACAGTATAGAAAACCAAGGTTACCCTGTGAATGTAGGTATAAAAGATTTTCTTTTTCTTTTTAAATGGATTTCTTTAATAAAAATGGCTGTTTACGCTGAATTGGAATTCCAAGCTGCTACCTTTTGGCTTCATATGGTATTTTGTTCGGATCTGTCTTAGATTGTGTTGCGTCTCCGATGCTAGATTCTACAATATTTAAAAATGAATGTAACAAATAGATAGATAAAGAAAATGCAAGTTACACTGGTATAATAAAAAAGAAAAAGAAAAAGTCATTATTTAACAAAGAAAAAAAATGTTTAATATGGTGGATTTTTCTGTTTCGAGAACTTTTATGGAAGATGACTCAGGTGTTAGCGTGTTGTTAAGGTTGATAAGTTTTTTTTTTTCCCCCCATAATAGGGAAGAATTTTTCTATATAACCGAACAGACAAGGTTTTATTTCTTTTCTTTTAAATCTATTAAAACTGCTTTTTGTATTTGCCCCAATAACTATCGTTAACAGGGCGACCTCAGTGCTTTGCACGAGAGATTGTTTTTGGTGAAAGAATAAAAAACAAAAAATCTGTAGTGTCCGTAACCAGGTCAAATGTAAATTGCGATAACCTTAAATTTTTGCATTTTTGAATAATACACTTTTTTAGGTTTATGTCTTTTCATGTGAAATCAAAATTGGCCAAGTTTCATCTGAATGACAGTTAAGATCATTGAAAGATTTGAATTTAAAGAAGTTACGGACACTACTAAGGTATTAAGGAATTGTTTTTTTTTTGTTGTTTTTTTTGTCTGATAAAAATATAAATGTGTATGGGTATTTACAAAAAAAAAAAAAGCATGGATCAGGAGATAAGAAGCATTAACTATTATGAAAAATGGTGTTTCTTGATCCTATCTGACAATTCACTTTTTTCCCTAAGTAAGACACATTTTTAGCACCAGTAGCACGTTTTAGATATCTTAGTTTTTTCACTGGAGGCAAAAACAAACCCTGACCCTAACCCTAGCTGAAGTTACAGGAGGGTATAAAAATACAAGGAAACCCTTTATGGTAACTACTACATAAAGTAACTACTGCTGACTTTACTTTTGTACTTCATGCCAGCGCGTGAGATCGCTGTTGTGATTATCATAGCTAGCAATGGCCAAACTACATCTGCATGACATTTTTTGCATGACATTGACTGTAAACAGGAAAAGCGGTACAGGAATTTAATGAATGATTGAATGATGTGCACTAGGGGATCATATCACATTTACCTTACAGGAATATACAGTATAGAAAACCAAGGTTACCCTGTGAATGTAGGTATAAAAGATTTTCTTTTTCTTTTTAAATGGATTTCTTTAATAAAAATGGCTGTTTACGCTGAATTGGAATTCCAAGCTGCTACCTTTTGGCTTCATATGGTATTTTGTTCGGATCTGTCTTAGATTGTGTTGCGTCTCCGATGCTAGATTCTACAATATTTAAAAATGAATTTAACAAATAGATAGATAAAGAAAATGCAAGTTACACTGCTTTAAAAAAAGAAAAAAGAAAGAAAGAAAAAGTCATTATTTAACAAAGAAAAAAAATGTTTAATATGGTGGATTTTTCTGTTTCGAGAACTTTTATGGAAGATGACTCAGGTGTTGTAAAGGTTGACAAGTTTTTTTTTCTTTTTTTCCCCATAATAGGGAAGAATTTTTCTATATAACCGAACAGACAAGGTTTTATTTCTTTTCTTTTGAACTTTAACAGAATAATAATAATAATAATAATACAAAGAAATGCAAGTAAAGGAAGGACTGTTTATAAGTGGTATAACAGGAACTAGGTTGTCTTGCTGGGGGTTCGTAACATCAAATGTGATAATAATGCATTTTTAAATGAAATGAAAGCAATTGAAATTAAGCAAACCGCTGTCATAAGATAAATGGCGCACTAGGAAAATCATCCGCTTCGAGTGGGAAATTTGACATAACCCATGGACTATATCCCCTTTGTGTATTTTCCCTTAGATATTACATTACATATTGGTTTGACATCACAGTAATATCCAGTGGGAGAAACCGGAGCTGAGCCGACGCAGGCCGCGTTCATGACAGATGCATCGATAGTTTTAAGCAGAACAGAACAAGTCATCTGTCAGATAGGAATGGAATAAAATACAGCTCCTACACACAATTGACTAGAATGTTGATTGGTGCACAAGACACAGGCTGTGAAACTCAAATAGCCACAGTTGTTGCATGAGTGGGCCTGGAGTTAGCACCCAGGGGATGGAGCTCTTAGGAACACAGCTCTCTCTCCTTCACTGAATAAAACAGAGTCGATAATATGCCTGGTTGGAACAGTTTATCTCTTACAATGCAGAGTTGTCAGACAAACTTTAGCACCCCTACCCCAACATACTCGACCCTCTCTACTCCATTCATAATCTAGCTGAGAAGTCCTGCTTTTGCTTAAAGCACCCTACAGTAAATGTCAACCTTATTTGAATACTGTCTGCTATTACTTGGCTGTAAGCTGTAGATGTGATTTCTCTCCGAGCCAAATGCGCCTTGGCTAATGCTGCTGGTGCGGCATCGACTCCTTTGCCCTGAGCTGTGTTGTAGGATTTGGTTGCAATACATAAGCCTATTATGCCTGTTTGTGGGAGGCTTATGAAGAAAGTCATATCTCTGTAAAAAAAAAAAAAAAAAAAAAAACTATTGGGGAAAATGTTTCCTTGACATCGGTAGTCATAGACCGAGCATCGATATGATTACATTTTTATGACAGGAAGAGAAATGCAAGTGACAACATCCATAGTTTTAGTTGATTGTAAGAATCATCACAGTTTGGAGTACAGTTTGGACAATGGAATTTATATGCTTTATTTAAAGTACGGATTTAAGGTGAAATTTCGTATTGCGAAACATATTTTCCCATAGGAAATAATGTAAATGCAGACAATCCGTTCCAGCCACTCAAAAATATCAGTGATATTATCAATTTCCAGCACTACGATCAATTTTTTTGCATATGAAAAACAATCAAAACATTTATATTGAAAAATGAAAAATATTTGACTTATATAAATTAAGTCAAATATGAAATAAATAGACAGTAAACCTCACTTAACCTTACTTTATGATCTCTCTCGGCACCGGCTGCTTTAAAAACCAAACTGGAAGCTGCTCCCTTTTCTTTTTTCTACCGTCCTTGGTAACATTCTTGATACCCATGGTGCCACGTCTTCACTAAATCTTGCACAAAATGCAAAAATACCCACAAACAAATATGTAAACTCACTTCACTTGTTGACGCAAACAAGTTTTGTACAAACGGGAGCCGTTCAAAACTGACCGTTTGGTTCGCTCGGTTCGGTCGCTGGTATGCCGAGAAGAAAAACACTTGGGATTTTTCTTATTTTTTATTTTAATTCGGCCCAAAGAAACAAAATACCACGGCTGTACCGAAAGTAATGCAAAAACAGGGCCACGTTTCGATTATCCGCCCTTCCACAGATTGTTCAATTTGCACATTTGACAGAGTAACTCTTCCTCCATACAAAGGTACTGTACTACACAACATACTGTAGTCTCCATCACAAGCCATGGTATTGCACGATTGTCGAACTCTTCAATCCCCTCCTTTGAGCTTTATTATCCGTCTGTGCACATTGCTCTCGTCGGTGGTGTCATCTCTAAACATTCTCCAGCGCAGCGGGAGACCATCAACCCGTCAACCTTAGCAAATGGGATTTTCAAAAAAGGATTGGAGAGTTGAGTTCAAGCACTGTGCAAATGCATGGCTTGTGATGGAGATGATGTTGACTAGTACCTTTATATAGATGAAGAGTTACTCTACCTATATGTGCAATTTGAACAATCACTAAATATATATAAAAAAATAAATAAATCACTATATAACCATTTTTTAGATTGGTTTAGATTGTTTTATTAATTTAAATGAATACACATGAACTTTTACAAACCTTTCATTTTGAATCCCTCTGGATTAGAGACTTACCTGTGCAGAATGTGTCAAGTTTTATTGGGGGTCTTGTACGCTGGTCATGCTGGTTTTGCCGAGCCAATTAATCATTTTTCAATTACCAAACATGTCATAGTGCTATGCACATTCTTATGTGTCGTTGTTTTTTTTTTTTTTTTTCCTTCTTTTTTTTTTTTTCTACACGGCCACACTCATCAACATGTAAAAGATTTCTTTTCAGTAAGGTGATCGAGCATATTTTCAAAGGATTGGACGTTCGAAAAAGGAAAAAGACATTTGAAGTATGATTTGGGGGACAAAAGTCATGTGCAGTTCCGTAGGTAACTGTTTGCTGTAGTGATGTAAATGTCTAATCAGTGGACTGTGGTTTGGCTGAAACAGGACTGCAATTGGGGCAAGGGCTTCAGGGTGCAAATGTGACGAGAAGAAAGGGCCCGCACGTCTCCGTAAAGCCCCGTATCACTATTGGTGTTGTTTTAATGCAATGACATCATCAGCGATGAGTTGAAATCTTGTTTGTAAAAAAAAAACAAGGTCTGCTTTTGTGTTGCTTTTGTGAGTCGTCAATACCGCCGCTATGTACAGGCATTCATATGTAATAATTCAGTCTGGAACCCTATTCACTTGTGTTTTTAAGAAATGTAGCCTCTATTCTTCCATACTATTATATGTGTTACATTATAGCCCAGGTACAGCGAAAAGCATTATAAGCTCCATCAATACACAGGAGGTATCTCTGCACATACATACATACACATATTGATGAAAGATCCTGTCTGCGCTATAGATATACAGCTATACAGTGATGGCCAAAAGTATTAAGAAAGCATATCCCATGTGTTATAGTTCTCTCTGTGCACAAAACAGGTGATGTCACTAATTAGCTCAAGGCTAAGAGCTGTGCTAATTAGAATCAGGTGGATTTAGCTGGAATCAGGGTTTTTACTTTCCGAAGCCGGGGTTGTCCCTTTCTGCACAAAAATGGATAAAACCAGCAGATTCTCAAGGGAACTGCAGACTTCTGTGCATGATGTTCAGGAAGCGATCGCGCAGGCATGGATTGAGCATGGAAGAGAACTGCACATGTCTATTTGACTCCATGACCAGCCGGATCCAGCAGGTTTTGTAGATTAAGAGACTTCATAGTAAGTACTGATTGTTGTATAGCAATTCAAATCCTTCAAATAAAAAAAAAAAAAATACTCTTATTACCTTTATCGTCTTTTTTTTTTTTCTTTCTTTCATTGAGAATGTCATTAAAACATCGAATTTCACTTTTTGTCTCAATATTTGACTGCCACTGTATATTCAGTGTGATCTCTATAACGTGACAGTTCTAGGAGGGAAAACAACTTGTCCAAGAAATCAGAGATATAGTCCAGGGTATAGTAACTTTTTACACCTATGATGAGAAGAAAAGCATCTCAGCATAGACAAAGCATCACTTCTTGAGGTGCACGAGGCACAACAGCAGAACACCACATCAGCTTCCACATCTGTCAGGAAAGAACATGAATCTAAGGCTATTAAGGGCACTCGAAGTGGAGCGAGTGTGTGTCTATAAGAATGTGTGAAACGTTTTTGAACAGGAATGTGGAATGTGAAAAATACCTCATGAAGCATGGTCGCACTGTGACTACAGTAGCAAATAGACTAGATTAGGGAAAGCAAACATTACCAGAACAGCGTGCCTTCAACAATAAAGGCTTGATTGTGGGTGCAATATTCGAGGTGTGTATATTGTATGTGGAAGATGTGACAGATCAAAATCTGAGTTCATGTTCACAGACAACAGTTTTAGTTTAGCAAAGTTTACGGCATTTGGCAGACACCCATATCCAGAGCGACTTGTGTTTTTTAACCTCATTATACAATTAAGCAGTCGCTCAGCACTGGCAACTTGGTGGGCTCTGAACCTGAGATCTTCTAATCAGTTGCCCAACGCCTTAACCACTGAGCTAACACCCTTCCCTTTCGTTACTGTACTCAAGTTAATATATCTGTACTTTACTCCTCTACATCCTACAGCAAAACCTGTCTACACTTTTTAAATAACCAGAAGGGTACATGTACAGTAGTTGCGTTTAATTTGCGACGCGCTTGATAACGTGACAGATGCTAGAAATCAGGAGGCGCGCTGGTTGTGTATAGCGGCGAAAACAGCATGTTCACAGTCGGGAAGCTCAAAGAGAGAGAGAGAGAGACATAAACTTTGAGCTAATACAAGCTCAGTCTTTTTATTCGTAAATAAATTTGAAGGTCAGTACTTTTGTACTTTAACTCTAGTACATATGTAAATGGAGGACTTCTACTTTTACTTGAGGAACATTTTTGACTGAAGGTCTCTCTACTTTCACTCGAGTACCGGGTTTGTGTACTTTGCCCTCCACTGTTTACAGATGGGTTTTAATGCGACAACACTTTAGCATTCTTCAGTATTCTACACTACAGTAGTAGTGCTCTTCCCTTTCAGTTCTCACAAGTGAGCGGCACTAAGAGCTCCAGAAGACGAAATGCAATGATGTTCGTCGGTAAGAATATATTCCGTGCCCCTTCGAGCAAGCTGGGGAAAAAGGCTTATTCTAATTGCATAAGGAAAGAAAATGTCTCTTTTATAAATAACTCGCAGAAATACCTAATGTAAATATAGCACTATTAGAGACTGTTCAGAAAAACCTGAAGGGCCATTTTCTGAATACAAGGAGTGCATTATTTTTATACGTGCATGCTCAATTATTATTTGAAATCAGTGCAATTGGTCAAATCTGTCTCTTAAATAATGCTACGTCAATATAACTGTTTGGTTTCGTCCGTTTGGGTACGATGTTAACAAGTGAACTTTGCTTAGATTGAAAGCATCCAAACATCGTCAGTTCTGCAGTACAATGGACTGGGAGTTCAGTGGCTTTCATTAATGCAACACTAAGGCAAAATCCATAATGAGTAAAATGAGACAGAGTTCATTATCCGTGCAGTTTATTTATTTATTTTTTATCGTTATTGGACATAACGTGTCATATATTTATAGTCCAGGACCTCACATAAACCCATGGGAGAGAGACTTCAGAGATCAATATGTTTACTAAGCCAAATCTACTTCTGATAATCCTCACTCCTCACGATCGAACACCAGCCGAGGACCCGTGCTTGGACTTGGAGCTGTTTTACTACAAAACAAGAGGAGACATAATTAAAATGTTTAGAGATTTAAATGAATAATATGAACCGTCCGCTAGTAGTTAAATCGGTGGCGTATACCGTAGCATCGGAATCATCGTAGACAGATTTTTTAAATGTGCAGCCCACCCCTCGTATGCTATCGTATATAACACAACATACTGAACTTTCTGCAGCTCAGCTTAGCTATAGGTGTACATGTTACATACTACAGGGGGCGTTCGAGTCAAACCGGGACAAACTTTTTTTTTGGGGGAATGAAAGTACAAAACTGATTGACACAATCAAAAGTCCCAGTTTGACTTGAACTCCTTTGTATATATATAGGTTTACTATATATTATATCAAGATTATGTATACATTGCTATATTTACCTTTAGATTTATGTGTATTTTACAACATTTCTACAATATTTGCATACATTTGGAATTTTATTTATTCTTATCTTATCTTTGTATCTTTTTATTTTATTTATTTATTTTTATATTTTTTCTAAAATTCCTGCTTTATTTCTTATGTTTTTGTTCCACCCACAGGATTTTATATAAGGTCCTGGAACACTAATTTCCCCTTGGAATCAGTTAAGATTTCAATTATCTTATTTTATCTTATCTTATCTTATCTTATCTTATCTTTTCATATCTCTTGCAGTGATTGACTGCGAGCATGTGCCATATTCCCTAAAATTATTATTATTATTATTATTATTATTATTATTATTTTACATTAAAAAGTCTTATAAACCACCTATGATGTCACCATGACCCCAGGGTTGGGAAACCCTGATTTTTTTACTTAAGAAAAAACCTTAGAGCTCTGAATCATACAGTATGCAGACTGTTGATTCAATTAGATTTTTCGGCACTGTGATTATCAATCTCATTCAATTAGATTTCCTTTCATACATTTTTTGATGTGTTAAAAGCTACTCTTAAACTATCCATGAAACTAATTCTCTATACCGCTTATTCTGTACATGGTTTCGGGAAGCCTGGAGCCTATCCAAGGGGACTCGCGGCAGGGAACAGCTTGGACCTGTACGTTTCTCATACCAATTTTCTGATCCACACTCCAGTCCAGTAGGTGGCGCTAAATGCACCAACTGTCCCGAAACTCAAAAGAAGAAGAATATGTCTCCTAAAATTAGATATGTCTAAATATGTCTCCTAAAATTTTGCAACGTACATTGTGGAAGATGCAGTGTAACTCTTTGAAAAGCTGTGATATATTTGCAATGAATTCATCAATTTTAGGTACCTAAGTGAAATATATCAATGTAAATTGATTTGGAATCAAAAATGACCAGCAAAAGATCAGTTAAATGGCATAGTTCATTTATTTGCACAGCTCTCGAGTCAGTATAAGTCTATAAGATGCCTTTCGTCCAGAGTTAAATTATCTGCCAAGTTCCAGCATCCCAGGTGTGTGTGTGACAATATAGCTCGAAGTCTAACACTTGTTACACTCCGGGTTTAAATTAGAATTTGTGCCCTGACCACCGGTAGTCTTTTACTCATTAAATTGGCACTAAGCTGGCCATCCATGTCCCCGACATGTCTGTTTCACTTACTAATGAGTATCTACTGACTGACCATCTGTGCTAGGTTTCATAAAAACAATTATCTTAGCACCCCTCACTGAGTGTCAGATAACACACTTCCCTTTTGTTTGGGTGATTTCTAATGTTCAGTATATTGTTTGCAAAAACATATCTGAATCACGTATCCTGTAGATCCTCTGGTTGGAAGCGCTGGCGATAAATTTGGCACGTTCTCCTCTTGTAATTACTGTAATCCATCTCTTTTTATACGCTCGTTACTTGGAACATTTGGAAATATTACACCTGGATTTATTTTTTTGTGTGTGTGTGTGCGTGTGTGTGCGTGCGTGCTTGAGCTGAAAAGTACAGTTCCTGCCCCCCCAAAAAGTCGACATTTGGATTTTAATGAGCCACTATTTAAGATCCTTTAATCGCTTGATCTGTTAAGATCTCAGGTAAAAAAAAAAAAAGCACCTTTTGATGAAAACATTTGTCGTGACATTGGATATGATGATCGAAACAATTCCATGGCAAATGTGCAGCATAATCAAAGCTAATCACACGAAAATATTGTAGTGAGACTTTTATTTCTTTTTTGTATGCTGCAGTAGTTCGTGATAAACTGCGACATTGTACGGTACTGTAGCTGAGGAAGCTACGTGGCTGTGATGCTCATCCCGCTTTTTTTTTTTTTTTTCAGTTTGATCGGGCGTCTAAACGATTCTGTACCGAACGCAGAAGCTTCCAAGTGGCGCAACAGGAACGCATTAAAACATGATCAAATATTGCACATTAAAATCCTCTGATCTGCCTTTTTCTCCAAACTCTGTCAGTGAATTAGTCTCAAACCCACTCATTATACACGCTTACACCGGTCTCAAAACACCGCGAGCGCTAATGCTTACAGCAACACATCCCCTGCGATCACCGTCGTGTTGAGTTTTGAGACTTTGGAGGTGTCTGAGGAGGAGAAACATCACGGTTTTGTTATGATCCTACAGGTGGCGCACTCTGATCCTACAGGTGCCGCACTCTGAATAGCTCAGAGTGCGCCACCTGTAGGATCATACAGGTGGCGCACTCTGTGTGAATAGCTCAGAGTGCGCCACCACAGGTGGCGCACTCTGAGCTATTCACACGTTTTCATCCCATGTGGTAGGAGTGAATTATTTGTATAGAAATAATCATGATGGTGGATGATGTAACAGAGATACAGTAACAGTAACGTACTCATTGCTCAGTAACAATGTAGCTTTGGGTTTGATTTCTATTGAAGGTTAATGTTAAACTTTTGCATTTTAAAGTTAGTTTGTATTGTTTAAATACAACTTGGTTTTAAGTGAGAAAACTAATGTTATAAGGAACGGGCTACATTTAATTACTCAAAGTTTTATAAAAGGTTTCAAATTTGAACAAAATCGGGGTCAAATATAATATCGAATCGGGATATTTGTAAAATCGTTATACTTATAGAATCGCAATCAAATTGATCGAACTGACTGATGATTTGCATCCCCAATTTTCCTATTTTAATAAAAAACATTAGTACAATCATCCACGCAGTAACTAGCCCGTTTCAGCAGAGCATCATAAGCCGTCCGCACTTACCGATTCTCCCTATTTACATTTTTTTATGAAATAAAAATTATGAAGGCTAGGATTTTATTCCTACTTGTTAAATTAAAAACATCTCATCTTTTTTTTTTCTCGTCTAAACTTCTTTCCGTTTCTTCTCTCTCATTCTTTTCCCTGCTCCTCTTCAGGATCATTAATACTATACTGTAGCAGGAATTTTGCTTTATTTATATTGATTTTTATTTATTTATTTATTTTTTTTAGTTTACTGAAGAGAAAAAAAAAAAGGCTTTGGCTTTGATGTGCAAAAAAAGGTGGCACCTAGAAACAGTGTTTCTGACATTTTGTATAGCTGCAATTGTCATCGCCTGACTAACCCCCAGTGAGCTGGAGCGGATTCGTTTTAACATAATTACAGCAATTCCGGCAATTTACCCACTCTCCCCCATTCCCAAGCAAAGTGAGGGTGTACGTAGCGCTCACACTTACCTCCATCCTTATAGTGCTGTAATGTTTCATCACAGATGCAGAGAAATTCAATTCAATGCATGTTAATCAGCTGATCCAGGGACCTTTCACCATCTACTGAGATGCAACAGTATGGACAGTACAGTAGGTCCAGTAGTCCTGTTCGGTGAATTTCGCCCAATAAAAACACTTTTTTTCTTTCTTTCTTTCTTTCTTTTTTTTTTTTTTTTTTTTAGCTCTGTGTTTGGTGTTAATAGACGAGCACTACAGCATATCATCATCTCTGAACCATCACAGTCAACAAATACACAAGTAAATGCTTTGATGAATAAATGTCTGGACTGACGTGATATTAAAGACGTATTGAGACGACAAATTATCAGCCTTCTGGCAGTTTTGTATATAACGTGATTAATCGGAAAAAAAGAGGTGACATGGAATTGTAAGGTTGTTTAGCAGTAACTTGTAGTTACACATGATTTAGAGCGATTCAAGTGATTCATATCATTAAAAAAAAAAAAAAAAAAAGTATGTTTATATTTGGTGAAAGGAGAAGGATGCATAAATCTCACTTCTGCCTTTCGTCAAAGAGAACGTTGAGATGCGTCTTGGCCTATTTGATGTGCTGTTTTTGTAAATTGCGTTCAGTTATACAGATTCAATCTGCGCTTTTTAGTAACGAGAGCCTTGATTGCATATCGTGAACTTCTTGACTGGCACAGTTTTCTCCAAGCTTTTACTGATTTTACTCTGGTCTAATAATATGCGCTTCAGATAATATGCGGTTTCTTCTTAAGGCATCAATCATAATAGCCTCATAAGAAAATATTTTAAATCAACATCAGTGGGGCCTCCGAGTGGCGCAGTGGTAAAAGCGCTCGCCCTATCATCCGGAGATCGCTAGTTCGAATCCCGGGTGGTGCTGTAACCTCCAGCAGCTGGAGGTCTAGAGAGGGCTGATTGGCCGAGCTCTCTCAGAGGGGAGGGATGAGAGGTACTTAGTGCTCCCACATTAATCACGGCTCTACAGCCAATCAGGGGCGTCTGTGAGCTCACGCAATGGAGGGAGCCGATAGCGCTGTCCTCTGAGTGTGTTACGCCGCCCCCAACGGTGCGCGAGCGAGCAGTTCGAAAAGATGCGGTCGGAGGAAACACGTGATAGTCTTCGGCCCTCCCGGCTGAGTGGTAGTAATAGCCTTAATGTAATAGCCTTAATGTGGAGCCCACTAGTGACGGGGAGGAATTGGACATGACTAAATTAGGGAGAAAATCGGGGAAAAATCCAAAAAATAAATAAATAAATAAATAAATCAACATCAGTTACCTGCCATGTTTTAGCACCGTCATACCTTTTATTGATCAGGCAGGAAGCTGCAACAACCGGAGCTGGATTGAGTTGAGTGTAGACTTATTTACTGTATAGAACACTTTTTTTAGTACTACGCTTTCAACATTTATTAACATTCTGTCTGCTAATCAAAGAGAGTTCGCTGTAGCACTCAGTAGAGCGTTCATTCGTTTGTAAAGCCATTGAATCAGATTAAGTTTAATTGCTGTCTGGATATTAGGGAAATGTTCTCATCATTTCCTCGTCTTAACAATAATAGATGAAATATTCATTTCATTATTATTCCATATAATATTCATTATTCAGTGCTTTAGGGTGTAATTTACAGTCGAGCCCAAAAGTCCGAGACCATGAGTCTGCTGCTGTTTGGCAGTTTTTCATTACAAATGATATTATCAGCAATAACGTAAGCGGAAAAGTGAAAGCTCGAACGTCCTTAGTATCTGGTGTGTCCACTTTTGCTTTAATGACAGTGTGCACTTGAGCTGACACGCACTCCACGAGTCCTTCCGCACTGCCTCCCGAACACCTGCGTCCATGGAAGGGATGAGACTGATGGACAATCTAACCTTTGTACAGGTTACAATGTCAGGTTCACAGTTTTGCCAGGATATAAATAATATCCTATAAAATAAAATATTGTTTTAGATGTTTTTTATTTATTTATTTATTTATTTCATATTTATTAAAATGAAACAAACAAGGCAAACTGTATGATATGACATGGGTTTGACCCTATTGGCTTTCCATAATCGCAGCGCTGTTACCCGGCTGTGTGTGATAACGGCTCGTTTAACGCGCATAATAAAGATGACTGAGGAAACATCACCCTGGTGTGCTGAACAAGTTTCATTATAAAAAGCTTCTATCTGGAAGTTTGGATAAAACCAAAGTTGTGTGCTCGAGCTGCCTTCAAGGGGAACTATTTTTTACAAAAATACAATAAACTTTAGGAGCAATAAGCTGTAGGAGCGGTGGCTCAGGCGGGCGGCTAAGGCTCTGGGTCAGGGGTCACTAACTTTCAACCTCTTTCAACCTGCGGCTCCCTGTGGCTTTGGAAAATAAATAACGAGCATTTAATGTAATTTCTTTTAATGTCAGTTTGTTATTTTAATCGTGTAACATGTTAAATTTTTTTCGCAAAATGTGCGTCACAACCGCCGATGTGTTCATGATGTACTCGTATTATTTGAGTTTTTCGAGTTTTTATTCAGTTTTATTCTGTTTTTCGACGGCTGACCGGCATTTTTGGTTTGCTGCAGGTGGATAATTTGAGTTTTGGTTTTTATATAAATTATTTCTCATAAATACGAGTAGGACTCAAATAGACATTAAGTATTTTATTTGAAAGTGACCTTCGACCAAGCGTCTTTTTTCTTTTCTTTTTTGTCGGAGTTGAAAATGTTTTTGTTGCATGCAGAAATAAGATTTCGTTTTCTCTGTACCAGTTCATTTATTTCTTAAATGCAACACACTATAGTTTTTTTTTTTTTTTTTTTTTTTTACACACAGCATAAAGGTAAACAATATATACAGTGTTCTTATCATATTAGATGTCAAAAGAATTTTGCGGTTCCCGGTGTTTCCATTTCTGTGGGAAACGGGTCCAGATGGCTGTTTGAGTGTTTAGGGTTGCCGACCCCTCCTCTAGGGTTCGAGCCACAATGCCGATGGGTCGTCACATCCCCATACTACCCAGCCACTGCATACGGCGCCGATCCCATTCGAGAGATTTCCATTTAACATTTCAACTCCTTTTTGATTTTTGTTAAGTCTTAACATTTTAGACATTATAAAGCTGCATAATCTGTTTCCTCCAACCAGTTCGTCGTGCATTTCTTTATTCCTACATTGCACGTTCATAATACAAGTAAATCCGAATGTTTTAAAATCGTAATTAATCAAGATTACTGACTGTGAATGAACTATATCATAAGATTTGAATCGACTGACAGCACAACTTTATTCACTATTGTTTGCACTGGATTGTTCGACTGAAAGCTAAAAGCGTCGGTATATCAAGAGAAGTGGTTCTGAACCCGAGTCCCGGAGGACGACATTTAGTGTTTTCCTCTCATCTTCCACTTCAATTAGGGAAACGCTGTTAATTAGTTCATTAGTTAAATCAGGTGCGCTGGGAGCTGAGAAAGCACCAAAACGTGCAGGTCTTGCTTTTTCTCACGATTTTCCCGAGAATTCAGATATAAACATGGCTTATGAATATTCCAGATTCTTCTTCAGGTAAATGTGTTCAGGTTACAGGGTTGAATGATTGTTGGGGAATTAAACGCGTCAATTTTTCAAAATCAGTAATTAAAGACTCATGGAAAATATTATTATATATATATAATATTATATATATATATATATATATATATATATATATATATATATATAATATATATTTTCTAACAGGAGATGTTAAATGGATTTGCAAAAAAAAAAAAATCTGTCTTCTTGATTTAGATTTCAAGGTAGAATGTAGATATCGTTGGCTGGGCTTTTAAAATGCTGTATTCTGAGTATTCCAATGGTTAAATTAATGCTTAGAATTATCTTTACATTTTACATGACTTTATACATTTATTTTTTATTTATTTTTATCTGGGCAACTTGGAGGTCTGATCAACAACCATGAACTATTTTCCTGCTAAGTCCGTGTATTCTGATACTTTTCGGTCTTGCTACCTAGAGGTGCCCCGTCTGAGTGAAATATCCTTTTTAGTTTGTTATGTTGCTTGTGTATTAATGTGCGAAAGAAAGAAAGAAAGAAAGAAAGAAAGGTAAGTAAGGGAGAGAGAAATATGCTCTGAGCACACGATGCAGCAAAATGATCTCAAAGCTTTTAATATAGTCCTGTTGTGTGCTATAAGTAGGATCAGCAAATTACTCATTTCAATGCTGAATGCCATTAATTATCACTCACCATAAAATGACTCTTCTGAGAAATATAATTATTTTGTGCAAGGACAGGACAATTATTGACTGCAGTTATACACCATATGCCTACATTAAGCATATGCTGTTTTTCAGTAATGCATTTTGTAAAGTCTGGAGTTTGTGCCAGAGGGCAACGTGTCTTTGCATACTTCTTGCTCATCTCCCTAAATAAAAAGGGATACACGGTAAAGATACTGTAGGCAGAGTAGATCAAGAATTCATAAATAAGTGTATATGTAAAACAGTTACATCCTACGAGAGATGTTAAAATGCGATTCAAGTGAACCTGCTATTACATGTGAGAGGTGTACTGCATGTGAGCGTTTTATTTATTTATTTATTTATTTATTTATTTATTTTATAACCCTCATCCCATTAGGACCCCAGATGGTTTTGATCGATCCAACACCAACGACTCCTGCAAAGATTTGGAACGATCCTTCCCACTCTCACAGACACTCGAGCAATGCTGCTCACTCCCAAAGACACTCTTGATCATTACTCCCACTCCCTCACACTCTTGACCAATCCCAGGGCAGAACATTTGACCAATCTTGCCTGCTCCTAGACGTTCTTGAAAAATCCCAGAGCTCCTGTAGATTGTCTGACCAATCTTATCGTTCCTACAGACGCTCTTGACCAGTCGCACCAGGTTCTGCAAATTATTTGGCCGATCCCAATGCTACCACAGACGCGTACAACCAATTGCAACAGGTCCTGAAGAATGTTCGACCATGCTCATTGCTCCAGCAGACTCCCTTGACTAATGGCTTCCATCTCCTACGGGATGTTTGACAGGATCTTACTCCTCTTGCAGATACTCTTAACCAATTCCACACACATCATTACTACAGACATAATTGACCTGCTCTGTGAGAAATACTCAAACAGTCCCACTCAATCCTGTAGACACCCTTGATCAATCCCACTTTTCTGGTAGACACTCTTAACCAAGTCCATTGCTCCTGCAGCAGTTTGACCAATCCCACCCCCTCCTGCTTCCACAGCAAGTTTCACTAATCCAACCCGTTCCTTTTGTTACCCATCTCCAATATGTTCCAACATGTGTTGTTCTGTTTCCAAAACATAAACAAATGAAGACATTAAACCACAATGAGGCTAATCAAGCTCCCAATGGCAACTTTCCAAATTATGAATTGGTCTTCCCAGTCCTGTAGCATCCAACAGAGTGAGGTGAGAATTAGCCATAAAGGAATTGTTTATGGTTGTGTATCATTAGACTGTCATCTCTTCTTTTGAGATGGAAAACCACTTGAGGAATACTTTTAATGAGTTATGACTGTAATATGTTTCTTGGCTGATCGCTGATAAGAATTAAGATTTGAACTTGAGCTGGACAACTCTACTTTTGAGTTACAGTCTACTCAATTCTGGTGGTCACCTTCAGGTCTAAGGGTTCAGATTGTTTTGATTATTTAGTATTTAACATTGCCTTTCTTCATAAGGCAAGGTCTTGATGCTTCCTGCAGCTGCTATTACTCATGTAGTGCATTTGCTATCCATGTCTTAGTCTCATAACTAACAACCACTGTAATGGATTTGCTGAAGAAGAAGATCTATCTGAAGGTCTAGATGAGAGTACGTCGCTCATGGAGAGTGATGACCAAGGAAGAAGCTCGTTATTAGACAGTCTCAAGGTTGAAACTTTGAGAATCATCTAAGAAACAATTAAGATCATCCATGTTGCATAGAGTCCCCCATGTGTTTAGGTTAAGGATGATGAACTGACTCTCTAGACTGTCTAGACGTATCTGAGCGATAAGACACACTTAATTAGAAGTGTGGAAATGATGTCCAGTACTAATTAATATATCAGCGCAAATGAATGATACTGTTATTGAAGCGGGATGAGGGCTAGCGAAAGGGTTTCTAGGAGGAAGCGCTTGCTCTCTAGGGAAACCTCCTTTTCTAGGACACAAAAAGGAAATTTAAAAAGATATTGTAACCACAAGTTTTCCATAATCATGAGTGCTAACTCGTGTAGGAGTCAGAACTAGGAAACACTAACCATAAAACAGGAACTTGCCTTGCATGGTAAGACTTTGAAACCAGACATTGAGCTCTGCAGAGAGTTTTAAGGAGACACAGTAAACACAAAAAAAAAAAAGGGTGAAGACACTTGGAAACCAACCATTGATAGGACATAGTTGAGGGGTTGGTGAGTGTTTTGGGGTTATTTGAAAAAAGGGTATGAACGGAAACCCTCAGGGTTCTTTGATTTAACCCGAAACATAATGTTATAGAATATGAATATAATTAGTATTTCCTCTTCTTAGTGTCTGCCCGTCCATCAACAGTACCCTTCTGTAAAGCTTCCGAGGTTCCTGTAAGTAAGATACCTCATTAGAAAAATGCTTTGAAACTATAATGAGCATATACGAGGTCTGTCCGGAAAGTATCCAGCGATGTAATGATAGTAATAGACTCCTAATTACGCTTCTACTTCTCGCACTGTCAGACGCCAATCTTTGTTGATTGCAGCCTGTACACGCTCAACATTCTTAGGTGTTCTGCTTGTTGCAGGCCTTCCAGAATGTGGATGACTTCCAACTTTTTAGCAGATTCTCCACCGCCTTCGAGCATTTGTGCATTGCATTGTCAACGAAAGGCTTCTGAATAATCCAAATATGAATGCAACGGCCAAAGTTACAGTACACATGCTCACTCAAGTGCGTCTCTGCCTAGTACAGTGACGTCATTAATGCATGCTCATTCCAGTCCTCTCTCCTCGACTGCCAGGTTACTATTTGACTACTTTTTGCAGGGCAGGGGTAGCTCAGCGGTTGAGGCGTTGGGTTACTGATCAGAACGTCCCAGGTTCAAAGCCACCACCATCAAGTTGCCACCGTTGGTCCCTTGAGCAAGGCCTTTAGTCCTCAACTGCTCATACTTATGCGCAGTGGCGGTTGGTGCAAAATATTTTTGGCGTGGCGCAAACAAAATTAAAATTAAACTTTTAATGCTCGCCTGTAAATAGCCATTTATCAGGTGATAAGCATCATTACTACTAGCATAAAATAAAGGAAGGCATGACTCACATGACTCATGTCAGCCAGCTCCGCTTGCCATAAAAAGTTCTGGAAAAGACTCGTTGAGAATGGTCCAATCACATGAGCCCAAATATTTAAAAACAATATTGATTCGCTAAGAACAAAAGTGGGAGGGTTCAGGGCGCACAGTGTTGCGCCCCAAGGATGATTTGACAAAATCCAATCAGAGCTCAGCCTCAGGTCACATGCTTTTCAAAAACGTACGTGCCTACATAGACACTCGTTTGTCCGGCGCCCCGCGTACACCAACACAAATGAACGTAATACAGTTTAGATTTTTTTTAATTGCAAATAAATTATATTAAGGAATACAGCGGAATATTGTGATCAAATGACTTTTGCCGCCACTGCATATGTGTAATGAGATAAAAATGTAAGTCATTCTGGATGAGGGCGTCTGCCAAATGCTGTAAATGTTTTTCAGGACTGTATACCCACAAGCCATAACATTACAACATAGATAGAAAGATGCCCAATATTTTGTAGGTTCCCCTTGTACCACCTGGGCAGCTCTTTCCCCCTGGGGCATGACTCCACAGGATGCTGTCTGGGGTTTGTCTTGCTGTGTCTGGTACCAGGATGTTGCTAGCAGATCCTTTGGGATATGGGTTGTGGGGTGGGGCCTGTATGAATCAGAATTGTTTGTCCGGTTCGGCTTTGGCTTTTCTGCTGGATAGGAGCAGGCGGATTGGGCTTTGATCTTTAAAAAGCATAAAATGAGGGCCCCCGAGTGGCGCAGTGGTCAAGTGCTCTTCCGGGGATCATCCGGGTGATGCCTCTCACTGCCAAGGGTCTAGATAGAGCTAATTGGCAGCACTTTCTCAGCAGGGTGGGATGGGAGGCACTTAGTGCTCCCACATTAATTATGGTTCTACAGCCATCAGTGAGCAGAAGGAGCAGATAGCGTTGTCCTCTGAGTGTGTTACTCCCAACCATGCGTGAGCGAGCAGTTCGAAAAAGATGCGGTCGATGGCGTCACGTGGTTTGGAGGAAACATGTGATAGTCTTCGGCCCTTCAGACTGAACGGTCTTAGTGGTCTTAATGTGGGAGCCCCCTAGTGACGGAGGAGGAATTGGATACGACTTTATTAGGGAGAAAATCTGGGGAAAAAATCTTATAAAAATGAGTCTTGGGTGGCCATGATCTCGTCACCAGTTTAATGTCAATGTGCTCATGATATGGCTGATTGGTCATGACCCTGATCCAAGTAGGGTCAAGTTCACAGCAAGGTCAAATTTCTGCAATGGAAATTTCTGGCATACAAATTGGTAAGATTAAGATGGTGACAGAGGCATCCCCTGTAGACACCACTGGTTTGTTAGCAAACAGAACTTTGCTAATTTGAGCGATGCTAAGCGGCAGATGTTATTTTATATATTTTTTTTCCCCTTACACTTCAATTAAAAACCCCACTGTGGCTTAATGAGTGGACCAAGGTGTAACAGTATGGCAGAGACTGATTGGTTTGTCCACCTGGTTTGCACCGTAATGTGTCCTTCAAGTGCAAAGTTAATGCTTAACAGCTTGCAGGAGTCACTGGGTCAGAATGCATTACACATCGAGCTATGTGTAGTTTATCTATTCAGGATGAGCAGCAGAGTGAAAGTGTGGGAGAGCTGCAAATATTTTGACAGAGTCAAACTTCCTAGCTCTTTTGTGTCTGACTCTCTTGTGAAGCATAAAGTGAAAATGACGGCCGGAATTCAGAGCGTCAAGACTGCGTGCTCCACACTCGAGAGCACCGATTATTCCAGTTGAAATGCGGGGGCACGATTTAAAGACGTCAAGATAGAGGAAACACTGTCTGCATGTGATGAAAGATGAAGACATCAGTCATTACTGTAAACATCTCTAATCATCTGGTTCTACATACTGTATAGGCTAAAGATTACTTGGTGAAATGCTAAGCTGTAGCGCCCCCTCTAGGCTGTGGCATTTTCGTAACAAAGGGGTGAGATGGAGAAGTCTTCTGTCAGGAGTTTATTTATCATTCAGGAAAAGAGGCTTCAATCTCAGAGCTTAATAAAAGGCAGAGGTAAAGCTTTTTCTTAAAAGATTTCTGACATGGGAGGATCTCCGGGACAGGGTAGGTTTGTGTTTTTATTGCACTTTGAAGTTTTTTTTTTTTTTTTTCCGATAAAATAACAACCTGCATTTTTTCCCTGTCTTATTCATCTGAAGAAAAGGGGGGGAGGGGGGGGGGGGGAAAGAGAGACTGATGAGAAAAAGAGAGAGCGGCTGTTTTAGCTGCTATTTCATTCATTTTGTGGACATTCCACAACATCGAATGCATCTATAGACGGATAAAATGGTACTGAAATGTTACAAGCGTTGTTCGATTCCAACCGGGACTTTTGATTGAGCAGAATAACAGAACACAGTTCTGAGAATAAAAACTCTCTTTATGTCTCTATATAATCCCCTGACACACTAATGCACTTATCCCAGTGTTTCACTAGTGCTTGGACACCATGTTTTCTCAGTACACATGAGAGATGATCGGACGTCCTGCTTCCTGTCTGAAACCCCGGCCTCCCAGGAACTCCTTTAATGGCCCAAACATGTGGAAATGGCTTGGAGCGAGGTCAGGACTGTACGGAGGATGTAGTAATAGCTCCCCGCCGAGTTCCTGTAACGTTCAAAGTCTCAGTTTGACTCGAACACCGCCCATGGAATTCTTGAAGGAGTCTCCAGTATTAGCACTTTGCTGCCAGCAGTGGGAAAGCTGCAACACTGGAATAAGGTCTTAAGGTTTGGCAGTTTGTGGATTCTCGCTAACAGGGTGAGCTTTTCTTCTTAGCATAAAAAGAGGATGAATGAGACTATGGTGTGGCAATGATTGTTTATAGCTGTTATAACATAAGTGATAAAAGGAACTATAAATTTTATGGATGTTCCTAATATACATTATCTCCTCTACGGTGAACATATGAAGAATTTACATTTTATTTTCTGTACTGTGAATGCTTGTCCGAGGCATTAGAGGATGCGCCTTCAGTCCTCCTGACACATTTCAGTCTCTGCCCAAGTGTACACGTTACATTGACCCTCTTGGACAGACCACTGACTAAGCCACATTCATCTTGTTCAGACATTTCCTGACCTGTCGGGTCATTCTGTGTGCTGTGAAAGAGAACAGAAATAGAGGACAAAGTGTTATGGATGGAGCTGACAGCGTGACTGGGAAGGAAAGGCTCTTGTTTTCTCATTCGGTTGGAAATATTGTTGTTGTTGTTGTTGTTGATGGCTCAGCAGCGTTTAGTATTAATGATAAAAGAATTGCTGAGCCTAACAAATGTGATGACATCTTCAGCATTCATTGCTCCAGTAACACAAACGATCAAATTGGAGTGAAAGGACAGACAATCTGACACCCCGTAACACCTCACCTCCCTACACACACACACACACACACACACACACACACACGCACACACACAAACACATGCACACAAAAATAGACACCCCAAACCTGAGTCTATTATTAGATATATTCAGCAAAGCCTAAAAAGATTGTTGCCTTGGTTATGTGTGCAGTGTTGTAGTAATACAGTATAGACAGGTTCATTAAAAGAGAAAATTAACAAGAGAAATGATCTGCTCAAGCCCTATAACTGGATATACGGGAACCGCCTTACTAATTATTGTATAAAATCAGATGAGCCATGCTGTTATGGAAGAAAAAAAAAACAAAAACATATAACCCAATTAAAAGTAATACAGTATGTGAATAATTTTTAGATTTTTTTTCTTTTTTTTTGCATTTTTAAATATATACATATAATGAGATGCCCTGGCCAAATTTACAGGTATTTTTTATGTTTGAAATTCAAATCCTGTTGAAATATCAGTATTTCACCGCTCAACATTGAATCTAGCAAAACCATGATACGCTACAACTAGCTAGCTGAGTGAGCCTCACAAGCTAATATGATCAATTTTAATTTTTCTTTTTTCAATTTACAGTATAAAACCTCTATCAGACTTTATGTTCAGAAAACATTCCTGGGTGTGTTATATGGTACACTGAGTCAGCATTTCCCTTTTATTGATTTACAGTAAGTCCTCTACATACTGTAGAAACATTCGAGTTACGAACTACGAGCAAAGATACACTACGGGAAAACGAAAGTTAGATCACATGTCTGGCGTACATGGTCACGTGTGTTTAGCGTGCATCTGATAACGTTAGAGAATGGAGCGGGGTTGAAAAGATGTCGGACTTGTTTGTCAGACTTATGGACAAATTGGACTTACGGACGACCTCTCGGAACGGAAACCTGTTCGTATGTTGGAGATTTGCTTTATTTGTGGGAGCCCCTCATTAACAAGCTAGCTAGTGAATCTGCTAAAACCACAGCATTTGGCAAAGTTAGCTGGTTATGGTTTTTATGTACAAACAACAGCAATGAAAAGGACAGAATAGAAAACGGAACCGATTGAAATTTTGTCGTTTTAAATCAGATGACTAGTTACTCTTAATTAAAAAATGTTATTTAATTCTGCATAACCAGTATAATCCACTGTGTTTTGCACTCTTGATGGGAAATATTGCGAATTGCAATTTCATTTAAGCAGACATGATGCAAAAAAAAAAAAAAAAAAAGAAAGTGTGGGAGAGATAGAGAGCACACAACTGAAAGATCCTCCTGAAAAATCCTCCACAGACATTATTAAACACTAATAGGGCAATATCGTGCACAACAGGATGGCCATGTGAAAATTTGTAGAGTTAACAATAAAAACTCAAAGGGGACCTATTATGCAAAATTCACGTTTTAGTAATTTTTAGGCATTCAGACATGTCTCTAGTGTGCATACACAAACTAGAAAAACAAATCCTGCTTTGCGTTGGTTTTCCTGGTTTTGTATTGGTATTGGTATTAAACAAGCCAATTCGATTTTCCCTCCACTGTGACCTGTGGTTTGTTTCTGAGCCCTGTCGGTGTCTTGAGGGTGTGGCTGAATTCCATAGATACCGAAGCGGTGCATTTGGAGGAGGAGTGAAATAAAAGCGGGTTGACGTATGAAAAATTTCAGCTGGACCATTAACACACAGTTTATCTTTAACAAGTTTAGAGCATAGTGAACTATGGGAATGTTAAGGTCTGACTGAGTGACTGAGGATGGTTCCACTTGACCTTGGAGTTGATCTTGGACTCTTGGAATTTTTCTTTGATGGCTTGTGACTGCAGTCGTTTAGCAAATGAGCTTCTGACAACGATGATGGACTCCATAGTAACTTAAACACTTTTCCCATATACTACTGTATATACTGAACTTTCTGCATCATAACCCAGAGTATGATTGTAACTCACTCCATGCTACAGTACAGTACATCTAGCTGGTATCACCCAAACGTGGATGGCCACTTTGCCGCTGCGGCCGATGCTTGCTCCTCAGATACAGACTGATAAGTAGTTTGCAATTTATACATATTTCGTCATATTTTAAGGACATATTTCCTTTTTTTAAATTATTATTATTATTATTATTATTATTATTCCGTGAAGCTGCTTTGCAACAATGGCCATTGTTAAAATCTAAGCAAGCAAACAAAAATAAATGAATAAATGAATGTATTTGAATTGACTTAAGGATCAAATAAAAATAAATATATGTAATGAATACTCTAATAAGGCTCTCTATAAATTATAACAATTACTTGCTTGTTTAAAGCAGCAAGATTCTTGTGATATTCCATACAAAATGTCTAGGTCACAATGAATCGAGTCTCTGTTTAGACTAAGGAATCAAGAGGCTGGATTGGTACTTGAGTCAAATCAGCAAATTTATTAAAGTCTTTTATGTTCAGCACTTGAAAATGCTATAGTTTAATACAAAAATGCATCATCAGTGCATGATGGGTGAAATGGAACAAAATTCGACATTGATAAAAAAAAAAAAAAATATATATATATATATATATATATATATATATATATATATATATATTTTTTTTTTTTTTTTCTACATAAGGCAGCTGAGAAATGTGTTCAGGCTGCAGCTCTTCAGCATGTCACATAGGACAGTAGTTCTTTTTTATAGCCTGACTCACTGGACCAGACGGTAAGTGGCTGTTTTCTGGTCCAACAATTGGACCCTATAGACGAGACAGTAGACACTTATTGGCTGGACATGGAGAAGTGAGCGATGGATAATGAGTGTGGGGGATAGGGGCTGTTTTCCTGACAACTGGAGACCTGACAGCGCTTTTGATCAGCCCGTATGCACTTCTCACCACATGCTAAATGTGCCGCTGTCGGCCGAGGTGAAATCAAAGCTTCATCCCAACCATCGTCCAACAGGTTTCCTCAGAACGTTTGACTGCGCGTACATCACCGAGTCCGACTCGGCACTTGCATGAAAAGTGACACTATCACTTAGACGCCGGCAGGTTTGATGCAGCAGCTCACTCATTCTGAACCTATTATTAAGATTCCTAGCGGGCAGTACCAACAGGAAATCTAATTAAAGGCATGTCGACGTTGGCGAGGGAGACACCATATGGAAGATACAGACTTTTGCTACGCTTTGCTTGCACTGAATGGTTATGCTGTAGCCCGCGAGTCATCCGTCTCGTCCCGCTTTACCGCTTTAGTATTGAGCAGAGCTCAATCAGATGCCTGATGAATGCCAGCTTCGCACTGGAGAGGCAATAAAAAAACAAACACACCAATGGGAAAGGCAAAATTAATGGCCGCGGCCGGGCATGGAGGCTACCTCCTGCTCTTACTCTGATTAAACAGGGACCATCAGAGGGGAAGAGGCCATTAGAGATTGATTGTATTGACTTTATAGCTATCACTGGAGAAAGACATGGTGCCCGGCATTTAGTCCACTCTCTGTCTTTATGTCCGCACCTTTTTTTTTTTTTTTTTTTTTTTCCCGGGAGAAAGGGCTCAGATGTTTACTAGCCTATTTTGCTGGACTGGACAATGCAGTAACGGCTAGTACTGTATGAGGCCGTGGTGTGGACAAGGACCACCTCCCCCCCCTGATGAGTTGTGAATCGGCTTTTAAAATAAAGCACTTAAAGTGGAAGAGTTGGTTGCTTGTTGTTAAGGACAGTCAACTCCATTGACTCACACGTGTATTTACATTAACTGTACATTTACCGTATGTCTTAATGGCGGACGCCCGTATCCGGAGTGCCTTACAGAAGTCTTTATCAATAAATAGATACTTACTGCATAGTGGTTCACTAGATTATGGACTAATAATACTGATCAATTTAAAAACTCTGTTTTGGGGGCAATGTATTAAGATAAGCACACATTTAGTTATTTATTGCTAATTTAAATCTTTCAGGTATTCAGAAGGCAATTCTACCAAATACAGTAGGTGCGAGAACAAGGAAGTATGTTGATGCATGTTTTCCCTGTACCTTGTGAGTTGGTGAGACCAGTCTAGCAGTGTGAGAGGAAGGTACAGTATAGAGCTGCATGATTTTGATCAAAAATCACATATTGCAATTGCAATTTCAAATTAAAATTTGTATTCTTCACATACACAGCCATTCACAGTATGATAGGCAAAGCTTACTGTATACGACTGCCCATGACCTAAAGATAAAAAAAAGAATTGAAAAAAAATCGAGTATTCAAAAAAGAAATGAAATACGAAATAAGAGGAGATTATACAAATAAGTGTCAGCTGTAAAATTTACAATATGTACAAGAAATAAAATAGGATTTAAATAGTTTAATAAAACAGAATTGAAATAGAAATGAAATAGTGTAGTAAAATTTGAAGTAAAAAAATTTAAACAGTGTAATAAAATTGTGTAATACAATAGAATTTAAATAGTGTATTAAAATAGATTTTAAATAGTTTAATAAAAGTGTTATAAAATAGATTTCAAATAGAATAGAAATAGTTGAATAAAACTGTGTTAGAAAATAGAATTGAAATAGAATTGACATAGTGTAAAAAAATATATAATTGAATTATTGTAATACAATGTAATTAAAACTTAATGAAAATAGTGCAATATAATAGTGTGATAAAATAGAACTGAAATAGTTTCATAAAAGTGTCATAAAATATATTTGAAATTGAATTAAAATAGTGTAATAAAAAGTGAAATAAAATAGAATTGAAATAAAAGTGCAGCAGATGTTAAGTGCATACGTTATGCAAGATAAGTTACATCTAAATGCAGTTAGCGCTCATTTCTGTAAAACATGATCAACATACAGTCACGAACAGAACAATGTGCAAAATCCCTGAGGTATGCAACTTGTAGCCCGTGTGCAAATGTGTGTAAATGTGCTACGTGGTGCATAGTGTATGAGTAGGGAGCGTGTTATTGTGTAAGAGAACAAAGAAAGCAGATTAGATTGTTTAGTCTTGTGTGGTCCTGACCAGCCATAATATAAAAAAAAAAAACATTAACATTATAACCCCCTAGGTTTAGATAAAAAAAAAACATATAGGAGGCAGATGGGTACAGCTGTGTGTACTAGTCAGTAGGGATTATTATTACACATTTCCGAAAAAGGAGATAATTTTTCAAATATCTTAAGATGCAAAATTGTTTTTTTTGTTGTGCATTTGAGATTATATAAAAACAATTGGATATAGAAATAAATATTTATAATATTTATATTTACTCCCAAAAGTTGTAGCCACCTCACCTCCCAGACCCATACAGTATGTGTTTTTTTTTTTTTTTTTTTTTTTTAATTACCATTAATGCAACCAAGTACTGATGCTTCTTGTGTAAGAAGCCATGGGGCTCTCTTTGTGCACAGGGGCATTGTCACGCAGTTGTAATTGTAAGGTGTCCACATACTTTTTGCCATAAGGGTATATTCACAGATGCTGGAATTTCTGCTAAATATAAAGTTGTGGAAGTGGTTCTTTGCCATTGTAGTGGTTGAAAAAAAAAAAAAAAAAAAAACGCAGAGCATTTTTTTTTTCCATTTATATGATTGTAATGGTTTAAAACTAGAATGCCATTCGAAGACATTTGAAGATCTGTTATTACTCAGTTGGAGTAAATAATAGGGGATTACTTGGTATTTAAACCACAGGGCACTAAGGTGACGTAGATGATTGAAAGTTTCTACTGACAATAGAGTACACAGTTGAAGTAATTAGTGGCACATGGGTAGACGAGGGTATGAATGGTTTAGAAGTTAAGGGGCAATCGCAAATTGTAATTACATTAATCAATTCTGTTAGCATTGTGGTGCGCCACTGGATGGTTGCACCAGCAATGAAGGGCAGTAGTGAAATTTGAGAAAGAGATTCCAAAACTCACTCACTCATCTTCTATACCCTTTTATCCTGTATACAGGGTAACTTGGGGCACATGGCAGGGTACACCCTGGATGGGTGTCCTCGATCTATCACAGGCTACACATACACATGCTCATTCACTTCGGGCGATTTGCAAACCAGTTAGCCTAATCAATCAATCAATCTAGCCAAGACGAACCGAGTGGCGGCTAAGTTGCGCGTACGTCCGAGAGCCGTTCAAAACCTGTTTGCATCAGTGGTTTGAGTCCTGCACTCGGGTTTGTGTGTGCGGAGTGTGCATGTTCTCCCTGTGCAGAACATGCACAGGGGTTTTCTCTCTGGGTACTCTGGTTTCCTCTCACAGTCCAAAGCCTAGGCTAATGTGCATTTCTAAGTTGCCCGTAGTGTGTGAGTGTGTATATGGACTGGCACCCCGTCCAGGGTTGTGTGTCCAGAGCCACATAGGTTCCAGGCCTCCTCTGATCCGGTACAGGATAAGCGGCATAGAGAATGAGTGAGAGAGTACGGATGAAAAAATGTTTTTTTTTAAATAAAATCTGAAATAATAAGCATCTATTGATTTCGTTTTTTTTTTCCCTTCTAAGCAACATATGGCTCAAAATTTTGACAATGCATGCATTCATTCTGTTTAGTGTGCAATTTCATTCTCATTGCTTTTGGTTTGAATATTGACTGGAGATAACCGTCCCTATCTATCTGATTCACTGAACTCGTATAGAATCACTTTCAGGGCGTTTGAGGTGATGATAAGCTTTCAGTCAGCAATGCCCTGTGGAATTACCAGGGCTGCCATGGCTGGTCACAGATGCCTGCGAGTGAGTGGACACACTACTCAAGTGGCTCTGGGGGGACGGGATAGGATTTGCACATCGATCCACAGCCAGGCTCTTCACTGACTAGGCTTATTTAAATAAATGGCTGTGATTTGCTCTGTAGACACCCGCCATAGGGGGTCAATGTTTCTAAAGGAAGATGAGCAGGGTCAGGACTCCTAAAGGCCATGTGTATGTGAACAAGACTAATGATTCACATTAAGAATGACAGATGAAAAGAGAGCTGAAGCACTAGAGAGAACGAGGACTGCAGACAGTGAAGGGTTGACAGTGAAAAAGGGCACCAACTGCTTGATCGGGTCTATCCGGAATTCTCCGAAGAACTTTTAACATTTTAATGGAAGCCAATTGGGACGAGAGACCTGAGAGACCCAACTGAAAGGGTCTGAATCAATAGACCCCTTTCTAGTGTTTCAGACACTTTTACTCTGAGGACTCTAATTAAAACGGACGTTTCCACTTCCCCAACAAATTTAGAAATGTGCGTATGCTTAATTTCGACTTTACCAGGAACACCTTTACACCTGCATTCATCTAGTTATCCAATAAGTGGAACAATAGAAAGTGTAAAATCATGCAAATACAGGTCAAAGGCTCCAGTTAATGTTCACATCAAAATGCACAGTCTTGATAACTTTGACCGTGGCATGCCTGTTTCTGACAGACGAGCTGGTTTAAGTATTTCAGAAACTGACCTTGTGTGATCTGCATGTACAAATGTCTCTAGGGTTTGAACAGAATGGTCCTAAAAACAAAAGGGAAAAAAAAGCAGTTCTTCCGGCAGAATTAGCACTGTCGCCTCGCGCCTGCAGGTTTCACGATCGATTCCTGTCTCGTGTTTGTATGTTCTGCTCGTGCTTGGTGGGTTTCCTACGGGTACTCCGGTTTTCCTCCCACAGTCCAAAAACATGCAGACTAGGCTAATTGGCGTTCCCAAATTGGCCGTAATGTGTGAATGCATGTGTGAGTGTTGACCGGGAATTGGGAATTAATATAATGGTCATCATTGGCCTCCTCAACAGTCTCTAGTTGGGCTACAGAGGTTCCTAGATGGATACATTCATCCATCCATCTAGGAACCTCGTTTTATATGTTACGTAGTGGTTAGCATTGGGTGGGTTTCCTCTAGGTGCTCCAGTTTTTTTCAGCTTTACACAGGGACTCGAAACCCTCAACCCAAGGTGACGATGCTAACCACTATGTGACGATTTAAATGGGATTAAGATATTTGTTAAGCAGTCTTGGGATTTTTAAAATGCTGTTTTGCAAGTAAAATTTGAACGACATGTTTAACGTCTATGGAATGAAAAAGGTTGCTAAACCATGGTGACCATGGGTCTGGGCCATCTACAGTACCATTCTATCATCATATCGATTTACGTTTTTAATTACTTTATGCCGTATTTGTAGAGTATATGATCTCATTGACCCATTTGGGATCCAGAACGTTGCCATATTATTGCCAGAATGCTGTGAATAATTAAGATAAATAAATAAATAAATAAATCTGTGTCAATAATTGCAGTTTAAACAGCTTGATACATGGGATTTATGAAAATGAAGATGGGCAGCGCTGATGAGATATGAGCACTTCAACCAGATAGGGGAGCAGGGGAGAGGCAGAGAGAAAAGGAGAGAGAGAGAGAGAGAGAGAGAGAGAGAGAGAGAGAGAAACACATAATTAGCCTGTTATAGCTAATATTAGTTTTGAGCCTGTTATGGTTGTCTAGGCTCCAAAAGTGGTAGCTAATATAACACAATAGCATATGACAAGCTTCTAGTTAATTAATAGTGCAATGGTACAGGCTAAGGAACGAGGTTATAATTAATATCCTCTGTTTTTAACATGTTTGTACCATCGAGAAAAAGTAATTGGCCAATGTTTTGGCTATGAGCCGTGGTATCCTGTCCTCACATTCTGTATAAAAGGCAATATGCAAATAAGCCTAGCATTTAATTTCATAACTGTGGGGTGAATTAGTTTTGCAAAAGTCTAAAAGTTTTTGAGTGTTCAACCTCCTTGTTCACTGCATGGAAAGTATTGTAGCAATAATTCACAATATTTCTCTTGAGGAAAAAATAATATTAACGCTGAAGTAAATTGGTTATGCCATAGTGCACATTATCATCAACAGTATACAGCGATATCTCTGCATACGTCTTAAGAATTGAAATTGAAATTTTGCAAGAAGCATACAAAGTATTTTCGGCATACGAGCGAATAAACCAAGATGAACCGAGTGGCGGTTAAGTTGCGTCTGGGAGCCGTTCAAATTCTGTTTGCATCAGTGGAAATCCAAGAAAAGTGAGTTTACATATTTTTGTGCGTTTTTTTTTTTTGCAATTTGTGCAAGATTTAGTGAGACATAGCACCACGGGTCCCAAGAATGTTAGCCAGGACGGTAGCAATAAAAAAGGGAGCCGCTTTCAGTTTGTTTTTAAAGCAGCCTGTGACGAGAGGAATCATCAATTAATGTTAAGTGAGGTTTAATCTCTATTTATTTCAAATTGTACTTCATTTACATGTCTTTTATAAATGTTTTTGATTGTTTTTGCATGCAAAATATGATTGTATTGTTGGAAATTGGTAATATTAGTAATATTTTTGGGTGGCTGGAACGGATTATCTGCATTTACATTATTTCCTATGGGAAAATGCGTTTCACAATACAAAATTCAAGATTCAATACAAGTTTTCACCTTAAGAGATCGCCTCTGAAAAATCTGATTAAATCCGTATGCCGTGGTGCCGCTGTATAAAGAACGGTAACGTTAGCCAAATTAGCCAAATGCTTCTGAGGTTTCTGTAGATGACTAGGATTGTTAGCTGCCTCATGTTTTTTCGTACACGTTTTTAGGTAGGTACTTTTCTTATACGTTGAGTGTTGGGTATATGCTGTAACAGCACTTGTACAGTATATAGAAATTATATATTTAACACAAAAGGCAATCCTTGCTGAGCTATAAAACTGTAAATTATATATATAAAAAACAATCTGCTAGTTAGTCCAGCTGACTCAGCTAATTGCTTACCTGTACATGTTTCTCCACTGGTTTTGTCGCACAATTTGTGAATCATCATCATGCTGTTTTCCTTAAAATGTTTAAAACTTAACATAGACAAATTAAATAAATTGCTTGTGACACATTGCTGATGCTTATTAGACATTTGACATCTGAAGTGTTAACGTTTAGAAGGAACCTGCTTTATTTGGACTGGGTTATGAAATGATTTAAACTTTTGATTGGCTTATAGTCCTCTGGGGTTAAATGCATTTTTTTTTTTTTATTAGAAAATATAGTGAAATGAAAAAAAAAAGAAGTACAGGCATAAAATCAGCTTGTCCAAGTTACCCAGGCAACTGATATACTGCTTGATTAGCACTAAAGCTGCAGCTGTGGCAATAGAAAACTAAGCATGCAGGCTGTTAATATAACCAATTTTTGTTCTAGATGGCTCTCTGCTCGCAGTTAAGCAGTATAAACATTTTGCTCGGCAAAAGCAGAGATTCAGACTGACTCACCCCCTTCGGGCTCTGGGTGTACCTGTCTGGATAATGCACCTGTGGTCCCACTGGTAGATATACTGTACTGTAGAACCAGGCTCTGTAGTCCGGCACGATGAATAATATTTCCTCCTCCATTCATTCATTTATTCTTCTTCCTCTGAAGTTCCTTCTGTGACGTTCATACGGTTGTCTTTAGCTGAAAGCGCTCCCTCATCCATCATCACCAATTTTCATATGGTTTACAAATTTAGGCTTGCGAAAATACAGGCAACAACTGGCCATGTAATGAATTCACAAGCCCCGTGGTTGTCCCCATAAAACTGACTGTAGCTCCTCATTGTAACTAATTCCTTTGTCAAATCCTTTCTATCTAAATTCTACTCAAAGTGTAATTTAGCTTGTCTTTTATTAGAGTAATGACTTCCATATCCCATGGGCAGCCAACCAGCTCAATCAGTACGGCACATTTGACAAGGCGCAAGGGAAAAACGACTGGCGGAAAAACATATTCTAGTTCTCCGGATGATTTAAAGTGCCTTTCATTTGCTTAATTTCCTTCATCATTGCTTTAGCTCTGTGTAGGATCCTGTTAAAGACTGAAGGGCATTTTATTTTACTATTATGCATGGTTCCAAAAAAAAAAAAAAAAATGCCGCAAAATAAAATCAAACTTTTTAATAAATAGGTAAACAAGAGGCATATATCGAAGCCATGAGATATTATATTGAAGCCACTAATGTCATGAATCCCCCTATCAGCAGTCAACACATTTCCCAGCGTGCCGGTCTCTACGGGTTACCCGTTTGCATCCTGCCTCTGACCACGTGTTGCAAAAATTAATACATTTTGTGGCCACACATTAATAATCTCAATTGCATGAATGACCACGGGTTTTATAATTTAAAGTTTACACATGGCATCTAGTTCATTATTTGGTCGCAAAGTGTAAAAAAAAAATCAATTTGTTTTGAGAATACGCTTAAAGTGATGCAGGCTAAAGGTGCATCATTTCATAATACCACTGACTCCAGTACGTCTCTTTATGTGTCTTCATTCCGACATCATCCATCATCTCAATACTCAGGTTCCTGTCGTCACACTAGTTTAGGTCTGTATTAATTACTTTATTTCCATGATAGATTAAAAATCTCCAAGGAGCCTTAATATGCTAATTTACAGTCAGATGTTTTCATTCCGTAAAAACAACAACAACAACAAAAAAAAAAAAAAACAGGGCCACACCATGCCTGGAAGGTGAAACTCCGGAATTTGTGTCAACATGTTCTCAAAGTTTGGCAACTGTATATAAGTTCTATATAAACACCCTAATTAACCGACTCCTTCCGGAATTTTCTAACGATACCGTTTACCCCCTCTGCCACAGTGCCGTTTCACATCCCAAAAGCCACAGACCTCAGGTTCATTTGCACAGTACAGTACTGTTTTCCCCAAGTCAGGCTTTTGTAGAATGCTATAGAGTGAAAAAAACACATTACAGCTTCACCATGTGTGACATAAATTACCTGTTGAATAGAACAAAGCTCCCGGTGCTAAAAGGTCATAAACTCGGATCATTAAGCTTGTCCACTTGACTTTGTCTTTGTGTCAGGCATGGGGGAAAAAAAACCAGCATGGACTCCGATTGAACTCCACAGAGCTTAAAGCTGGAATAACTAAATTATATTTTATATTTCTTTAACCAAGCCAGTGTTACAGCATGCAACCCACCACCACCACCATCACCACCATCACCATCATCACTAACCCTCCATGTCAAGTCAAGTCAAGTCAATTTTATTTATATAGCGCTTTTAACAATTGACATTGTCGCAAAGCAGCTTTACACAATAAAAAGAAGTAAGTTTTTATGTAATGTATATGAATCAAAATGACAAGATTGTCCCCGATGAGCAAGCCGAGGGCGACGGTGGCAAGGAAAAACTCCCTGAGATGGTAATAGGAAGAAACCTTGAGAGGAACCAGACTCAACAGGGAACCCATCCTCATCTGGGTGATAACGGATAGCAGGAATTGCTCAGCATAATAATGTGTAAGACTGGAAGTTCAGTATAACAGGAGATGTTTTAAAAATAAAAATGAGTCCAGTTTGTTCCCGGAGGCTCAGGTAGACTGTAGGGGATTCCGGTCCTGAGTTATCGAGCAACTGAAGTCACAGGTCCCCAGAGCATCACTCGATGACAGGAGAGTCTTCATGGAAACCATCCCCAGCCACCATACGAATCCAGGCAGACCACACGGGGCATCCATGCGACGAGATCTCCAACCAGAAGCAGGACTCCAGGATGGGTTAGACGGCTCCAGAGGGCAGAGGGGTCTGGATCACTGGCAACTCAGGAGCGAAACATGTATAGCTCGACAGAGAGACAGAGAGAGGGAAAGAAGAGGGGGAGAGAGAGAGAGGAGAGAGCAGAAAAGGAGAGAACAGAAAATAAGGAGAGATGGCAGTTAGGTCTGGTCACAGTCAACATGTATAGGTGAATGTATATTTAGTGCAAAGTGCAAGCAGAGACTCCGGCAGGACTAACTATAACAGCATAACTAAAAGGGAGAGCCAGAAGGAAACACAAACATGAGGGCTCCCTGAGATGTAAAGCAACCAATCACCTCACCGTCAACAAACCTGAGTGAACAATGAGAGTGGGGAGGACAGCATCTAAACATACCAGTTCACCAGAATACTCTACGTCCATGAGTCCCCCAGATCTGCTCCTTTACCTAAGGTTAATCTATTTACAAAAATGCTTGGCTAAATAAATAGGTTTTTAGCCTAGACTTAAACACTGAGACTGTGTCTGAGTCCCGAACATTAATAGGAAGACTATTCCATAACTTTGGGGCTTTGTAAGAAAAAGCTCCGCCCCCTGCTGTAGTTTTAATAATACGTGGTACTGACAGGCAGCCTGCATTCTTTGATCGAAGTAGGCGTGGCAGATCGTAAGACACTAACAGTTCACTCAAATACTGTGGCGCGAGACCATTTAGTGCTTTAAATGTCAAAAGTAGAATCTTAAAATCGATGCGAAATTTCACAGGGAGCCAATGCAGTGTAGATAAGATAGGGGTGATGTGCTCGTATCTTCTGGTTTTAGTGAGGACTCTCGCTGCTGCATTCTGTACTAACTGAAGCTTGTTTATACACCTAATTGAACAACCAGACAGTAAGGCGTTACAATAGTCCAACCTAGAGGTGATAAAGGCATGAACTAGTTTTTCTGCATCATTTAGTGACAATATGTTTCTTATCTTGGCAATATTTCTAAGGTGAAAGAAAGCTATCCTGGTGATATTATCTACATGAGCTTCCAACGAAAGGCTGGAATCTATAATCACACCGAGGTCTTTTACTGTTGCACTTGATGGAACAGAAAGGCCATCTAAAGTCACAGTGTGATCAGAAATCTTACTTCTAGCTACTTGTGGTCCTATGACCAGAACTTCTGTCTTCTGTTCCATGAGCTCTGTTCAGTACAAACATTTTGGCCACATGATCTTTATTTCAATAATCAGCAAGATGTTTGAGCAGGCAGGTTGGCTTAGTGGTTAGCACTGTCACATCCCCTGTCCAGGGTAAAGGGTTCGATTCCAGCCTCGGGCCTGTGAATGAGGTCTATGCATGTTCCCTCGTGTGCTTTGTGGGTTTCTTCTAACAGTCCCAAGACATGCAGATTAGACTGATTGGTGATTCAAAATTGCATGTAGTCTGACTGATTCTGTGCATGCTTGAGCCCTGGGCTGGATTGGCAACCCATCCAGGGTGTATCCCAACTAGTAAAGGGATGAGCTCCTGGGCCGTATTCACAAAGCTTCTTTTTTAGGATTCTCTCAGAGAGCTCCTATCTTAGCTTAAAAAGTCCTAGCTGGGAGTCCTAGACTAAAAGTGATTTGGAAAACTTCTCAGAGCAACTCTGAGGAAGGAAAGTACAAACATCTTTATCTTAGCGAGGGGGTGTGGTCGACCCCGTTGCTGGGGATGATGCAGCAATTCAAGGACTGTGATTGGTTGATAAAAATAACCTTTGACCTCTGTAAAGGACTTAAAAGTCCTGTTCTCTACTCTTAACAATTTTTACCATAAGAGTTGTTTTTAAGTCTAAGATGTTTCCTGAATCATTTTTAGCTTTACTAAGATTTTGTCCTAAATTTAAGGGGATATTCTAAAAAAAAATGTCCTAATTCTAAGAATTTTCTCAGAATTTCATTACTAGGAGCAACTTTTAGGCTTAAGAAGCTTTGTGAATACGGGCCCAGGTCTCCCGTTACCCTTTACAGAGCAAGTGGGTGAGAGTGTGCAAGAGAAATACATTTGGCGCTATTTTTTTGTATAGAAACCCATAAACCCCACCCCTTTTTTTCCATGCTAACATGAAGGTAAAGTGTCACATTTGCTGTATGTTTCCTATTAAAAAAATAGCACTCATTATTACCACTTTAATGGCAATTAATGTAATGTTGTGTTATGTCATTTATGTAAAAAGAAAGTGATAGTTGACTGCGAAGTCTCTTACAAAAAGGTAACATAAATAATTTTGCTGATGTGGTTTCAGTGTGACAAAAAAACAACAAACTTTGTATTTTTCCAGCTTTTTTTTTTTTTTTTTTGGTAAAGAATAAATCACTGTGCGTGGAACAGTACATAATGATACCTTTCTAACTGTCAATCTGAAAAACGCTAGTCACACTGTGGTGTTGGGTATGAACGCTATAAATGTAAAAATTTGACAGAAGCTCAGGCATGACCTACTGTAGAAAAGCTGATCTAATCAACAATAATAATAGAGATCCAAAATGTTTGCATGGGAAAAACAACCTAATATCAGGGCTTACATTTTTAAGCAAAGGCAAAAACACTTATTTTACTCTTTTTTTTTCTTCTTCTTTTTTTTTTTAGATCTAGCATACAAATAATGTTAGAAATTTATAACGTTTGAAGCGTTGTACGTATGAGGGGTTGTCTGTAAAAGTCAGTCACTGCTGTCTGTTCTTTATGTGAGTGCTGACAGCAGCAAAATGAAATTTAAAGCAAATCAACAGCTGAGATACAACCAAAAACATCAAAACCCAAACCCTCAGCTGGCCTGGAATATACTGCTTAAACGGTTGGCAGTAGTAGAATTTTTCTTGCCTGTGATATGGATTGTTCTGGACGGGTCATTCTGGTCATACGGGCCAACCTGGGCTGACTAAGTGATGATGTTGAGGGCAAAAAATTGTAAAAGAAAAAAAAAAAAAAACTTTTTATCTTGTGCAGTGATAAATCACCTAGTAGAGGTAAATCATTCATTTCAGTTTGTCTCTTAGTTTTAGAAATTAGGATCGTTAGAATGATCATCTGAAGGGAGCAGGACAGGGATCTGATATTGGGATTGGTGCGTCACTTGGAGGAAATTCATAATATACTGCCAGTAGAGAAGTTCTTTAGACCTAAAGTACCAGGCCATGCATACAGTAAGTGGATAGGCAAATGCAGCTAAGAGACATTTGGTAAATGTCCATGTGATTCCCAATTCGTTATACTCTCATCCTGACAGTATCATACGGGACCACCTTTCCATAGCAATATAAAACATCTAAACGAGTGATTTTTAATCACCCTTGAAACATCGACATCGTAATAAGCAGAGAGACGAAAGGTAAAACCAAATAGACCTACCGTATAAACAACGTCAGCAATGATCTGGCATGTCATAAATAAAAACCCAATATAATTGTTCAGGTGGCACAGTGCCTCAGTGCTTAGCATTGCCTTCTCACACCTCGGCAGATGGGGGTTTGAATCTTGCCTCCAGTCTGTGTGCATACTGCTGCTTGGTGGGTTTCCTCCTGGTACCCCGGTTTCTCTCCCACGCTCCAAGGACAGGAGAGTGTACTTGTCCTGACCTGTGTCCTTGTGCCCTGCGGTAGTTTGGCACCGCATTCAAGGTGTAGCATGCCTTGGGCCCTAAGACTCTAGGGTTCCCCAGACTCTAGGGTTCCTCTAGACCTTAGTTAGCATCACCAGCCATAGATTGAAATAGAGACCCCGGAGCAGTGACCATGGCAATGCACACCATGCAGCACATAATATGTTGTATTTCTTTGTATTTCTTCTTATTAAGAAATTAACGAAGAATCTAATATGGGACCTCCTAGGAGGGATAAGCAAATAGCTTACTTTCGAGCAAACAGGAGTGTGTAAATCAAGCCCTAGACACCCTTGAATGTAAATTCAAGTCCGCAGAAAACAGCTTTCGAGATTGACTGACTGATGTAATGAGTGTAAGTTCATTAAACTGCAATTTACTGCCATAGCACAATTAAGTTAATTAAGTTAAACTAATTAAGCTCAACAAAATGCCGTTTCTTTTTACAAGCAATGTCTAAATTGCTGTTAATTTATGAACACTTCATCTAAACTTAAACTTCAGAAAGAATTAATTTAAATTTCATTAAAAAAAATACTTCAAATGAAGTTTTATAAATAAATAAATAAATAAATAAATAAAATAAATAAATAAATAAATAGAGGTTGTCAGGGACTCTTAATTCCAGTCCAGGGGATTAACTCGAAGATTCAGCTTCAGCCCTCAACACACCTGTTCCAGCTCATGAACGTCTCCTCAGCACATTATCACTAGGAGGAGCTGAGAGTTACAGTATGTAAGGCAGAGAGAAGAGAAAACCGTGCAAGCCAGCTCGCGCTAGTGCTGCTGTTGATATCCACTGATCAAAGTTATTTAACAATTGACTGCTAAAAATATATACTGTAGATATATTATGTTTCTCACATATCAGCTATACAATTAACACCACATATCATTACCACTCATTAACATTCGTTATCAGTTATATACCAGCAAACTGGTGACAGGTTCATGAACACCCAAGGCGCACCCATGCCCATGGGGACAACACGCCAGCTCATCCAGTCTGATCTCAGAGAAAAGGCACAAATTGCAAAAAAAAAAAAAAAAATGTCATCACCGTCTATTATAGAAAGGCATCAGAACACCTAGTGCACAACAGCCCGCCACATAAAGAAGCGACCTGGCCTCCAAACTTCCCAGATCCCGATCCGACTGAGAACCCATGGGATGCACTGGAGAAACAAGTCCAATCCATGGAGGCTCCAGCCGGAAGCCCACACCACCCAGATGATTCCCTGGCAAGATCGTCGTGTCCCCCAGAATCCATGCAGAGCAAGTCTTGATTTATTCAATATCTATACTGCGTAAGTTGTGTTGGGTCACATGGGGCCTGGAGCCTATCCCAGGGATCATAGGTTGATCCAGGGTGTACCTCACCTATCGCAGAGAACAATGCAGGCAATTTCTGAATGCCAATCAACCAAACCAGAGAACCCAGAGGAAACCCAACAAATACAGGGAGAAAATGCAAACACACACAGGAGCGAAAGCCAAATTCACACACCAAGCTCTGGAAGTGCAAGACGATCACTAGGCGATCATGCCGCATATAATTAATTAACCCTTCTTAATTGTTCATCATAATTAGATGTGCTCATTCTAATACAATATAATTTCAGTAGTAATAATGTATATGGGGACACATATGTTATAGTGGATGTGACGTAGATTAATCAGAAAAGGCATGTTTATGTTGCTATAGTGCCGTAGTAAATGTTTTTGACTCTATTTAATATCTTTGCAGTTTTAGAAGATGTCATGAGTGTTGGTGGTTTTGTAGAAGTTTCAAAATGTAAAGTTTTCCAACAGTCTTTAGCATGGGCAGCCTTCATGTTTCTTACAGTAGTAACATGTCAAGGTTTTTTTTTTATTTTTTATTTTTTTTCAGATATATAAAATTTTTAAAGCCAGGAAATATTGTAAGAGAAGTTGGTAGATTCTTTATAGCCACTAAATTATAAATTCCCTATGACATATGTAATTCAGTGACAAAAAATACACTAATACACCAATCAACCATAATATGTTAAATTGTTAACATTAAAGCCACCTACTATAGGTTTCAAGACCTGGTCCTTCAGGGCGTGGCCTCTCAGCGCCTCCGGGGGTGTGCTGTTGTATCTGGCACCAGGACATTGGCAGCAGATCCTTTGGGTGCTGTGGATTGCAAGGTCTGTGAATCGGACTTGTTTGTCCGGCACACCCCAAGAGTCCTGGATCACATTAGGTTTGGCAGCATTAAACGCATTAAAGATGTGCCGGCTATGGTGCACTGGGTGTTCTGGTGCCTTTCCATCACGGCCAGCATTGACTTTTTGCTCATTTGTGCTGCATTGGCTTCTTTTGGGGATTTGACCTTTTGTCCCCATCTTGGGTACCTACAATATGATCCATTATAGCTGATGATCCGCGTTGTTCAGCTCGCCCGGCAGTGGTGTTAATGTTATGGCTGATCTGTGTGGCGCTGCTATCTTAATTATCACTTTGTCATTTTATATTCATTACAAACACGATTATATTAAGTGTACAAAACCAATATCAATAAACACTTCATCTAACATATTAGCAATTCAAAGAATAATCAATTAATCACTGATTTCATTATATTCCTAGAAAATGGAGGCTGTTAAACCGAGCATTAATCAACACTGATCAGATTACACTTTTCATCTGCAACAGGTGCAGCAGGTTTTTTAAATTTTTTATTATTATTATTATTCTTTTTAAGAAGGATATCTATTTTTATCCGGTGGTTACTGACATGTTTTATTAGCCTATTATCACACGTGCTTGTACATGCACGCCTGATTTGTGGCTTACTGAGTTGATATGAACTGACACTTTAAATAGCACCTATAATGTTAACAAAGTTAACAGCTTATTGACTTTCACAAGGCTGTTTCAATAATACAGTTTATACACCCTGCATTGAAAATATTGAGAGCATGATTAAGCAATATGAGAAAAAAAAGTTTATATTTTGTCTAGTTAAATACAGGATAACTACTTGATAAATACAACAAAATTTCACTTTCTGCATTATTCTATGTAATTAATTAGGAGAAATTGAAGTTTTCGTGCAATATTGACTGTAGAGATACCTCCCATGATTTTAAATTATCCTAAAAAAAAAAACCCAACCTCATGAAATAGCAATTGAGTGGGATATCGCTCATCTAGAGTAATAAATCTTTAAATGATGTTCTAAATGGTGATCTCTATTTCATCCCCCTTCTAAGGACGATTAGAGCACTGCTGTGGTTTCTTCATTTACGGTTCTTGCGGTACTTACTGTTCTTCCCACATCATTGTTATCCACAATATGTTGTCCTGCATGCAACTGTGAGGATAAGTAGTACAACCTTAAGAAAATGGCAATTGTCACGTTTTACCGTGATGAGTGTATTATGTCGGGAAATATCACCTTAAACACACATGGGGGTTAAAATGGTTATTTATTTGAAAGAAAATTCATCTTTTTATACTTGTACTGTAGTAGCAGTCCTTGTAGACCATCTGGATTATAAATAGTACACACAGTATATAATATATTGAATTTCCAAGATCAAAAGTCAGTAATGGTATGCTAATTTGTCGTTTTTTAAATTCCCTTATTTGTCATTCGACTTGTTGAATTTTACAGTTTTACCTTGGTATACGAACGGCCAGCCTTGCAAATTTTCACCTTAAGAACTAATATTTTGCAAGAAATTGCAAAGCATTTTCAGCAAATGAACGATCGAGTCGGTATATTTCCATTTACGCGTCCATCCGGGAGCCGATCAAAACTTGTTTGCGTCAGTGGAGTTTACATATACAGTGGAACCTCGAATTGCGAGTAACGTGGATTACGAGTGTTCTGCAAGACGAGCAAAGATTTTTATTAAATTTTGACTTGAAAAACGAGCAAGTCTTGGTTTTCGAATACCGAGTATCATGTATCACGCATGCGCTTCTTGTTTTTGACGTCGAGCGCCACATGATCACAACTGAGCCAATGGTTTTAACAGCAGTGATTCCGTTAGTATGCGCTCACGCGAGTGTCATTAGCGATGATGCACATACACACATACAGTGCCTGCTTATCTGTCGGGATTTATTTTTCCTTTTTTTTAAAAGGTAAATTGCAGGTTAATTTGTTTTATTTTTTCTTTATATATTGTATTAATCATTTTTATGTATTTATTTTTTTGGGCTGTGAAACGAATAATTTGAGTTTTCATTATTTCTTATGGGAAAATCTTATTTGGTTTACGAGTGTTTTGGAATACGAGTCCACTTCTGGAATTAATTATGCTCGTAATCCAAGTTTCCACTGTATTTTGTGGGTTTTTGTTGCATTTTGTGCAAGATTTAGTGAAGACATACTGTAGCACCATGTGTCCCAAGAATGTTATCAAGGACGATAGCAAGAAGAACAGGTAGCCACTTTCAGTTTTTTTTTTTTTTTTTAAGCAGCCAGTGCCAAAAGAAATCATGAATCTTAAGGTTAAGTAAAGTTTAATGTCTATTTATTTCATATTTAACTTCATTTACTGTACATGTCATTTTATATACAGAAATATGGTTATAGTGTTGGAAATTTGTAATATTGGTAATATTTTTGGAAGCCTGAAACAGATTATCTGCATTTACAATATTTTCTATGTGAGAAAATGTGTTACACAATATGAAATTCGCCTCTGGAACGGAATAAATTCGCATGCCAAGGTACCGGTGCACTCATTAGTTCGTTCACTACTGTAATTTAGTCTCTTTACTCAGGGTTCAAGGCTGGGGCACATCTTGGGGCAAGATCTTGAGATCCTGAGATCTTGGGGCATCTCAGGGCACATTGTACACACATTAATATAATCCTTCATACATGAACTAAAAAACAAAAAAAAAACAAAAAAAAACACTATTTTCAACTGGGGGGAAAAAAGTTTCCAAAAACACACAACCTGCCAAGCTTGAGGTGGATGAGTTACAGCTGTAAGACCACATAAGGGATCCACTCATGAACATCAGACATGAACAGAAATCTGAGGCCGCAGGCTCACCGAAACTGTATAGTTGAAGATTCGGAAAAGACCAGGTGATGACTTCCTGTCAGCTCAAACCAGACCGGCCATTCTCCTTTGACCTCCTTTGACCATGAAGGCATTTGCATAACATTTTTCCAATCCAAGCTGTGTAAACTCCAGAGATCCCACCCAAAAATACTAAAAGTCATCATATTTTATCCCACTGATATTTAATCCGAACTGAAGCTTTTTGACCCTGTATCTGCATTATTTTATTTATTTAAGCTGCTACTAGACAACCGAATGATCAGGTGTACAGTTGTTCCTATAAAAATGGTCATTTCATGCGTAGTGTGTATGCCTTAAAGCATCCGACTGCAGTCTTGTTGAATCAGAGATTATGCTGACAAAGCAACAAATTAATTTAACTTTGATGTTGCTGTTAAATTTAATTGAGCTATTAAATTGAAGAATGAAAAAGGAAATGTTTGAAATATGAGGGATTTGCCCTTTTAGACTTGCAGGCGTGTGTTACTGGTTTTACAGCATTGCAGTATTGTAGTAACCGATGTTTATTCCATCCATTATCATAAATTATCATTCATTAAAATTGTAGTATGGAACCATATGAATGTGAATGACTGGAACCCACCATTCATTCAATTATATGCGTGTGTGTGTGTCTGTGTATACAATAACCAGTCAAAAGTTTGTACACCCCTTCTAACTACATGGTCTTTCCTGATTGTCATTTCTGTCTACACTGTAAAACAATCCTAAAGCCGTTTATCCAAAACACACAATAATCTCCTCTGAACAGTTGATATTGAGATGTATATCTGCTACTTCTGCTCTGTAAAGCTTCATAACGGCTCTAATCTGAGGTGCTGGTTGTTAATTGGTGATTTCTGAGGCTGGCGACTCTAAATGATCTTTTCCTCTGCAGCAGAGCTCAGTTTTGCTCTTGCTTTCCTGGGAAGGTCTTCATGAGAGACAGTTTCATCATGGAGCTTGATGGGTTTTACAAACACACTTGACACACAATACTGTTCTTGTAAGAACTGTTCCAGAACAGCTGACAAAATAACAACTGACTCTTGGTGTTGTTGTTGTTGCTTAATTGCCTACTGCCACATGTGTTATTTCATAGCTTTGAAAATCCAATATTGTTATAGAATGTAAAAAAACAACAAAAAAAAAACAATAAAAACTACATTTGCGTGTTCTCCCCATGCTCGGTGGGTTTCCTCTGGGTACACAAAGTATGATCCAAGCATGATCCACCATTGGATATATATATATATATATATATATATATATATATATATATATATATATATATATATATATATATATATACTATAATGTACTAATATCTATCTATCTATATATATATATATATATATATATATATATATATATATATATATATATATATATATACACTATAATGTACTAATATACAGTATATATATATATATATATATATATATATATATATATATATATATAAACTATAATGTACTAATATACAGTGTGTGTATATATATATATATATATATATATATATATATATATATATATATATATATATATATATATATGTGTGTGTATATATATATATATATATATATGTGTGTATATATATATATATATATATATATATAATAACAACTTTATAGTATATATATATATATATATATATATATATATATACTGTATACTGCATGCAACATTACAACTCCCCTCAAGCTAAAAACAAAAAAGGAAATTCTCTCCAGAAACGTCGACATTCAAAACTCTCTTCTTCAGTTCAGAATGTTTTTTTTTTTTACCAGGAAACACACTCAGTTAGTGAAATAGCCAATTTTCTTGTATTTATTTCAGATCTTTCGGCATGGAGTAGGTCAAGGATTTGAATTAGATTGTGCTGCGCTCCCTTCTCTCTATTTTTTCTTTCCTTTATTTTTTCTGAGCTCTCTTTTCAGCTTCTTTATAATTCATAGAAACAGGAATGTGCCTTCTCATTCATCTGCAGATATAGCATTTTCCATTTAGTACATAGCATCGCAAATTTGTTTTTCTCCCTCTTTTCTGCTTTATCAACTTTCATAAGTCGATAAAGTTATACAATGAATCGCACGCCGATCAGCCGTATCATTAAAACAACTGAGAGGTGAAAAAGAATAAAATTGATTATGTTGTTAGAATGGCACAAAGGGAACCTGTATCAGTGTGTGTGTGTGTGTGTGTGTTGGAGTTCTTCTTCTTTGTTGCCAGCATGGTGATGTAATTAAAGTGAGGTGATAAGTGTGATGAGCATTATTTACTGTTGGATAAACAAATCATTCTTGTCGCCATTAATATTATTACCATAAGCAATTCGAACACAGTCATTATCTTTTGTATTAACTGATATTTAATTATATAATGTAATAAATAAATAAGTGTATTGAACATCTGGTTTGTCCACTTTGATTCCATTCCTTATTAAAAGTCGTCTCAAACAACCACTGTGAACTGATGCCTTCACAATATAACTAATCCCTTCATATTCAGTTTTACAGTAATTAACTGTTAACATTTTAGTAAGATTGCATGGTGGGACAAATAGTGGTTCTGAACTTGGTCCTTTTAATGTAATTGTAGTGTTTTCCCAGCTACCAGCACACCTGATTCAACTAATCAGTTAATTAAGAGCCTTTTCTGAAGCCGAAGTGCGTGTAACAGAACAGGGAAAACACTAACATGTGAAGGGCAGGTGGTCCTCCCAGGCCGGAGGTGAGAACCACCGAAACATCCCATAACTGAATTTTAGGATCTTTTTATGTGAACGAATTCCAGTCATGGATGGAATAAACATCAGTTAGTGCAATGAGACAAATGAGTCATGAAGGATAAATTATTATTTATTATTATTGCTTTTTCAGCATTACTTATGATATTTTAATGTTTGTTATGCAAGGAAAAACTCAAGGGCATGTGTTTTGCATAGAGTTTGGAAATTGATATGTGCTATCAGCCAAAAAAAAAAAAAACTTGTAAAAATATTTTAATACAAAATTTATATATATATATATATGTGATAATATTTTTAATATTATATTCATATAATATACAGCATACTATTTATCTTTTCCTGAAGTTTTTTTTTTTTTTTATACCTGACGCTATATAGTCATGAAAAATTTATGTTTTTTTTATTTATTTATTTTTTATTAAAGAATCAACCATTTTGTTTGACTGATGTTATTCAATTCTGTAAATAATGTCAGGTAATGGAAGGACAGTGTCTAAGTTTACACATGCTGCATATCAAGTAAAGAAGTTTAGGTCACTGTAATATTTTATATAACTTTAATTACAGACATAGTGTGCTATAAGTCTGACTTCAGGAAGTAGATTGATTGATTTTATTATTGTCTTAGTCTAACACTGGTCAGATGGACACGTTTTTGTCTGCTTCTTGGACATTTTTAAAGCTATCTGAATAATGTCTCAATTTTCATAAGTTTTAAGCTCTGTGTATAATAAATCATGTGTAATAATAATAATAATAATAATAATAAAAAGAGACCCAATTCCATTTGGTCCCTTTGCATAAAAAGCAAGAATTAAACTCAGTAACATGAGTTACTCATGAGAAAGAAATGCTCAGATGAGATTATAGGTTCTTGCATCAGGTTCATTCGCGACGACTCTGTCCGAATCCGGTCACAGGGTAACATAACACACCTGATTCAATTCATGAAGAGCTTAATAAACAGTTAATTAAATGAATCTGCAGCGAGCAGGGGCAGAAACGCTGTTACACTCTTGGAATGAGCTCAAACCTGTCTGCTGTATAATATTGCATTGTGCAAAACAAATAGGCTATTACTGAAATGATTTTCAAATTCTTTGCTTGGCTCAGCTTGCTCGGGAGGTCTTCATAATGAGGTGTCTCCATGATTGCTGCTTATCTGCAATGTGGACTCTGCAGAAAATGAGTTATCTGCCAGTTTAACTGAAATAAAACGTGCAACTTATATTTTCAATTCACTTTTAAGAACATTTGCATGAGCCAGACAGTTATTTATGATACAAACATGGATAGTGCCTGATTCCTCTGGCTTTGATGGCCTGTTTAGGGATGCAATTTGCTAAGGAAAGTGCTGCTTCTGAAATGAGGTCAAAATCACAGAGTAGTTGATTTTAAGCCTATATTTAAGCATGTCTTTATATACTGTATTGTTTTTCATTTTTTTTCAGTATTTTTATTAAAAAAAAATTCTCTTCAGTCCTGAAAAGAGAGAAACATGTATTTACTGCTACAAACATCTTAAATAAGACTTTCATACATTTTTAAAAAAAAAAGGTGAAATAAAATTTAAATACATTTGAGTTTCACATGTTCCGCTGAACTGGCTGCTCTAAATTGGCAACGAGTGTGAAAGTGTGTGTGTGTGTGTGTGAGTGTGTGTGTGTGTGTGTGTGTGTGTGTGTGTGTTGTCATACAATAGACTATATGCACTAAAGAAGGAAATAATCTCTGCATGTACAGTACCAACGTCAGTTCTGATACATTACGCAATGTTTAACATTCTAGTATTCACTGTACGCACAAGTGCTGCAAAGTCATTTTTAATTATTTCCTGTAACATATTCTTTTAAATAAGGATGCGTCCAAGTACCCAGACTTCTGGTATATACTGTAGATATGGATACAGCGGTACCTCGGCATGCGAATTTAACCCGTTCCGGAGGCGAGTTCTTAAGGCGAAATTTCGTATTGTGAAACGCCTTGTCCAATAGGAAATAATGTAAATCCAGATAATCTGTTCCAGCCACACCAAAATATTACAGATACAGTGGAACCTTGGATTACGAGCAAAATTTGTTCCAGAAGTGGGCTCGTATTCCAAAACACTCGTAAATCAAATCAGATTTTCCCATAAGAAATAATGAAAACTCAAATTGTTCGTTCCACAGCCCAAAATCAATAAATACATAAAAATAATTAATACAATCTATAAAGTGAGAATAAAACAGATTAACCTTTTAAAAAAAAGTAAAAATAAATTTATTGCAAAAATTTCAGTTCTTAAAGCAAAAATTTGTTAGGCGGGCCATTCGCATGCCAAGGTGCCACTGTATTATTAAAAACTGAGTGTATTTTACCTTAGGTGATGCGACAAAGTCTGGTTGTGATCAGCCACAGTATAAATAATTCTTTCAAATTTGCCAGTAATGAGGCTAATATTGTTATAGTGTTTGACTACAGTTGCTATAGTTGATTACGGAAGTTCTGATCTGCTCATTACTGTGCATTACTGCACATAACTCTAGCTCACCATGGCTGCGTGTAGTTTATGTATATTTTAAGTGCTTGTGTGGCAAGGTTTGACACGTCGAGCCACAGAGCGCGCAGGGTTAATTAGCCTCCAGCCAAGCCTTGTGCATGGCTGGAGAAACACTGGCATCTAACAAAGAGCGGAATTATTACAAACCATTTCATCCATTTAAAACATTATTCTTTCACTGCATGTCAATGTTGCATGAGCGGATTCGTCAGTGAAGTGTAGCAGGACAACATGCCCAGAAGGTCTCTAATTCAGTATTTTGGGTATTTCTGTAATGGAGCTGATATTCTGTTCTTATTCTTATTATTGTGAAGTTATGTTAGCATAACGTATGGTGTGGATATTCTTTCAGGTTTTTCCTTGTAACTAAAACAAAGGGTCATTTTCTATAAATGTTGACGAAATGTCAAAACATATTATTAGTATCGTTATTATTATTATTATTAATATATTATTAATTATTAATATGTGAATATTATACATATTAAACATATATTAAACTTTTCAGTTTTTATGTTTATCATAATAAGGGCCTCTTTAGGAAATTCCAATTCAACTTTATTGTCGATTTGTGCTACGTGTACAGTGCATATATATGGAGAATTGAAATGACGTTACTCTCAGTCGCCTTATAGACAACATTAAGTCCAAACATTTAAATGTAAAAGAACAAAATAGTGTTTAATAACACAAACTAAGACTATGACAGTAGTTAAGACAAATTGCTTTATCTGTCCTGCAAAAAGAGACAGAAAACACAAGACGGAAGGCCGATATGGCGCAAAGTGGAAAATTGCTGTTAATAATAATAATAATAATAATAATAATAATAATAATAATAGGATGTGATTAAACTTGTTAAAAGTTCATTATAAATATTATATAATATATATATATATATAACCAGGTCATGGTAAATAATCTTTGTTATTTTCAGAAATACCTCCAAAAGTAGGACGTGATAATGAGAATCATTGAAGAAATAATCTAAGACAGACATGTTCCCCTCATAGCGAGGAGCCTGACAGCTTTGTGGGGGCTGAGTCCCCGTTTGAAAATCACTCGAGTACCTCTGATAGCAGTGTTATTTCAGATAACAGTTTCAAAATGACAATCCTAATAATTAACTACCCTGTGGGTCTGGTGAACGATTGCAATGACCTTTTTTTCAGAGAGGCTTAAAGGTAAAAATAAAAAGTCACCACTGTTTGTAATGAATTATGAATATATTTGACTTCCATTTGCCTTTGGGGTCTTAAAATATCAAACCAACTAGAGCGCTTTTATTTTCCACATGCATTTCATCTATTAATCCCCGTCTATTATTCAAGATTGCAGCCTCCGCAGCCACGGATTGGACTCCTGGCTGCAGTTTCTGATCTCTCTCTCTCTCTCTGATCTATTCAGCCTCGTAGTACAGTCCTGTTGAATAAACTCTGGATCCTGACAGAGACTCGTACGGCCGATGCTCTACGTGAACAGATTGTAAGGAGCTGTTTATTCAACATGAGTCTCCACTGCAAGCAATTCGCATCAGTAAATTTATGGACGGTTTTATTGGTTCTCTGGAACATGACAAGCTGCATTTTCGTTATAATATTAAAAGAGAGAAAAAGAGAGCCTGTTGAGGGAAAGGGTTTAAGTCATGACTCAATTGGTCATGTGGATGTTCTTCAATATTACTAGAAACTATAACTAGATATAAATAACTTATCTCACTTATCGTCTATAGAGTACCACTTTATCCTGTATTCAGGGTCACGGGGGGGATTCTGGAGCCTATCCCAGGAGACTTAGGGCACGAGGCAGGGCACACCCTGGACAGGGCAACAGGGCATGGCAATTTTGGGAACGATAGTTTGCCTAATCTGCATGTCTTTGGATTGTGGGAGGAAACCGGAGCACCTGAAGGAAACCCACCAAGCACGGGGAGAACATGCAAACTCCATGCGCACAGAGACGGGAATCGAACCCGGACCCTGGAGGTGGAAGGCGACGGTGCTAAATAACAGCACATGACGTTTTATTTTGTTCTCAATACACAGATTAGCAGACTAAATAAACTTCCCCTGCGGTCTGACCCAAACTTTCCAACGAGCTGGAACGTACGATGAAAATTTTTTTTTCCTGAACAGTTATCCTTGAGCCACAACTCATTTCTTCATGTTTTTTGCTTCCAAAGAGCCAGACTTTCTTGTAATTTTAATGTATTCTTGATGAATATTTCCACTTTTTTTTTTTTTTGGCTCTCATTTTTACCGTGTTTTTTATTCCGGTCCCTGTACATATACGGTATATGTGACAACTAAAGTCTTTTTCCTTATAGTAGATTTTCCTCACTGCTAAACATCAAACTAGACGGTCTTTGCATAACGTATGAGCGCTTTATTATTAATCTGTAGGATTGTCTGCTGCAATATAGTGTGTCACCGTCCGGGGCACCGATGCTATAAGAATTCCAATAGCAGCGCTACCGTCTGCTCCATGCACGCATAGGACAATCTCTTCTATTAACTTTTACATTTCTGTCCAGATGTACGTTAAAGGTGTAAACACATTTACGGCTCTCGCTCTCTTTACGAGACACAGAAGGACCTTGCTAAGAAATGATCATCCTATCCGGTGAGCTTTGTGTTCTTCAGCCACCAGATGTTTTCTTCATTAAGGTCATACCGAATCTAATGAAAATAGAGAAAAAGAGAAACAGGAGGTAGCGGCCTCTCACAAGTCCATCTGCTACCTCCTCAATTAAGGCAGGCTGTGTTTGCCTTTGTTACCACATTTAAAAAAAAAAAACATATTCCAGCTGTTTTTTGTTTTCTTTTTGTTTTTTGTTTTTGTTCCGCCACGGTCTAGGGATGCTGCGTAAACATGGGCATGCTTTGCCACAAGTCATTTCTTTTAACCATAAGGGACGTACTGTCCAGTAGTTTGCAACTGATAAACTGACGTGGCACAGAGACTTGCTTCTCTTGAAGAAGTGATTGTCATTAAGAGAGTTAGGTAATGAGATGTAAATGCAGCATCCAACTGAACATCTTGTAGCAAATAATTAATTTAGCTTTAAGCAAAGAACTAAGAGACGGTAGGGAAATGATTCGGGGGCGAGTCTAATGAGCTTACGATAAATACAAAAAAATACCACGGGTGAAGATAGCGGATTATACTGCGTGTGACTGTTACTGTGTTCTAGATGGAGCTAAATACTAAAACGCTGAAATACAAATACAGCAAATACAGATGAAATAACACAACACGAAATTCAACAACACGCCTTGAACCCTTGGATTCAGATTCTATTACTCAGGTTTTAAATAGAAAATGTAAACTTTAAATTTCACCTACAGGAGAAGAAAGAAGAGAGTAAAAATACATTAATTCACAAAAAAAAAACAAAAAAAAAACATACACACACTAAATATCACCTTCTTTATTCTTAATCTGTTAAATGTTAGCTAATGTGATAATAACTAGTTGAACGTTTATGATGAATGTTGAATGCGAGTAGATGTGATTGCTCGCTGTATATCTTTTATATATATATATATATAGCATCTTATATACCCTAGGTTAGGTTACTTGTGATACTAATTAGTGGACACACCTTGTCCCTTTGGTCACGTTATTTTCAGTATTTTCTAGGGGTACCATCATTTTTGTCCAGGCCTGTTGGCGTGTTGGCCTGTTGAGTCTATTTTTTAAAAATATTCTGTTGACGCATGGTTGAAAAGCAATGTCTGACTTTCATTGGTTAACATTCATAGAATTTTTAAAAAATTATTACTTTTGTCAGATTAAAGTTATTTATGTGACCATTGTGAGTTTTTCTTTCATTGACCGAAGGGTACCAACACTTTTGTCCACGTGTGTATATTATATATATATATATATATATATATTTTTTTTTTTTTAGTTATATTTATAGTTTTTTAGGCTTCATTGTCATAAATTGAAAAAAAGTGAAGATTAGTTACTGTGATGATAGCTCATGGAAAAATCGCGTGATGTAATTCAAACATCAAGCTGCGCATTGCCTGGGAAGAATATGTTGAGGTTTTTATTCGAATGAAATCACATTTCTTACGGGACATCAAGATCGAATTTCAACCCTACAGTGTCACATGATAGGGAGCAGCACTTTGAGTCATGTTTTTATTAAAAATTTATTTATTTATTTATTTTTAGCTTTTTTTTTTTTAGATGATATTGCAGTTTGATTTGGTATCACTCTAACATGTTGTCATATTGGCGGCATGTTGTAGCGGTTAGCACTGTCGCCTTACACCTCCGGCATCTCCCCGTGCTTGGTGGGTTTCCTCTGGGTACTCCGGTTTCATCCTAAAATCAAAAGACATGCAGATTAGGTTCATTGGCGTGCCGAAATTTCCCGTAGTGTACTGAGTGTGTGCGTGTGTGATCGACTGCCTTGTGTCCCAAGTCTCCTGTGATCCCTGTACAAGATAAACAGCTGAGTGAGTGAGCGATACGTACTATCGGTATAATTTCTTGCAGTAACATTAGTTACATTTAATATTTCTAGGGAATTTGTGAGACTGACTCCAGGAAGCGGTGTAATGCTTAAATGTCACATTATGGCTCTTCAAGTAGATGATTATGGAGAAAGGAAATGCTGTGAGTGGAAAGTAAAGATTTTTATTTTTTACATTTTTTTTTTTAACTACAGCTACTGGGGAAAAACAGACTTAAGTAAGTGTAATTATTTACTCAGTGTTATTTTTTTCAATAATAAACAGTCTTAAATGGCTTTTATATGTTTTAAATGTTTTTATTATTATTATTATTATTATTCTGCCGGGAACAAAGCAAATTCTGCGCATATTCAGTATGGTCTGCTTATAATGAGAGGTTTTTTTTGTTGTTGTTGTTGTTTGTTTTTGTTTTTTTGTTTGATATGAGCAGGGCATGATCAGAACGGTCTAACATGCAGATAAAAAATTCCCCGTGCAAATGAAGCAGCTGTGCAGATTGCAAAACAACACACACAAAAAGGGTGTGTTATCGACAGTACGAATGACTGATGATTGATTCTTTTTGAAAAATACCATAATTACATACATAATTAACTGTTTAGCCAGACACCTGGTAATACTTTATTCGGGTCAGTAAAGCCTGATCTCAGAAAATAAATAAATAAATAAATAAATAAATAAAACTCAAGGACTGAAACCAGTATTATGTGTGAGATTGACTCTGTGAAAGAGCAGGTGATGTGGCTGAATTGGAAGCTTACAATGTAAGACTGCTGTGAGCTCATGCTGAGAGTGTGTATGAGCTTTTTTTCTTCCCTCGATAGACCCTTGGTGATGGTTACGTAAGGTTTTTTTTTTTTTTTTTTTTTTTTTTTTGTAGGCTAGTAGCTGCTACTGTATGGAAGAAAAGAACTGAAGCAGATTTTATGGAATGAGTTTGAGCTTTCATTAATCTGAGGAATGTTCTTCTTTAAGGCACAGGAGCTCTCGGGCGCAAGCTCATGGTCATCACGTTTATATCTATGTCATATTATTTGTTTCATTGTACACCCATGCTCCATCGCTGCTTCATTAGATACACCCGTTCATTTAGGCTTGATTTCAGTGATCTAATCAGAAAATCACTTATGCATTTAGGCATGTAGTCACGGTCAAGACGATCTGCTGGAGCATCGGAATGGAGAAGAAAGGCGATTGAAGTGACTTTGGACGTGGTGTACTGTGGCATGTTTGTTAGTTTCATACAGGCTGGGCTGAATTTCCCAAACTGCTCATCTACTGGGATTTTCATAAAGCAACTATCGCTATGGTTTTATAGAGAATGATCTGAGAAAGAGAAACTATCCAGTGATTGGTGCGTCTGGCCTTGTTGATCCAGACTGGTTTGAGCTGATGCGTGACGCTATCGTGTCAACGTGGACCAAAATGTGTAAGTAAGGTTCCCACAACCTTGTTGAATCTTTTCCAAGAAGGCAGTTCTGAAGGCAAAAAGGGGGTCCAACCCAGTACTAGCACTAGTGAGTGTACTATATACAGTAAATAGACACCAAATTCAATTCACCTCCTTCTGGGATTCCTCTTGGCTGCCATGCAAGCTGAGGAAGATAACTGTTTTTGTTGTTGTTTTCTTTTGATTCTATTGTTCCTTCTACCGAAGCTCTATGAAAATAATGTGGATATCTACAGTATATCTACCTTATGCCGTGCTTGCTCAGCGTGCTCTCATCTTTCAAATGATTCCATGTCGTGTTACTTCCATCTTCACCTCCTGTAGCTTCCCCCACAAACCCCGCTATTCCTCCATGCACACATGGTCGCAACTGGCTCATTCTGACTTTCACCATCCTCCTTACTATTATTATTGCTCCACCTTACCTCTTCACCTTAACTCTCAGAGCTCATACCGTTCTACACTCCCACTCGCACTCGCTTCGCTCCTCCGCATTACGGCTCCTGTTTGACCACCATGGGCTCTGTGTTGATTTAAGCTGCATTGCTTCCCATCTCGGGAATTCTCTCGCAGAACTCACTCATATTGCAGACTCTCTAGCCACATTTATATCATGGCTTATCCCCGATCATGCTTCCGTATCTTGATCTGATCTTGTATACATTTTTTATTCAGCAATAATGAAGGGATTTTAAATATTATTCAGTGTATGTTGTTGTTATTGTCATCTCAGTGACCTTGAGTGACTGCACATAAGGTATATTATTATTATTGTTATTTGTCATAATTTTATTCTTATTCATTCATGCTTTAAATTTAACTAGATTTTTTATGTTTAAAATGAGTAGTTCTTAGATATTTGTCCTTTGGAACAGTCCAACCCTTACACTGACCAACAATGCAGCCTCTGTAAAAAAAAAAAAAAAAAACATCTCATTGTTTGCTTTCACTTTTAGATATGCATTCGATAGAGTATATTCTAACCTGAAAAGTGAAAAATCATCAAATAGTCAAAATTATAGCATCCAATTTTGGTGCACACATTTGATCATAGAACTATTTCCTTAATTTTTGCATGTCTCTAGAGTTATTCAATCTTTCTTAGTAATTATCTAAGGAATATGGTAGAAGCCGAAGCGCGGTATACTCTCATGCACACTCCTAACGCGACCGGCACTAGGACCTGGAAGTAATGCGGTCGCGACTCAGCATAAAAGCATTCCAAGCATAAAAGGAAACAAGATGGCCCCACACATCGCTCAGTCATTGAGTTTGCCCATGCTATCTCCGACGCTGTGTCCGTCTAATCGTGAGTACTCACAGCGTGGTTATCCTGCCTGCTCGCGCTACTTCCGCGTTTGGGTTTACCATCCACGCTACAGGGCTAACTGCTAGTCTTCTGGGCCGTCTCCGTGTGTTTATGACAGAATGACTGAGCCAACAGTAGTAAACCCAGTGGATTACGCTCACTTCTGCGATGTGGTTGACCAACATGCTAAGCTGATCGATCAGCTCCGTAGTGAAGTCGCGTTTCTCCGCAAAGGCATCCAAGACGTTGCGGCCCTGTGCCGCGAGGTGACGGAGCTAAGGCAGGAGAATGTGACCCTCCGCGGGGCAGGCGCTCAGCCAGCAGTTGCCACGCCCGTCGCAGCGGCTGTTGCGCTGCCGCCCCCCTCCCCTTCTGATGTCTTCATAGCTCTACCAGATAAGTGGTATGGCACGGATGGGAAATGCAGTGTGTTTTTAACATCATTGGATCTTGTGTTTGAGTTTAATTCCACCAGATACTCCACAGACCGACTGCGCTATCCGGGCAGGCAACTGAGTGTCCGAATCGACCAGCACCTGCTCGCCCGACCCAAGCCAGCTCCTCGCACCCTGCCGTCCATCACGCCATCACTGCCCCATTTCACATCCCGACCCTCCTCCTTCTTCTCTCACATGCCTGTTCCTGAAGCTTGCTCCTCATTTGCAACTGCACCTGCCGGATCAGTCAGTTCTCCACCTCCCGCCATGGTTGACACCGGAGCCGGGGAACCCATGCAATTAGGACGCGCCTCCTTAACTTCTGCAGAACGGGAACGCCGCTTCAGAGAGGGTCTCTGCGCATATTGTGGATCGGCTGCACACCACAGAGCTATCTGCCCTCTGCGTTCGGGAAACGCGCAGGCCCGGTGAGCAGTAGGAGCAGCTCACCGGGTTCCATCCACCTCTCCGCCACTTTGACCAACTTTTCCCATCTCACGGTACGAGCACGCCTCCAGTTTGGCCACAAACGTGTCGAAAGTACCGTGTTCATCGATTCCGGTGCCGCGGGTAACTTTATTGACTCTTCTTACACCAAATAACTGGGGGTAAAAATCGAGGCGTTACCCCAGCCCGTAAACATCACCTCTGTTGGCGTTCGGCCCCTCTCTTCCAGCCCTATCACCTCTCGAACACAGCCAGTCACCCTCATCATCAATTTATTTCTATAGCGCTTTTAACAATGGTCATTGTCTCAAAGCAGAAGAACAGGTTCAATTCTATGTCACCTCCATCTCATCTCCTCCCATCATCCTCGGCCATCCGTGGTTGTTGCAGCATGACCCACTTATTTCTTGGACACAGAACCGGATTCTACAATGGGGGCCGACCTGCAGTGAACTCTGCCTACGGGCCCGGGCTGGGACGTGTTCTAGGGAGCCCGAGGCCACCGAAGTCGACACCAACAGCATCCCGACGCCTTACCGGGACCTGGCTGAAGTGTTTTGTAAACGACGCGCCACCCACCTACCTCCTCATCGTCCTTACGACTTGGCAATTGACCTTCAACCGGGTTCCGTCCCACCCCGTGGCCATCTCTACTCACTATCTTCCATCGAGATGCAGGCGATGGAGGAGTATGTTTCCAACGCCCTTCGCCAAGGTACCATCCGGCCCTCCTCCTCACCTGCCGCCGCGGGGTTCTTCTTTGTAAAGAAAAAAGGAGGTGACTTACGTCCATGTGTCGATTATCGGGGGCTCAACGATATCACCATCAAGAACCGACACCCATTGCCGCTTACCAACTCTGCCCTGGACGCCCTCTCTGGTGCCACCATCTTTACTAAGTTGGACCTCCGGAGTGCCTACAACTTGATGCGCATTAGAGAGGGTGATGAGTGGAAAACGGCCTTCATCACCCCCACAGGACACTATGAAAGCCTGGTCATCCCTTTTGGACTCTGTAACGGACCTGCCGCATTCCAACAATTCATCAATGATGTTCTCAGAGACATGCTAGGCCACTGGGTGTTCGTCCTCATTTACTCCCGGACGGTTGACGAACATGTCCAACATGTCAGGGCGGTCCTCAAGGGATTGCTCGCCCATCAACTGTATTGTAAGTTGGAGAAGTGCGCTTTTCACGAGCGCTCCACCGCATTCCTGGGTTTTGTTATCTCACCCCCGGGTGTGTCATTGGCCCCTACCCAAGACCCTCAAGCAACTTCAACGGTTTCTCGGGTTTGCAAATTTCTATCGTCGCTTTATCCGGGACTACAGTACGGTTGCTATTTTTCGAGAGTTACAACTTCCATCTGTCATACCGCCCAGGGTCCAAGAACACCAAGGCCGACGCCCTCTCCCGACAGCATGAGGAAGACGTCCCCCGGGAGGAGCCCGCGCCTGTCCTACCTCCCACCAGGATCATAGCACAACTCCGCTGGGATCTGGAGACGAGGGTGCGCCAGGCACAGGCTGCGGAGACCGAACCGGCAGGTGTGCCGCCTGGTCGACTCTATGTACCTGACACCATCAGGATGGAGGTCATCCAATGGGGGCATTCCTCTCTCCTCGCTGGACACCCCGGAACACGTCGCACCCTTCAATTCATACAGCGCACCTTCTGGTGGCCCACCATGATCAAGGATGTTCACGAGTTCGTCCAGGCGTGCCCAGTGTGCGCCAGGGCCAAGAATGTAAATCAACCATCTCCGGGCGACCTTCAACCACTTCCTGTTCCCCGTCGTCCCTGGACACACATTGCCGTCGACTTCATCACGGGCCTGCCGGTCTCCGAAGGAAAGAACACCATCCTCACCATCGTCGACCGGTTCTCCAAAGCTGTGCACCTGGTGGCCCTCCCCGGGCTCCTGTCAGCTAAGAAAACAGCTGAGCTGATATTAGAACATGTAGTCCGCCTGCATGAGTTCCCAAAGGACATCGTATCAGACAGGGGGCCTCAGTTCACCTCACGGTTCTGGAAGGCCTTCTGGCGTCTGATCCATTCCACCTGTAGTCTGTCCTCCGGCTACCACCCACAAACGGTCAGACGGAACGGACCAACCAACAACTGGAGAGCTACCTGAGGTGCTTTGTCACCGACCGTCAGTGCTCCTGGGCTCACTACCTCATCTGGGCTGAACTATCACACAACCTCCATGTTTCATCCGCCACCGGCTTAAGCCCATTTGAGGCATGCCACGGCTTCCAGCCTCCGATGTTCGACCACCAAGAACCGGAGGTTGAAGTACCGTCGGCCCAACATTTGGTCCGTCGGTGTCGATAGCTATGGAACCAAGCAAACCTTGCCATCCAACGCGCCAACACCCTGCTACATCACTCAGCACCGCCGTCGACACCCACTGGGGTGATTGTACCACGTAGGTGACAAGGTATGGCTGTCTACAAAAAATGTACACCTGCAGACAGAATCCAGGAAATTATCACCTCGCTTCATCGGTCCATACCACATCACCCTCCGAATCAACCCCGTCACCTACCGGCTCCAGCTGCCTGCGGCGCTCCGGATCCACCCAGTATTCCATATTTCTCAGCTAAAACCCTTCACCACTTCACCTATGATTAGCTACAGGGCTAACTGCTAGTCTTCTGGTCCGTCTCCGTATGTTTATGACATATACTGAATATCGGCCGTCATTTGCCTCAGGCCGAGTGCTACAGTAGCTCGCATTGATTTGAACATTCTTGTACTGTGTAGAACGAAGACCACATGAAACACATTTCGTAAAATGAAACATGGCATTTTCCCTGACAATTTTAAGGTTAAAAGCTCTTTGTCACCCAGGCACACCATCATTTTGAAATTAAGTCATGGACACTAATTCACAGATTGTCGCATGACTGCATCAGGTATGTTGTATATTGGTAAACTGTATGACCATCACAAGACGAGTGCGAGCCATTGTAATCCTGGCATCTGGCGGTTGATGCACGTTTTTTTCATGTTCAGCTTACCTTTTGTGTTTAAGGGCAAATAATAGGCCTACCTAATGAGCAAAAGAAAACATCTTGCCATATTTTAAGTTTTTGAAAATTGAAAGTGACCTGGGGGGTATTCCAGAAAGCTGGGTTAACTTACCATTTGGTAAAACTTAACCTCAGGGTTGATTTACCCCAAACCCGCATACCATGAGTATGTCGATTCCAAAACCCCTGAGAAGAGTAAGTTTAATCAACCTCCTACTGGTTACCCAGAGTTAATGCGCGTGCACGGTGCATACATGAAGACATTTTCAATGGATCGCCGATTTCACGAGTCAAAATGGAACATCAAAGTGAAAAAAAGAGAGCGGCATACTTCACAGAGGTGTAACAGTAACCGTCACCTTAAAATTCCACCTTCTTAAAGTCTATAGAGCACTGGTGGCTCAGTGGTAAGTGTTTCGCCTGCCGTGCGGAAGACCCGGGTTCGATTCCCAAAAACTGCAACAACAATTTATTTGATTTGCAACAAGTTCAACAAAGTCAAAAATTTATAGTTCCGTTTACTTACAATTGGAAACATCATTACTTAAAAAAATTGATGTAACTGATTACCTCAATTTTTTTTTGTTTTGCCAACTTAATCGGGTTTACGGTGTGTGTAAAAAGTGTTTAAGTGCCAGACATACTGTGTGAACGGCTCTGCACACAGTTGCTTTTCCCACATGCTCTACATCACCCACATTGTACAAAAAATGCCATGACACACAAAAAAAAAAACCCGAAGTGCTATGTACACTGTAATAAGTTACATCAATTTTTTAAGTGATGTTGTTTCCAATTTTAAGTAAACAGAACTATAAATTTTTGAGTTTGTTGAACTTGTTGCAAATCAAATAAATAGTTACTGCTGTCACCACATCAGACAAGCCGGCCCGGGGATCGAACCCTGGCCGTTCACATGGCTGACGAAACACTTACCACTGAGCCACCAGCGCTCTATAGTTCTACTTGATGGAATTTTAAGGTGACGGTTACTGTTACTTACGTACTCACGATTACTTAAAATATCAAAAAGTTCTGAATACTCAAAAAGGTCTATTAATTTGACCTAATTGCAATTATTTAAGTTAACAATGTGTTTAATTACTTTGAGCATTAGCAATAAGCGGTTTCAAGAGATGTGTTAAGTAAATTAACGATTTCCTTGAAAACCGATAACACTCTTTCAAATAATCATTAGGAAATTAAAAGACATCAATACGCGGTCTTATAACTCTCTCCCGGCGAAAAAAAAACTCGTATAATTTGTGCCTCCACGTCCACAGGATCATCATTAAAAGCGCACGTCATGCTCAATAAACCTCTGAAACAAACTTACCCTGGAACATACAGTAACCTGCTACCAAGCAGGTTATCTTCAGAGAGTAAGTTGCTATGGTTACAAACATACACCGAAAGTTTTTGGAACCGCCGTTTTTGGAACCGAAAGTTGAGGATATCCACTAACTTACTCTTAAACTTACACGGTATGTCACATAACCTGCTTTCTGGAATACCCCCCCTGTTCTATTTGGTGAAGATTCTGCCGAGTGTAAGAGTAGCACCAAGTTTAGACTTTGAAATGCAGTGCAGCGGGATAACTCAGAGGTTTATGGTGGCGTATCAGTAATGTACAGTGGCTGAGAAGTGCAAAACAATATAACAAAACCGAAAACAAAATAACAAATTCAAAGACAAAATAACAAAACCGGGGAAAAAAATGAAACAAAACTGAAAAGAAAGAAAGAAATGAATAGAAAATTCAAAACCAAAATAAGAAAAACCAAAATAACAAATTCCAAAACAAAATAACAAAACAAAACTGAAAAAAAAAAAAAAACTGAAAACAAAATAACAAATTCTAATTATCCAACTAATACAAAAATGAAAAAAAAAAAAAACACAAATCAAGGATGTATTTTTTGATTTTTTTTTTATATATGCACAAACTGGAAAACCATGTCCATGTCTTAAATGATTAAAAAGTGAATTTTGCATAATAATGTGATTCCCCTTTCAGTAATTAAAGCTAAAAAAGAAGTACGTATATATGGTTTGGAGCAGGGCAAGAATTTTGCCATGGGCATATGAAGCATTTTCGTCATACGAGCCAAAAAAGCAAACGCCGGCTAAGTTGCGCGTACGTCCGGGAGCCGTTCAAAACTTGTTTGCATCAGTTAATCGCACGAAACGAATCTCACATCATGCTTCCGGACTGATTCATTAACCCCCCACAACACACACTTACAATATACCAGATTTTACTAATGTTATACACTCACTTACAAAATGAAAATATTGTATATAATTGTAAATATTGGTGTCTGGTGCACTGCACTGTTTATTACATGTGAACCGTGGTCCGTTCATAACTGCGGAAATTAGTAACTTAAATGTTTATAAGTCGGGGAGTACTTGTAGTGGTAATATTTTTGGGTGGCCGGAACGGATTATTTGCAATTACATTATTTCCTATGAGAAAATGCGTTTCACAATACAAAATTTTGCCTTAAGAACTCTCCTCCAGAACTGATTAAATTTGTATGCTGAGGTACCGGTGGTCAGATTAAAGAGGGCATAATGTATCTCGCATGGTTCATTACTTAACATACTTTGAACGAGTTACTGATTCCTATATTGAATTATGTAGAGTGCGCATGATCAATTCACATAGCATTAACTCAGCAATTACATCATGGAATCTCATGAGGACCTTGCCAACAATAGGAAATATAACTAAAGTATTAAATTAACATTGATCAAATACAATATGTTCTAATTGTGCTGCAGAATTCCAGTGACGTGAGGTTAATCCTTGGTCCAGGTGAGAGTTTATTTTAGTTTAAAAAAAAAAAAAAAAAGGAACGTATAAAATCAGACTATGTTAATGTAACTCAATTTTATCACATGTAACCAATGTGTGCTTTTTAATTCAGTCAATTCAATTAAGGTTTGTGTTTTTGGTTTATTGTTTTTATTTTTTATTTTTGACAGTGTTGGGTTCACAGGACTAAGCTTCCGTGTCTTCAGCATGAAAAGATGTTAATAAGAGGTTTCATTTTTCGCCATCCTCATCATCATGTGCAACAAATAACTCGAGCTTAACGTGTTTGTGCAGATACCAGCAAGGATCTTGCGTAAATCACACGCAATGATGCTAAGACTGATCACAGCCTGTAATTGACAGTCATGGCAGGTGAGAAAACTTAAATCCATCATCCGTTTTTCCATCAAAATGCCTTTGAAGTAGAAGCTAAAAGTAGACAGAGTGGAAGACGGGACAAATTGTTCAATCAAAATGTAGATTATACAAGGTGACGAAGAGCAGAATGATAAGTTTAGTTTTTTTTTTTTTTTTTTTCTTGCATATTTGGAATCAAAGGAAACATGGCATAAAGCGGCTACGGCATTACAGAATAAAATCACAAATGCAGCTTGGCTAGCTGCCTTTAAGTATGTGTGTGTAATTGTTTACCCTACATTATTTATTTCATGCCAGCACTTAGACCTTGTGATATTCTGTAATGCATTGCTCAGCGTTAATAGTTTTGTTATCGAGCGTATCGATAGATATTACATCACGCCGAGCCGTCGCTGGTTGTGAGGGTGAGGAACGCAAGTCTGGGGTTAAAGTGAAAGCAGAAATACACTTTGAATCTAACAGCATATAAAAAATATTGAATTTCCATTTTAGTGTACTAAACAAGAAAAAAAAAATTACACCAGTGGAACACCGATAAAGAGCAAACTGCAAGAAAGCATTTAGGAACAGAGTAAGCGGTGGGAATGATCCTTTGGAAGAAATGTTATAATTACACGACTAATTTTGTTTCAGACTATGATTATAAGTCTCTGGGTGACTCACGGATCAAAAGATCTAAATATGTGTTTTCAAATTTAAATTCTTGTGCCAGAAGAAAGTGATAAAGAAAGATTCATCCTGATCTAATTATCACCTTTCTAAAGAGACACGGATGCTCTGAGAAAAATAGGCAAAGAACGATACAAAAGAAACATGAGTGCATTAAGGGTTTTTAGTACGAACGTGTAAACGTAATGACTGAAAATGAAGGTGATAGGAAATTCTGCATGAACAATAATTACGCAAAAAAAAAAAAAAAATGGCTGAATGCCTCTGTGTGGATTAGAATATGGAAGGCTTCAGGCAAGTCAATGATCGGTGTAAGAACATCATTATAATAATCACAGAAAACAACGCACATGCTTACAGCACCGATTGACTAGCTATAATTGTGGCTTTATCTGTCACATACTGTATACATTAAACTGCTGACCTTCTGATCAGTAACCCAGAGCCTTAAACCACTGACGGATACCCCTGTCCCTGATCGATACTGTGGAGAGATAGATGAAAAACTATTATGTACTGGTAAAAGAACACGCATACTTTTTCCAGGGTTTTTATTTAGTTCATACTAGACAATACTAGACACCAAAACAGACATCAAATAGTGGTGGCCAAAATTACTGGTTTTACTGACATTCTCTAATTTTTAAAGTCAAAATAATAAGACAATTATTATTTTATGTAATGAAATTGCTATCGTACAGATGTGGCCATTAAGAATGCATGTTTTTTTTTTTTTCTGCGAAAGGCTGCAATTTGTCTCGCGCAGTGCCGTGGAATCCCACAAGCACTATTTAAGAATTGAAATAAATGTGTTGTGCTTCACTGAATATCCGCCTGGGGACAGTATAGGGGACTGGACGGGGTGCCAATCCATCACAGGGAACACACGCAATTGGGAAGACCAAATAACTTAACCTGGCTTTGGACTGTGGGAGGAAACCGGAGTACGCAGTGTAAGTATCTATCCAGTAATGTAAACTTTAAAGCACTTTTTGTAAGTCACTCTGGATAAGAGCGTCTACCAAATGCCTAAATGTAAATGTAAATGTACCCAGAGGAAACCCACCAAGTATGAGGAGAACATGCAAACTCGATGCACCCAGACCCTGAGGTGGGAATCGAACCCGGACCCTGGAGGTGCAAGGCGATAGTGCAAGACGCCATATTGAATAGTGCTACAATCTTCGTGCATCAATAACAATGAAGTAAAGGATCAGCTGAGATTGAGAATAATCATCAGTGTGAATCCTTTTTTTTTTATTTATTTTTTTTTTAGATGAATAATATTTAAATGTTTCAAAGTATTAAAGTTGACCACAATGGACTCATTCTAGCATTAAGAGATCTACTTGTTGTTGTTGTTGTTGTTTTTCCTGCTCCTCCCATTAAGATGTTGCCACACTGGGCTAACCGGTTTGCACAATTAATTTGGCACAGGTTTTTGGCTGGATGCCCTTCCTGACGCAACCCTCACATTTCTATCCAGGCACTAAGGATGCTCTGCCCGTGAGAGCCCAACCACTGAGCCACTAATACCGCATTAATGGATACAATAAAGAAAAAATAGTCTGATAAAACCTGCCGTCTGTATTATGATTGGTACAGGATTTAGGTCTCACTCATGATTGGTTAGATCTTCACCGACTGTGAAATGTGAGTCAGTTCTAGAACATGAAGGCGGGACTTACAGTTAATAACCATATCGTATTCAGTAGATCCCCATAAAGTAATGATTAAGAGGCTCATTTTAGAGGTGCATTCACACTAGGCACAATTGCTTTGTTATGTGTCTGAGTACGTTCGATACGCATGGCCACATCGAATCCAAATCCTATCCAGGCCTCCGAGTGGCGCAGTGGTAAAGTGCTCGCCTTATCAACCGGAGATCGCTAGTTCGATTCCCGGGTGATGCTGTAACTTCTCGCAGCCGGAAGCCTAGAGAGAGCTGATTGGCCGAGCTCTCTCAGAGAGGAGGGATGATTAATTAATCACGGCTCTACAGCCAATCAGGGGCGTCTGTGAGCTCACGCAAGCGGAAGGACTGTCCTCCAAGTGTGTTACTCCGCCCACAATGGTGCGGTCGGCTGGTGTCACATGGTTCGGTTCGGAGGAAACACGTGATAGTCTTTGACCCTCCTGACTAAATGGTAGTTAGTAGCAGTGACGGGGAGGAACTTATTAAAAGTTACACGTGTTAAAAGCTCTGGATCTGCCTTTTTCTGCAAACTCTGCGAGCAAATTAGTCTCAAACCCACTCGTTACAAACTCTTACACAAGTCTCAAAACACTGCAAGCGTTAATTAGTCTTAGAACACGCGCCTGCCATTGGATTTTTGTCCCGTCGTCGTAGGATTGAATCATTTGCCACGTCTGTTTGAAACATTGTAGCTTTTTGTTTAATTCATTTCCAGTTAAAAATCAAACTCCTGTATTTGAAGTAATTTTGTATTATTTAAATGTTGTGTTTGGTTTTTAAATAAGAAATAGGCTACATTTAATTACTCGTGTGCAGTCCAGTTGTGAAGCTGGTAAATAAATTCCCATCTCTACTAACGAGTGATGGCTGTCGGCTGGTGTCCACTTCACCGAACTTTCCCTTTATGTTCGCGTTCGCTATTTGGAATTCGACCAGAAACCAGAAACCAGTTGTTATTCTAAAGTGGAATAAGTGTTAAAGTAAGGTAGATCTTGTAACTTTCTCAGGACTGTCCACCACCTCCATGGTTTATTCTCCTCACCTTTCGGCTCCACAGTTCCGGTACGAATTAGGAACGTACTTTCATCCCTGGTAATTACACCAACTGTCAGGTTCCAGCTCCACCAGTCGTGGAAGGATATGTGTTTGCGGAGCAAAATAATTGGTTAAATAAACCAACTAATCATAATCTGTATGGGGTTTGTTGTAGAAAAGCAATATATCACTCGAGGTCACGATGTTGTGCTGAACATCAGCACAGCTGCGATGCCTTCGGCTCTCGGGCCGCACCCTTGTGCCTATACCCAGTTCACAGCCATACTGAGATATGCGTATACACATATAGATATAGATATGGATAATACTGTACATACATACGTACATTTCTCAGATCTCAAAATGTGGGCAAGCTCAAATTTCTCCGTGACATTTTAAAGCTTTGCTGCTTAGGATTGAAGCCACTTCAAAGCTGCAAAGGATGAACTTACATATCTACTGTAGATGTGGGTGTGTGTACATAAATATAAAGATAAAGCTGCAGATAAGCTTAAGTTGTTATCGACAGAAAAACAATGTGACTTTCAAAAGATGATTTATACAGAACTGGGTTTTTTTTTTTTTTTTTTTTTTTCATCCCAGCGTTATATTGAGACACCAGATCAATGGTTCCTATAAGACCAAGTTAAATCAAGTCCAAAGCTGAAGACTCTGGTCATTCGGGAAAGTCAAATGGGGTCATCATAATAACTTCATGAATTCCTTCTTACAGTACGTACTTTTATTTCTCATTTTGTTGTTCGTCTTCACAGAATGCCACGAACCGAACAGCTGAACTTTGCGTTTGTTGGAGCATGTGTGTGAGAAAAAGCTGGGAAAAAAAAAAAAAAAAAAAAAAAACACATTCAAAACTTTCTAAAAACGAATCACCTTTCTCGTGTATCCTATCATCTTCGCCACCCACACATGCCAGGGTTCTACAACTGAGCAGCAATAATTTGTTGCTAATAAGTTAAATAAGTTAAAAGTTTAAAGTAAGTACTTCAGGGCGATTTTAGTGCATAATTTCATTTCTCAGCCACATGACTTCCTCTAGGTTCTCCAGTTCCTTACCAAGTCCCAAAAACAAGCTGGTACTGTACTGTACTGTACTGTACGTGGATGACTGACTGTAAATTTGCCCCTACATGGTACCTGGTGCTTCCAGACCAGTTCATCCAATGTTGCTGGGAAAAGACTTTGGATCCGGAGCAGAAGTAGTTACTGGAGATAAATGAATCATGACAACTGAGGAACTGATGAAGGAAAAGAAATGAAGTGAAAGAGGGAGGAAGGAAAATACTACTACTACTAATAGTAATAATAATAATAACCATAAAAAAAACAAACAAACAGGAAAAGCTCAAATAAAGCAGAAGAGCGTATCAGTGCCAACATCTCCCTGTGACCTAATTTGAAAGAAAGTTCATGTGTGCAAGCAAAATGTCACCCAGAGAGAAATAAGATTCATTGACCATGTTTCTCATGCAGTCTGGAATTGGCTTTTTTTTTTCAGATTTCATGACCTTTTTGTTGATCTGTTTTCGTTTGTGGAGATATGAAGCTGTTTGGAAAATCCACTCAAACTGCAGAAATCACCGTGTATATGTTTTTGTGTCAGTCCTCGTTTCTGTTGAAGAAATTCATGAGCCATTGCCGATGGGGGCCGCGTGTAAGACGTGCAGGTCCGGGCACTGTGGTCGGGGAACATACAGTAGCTCCCTGGCAAGCTTATAAAAAATGCAACGCGCCACTGAATGCAGTGCTTCAAAATGTTATAAGCGGCCCGAAGTTCACCTAAATTACACAATTTAACACATTAGTTAGCGTAAACAAAGCGTCAACGTCTTCACTAATGGATAATTACCCAAGTAAATAACACTTGTTAATCTTCAGAAGGTGTCAGATTGTGAGACATTAAATGATTTTGTCTTTTCTCATTAAAATTGTTAATAAACATAACGTATTAACATTTTGAAATGCACTGCCGGGCCAAAAAACGAAAAACACACAGTCTGATACTGCGTTGGCCCGTCTTTAGCTTTGATAAGCTTTGCGATGTCACAACACTTATTTCCATCCGGTATCGCGTCAGATTCTCTAAAAGATCTTGCATTGATGATGAGCGAGTCGGATCGCCGCGTAAAGTCTCGAAGGGGTTAAGGTGGCCGAACCTTGCGTGGAAATGATGATCTCATGCTCCATGGACCACGCCTTCACAATCGGACCCTGATGAATCCTGGCATCGTCATCTTGGAACATGTCCCGCGCCGTCATTAAGGACAAACTCCACAGATGTGATGTCCTGGTGATTGAGTACATTCAGGGGGTCATGTGACTTCATTTTATCTCCGCATGACGTTGCTGAGTCTCGACCTGAGCGACTGAAGCGACCCCAGATCACTGGACACTATGCATGATGGGAGCATCGCTTCATGCGCTTCCATTCTTACCCTGACACGGTAACATTTATTTTTTTTTTTTTCTCGTCCCGGCAGCGTATTATTCAACAATAATCAACTACGGTGTGTAACTGGGCCTGACATTCAACAGATTTCCTTGTCTCACCGGTTTTGTTTTCGTCCTAAAACATCCGGTTTTATGGTTTTGATTTATCTCCTATAATGGCAATTTGCAGACAACAACGGTATTCCATTTACAATCAGTGAGACACGCCGGGGCAAATAAACAACTTAAACAATTACAATATATTTTTAATGTACCCATTTATGGCGCGCATCCGCCCTACCATCCCTGTGCACGCTGTTATTACAGAAATAGCGATGAGAGCATGAATACAAACCTCTCACAGCCTCTAATAAAGCAGCTCCAATAAACATCTCGGGGATGAAGAGGAGTGCAGGGTGATGTTCGCAAATGTTCTCGACAGGTAGCGAGCTATTTATTTGACTTTGCCGTCACATACACGGCCCCTGAAAAGGTTACACTGAATTATGGACAGGGTGTATGAGTCTTATTTGATTTCCACGGTTTATCGATCGGACCATACATCCAGACTGAAGCGGCTCTAGAAGACGGCCCTTATTGACCACAGAAGTCTGTCGACCAACTTTGACCCGTCAGAACACGTCTGTTCGTGAGAGGCTTGAAGTTTGGCTTTGATTTTTGTCGGCTTAGCTAAACGTTGCGTCGTTATGGGTTTTGACTAGCACCGGAAAAATTGTTCATTTAATGCAAGGTGGATACCATGGCAAAGGAAGCTGTTACTTCGGGCCCGCGATTGTTACGGTATAATTCCACCACGGCTCGTGGCACCGAACTGGAAGGAGTCACTTAACCTCAGCGTGAAATGCTTGTTACGGTGACTCCGCTTCTTCCAGGGCACCACCGCTAGCTAATAAGAATACATACATGCAAAAAATTGAAAATGATTCTCCCCAAACTGTTTCTCCCTCTTCCAGCTCTTGGCTCGAAGGTATTCTAAATCCAAAACTGTATTCCGTATAAATTTAAATAGATTCCTTGACAGCATTCACAGCATTCAGATTTAGTTGCAGTTTAAATCATGTTACCTGATTACTTTATTACCCAAGTAACCAGTTTGGCAGATGCATTTAAAACTTTGCCTCGTCTCCAGTAAAAGAACCAGTTTAACGACAGAAACGTCACATTTGTCCAACTAAACTCTAAAGCTTGTTTTATAACCCGATTCCATCGGCGCTGGAAGATTATTGCTCGTCATATCGTAGAAGAGGATCCCAATAAAATCTTACAGGATTTTATAACCGATTGTTACTATATATGTTCTCGCTGTCAGATTATATGATAAAATCCTTTAATCATAGACTTTGCAATTAAAGGAAAAGGCTCTGTTTTGTTTATGTCGTTAAACAGCGTAACCCAGCATAGTGCAGGAAAATAGGGCGGTACTGTATGGACCAAAGCAAGTCCTCAGGATAATAAAAACAAAAAAAAGGCAATAAATAAACAAAAGCAATAAAGACAAAAAGGCAAATAAGGCGATTTTTGTGTCACAGTCATTTACAGTATGTGGCTGCGTAAAAAGCGAGTTTTAGGTGATAAGGATGTTGTTCTGTCATTTCGCATAGCAACTTACAGTAAGGGGGGTTTCAGGAATGCTTGCACTATCGCTTTGCACCTCTAGGGTCAGGGTTCGATTCCTGCCTCGGGGTCTTATTTACTTTTTTCCGTTGAGTCTTCCATATGTGTAGCAGTCCCATGAGATGTGCATTCTATGCCATCCTTCTATTGATGGCTAAGGTAATTAGACGGATCAATATCACTATAAAGTGACTTTGAGACTTCGTGATTCTCAAAAGAAAAAGCTGAGATGTTTCATTTAACTTCATATTCATTTCATTAACCAGATTGTAGGCTGTGAGAAATACATGCATGTTGGTCAAGCTCTGAGACACATTATCTACCGGGGTTTGGACAATGAAACTGAAACACTGACCAGTTTAGTTGTTGGAGGTTTCATGGCTAATTTTGAGCAGCCCGCTGGCCGATCTTCATTGACTGCACATTCCACCAGTAAGAGCAGAGGGTGAAGGTTTAATTAGCAGAGTAATAGCACAGTTTTGCTTCAAATGTTGCAATTATGGGAGACATATCAGAGATTAAAAGAGGACAAATTGTTGGTGCTCGTCTCGATGGCGCATCTGTGACCGAGACAGTGAATCTTTGTGATGTATCAAGAGCCGCGGTATCCAGGGTAACGTCAGCGTACCACCACGAAGGACGAACCGCATCCAACAGGAGTAACTGTGGACGCAAGAGGAAGCCGTCTGAAAGGGACGTCCGGGTGCGAACCCGCATTGTATCCAAAACACATAAAACCACAGCTGCCCAACTCACTGCAGAATTAAATGTGCACCTCAACTCCTCTCCTTTTTCCACCAAGACCGTTCATCTGGAGCTCCACAGGGTCGATGTACACGGCCGGGCTGCTACAGACAAACCTTTCGTCACTTGTTCCGATGCCAAACGTCGGTTTCAATGGTCCCAGGAGAGAAAATCTTGTGCTGTGGACAATGTGAAACATGTATTGTTTCTCTGATGAGTCCACCTTCACTGTCTTTCCCACATCAAGGAGAGTTACAGTGTGGAGACGCCCCAAAGAAGCGTATCACCCAGACTGTTGCATGTCCAGAGTGAAGCATGGAGGCGGATCAGTGATGGTTTGGGCTGCAATATCATGACATTCCCTACTGTAGGCCCAATACTTGTGCTAGATGGCGCGTCACTGCCAAGGACTACCGAACCATCCTGGAGGGCCATGTGCACCCAATGGTTCAAAGATTGTATCCTGCACAGTCACCAGATCTAAATATTATTGAGCCACTTTGGGGTGTTTTGGAGGAGCGAGTCGGGAAACGTTTTCCTCCACCAGCATCACGTAGTGACCTGGACACTATTCTGTAAGAAGAACGGCTCAGAATCCCTCTGGCCACCATGCAGGACTCGTATCTGTCATTCCCAAAATGAACTGATGCTGTACTGGCCGCAGAAGGAAGGAAGCTCTACACCATAATAATGAATTATGGTGGTCTGAAACCAGGCGTTTCAGTTTCATTGTGCAACCACTGTGTATAATTCACAATGATTTTAAAAACAGGGAAAAACCCCACCTTTTATAAAGAAAATTATGCATGTACTTCACACGTGGAAGCGGCCTAAGACTGAAGATTAAATCATTGTTATATTTTTTTCTGTGCTGATGACGCCATCTTAAAAGTTTCCATAGGCTTGTGGTGTTCTTGGCATGTTTCACACTTCCAGGAGGAGAAGGTTTTTCCCCCGGTAATTTGAGTGATTTATTTCTTTACAAATATTGCCAGTTCCTATAAGTGTTTGAAAGCTATGACGTGATGCACATTGAACCTGTGAAGTTAAGCGAAGTGTAATGAAGTGAACTGAAGTGTGGTGGCAGGTGCAGAGAAGAGAAGTGTGTGTGCGAAGTGTGCGTGCGTGTGTGTGCGTGCGAAATTCCTGAAGACGGCACATTGAAAATCAAAAGTGTCGCAGACGTTTTTTCCACATTAAATCGACCCCGACGTCACTTTTCTGGCTTTCTGATGATGTGTCGTTCAATTTCTCAGAAACTTCCATTAAGTCATTGCTTTATACTGATCGGGGGGTGGGGGGGGGGTGGGGGGGGGGAGTGAGTTCTAGGAAGAGTGAGACTTCACACACAAACACACACACACACACACACACATATATGTACACCTTCTCCAACTCATTCACACCGGCATGGTTTTAAACCCCAGGAGGAAAAACTGACACAGATCACAGAAACTCTTCACAGGCAGAAACCTGAGCTCAGGATCAAACCTGGGACCCTGGAGCGGTGAGGAGGCAAATTTAATACTATAATATATCACAGTCAAACCTGAATATCACATATACTGTAAATTCAGAAAGAACGCATTAGTCAGTACGTACGGTATTTTGCTATAATTGTTATTTAGCAAAAAACCATGTGTGTTTTTACGATACACACATGGTTTCCGTTTTATACGCCAAGATACGATAAGATACATGTTATAGGACGAGTACAACTACAACAAGGAGGGTACAAAAAAGTCAAATCAACCAAGTACACAAAAGTACAGTAGTGTTTATATACACTTGTTCAGGGAGGTCGTATGTCTCGATAAGACATTTGTGCCAATATCACACATACTGTGAGTAAGATTGTCCAGCAGCTGTGAGAATAAAGACATATACACTGGCAATTCCCTCCTCATCAGCAACAAGGAGGTCGACAATACTGCAGCCCTGCAGGGACTCATTAAAGAGCCTACTGGCTGCAGGTATAAACCACCTCCCGGAACGCTCCTTAGAGCATCATATTTATTAAGAGAGTAATACAGAGTGATTATTAAAAAAAAAAAAAAAAGATATAGTCATAAACCGTTTTAGTGTGCGGTTATACTGGTACATACTGTACTGTATCGTGCCTTTTGTACAGGAAGTGTTCAGCCACTTGAACTTGTTGTGTAGTTTTACGTGCATCCTCAAAGTAAAAGATTTTGCATTTCCAGTTACACATTATGATTTACATTTAAATTGCATTATTTTTTTTTTATTACATTTATGTTTACAGAACAGCATTAATGTCTCAACAAAACAAAAACAAAAAACTAGGGATGGGAATCACCAGCCGATTCCGGTCACTCTGGCTCATCTCTGTTATACAGGACATTATACAAACTGTTTAAAAAAAAAAAAAAAGGCTCATGTATAATGTCTGCTTTACATAAAAATTCACCCCCATACAGTTAACGTGAGTAAGAAATCTAGCTAATGAGACCAAAACTGTTTTTTTTTTTGTTTGTTTGTTTTTTTTGACCAGGCTGTAAACATGTTTTATGTGAGCGTGTCTTCAGACTTCAAACCGATGGTAGAACGAAATACATCACTACTTTATAAAGGGTAAATTCACCACTACTGGGGCATATGAACAGCATCGCAAAAATGTAGAACTTTTAAAATCATAGCATGGCATATTATTATTATTATTATTATTATTATTATTATTATTATTAGTGGTGCTTTTGGTGCTTTGCAAAGCGAAGGACTACTATTATAATCTCACAGGTTTATTATTATTTTCTTTCTTTTTCTTCTTCCGTATGAAAGTTTGGCGCGTAACTGGTCGGGAATGGGGTGCTATGACTTTTCTAATGAATTAATTAATCTAATTAATTAATTAACCGCCCCAAAAAGACCCATAGACTTTACATTGAGACCAACATCAGCTATGACATCAGCTACATCTATGACTATGACATGGGAAGCTCTATATGATTTCTTCAGGAAATGTACCTCTCTAGTTATTATGATTATTATTATTGTTATTATTATTTGGTCATAGAAGCAACTCAAAACAACAATAAAAGCACATGATTGTGTGTATCTTAAAATGAACTAAAATCATCATATTGCCTATTTAGTGCTGAAAAAAAAAGAAAGCATTTGTCACTCCATACTGCACAATCCTGAGCCTTGTATATGATTATTAAAAAAACAGACAACCAGCAAAAGAAATAATGTCTAAAATGCTCTGAGCTTTAAGCGTAGTAACACGACCTCAAATCAATATCATGGCTAATTAAACAGTTTACCTTAATTAAGATCACTGTATGAGATGATATCTGTTTATTTTTGTTTCGTCATAGTTCCCTGACCAGGTTTGTCCTGTAAATATACTACAGTGTTTCTCTCTGATGAAGCAGCTCTCGTCCACGTTGCTTCCACGCCATCATGTTAGCAGGTTTTAATAGAGCGGTGCATGAACACACAGTGAGGAAAACATTAACAGAATTCAAATAAATAAATAGAAAAAGTAACCTGGACAAGAGTCTATCAATGAAATATATAGTGGTTTGTTTTTTGCAAGAGAAACGGAACAGGACAGCAGTCTTTAGCCTAATGAAACACAAATACCCTGAGTGTTAAGGAAATTTCAGCACTCGTATTCATTCTCATAATCAGGCCAAAAAACGAACACGCGAGAGCCAATTTCTCTCAAGCCTTCTGTTAGCATCATGTTGTACGGACCTGTTCTTGTTTTTCAATGTTTTTAACAATGTTTTTTTTTTTTTTTTTTTGCAAATCATCATTTATCATCATATTATCAGTCTCCTTCCATTTTTTTTTTTTTTTTTTTTTTTTTTTTCCCCGATTTTCTCCCTAATTTAGTCGTGTCCAATTCCTCCCCGTCACTAGGGGGCTCCCACATTAAGGCTACTACTACTCAGCCGGGAGGGCCGAAGACTATCACGTGTTTCCTCCGAATCACGTGACGCCAGCCGACCGCATCTTTTCGAACTGCTCGCTCGCGCACCGTTGGGGGCGGCGTAACACACTCGGAGGACAGCGCTATCGGCTCCCTCCGTTGCGCGAGCTCACAGACGCCCCTGACTGGCTGTAGAGCCGTGATTAATGTGGGAGCACTAAGTACCTCTCATCCCTCCCCTCTGAGAGAGCTCGGCCAATCAGCTCTCTCTAGACCTCCGGCTGCGAGAGGTTACAGCACCACCCGGGATTCGAACTAGCGATCTCCGGATGATAGGGCGAGCGCTTTAACCACTTGCGCCACTCGGAGGCCCGCTCCTTCCATATTTTCTTCCATATTCATATCTCTAGTTGTCCCAGGCTGCTGTTTGCATGACGAGCCCGGTCTATGAAACAAATTGCCTTGAGCATCACGTCCGTGTCAGGCCGCTTCTGTGCTTCTCCCAGTCTCGCGTACGTTGGCTCTTCTCTGTCTTTGACATCAAAGGGAGGCCACTTTAATAAAAGTGATTGCATAGGGAGCAACCTACAGAGCGCACTGCCTCTTCCTGTATGTCCGCCCTCTGTTTTCTGTACAATGGATAAACCCAGGAGGGAGAGTTCTGTGTGTGTGTGTGTGCGCGAGAGGCTAAGAGTACTGCATAATTTCTGCTATTAGAAATAGCAAACTAAATCGTTTCCCAGTCCAAAAGCCTGGAGAGACTCATCAAAGCCATGCAAATAGGAGCAGCGCTATTGAATTGCTTTTGGTGTATTTTTTAGCTTGGGCAAATATAATGATGTTGGATAGGTCAAACCGGCCTTAGCATCAGATGTTTTTTGTATCAATTTCAGATACCTGAGGACGAACCAGATACAGCAGGAGCGCTGCGGATATTTAGCCCGTGCTTTTACAAAACATAGTTCTCGCAGTCACGTACTGTCTGTGCACGCACTTAAAACATTGCACAGAACACATCGAATCATTGAATCATTCTGTATGCATCATCACATTTTGAGGCTGATGTGATAATAATAAGGTAGTTGAAATCCCAGAGGACTGGATTTGTCTTGATTCTTCTATCATACATGTTGCATCCTCGACAAACAGATTGTTTTTTTTTTTTTTTTTTTTTTTCCCCCCTCTAGTTCTGGGTTTTGACTCAGAGGATTGTTTCATGTAGGTGAGTGTTTATTGACAGCCTGTAGCATGTTGCTGAGTTCTGTTGCAACGTCTCAGAGATGCTTTAGATCCAGCTGCCTGGAAGGCGCCGTTACAGTTCAAGCCGGGCTGTAAATCCCAGTCCTCTCCCTCCGTGGTGAGTGAGACGAGTGTATCGGAATTGAAAAGACACCTGTCCTAATGTTTCTCTCATTAAAGCTCCGTCCGAAGCCAAAGCCGGCTCTCATGAGATTATAAGCGAACCTACGCTGTTGTATACAGTCAGGCCCGTACAGTAAGTGTTTTTTATTTATTAAGCAACTGTTATTTTATTTATTAATTTATTATTTATTTATTAATGTTATTTATTTATTTTTTTCCCTTTTTTGTCTCTGCTCATCATTACAGTGGATTTGAAACGAAGCAATCAAGATATGACCGGAATAGTGAACACTTTCAGCACCTTTAATGCAAGAGGGTTTAACAAATTATTGAATTGTCTAACTGTGTAGCTGTACAGCCATTGCATTAAATGTATAGTACATTTCACAGGCTCTAAAGGAACTGGACAAACAAATATTCGTTCATTTTCCATATCCCGCTTATGCTGTACGGGTGGGCGCGGCACACTCTGGGCAGGGTGCCAATACGATGTGGCACCTAATCCGCAACCGTTACTCCACCGTGCCGCCTGCGAACAAACATAGTAAAAATGATTAGGATTGTTTAAATACGTGGACGCGAAAGCTCATGGAGATCCCCAGTGGAGCTGCTTCGTCAGGTCTTTGCTGCAGCTGCCTTTCTGGATTTTCCTGCCTTCAGTTGTGTTTTTAGTAACTGGAAAGCATGTACAGCATGATCGAGGTGTTCGTTTATTCACTTTATATTGTGAAGCGCTTTTTCCATCGGTTGTGCAGCATTTGACCGAATCTGAGCAGAAGCTCAGAAGGTCTGAAGGTCTGTGCACTTCGGGATTTCATCTTCTGGGGAAACATCTTTTTCCTGTTCTGTGTTTACGTTCGTGAAGGCATCTCTCCGTCATGTGTGGACTTTGACGATGATCTTCCTTCCTCCTTCAGAGGGTTCTTGGCTAGGTCTTGTAAAGGCGGCGTTTCTTCCCCAAGAAAAGAACGCTGTTATAATCCACTCTAGTTGTCTTCAAGGCCTTTGGGTGTTGCTGAGCTTGCCGGTGCATTCCTTCTTTTTAGCAATGTGTGAAAATTGTTGACTAGCCACTCTCAAAGATTCTTCTCTCTCTCTCTCTCTCTCTCTCTCTCTCTCTCTCTCTGATAGGAGTGTTTTGTCTTTCAGCCTGGTCACGGTCACCTTCACTCGCACCGACACCTCTTCGCAGTGCATACTGAGAGTTTCCATGAACGCCTAACAAATGGAAATTCATTTATCCCTGTACGCATATGCAGGGCATAAATAACTTTTTATATTCCATTAAAAGTGCCATACTTGTGTAGAAAGAAATCGTTTATGCCCTCCAGTGTAAGGAAAGAAAAAGCAGCGACGAATAAACACTCCTGATGAGCACTCAATAATAATAACACACGAGGATAAAACTCTTGAGAGCCTGCGATAAATTATTTATTCAGACGGAAAATTTATTTTGTTTAACTTTATAAAGTTGTCCTTTTGTATGTCACGGACACGCTCATTAAACCGGTGCTACAGTAAGTACAGTAAGAAGGTAGGCTGCTTTTGTTAATTGTGTCAATTAGTGACTTAAGTTGCCATGCATGACATTTCTAAGATTCTTGTGACGCAAGGATCAAGTAAAGTGTGCTTGTAATTTCTTGCTCTTTAGTCAAGCGCAAGCATGTTTTTGTCACCCTGACCCTTTTCGGCATCCCTCCAGACGTGGAATGAAGTGCATTTTATTTATCTTGTACTCAGGATGTCAAGCCGAGCTGTGAATCGCATTGTAGGTAGACCGTCGATTCAATGCGATTCTTTATTTATTTATTTTTTTCATTTTTTGCCACTGCTGTTTTTGATGTTATACTGTATGCTTCACTTACAGTTTTTGAAGTATTAAAAACTACTAAGAGTATCTTAGTAGTTAGCGTGTTCACATATTTTTGGTGTGTCTTTTTGTATTTTGTGCAAGATTTAGTGAAAACACAGGACCACGGGTCCTAAGAACGTTAGTCTTTTTACGCAGGTTAAGTAAGGTTTAATGTTTGTTTATTTCATATTGTACTTCATTTACGTGTGTCTTTGCTAAATGTTTTGATTGTTTTTATATATAAAAATATGCTTATAGAGTTGAAAATTCTTAATATTGGTAATATTTTGGGGAGGCTGGAACGGATCATCCGCATTTACATTATTTCCTTTGGGACGATGCGTTTCACAATACGAAATTCCGCCTTAAGAGCTCGCCTCCGGAACAGATGAAATTCTTATGTTGATGTACCGCTGTAATCCCACGGCATATTGAAATGCTTACAAAATGTGCAGCAAGCATAAGCCAGCAATAATTAAAAAAATAAGAATGAAATAAGTACACCAAGAATACAGTAAACAAAGTATAATAAACACTATAGGTAGGAAAAATAAGAGGAGGATGGAGGCAGCATACATCAGGCAAAGTACGGTGTAAAGCGCCCAAGTGTAGAGTGACCAAGTGGCAATCGGGTAAGTGTGTAGTGACTCAGTGACAATGGGAACGGAGACGAACGGCCCTGCAGGCTATTTAGGAGCCCGATAGCCTGCAGGTAAAACGGTTCTTTGTCCGGTTTCTCGGTGACTGGATTGTCTGATAGGAGAACAGTCGATGTGTCGGGCGTCTGAGATCTGAGGTGATTTTCTCAAGGACTGTATCTTTCATTCGAAAAGTAAAAATGTAGGAGCGAGGAAGTATTGTACAGTACAATCAAGTAAAGGCAGTGTGGAGGCGAATGGATGCCGACATGTTGTGTCTGTGTCTTATCTCTGTATGTTTGATCTGGAGCAAACACTAGAATACACATTATGAATCATTTATTATTATTTAAGTCATGTAAATGCAGATAATCCGTTCCAGCCATCCAAAAATGTTACCAATATAACAAATTTCCAGCATTATAATCATATTTTTTTTTAATATAAAAACAATCAAAGTATTTAGAAAAGACCTGTAAATAAAGTAAAATATGAAATAAATAGAAATTAAACCTCACTTAACCTTAATGTATGATTCCTCTTGGCACCGGCTGCTTTAAAAACCAAACTGAAAGTTCGATTCTAAACTTGTCTGCGTCAACGGAAAGCCAATTAAAGCGAGTTTACATATTTTTTGTGTGTTTTTTTGTATGTTGTGCAAGATTTAGTGAAATTATAGCACCACGGGTCCTAAGAATGTTAGCAAGAAGAAAAGACTGCCGCGTTCAGTTTTGGCTCTTTAAGCAGGTTAAGTATCCGTTAATGTTGATTTATTTCATATTTTACTTCATTTACGTGTCTTTCCTAAATGTTTTGATTGTTTTTATATGCAAAAATATGGTTATAGTCTTTAAAATTGGCAATATTGGTAATATATTTGGGTGGCTGGAACGGATTATTCGCATTTACATTATTTCCTATGGGACAATGCGTTTCACAATACGAGATTTCGCCTTAAGAGCTCGCCTCCGGAACGGATTAAATTCTTATTCCATATTTTTTTATATAAAAACAATCAAAGTATTTAGAAAAGACATAAATAAAGTAAGATATGAAATAAATAGAAATGAAACCTCACTTAACCTTAATTTATGATTCCTCTTCGCACCGGCTGCTTTAAAAACCAAACTGAAAGTTCAATTCCATTCGATTCAATTTTATTTGTATGGCGCTTTCAACAATTGACATTGTCGCAAAGCAGCTTTACACAATCAAAAGAATTATTTAAGTTTGTACTCCTTTTTCTTCTTGCTAACATTCCTGTGACCCATAGTGCTACGTATATCTTCATTAAATCTTGCATCAAATTGCAAAAAATACGTAAACTCGCTTCACTTGGCTTTTCAATGATGCAAACAAGTTTAAAGTGGCTCCTGGACGTACGTGCCGTAAACTTAGCCGTCGCTCGTTTCAGCTCGGTTCGTTCGCTCGTATGCTGAAAATGCTTCGTATGCTGTGGCAAATTTCTTGCAAGATTTCAGTTCTTAAGGCGAAATTTCACGAGGCGTGGCGTTTGTATGTCGAGGTACTGCTGTTTATCCGATATGGCTGGGAACCTTTTGCCTGTGCAAAGCCTTGCACTCCATGAAGTTGTACAGCAGTACTGTATAAGCAAGCGACGATGGTACAGTAGTGTCTAGACCGTACTTCTTGAGTACGTGCTGTAAATCGAGTCTCTGCTAGTCCTGATTCCTGACTCTTGCCTCAACAGCTCTGTTGACATGTCGTGTAGGGTCATGTTTTCCTGCAGTCCACAGTTATTCCCTTTGTTTTGCTGATGTTGAGAGAGTAGAGGTTGTTGCGGTATTGTTCTGACAGAGCTCTCGTCTCTGTAGGCTTTATCAATAAATGAGAGGATGTTTGGCATGCCTGATGTGGGGACCTGGATTCGAGCCACTTAGCAGTTATTAGGAGCAAAACCGGCACACAATTCACAATCAATGTCAGAAAACTGGCACGAAACTGAACGACAAATAAAGCATGGCTTAAATACTTCACGGATAATGGGGAAAATATGAGCTAAATGGATAGGCGGGGCTGGTGATTAGTAGCCCGGTGAGGTGAAAGGGCTGTGAAGGTAATTTAGACTCTTTTGTTCAGGGTTTATCCTCTTTTAAAATACACAACCGGATCCAGAACTTAATCATGCCTCAGGTTTTTGTTAACGAACATTACTGAATGTTAGTGAACCCATATTGTAAAGATTTTTTACATTTTCTTTAGTAACTGTACACTCACAGGCAGTGTTGGGGGGAGTAAAAAGTTCAAAAAGTAATCCGTTACATTACAGGGTGACTTTCTGATAAAGTAACTAGTTCGAGAACTTTTCCATTGCAGAAAATGAAAACTCCTTTGTGCTTCCTCATGCATGTTGTTTTAGTCGAGACCTTTATAATTACTCTACCATCATCACTCAGTGAAGTTTAGCCCATAATCTGTTCACTACTAATACCCCGATCTCACCTACGCGGTTTCGCGCGGTGGCCGTCAGTACGGTTCATCATGATTCACTGCCAGTTTCGGCGCTGTGATTAGGTTTCCATCTTTCCGCGCGTCGGTCCTCACATAGTCAAACCGCATAGGGGTATAACAGCAGGAATAACAGAGGGGGCGTGTTATCGGGGGCGGGGCTTGTAGGATGACTTTCACACACACACACACACACACACACACACACACACACACATTAATGGATTGGGAATGACTGCTGTCTGGCTCACGGATTACATAAATTGTCTGAATAACGGATTACATTTTTGAAAAAGTAACTAAGTAACTGAGGACTTGAATGATGTGTTGGATTACTCGTTACATCAAAAAAGTAACCCGAATACTCTAACACGCTACTTTGTAACGTGTTACATCCAATGCTGCTCACAAATAATTTGAGTTTTCATTATTTCTTATGGGAGATGATGATTTGGTTTACGAGTGTTTTGGAACACGAGCCCACTTCCGGAACGAATTATGCACGTAATCCAAGGTTCCACTGTATATCAGTCAAATTTCTATATGATGAGAGGAACTTCAGAAAAACTTTAGAAAATGCTGCATCGCACCAAATGAGAAAAAAAAAAAAAAAGAAAAGAAAAAAAGAAGCAGACACTAGTGCTAGACTGTGTGCCCTTTGGCAGAACATTGCAGTGAGATCCAGACATAATTGGGCCCCTTTGTACCCAAGGATCACAAGTTCAGGTCTGAGGACTAGCAGGGGTTTATGTTAGTGAGTCTGCTGCCACCGGGGCACGAGTGCCATCGCCCTGTTTGACCACAGTTAGGCCTTCGGGCGAAAGTTCACTCCTAACCACTTAAAAGGTGGAAAAGCTGACTTTGCGCTCTGACCCCGAAAAGAAAAAAAAAGAAAAAATACAATCCTCTGTTGCAGCATGAGGGCCGAGGAATCCTGTGACTAATTAAATGTGTTATTTATATACTGTAAATAGCAATTATTACGTTTAAGAGCATTTTACACATGACCTGAATGCATCCCTATTTATCTTAGATTAATTTTTAGAGAGCGTAAATTATTCGTTCATCTTTTTTTAATCTTTTTACACACATCAATTACTTTTCATATGCAAGTCAATTGCACTTCTCACACTAATTATAATTTTTATAATTATAATATGTAGGACGACCGAGTGTCAGAGGATAAGTAGTTGTAGTTATTAGAAAACCGATGTGGTATATGAGAAATGAAACACATCGAGACGTGCTGTTATTGGAAAATAATTAACACAGCGGTCCACAGCAGCGTTGTCACTTCCGCTGTGGTCGACTCAAAGTCTTTTCATCTCGAAGTCTTTTCGAAGTTGAATATAATGGATACATATTTGTCCTGTTCATGTTTATTAAGTTTGCGTTTTAATTGAATAGATCTTTTGTTAGATTTTTTTTTTTTTTTTTTTTTGTGATACACGATCATAGTATATACTGTACATTACTGTGCAACAGTCTTCGGCACTCGCAAGTAAATGCTGTAGAGCAAGGATGCCTTAACAAAACAAACAAACAGACAAACAAGCAAAGAAAAACTATAAAGAGCAGTAAACCGTAATTAATGAAACTAAGCCGGTATGTGACGACGCTTTAAAGACCCTTTGATGTAATGTACAATGTCCTTGTACCAGGTACAATTTGTGCTTTTTTTTTAAATAATTAAATTAATTACTAAGTTTAAGCATCCTGCAGGTCTTCTGAGCACTTTGATTGTCGCACCTGCAAAACCCGGCAACTTCCATTTCGATTTGTTCTTTGTCTAAAAGGTGCTCGATTATACAGTATATCTACCGATTCTTTTTCTGGCATATCAAAAATGTTTTTGTATCGACTCAAAGATAAAGTCCTAAAAGTAAAATAAGAATCTTTAACAAAATTTGTAAAAAAAAAATTAAAAAAAAAAAAAAAAAAAAACACAGGGTGTGACGTTTTTTTTTTTTTTTTTTTTTTTTTTTTGCACAGTACTGTTGTTGTTGTGTCACAAGCGACCAGAAATATAGAGATGTATTTAGTAAACATATAATCTTCATTCTTAATGAAAAATAGGCTTATATTTTTTAGATTTAAAATAAATAAACGCACTAAACAATAAATAAATGGAAACATCACGATGAAGTAATTGTCTATTTAATTGTAATATATGTATAGTATAAATAGAGTGATATCTACAGTACTACAACTACATCTACAACCTCTTATAGAAGTGTCTTGTGACATAACGTATCCCAGGATTGATATAATATTGTCCTATCGCCCCGGTGTACACTCCATACTCCTGGATTGCTTATACTGTACAGTCGACCCCCGTATAGTCGTGGCTCGATCGTTCACGGATTTTCCCTTGGAACCAGACTAATAACTGTTTGTGGAAACTCCGCAATTTTTTCCTTAGCTTTTTTTCCTGGCAATATACTGTAAAACTATTATGAACAATATAATTAACAAATTTTGCTACATAAATATTAACATGAACTAAATTCAGCTAAATTTCCCTATAAAATATAATACTGTATACATTTTTTTAGTCGTGTAGAGACAGCACAAAAGCGACCGTAGAGAAAAACAACGCGGCTTGAGACGGTGAATTATTACCGTATTTACCCTACAGAGCTGATATCAAAGAAAACGCGCCTATGAATTACAGTACATATGCACTAGGGGTAACATCTATATTTTACGTTCTATCGCTGCGGGAGACACAGCAGTTCAGTACTGTACAGTACACAGGTTTACTTTTTTATTATTACTTTTTGAGGAAAATGTATTAGACTGAGTTCGAAGTGAAATTAATTAAAGGAATTTGGGCGCGATATATAAACAATAGGCATTGATAGGCATTTTCTTGACCACATGGAAAATTTGCGAAAGAAATGTTAAATTGTGAGCTGGGATTAGTCAGTCATTTATGTCACAATGTCCCGTTGAAACCAAGCCACACCAGGACCCTGAACTACATTTCCGCCAATTTATTCTTATGATGATGATGATGATGAGGGAAGATTGAGAAGCTTAACGTCCCCCTGTTGTCATGCTGACAAGCCCTGGAACGGCCTGTGCTTTCTTTCCGGTGACATGAGCTGACAGCATGTGGTGCGGTTGTAGCAGGAAGACATCACCCGTTTAACTGTTGAGGAAGCAAGTAGGCTCACTGTCAGTGGGAAATGTCATCTAGGATGAAGATGAAGTCGGCGAGAGTGTGTGCGTGGGAGCGCAGTGTGTCCGGTGCAGCAGGATGTTGCTGTCCGCTGCTTCAATCTGCTGATGCTTCACTCTTCACCCTTCAACTCGTCTCTTCGCGTCGACTGGTACTGTAATTCCTTAAGCTTATAAATAACGGGAACAGTTCCTCATTCGAATTGTCCACAGGCTCTGTAGTCCAAAATGTTCCTTCAGTGATTGAGTGGAATATGTTCGCTTCAGCACAGATGGTGTTTGTTTGTTCTTAAAAAAAAAAAAAAAAAAAAAGGAAAGAAAAGAAAAAAAAAAAGCAAAATGTCTTCAAGGCATATTTCAGATTTGATGATATTCAGGAATTAAGTAAACATACTAATTGTTTATTAATGAGAGCATCAGTGTGATATTTATCACCCATTGCATTTGTGTCTATTTTTCTCATTAACGCATAATTCCTGATATTTGAAAGAAAAGTGTGCCTGTGTGTGTGCGCGCCTTGTGATGGATTGTCCCCCGTGTCCGGCGTGTCCCCCCCTCCCTGAAGTCTCTTGGGGTAGCCTGTATACGTATAGAAAATGAATGAATGAATGAATTATTTAATGTGTTTGTGTGCCTGTGCCAGTGTTTTAGGAACATGTAAATCATGGAGAGGTGTACCGCTAAACAGAGGGCTCAATGCTTTAGTGCTTTACCTTTTCTTTTTTTTTTTCTTTTCTTTTCTTTTCTTTTTTTTTTTTAACTTAATCTATTCGGTAAAGTCAAACTGCTGCACACTGATCACACAATATATATTGACGTTCCTACAGCCTTACGAATCCGTGCCGAGCCCGAGCCTTATAAATAACATTATGACGTTAAAGTTTCAGTTGAGTTGTGTCCTCTGTGTTGAGAATATTATCAAGAAGAAAGAAAGAAAGAAAGAAAGACATAAATCTGTATAGAATCAGAGGTTCTTTCTTACAGCGTTTTATTATAAAGGAGACAAAGACATCCTTCCTGGCATTTTTATTAGTTATGACCTTTCCGAGTGCGCCTTTTCCATTAAAAACCTTGCCTTCTGTATCGCCATGCCCGATAATTAGAGGCAGTGGATGAAATGGGCAGCAGATAGACCTAAGCTTTAAATCAGAAAGAGTGAATAGCCGGACGTTTAATGAAAAAAAAAAAATGAAAAAAAAAAAAGGCAATATGTGAAAAGATTGAGGTCTGGGCGTACAGCGGTAGCCAAAAGTATACAGAACAGGTGTCTTCACTAATTAGTTCTAGCCTGTCCGGCTGAAGAGTTGTAATAATAAACTGGGAAAAAAATAATAATAATAATGAAAAACTGGCTGTATGACGATGATATTCAAATAGCCTGGGTCATCCACGAGCTAAACCTAATAGGGAAGAAAGCAGACGTTAAAACATTAAAAGCTTGAATTTGACTTTTGTCTCCACCATAAAATATAAACACAATATACGTAAGATACAGCAAAATGTGCATGAAGTTAAAAAGCGTCTAAAGTTAGTGCGCTCATGTTACTAAAGCTGGTCTGGTTTTAGACTGTAGGATTAAATCTGGCTTTTAAACTTTTTTTAGTCAATTTTGTTTATTTTTATAAAAAAAAATAATAATAATCCGAGCAATAACACATGATCTCCATGTGAGTTTTATTTTGTATATTTTTTTTAATACATTTGTTGCTTTCCCCTCGAGTGTTATGTAATCCTGCTCTGTTCTGATATCGGTGGCTTTATATCACGTCCTGCATTTAAAGACCACTCGTCTCAACTCATGACTAAAGAGTTGTTTTAATTGATGGGTTAAAATCATTCGATTCTATGAGTCGGGTCAGCTAGGTGTGCATGGAAAGGTGTAATTTACCCGAGAGCCCGGAGGAGATGCCTGGATTTTTACTTTTTGCTCCCACTGGACGTCAGATTGATCTTGAACATAGTGTACAGTAACTGTTCATTTTAAAAAGCATGCATGAAAAATATAATTCCAACGTCTATATGGTGGCCTGTGACTCCAAAAAAAAAAAAAAAAAAAGACAAATATATTTAAAATTTAAAATGTACCTACTGTATGTAAGCAGTGAATCAACAGAAATGGCATTCTTCTATTCATGAATCCTTTTTAAATAAATAAATAAATAAATAAATAAATAAAAATAATGCAATTGATTTTTTATGACTATTGATAACGATTGTGTTTAATTGTTTATTTAAACAGTTCTGCCCTGTTCAGAGTGGGTACCGCCTATGACAATGTAGCTGTTGAAAACAAATTTCATGGAAAAAGAAACAATCATATTGACACTTTAAAAAAAAAAAAAATTTTTTTTTTTTTACATTTTTAATTATGCGTACATGAAAAGGAATCGCATTCCTCTGAAATGACATTAGATAAAACAGAGAGTGTGTGTGTGTGTGTGTGTGTGTGTGTGTGTGTGTGTGTGTGTGTGTACTGTATATGCATTCATGTCTTCAGGAGATGAATTAGCACAAAGAACGTGTGTAGTGGAAAAACAAACAGTATTTGAGTGTGCATAAAAAAAAAATACAATTACAGTATGAACTTTTTATTTATATTATATATTATAACATTTTATTAAGGCAACCTTTCTTTGTCCTTTTTATTTTAAACAGGAAAAGACCGTCGGCCAAAAATGGACACCTATAGGAAAAAAAAAAAAAATAATAAAGACGTGTTTGTTCTCTTCAAGGTCCTTATGGCCCAATAATGTAGATATGAACAATATGAGAGTAAAACACCATTTTCAGACCTTTTCTAGCAAATCACTTACCTCTGGCAACCATGAGCTTGTCTATAACTAGTATATATCCTTCTTTTACCAGTCTTGAACTTCCACATTTTGGGCGAACCTCAACTTTTACATTGCAGCTTTTACATTGGAAAAGGTTGACTCGTCCAGATGTGCGAATCACGTCGCTTCTTTCTTTACCATGTTGAGTAAAGTGAAACTACCGGCTGGGCGAAACAGGGACGACTTTGAGTGAACTTAATGCGTTCTTAAAATTTTCTGGGAATTTTGAAGCCAAGAATAAGGCTGTAAATGAGCTTGGTTATGATAATGTTTGGTTCAATCAGGTGTGCTGGAAGCTGAGAAAACATTACCATGTGCCAGGCAGGTGGTTCCTCCAGGACGAGGGTTGAGAACCACTGCTATAACTCACTGCAGATTAGAAATCTTCTGTGCCGAACAAAGACAGAGATCTCTCTAGGTATCCAATGTGCACTTGCGAGTTATCAGTAGATTTCCAAGGATCAGGCGTTCCATTCACTGAATGTTCACAGAAAAGACTGCAGCAAGGTCAGCCAGGATCGGCCTTCACGGACGTACGAACTTTCTTAAAACGTTGGCAAATTTTTTTTTACTTCTGCTAAGACTCTCATCATCGTACTGCGCTTAAAGTATTCTGTAAATCTTAATCCCGTTTACGCCTTCAGTCTTCTGCTCAGGAGACGACAAAGTCCCGGTTTGACCTGAACACCCTTTGTACAACTCAACAAACACACACCTGTAGGCTGATTTATCTGTGTGAAAAACTGTGGGAGGTGGATTTGTAGCATTTTGCAAAAAAAAAAAAAAAAAAAACACACACACAAATTCACATTGTTATAACCCAAACAATTTTGGCATTTGTGCTTTTTTTTTTTTTAACACCCAGGAGATGTAAAGGAAATATGCAGAAAATATTTTTTATCTGTTTGCAATACTTCTCGCCTTATTTGAAAGATCAAAACAAAACCCCCAGCAGAAATGGAGTTACTTTATTCTGCTGTGGAACTGATCATATGTTTTCAGGATTTCAGGTCTGCAAATAATAGTTTAAGCACTCGTGGCCAGATGTGCTGCTTTCAGCCAAGTGCCAGCTTCAATTGGGTTTTATTCTGCTTGAAAACCCTTTTATGTTCTGTACTGTATGAGCATAAACTCACATTTCACGTCCTGGGTACATTTTCTATTTGATTTACTAAAGTTTCGGGATTCAGTAGCAGACAGTTTTTAATGTCATTCACTTTCTTTTTCTCTTGTTGAGACAAAAAGTTGTTTTTTTTTTCATAAAAAAAACAAAAACAAAAAACATTAATAACGTCCTAATGGCTTTTTTAAAATAACTGTCATGATTTTCTCACTGTCATGTCTCTATGTGCTCAGGTTTTCCCTCGCCCGTCATCTGTCCTCTCCCACGCCCTCGTTTCCGCCCCGTCTGCTCACCTGACTCTAATAGTGATGGGAAGTTTGAATCGTTTTAGTGACTCGGTTCTTTGAATCTCGTTCATCCAAATGAACGAATCTTTTTTTGAGTCATTTAGTCCAGTTCGTTCTTTTGATCAGAAGTAAAATAAAATGTTACATTTAAATAAACAGACACAAATCACGTCTACATACAAAAATTTTGGCTATATCGCGAGTTCGATTCCCGGGTGATGCTGTAACATCTCGCAGCCGGAGGTCTAGAGAGAGCTGATTGGCCGAGCTCTCTCAGAGGGGAGGGATGAGAGGTACTTAGGGCTCCCACATTAATCACGGCTCTACAGCCGATCAGGGGCGTCTGTGAGCTCACGCGAGCGGAAGGAGCGGATAGCGCTGTCCTCCGAGTGCGTTACTCCGCCCCCTGAGCGAACAGTTCGAAAAGATGCGGTCGGCTGGCGTCACGTGGTTCGGAGGAAACATGTGATAGTCTTGGCCCTCCCGGCTGAGTGGTAGTAGTAGCCTTAATGTGGAGCCCCCTAGTGACGGGGTGGAATTGGACACGACCAAATTAGGGAGAAAATCGGAGACAAAAAAATCGTTCATGAACGCCGCATCACTAGTCTCTAAATCCACACTGATTTCTTCAGCATTTAAGCATGTGCTGAGCGTTCCTTAATTTGCTAGACTACCTTGTGTGTTCTTGCCTCGATTCTCTCGCGTTTTTGCTTTCACGTTCCCGCTTACCGATCTTCCCATTTTGACTACGGCTCTCGTTTTACGATTTGGCGTAGACGTTACCCTGACTGATCCCCCGGTATTTGACCGTCGCTTCCGCATTCCGACCGCGCTCTCGTCTAACGCCGCGATCCTTCATCAACGGTTTACTTTCACTCAGTAATTTGGATAATCGGATTATACTTTCAAAGTGATCTCAACAGTCAATGGTACCATGTCACGGAATAAACAAACACATAAATAAACAAACAAACAAACAAGGTTGATTTTCTCCTTCGCCGTAAATTTATGAAAATGGTGAACATAGCGAATGTATTCAGGAAACACGATTGAATGAATGTTGAAAAACAAAATGTAAATCTGTTTAATAACAGAACAAGTGATTCATGAAAAAAAGGATGTTTGTGAGTGAAGTGTGACTAAATACGTGGATTTAGACATTAATTAAAAGATGATAATATTTCTCAAGCGTGTCAACGATTATAGTTCAAAGTAACATGTAGATTTAGTTAATGTTTTATAAATGTTATTTTTTAGAAATATGAAATTAGGTCATTGTGAAATAAAAAAAATCACATTTGCTTTACGTATACGTTTATAAATGCAATTTGGGTGGCTCAACTTGATTATGAATATATGTTGTTGTTTTTGTCTGCTTATTCTTCTAAATTGTGCATGCATTTCTACTCGTGTAGTAATTGCGTGCCTTTTTTTTTTTTTTGTACTAATGCCTTGCTCAGACTAAAGCAATGCATCAGCAGTTCATAGCTGTCTTTTACTGGATTGCTGAAATGATGTTAAAGCAATTAGCTGCTTAGTCTTGGTCTTGATCTAGCTGTCCATGAGCCAGGCTCGAGTGAAAAAAAAAAAAAAGGAAAAAAAATAGTGGCAGGCAAAGGGAGAAAACACATCTCCGGCTCTAATTAGTTGTAAAAAAAAAAAAAAAAAAAAAAAGGCATGTGCTGAAAATAGGATCCTAATGCTGTGAAATAGACTCCATATTTCACAAGTGCCCCATTGATACTGCAGCCACATGAATATTCAAGTGGGTTTCTGACACAAGCACATACAACTAGACGGTTTTTGAGGTCCTTCACACCTGATAGAAATCCCGCGGCCCCATTTTATCGGATTCAAAGTGTCGGATGCGTCACTGTTGCGTAATTTGTGAAATCGTTGTGTTGGAAACAGACCATTAGCTCATGAGCCCATTATGGTTCGACAGGACTAATGTATTTTTCATTATTCCGGTTAAGGGTTAAGGAAGCATTGTGGTGATTGTCTAGAGAAACTGATTTATGTTTAACTAAAATAAGGTTCACTGGATTACACAGAGACGTCTTTAAAAAACAACGACAAGAAAAAGAAAAGAAAAACTGCACTGCAGGGGTCATTTTCTGAGCACAGAGATTTTATTGCTCTAAAAAAAAGGAAATATTACCCATTTAATTAGAGTTGAGTTGGTCTTTTACATATAAACCTTTGCTTAAGTTATTCGCTGATAAGAAACCACGTCCCTTCATAGAGTTTTTCTGCAAAAGTTACAGTATATTCCAACTAGCGAGTGGCTATCTACAATATTATTAGCGACGTCAAGCCGTACAATTTATTCGAGACAGCTCATATGCTTGGAAGGTGCTGGAAGGTGTATATCACTTGGATGCGTATGATTTGTGAGACAAATGGAAAATCTAGTGTAAGAAAGATCAATAATGAAGCCAATCTCTGTCCATGGCTTGCCTACAATAAAGCCTCATTACTGGGACTCAGAGCTTGAAGTTTACCATTAACCTACTGGAACTGCCAGCGCTATTATTATTTGATTGTGTATTTGGTGGTTTAATGGTGCCTGATTGGTATGTTGGTGCTGCCAATCATTTTCGAGTTGATTGTATGCTTAAGTCGTTCCAAATTATAGCTGCGCGCCGGATAAAAGAGAAAAAAAAAACGTACAGGCTGGAAAGTGCACTTTTTCACGAGGTTCTTGTGAATGTAAATCAAAAGCAGAACAATAACGTAAACACCACTGCCACGTTAATTGAATAACACTGATGATAATTACGGGACCAACGGCAAGCCGGTCCGGTCCGGTCCGGTCCGATCCCACCTGTGAAAAAAGTCAACGCTGGCCATGACTGAAAGGTACCGGGACACCCGGTGAATCACAGGATCACAGACAAAGAATTCAAGGTTGTTGATCTGGTGTCCACATTCCACAGATCCCAATCCAACCGAGCGTCCGTGGGATGTGCTGGATAAACAAATCAGATCCCAGGAGCCGCACCCCGAAACCCACAGCACCCACAGTATCCAACTATAACTCCCTGGTGTCAGACACAACAGCACGCCCCCTAGAGGCCTTATAAAGTAATGCTCTGAGCTGCCCTGGTCTACAAAATAAATACTGGGCATAATCATTTGCGTTTTAACGTTATGGCTGATCGATAATTCACTCACTGGTGCTGAAAGTGCCGTTTGATAGCACTCACTGGATTGGCTAATGCACACAGGACAATGGGAAAGTCCAAGGAGCTCAGCGAGAAAAAGGATGGTAGATTGTTCGAGTCAGGACTGCCACTTGCAACCATTTCGAACGACTGCAGAAGCACCAAGGAACAGGTTTGAACTCGAAGCTGATTGAACACAAGGCAAGTGAACCTTATATCACCAGGAACTGAAAAGCTGCCATTCGAGACTTGAACAACAATATAGCCTTCTGTAGGAAAGTTTGAACCAGAGTTACCTTAGGAGAGTTACAGTACAGTTAATGTCTGCCAGCGGAACTGGGCTATTGGACAAAGGGGATGGAATAAAGAAGAAGGATTACCTAAACATTCGCCTGCCTAATCGCAAATCATGAGCTACAGTAGATCTTGAATCTTCCAACTTGAGTGTTCCAACAAGGTAATGACCCCAAACACACAACAAAGATGATGGTGGGATGATGAAGCAGACTAACTTCAATCTTTTGCAGCATCTTAAACTTATTGGAAATTGGTCGACGATGGTTAAAAGTCCAACTACTGTAATTTAACCGACCCCAGAATTCCACCTAAAGTTTGTTGATGGCTATCCAGAGCATCTGCTGAAGATGTGCATGGGATTTTCATCTAAATAATAATAAATAAATAAATAACTGTTTGTTGTACAATCATTCTCTCTCCGAAAAAGACCATTTAAGAAAAAAAGAAAAACCATTGCAAGTCTAATCTTGCCATGACATGTATTCTTTGTAACTATGCTGCAAACCGTGGAGCTTAGTAACAGTCAAGCTCTGTCGACTCAGCTCAAAGCAGTCAAGCTCTGTAGACTCTTTCAAAAAGCATTCAGAAACATATTACAGTTTTTTTTTTCTTTTTTTCTTTCTCTCGGTCGCTTTGGAGCAATTCCCGAATCATCCTTAACATTTACAACAAGTGCAGCTTTTAAAACGGTCAGTACAAACAGAACAACACAATGGGGTCCCGCTACAGCCTGTAACTTTCCCAAATTGTTAAATTATATTTCAAAAGTAAATGTTTGTCAATGAAGATGTCAGTGCCGTCGGAATTGCGCCATTGTTTATGATCAAGGTGGCCGCAGTGTTTAGTCGCGCTGTCAGTATAACGGTGGTCTCTGGAAGTATTTTCTGATCAAATCCGCGGCTATGTTTTGATGACAATGGCGGAAAATGCACAACGCTGTACGGTATACGGCTACATATTAACCGATTAAAGATATGTTGCAAGAAAAAAAGGAAAGACTCTTTTACAGCTTAAAGGAAATAATTAGAAATGTAAACACTGGATAGACAGAACTTGCACACCACTGTATTGCGAACTTTGAACTTGGGCACACACACACTGCAATCGTGCACAATATTCTGCACATCAGCACTTTATCTTTCCCGTAACTGGACACAGTTTTAAACTACACTACATTACAGCTCAACTCTTCTGTATTTCATTTTATTCTATTTTTTTTTTTCATATTTTATTACATATTTCTTATATTTCTAATTTGAGATGATGTCTCTTATTTTCACACTGAAACTTTCCTTTTGAATCTTGAGGCCATCAGCAGTTCGTATAAGCATTCCACTTCATATCACACTGTGGAAGACTGTGTATGTGCCGAATAAAATTTGAATTTGGACAGTATCAATATGAATTACAGTGCTGTCGTTCTGCGCCTCCTGATGTTCCAGTCTATCAGGCCACAGTAAGAATATTCTGGAATGTCTTATCCATACCGTGCAGACAGACGTCTGCTGCATCCATGGCAGAGAACTGGTTCATCAAACACTTTAAACAAACTCCTCAAGATTCACCTGAGAGCAGCTCATCAATTCACGACACATTTACAGAAAAAAAAAGCTCTAATAGAATAGTAATGACATATACAATGAGCTTTTCTGTTCAAAGAAAAATACAGAGAAGCAGTAGAATATATTTTGATCAATATGACATAAGCAACTGATGATGTTGGAATCAGCAGACATGCGCATAATCATTTGCATTAATGTACCAAAGCATTCACAATCAGTTTGAAAGAATGAGAAATTGCTTTTATGATTTGCACAAGACGTTTGTACAAGTTGAGAAATGAACAAATGTGACTGCGGAAAAAAAAACAAACAAAAAAAAAAACATATAAACTGCACTATTTACTGTAGGTCACTATTTTTATATGAATCAATGTTTCAATTTAGACTTTTGATCTTTTTTCCCAAATTCAGAATTGGAGTTCACTGTATGCTCAAATTGTCATAAATACAGTGGAACCCCAGATTGCGAGTAACTCGGTTTACGAGTGTTCCGCAAGACGAGCAAAGATTTTTAATCAATTTTGACTTGAAAACGAGCATGTCTTGGTTTACGAGTGCCGAGTTTTTTTGACACCGACACACACACACACTCTGTTCTACACAGAAACTCTGCTCTGTCACGATTCTTTTCAAAGGTAAGGTGCTGATTCATTTGTTTTGTTTTGTTTTTACTTTACAGCAGTGATTCCACACAGTACACTGCGCCTGCGCGCAGAAACGGAAACACTTATCTGTTGGGATTTATTTTATTAAAGGTAAAGTGCAGGTTAATTTGTTTTATTTTTATTTTATATTTTGTATTAATTATTTTTCTGTATTAATTTTTTTGGGCTGTGGAACGAATTATTTGAATGTTCATTATTTCTTATGGGAAGATTTGATTTGGCTTACGAGTGTTTTGGATTTTATGATAGTCTGATAAAGGGTAAATTTTATTTTTTTCCTGTAGTGATTTCTGAATAAACATGAGAACAGGGGGAAAAACAGCATGCAGAGATGTTTTTTTTTTCATTTAAATTCATCGAAACTCTAAGACTAGACCAGCAGCGTACTTTATGTCTACATGAGACACACAGAGCTTCCTCACAAACATACAGTCCCATGGGGCTTTTGTTTATATTTTACCATAAATTATGAAGAAAACGGAGTTCATATTTTTTCTCCTTAATGTTGGCGGTCATTTTGGCAAGACACAGTCCATGTGTGTAAATTGGAATGGGGGGGGGGGGCGCTGGGGGGGGCGGGATGGTAGTGAGACCAGCAATGTTGTACGGTTTGGAGACATCGCCGCTGACAAAAAGACAGGAAGCAGGACAGTGACAGTGCAGGAAGGGGACAAAGTTACCTTAAGATGGTTTGGACATGTGCAGAGGAAGGGATGAGGGGAATATCGGGAGGAGTGATGGAGCTGCCAGGCAGGCAGAGAAGAGGAAGGCTCAAGAGGAGGTGTATGGATGTGTTAAGGGAGGAGGACATGCTGGAGGTTGGCGTGACAAGGGAAGATGTTAGATGGAGACAAATGGGACACTGTGGCGATATCTAACATGAGCAGCTAAAAGAAGAAGAAAGAAAGAAATGGCCAAAACATGGTGTTGGTGCTGAAAGTATCTCCCCAAGGTGAAAAGGTGAGTTATATCGTATAACAAGATTTTTCATAATACGTGATGCTTCTCATCTCCCGATCCATGCTTAGTGTTTTTGTAAATATGCATACACATTTTTTATCAGACAAAAAGAAATACATTTGCTAAATAGAGTTTCATGCTCTTTTATTACTGTATGCAGTGTGTAACGTTATGAATTCAAATCTTTCAATAGTCTTAAATCGTCGTTCAGATGACACTTGGCCAATTTAGATTTCACATGAAAAGACAAAAAACCTGAAAAAGTGTATTACTCCAAAATGCAAAATTGTTTTGATATTGAAACCTGAATTTGACCTGGTTACGGACACTACAGATTTTTATGGGGCGTCAGAGGGGTATTGTGACAGTCTTTAATACAAAATACACAAATGTGTTAACAAAATACAGTCCGTTCCATATGGACACAATTGGAGTAGAAGCAATTTGGAGGCATACAACATTGCTCTAGCATCTCAAATTCCAAGAGGACAAACTATAGCACACTTTAACAGGAGAAGCAGTATCAGCAAAGGAAAAAAAAAAAAAAAAACTCAAGAACGAGCTCTCCAGACACGACACGCTGATTATAAAGGCGGTGGCCAGCACCATTTCAGCAGAACAAGGGGGGGTAACAAATATCCAAATACACACAGACATAAACCACAACAATATCCTAGAATGAAACTAACTAAAATTAGAGCTGTGGATAACTTTAGCTAATATGAATAGCATTGTGCCAGACAAACACCTCATAGATCAGGACGTCATGTTTTTCCGATGTTCCCTCCCAATACGCATAGTGGCCTACTGAACATTCCAACTTCCTTCAAAAGCCTATTGAAACAGAGTGTGAGCACACTTAACACACTTAACACTTCAGGTACATCATTATTGTCTAAATCCTATTTCTGATGTATATTTTAACCAGAAGTTGTTTGTTCAGTTTTAGTTGTCTTGTAATCCACTGGTTTTAAACATTTTAGCCTTGAGTCAAATAACCAGGCCCGTGTCCTGCCAAACCAATACAACGATGCGCTTATTTTTTGGAGTCTGTAGAAGTTACATGTGGCCCAACACATGGCCATCACAAGTATCAATCGTCATAAAGAAATATGAATAATTTGCATTTTAAATGATTATTGTTTGAAGCGAGACAGTGTAACTGCATAAAATCATCTCTCTAAAATGGCTAAAGTTAGCAACTTACATTTTTTTTAGGGAAGAGATTGGTCACGTCCATGTTGCATAAACTTCAGAAGTAGCTTCTTTGGCCATATGGAAAAATGCATAAAACATCACACGTCGCAGTTTTTAAAAGGTTGCACTTCCTCAAGTTAAAGGTATAAAAAAAAAAAAATGGATGTATAAAAGAAAGTTTTGCCATCGTGTTGTTTAGCTCTGTTACTGTACACATACTCTATGATGACATCACCCACTAATTGAAGCTGTACCTTTGACTTCTACAGTATGTTGATATTTTAAGTACAGAAATTTGTTCGCGTCTGAACACGTGTGTTTGTCCTGTCCCTGCCTGCCTGCCTGTCTGTCTGCTATACAGTAGCCGTATACTGGGTATAAATGGAGAGTAAGCAATCACAGTAGGGGCAGCTTCTCTCCTTATTACCTGGTGAACTGATGCGAGATATAACGATGGCCGATGTGAGTGGACGGCAGGCTTTTATATTGGAAATTGTGTCTGTGTAAACATAGATGGAGACGGACAGAATCCCGGAGTCTTTTACTTTTACTCTCCTCTCTTGTTACTATATAAAAATCGTGGCCTCTTGTGAGAGTACAGAGAAAGAGGAACTGAAGAGCAGAGCGCCGGTAATGAAGAGGAACAGAACGAACCGAAAGTTGATGGATCGCAGTAACCTCTTGGAGAAAGCAGTTGGGAGGACAGTCTTCTAGAATATGATTGGTTCAGTAGAGGAATGTGTAAGTGACAGCACTACGCCCTAATGGCAGTTCAATGCTTTGGGTCATGCTTCACGTGGATAATGGTGTTCTCTGAATGAATGGGACATATTCGTGTTGGCTCATTTTTCACAAACTGCAGGCAGAATAAGAAAATGACACAGTGGTTCCCCTCGTTGTGATGTAGTTATGTAAATGTATCATATGTAGATTACTAGTGTATCATTATAAAGTGTAGATGTTGTTGTTCTTGATGTCTTTTCAATGTGTCGGCCCCCCATTTTTCCACCAAAACAGTGATGCTCTGAAACCTTTCTATCACAACCAGCATTAACCTTTTTTTTTTTTTTTTTTTTTTTATCAATTTGATCTACTGTACACTAGTACTTCTATTGAATTGGACCAGCCTTTGCTCCCCATGTGCATCAGTGAGCCTTGGCCACCCATGACCCTGACGCCAGTTCACCGCTTTTGGTTCCTTGGATTACTTTTGGTACATGTCTACTGCAGACCAGGAACATCCCACAAGAGCTTCTTGTTTTGGAGTTGCTCTGACCCAGTCCTCTAGATTTCATGATGTGCTTCATGATGGTTTGGATCTACACATGCTGCTCCTGAGCTCCCAGTGATCCAGACCCCCATCTGCCCTCTGCACCTGGTGCTGAACAGGACTTCATGTTAATTAAAAATAACTTCTGTTATACTGAACTTCCAGCTGCATAACACACATGATGATGTTATATGATTCCTGTTATCCGTTATCACTCAAATGAGGATGGGTTCCCTCCAAATGAGTCTGGTTCCTCTCGAGGTTTCTTCCTATTGCCATCTCAGGGAGGTTTTCCTTGCCACTGTCACTGTCACTGTCACCTCTGTCTTGCTCATCAGGGATTATTATCTAGACACATTTTTCTCACTTTTCATTTTGTGAAGCTGCATTGAGTCATTGACCATTGTTAAACACGATATACAGTACAGACCAAAAGTTTGGGCACACCTTCTTCTCATTCAGCGGGTTTTCTTTCTTGTGTTCTTTATCGTGTTCTTTAGCCCAAACGCGTCTCTTCTGCTTGTTGCCTGTCCTTAGCAGTGGTTTCCTAGCAGATGTTCTAGCATGAAGGCCTGATTCACACAGTCTCCTCTTAACAGTCGTTCTAGAGACGTGTCTGCTGCTAGAACTCTGTGTGGCATTGACCTGCTCTCTGATCTGAGCTGCTGTTAACTTGCTGCGATTTCTGAGGCCGGTGACTCGGATGAACTTATCCTCCGCAGCAGAGGCGACTCTCGGTCTTCCTTTCCTGGGGCGATCCGCATGTCAGCCGGTTTCTTTGTAGCGCTTGATGGTTTTTGTGGACTGCACTTGGGGACACTTTCAAAGTTTTCCCAATTTTTCCGACTGACTGACCTTCATTTCTTAAAGTAATGATGGCCGCTCGTTTTTCTTCACTTAGCTGCTTTTTTCTTGCCATAATACAAATTCAAACTCTTTGAATGAGAAGGTGTGTCCAAACCTTTTTTGGTCTATACTGATTAAAGATTAACTTGAATTGAATTGAATTGAATTGAATTGAATTGAATTGAATTGAATTGAATTGAATAGATTTGGCTCTAGTCAGCGTCACTCAAATCCTTTAGCTTGCCCATTTTTTTCTGCTTCCAGCACATCAACTTCAGGGGAAAAAGGTTTACTTGCCGTCTAATATATCCCACCCACTTCCAGAAGCCATTGGAATGAGATATTGTATCTGAAGCTACTGTGAGAAAGGCCAAAACGTGACGGCTAGACGACATCAGAGCAACTCCAAAACGTCTGCTCTTGTTAGATGTCTGCAGTGATGAGATGTTCCCGGTCTGCAGTGGTCAGGACGTACTAAAAGTGTTCCACGGAAGGAAATCTGGTTAATTGGGGACAGGGTCATGGATGGCCAAGGCTCACTGACGCACGTAGAGCACAAAGGCTGGCCCGTGTAGTCCGATCCGAAAGAAAGCGCTAGTGTAGATCAAATCGATGAAAAAGTTAACGCCGGTTCCAGTAGAACAGCGTCAGAACACACAGTGCGTTACTGTTCAGGTGGCCGACTCAATATTAGCAGGATGGTTATAATGTTATTACTGATCAGTTTGTGTTTGTGTCTGTGTGTGAAAGCAAAGAAAGGAACATAAGTAGTAAAAGTCACCTTTATAAATCCTTTCATGTTGTGCTGAAATGCCCCCTAACAGTGTTTCAGCTTGATGGGAGAGCACTTACACCTATTAGTCCTGCTGCTGAAGCATGGTCAGATCCATAATCATACTTTTGGTTATTTGCTGTTTTTTTGTTTGTTTGTTTGTTTGTTTGTTTGTTTTTTCCATTAGTGCACACAATTAACAATTGCCAAGGAGTATGACAGGTTTGGCTGAACAATATTTTCAAATCTGTAGCATATCTCAATGCTTGTAAACATTTTCACACAATTTGTGCAACGAATATTTACATTATGTTAATGAACGGCCAGAGAAAAACACTGTTTTATTAAAGCTGCAAAAATATTGAATTGACTATGAGCTAAAGTACATTCTAACACTGAAGAGCTGTTTAACTTAAGAGTTAATTATTTACATAGGCTTTCATGTGATCATTTAAAAAGATTATGTGTATATAATTCATGTGTATATAAATATCATAATATAGACAATATCTCAGACACTACAGGGCGGGGGGGGGGGGGGGGGGCGTTCGAGTCAAATCCTGGATTTTACATTTACATTTAAAAAATGCATGGTGCAAACATTTTTACAAAGGTTTTAACATCCTACATGAATCTCGGCCACATTTAAACGCATCATGATTATAAATAATGTGAGTCATTCCAGTAGCGCTGTCGGCTCGATCGGCCACAACTTTAAAACCACTGTCAGGTGAAGTGGGCAGCATGTATAAGTGAGCGACTTATTCAAGACAGCAGGTCTGTGGAGTGTGTGCAGTGGAACACATTAGGGATGGAATCACCAGAGGCCACTGGATACGATATACTGTACAGTATCATGATGCCTTTGTGCCGAGTCTGTCTTTGTATTCTGTATATTTATATGTACTGTAGCAGCGCATCATAAATTGACAAAGTTGTGAATAGTTTAGAGCACACCACCTGTATGATTATAGAGCGAACCGCAACATTTTACCACCTCGATTAAAAACATACACTACTACAAAGTCAAAAGTTTGGACACACCTTCAAACTCCATGGTCTTTCATGGTCGTATCTGCTACTTCTGCTCTGTAAAGCTTCGTAACGGCTCTAATCTGAGGTGCTGGTTGAGGTTAATTGGTGATTTCTGAGGCCGGTGACTCTTAAGTGAACTTCTCCTCTGCAAGTAAGTAAGTTTTTGGTCTCGCTTTCCTGGGAAGGTCTTCATGAGAGACAGTTTCATCATGGAGCGCGATGGGGTTTACAAACACTCTTGACACACAATACTGTTCTTGTAGGAACCGTTCCAGGACAGCTGATGGTCTTGTCTTAAAATAACAACTGACTGTTGTTGTTGTTGATGTTGTTATTTAATTACCTAATGCCATGTGTGTTATTTCATGGTTTTTTTTTTGGAAAAAAACAGAATTTGCTATACAATGTAGGAAATGAAATCCAAATGCAGGTCCAAACTTTTGACTGGAACGGTTGTTGTTATTCTTTCGGCTGTTCGCCACAGAGGACCGTCTGATCTGTACAACAACTTGGCGCAGGTTTTACGCTGGAAGCCTTTAGACCGGCATTGAATTCAGTTGCCGCGGTTTAGGCATCGGGTGGGAATGGAACCCGGGCCTTCCGCATGGCTGTATACGAAAAAATTTATTTAACAAAATTGATTTTGGAGTCAGTGTAGCGATACATGAATTGCCACACAAAAGAGTCACGACACATCACGGAATCGATTTCCCCCCGTCTCTAGAGCACACAGTGCATCACAGAAAAGTGTATTTACAAATAGACTCGACTGAGAGCTTGATGTTCAGCCGCTGCTTTCGGTTTTGCTTTAGGATGTGTGATGCCTCCAGAACACAGGGGTTTAATAGAGCAGAGATTTCTGCATTATCATTTATGCAACCCACTTTGTTTCTGGCTGTGATGTCTTTCATGTTCACAAAGAAAGCATCAAGACGAAGCATCGGGCACCGCTCCCCGCAACACGAGCGCCTTGTCTCCTTCAACATTGCTTACTGTTTCCCAGGAAAACCGGCCTGGTTCTTTCCAAAGAGAAGCTTCGGTGTTCTGTTGTTCAGCCTCCAACTAATTCAGGCTCAGTCATGACAGAAACATTCCTTTTTGCGTGTGCACTTGGGTTATCTTTGAGCTTAACCTATACTGTAGGAAGGTTAAACCTAAAGTTTAACTTCCAAGGAAGAAAGTGATTCTAAAATGCTTCAAGATGCTTGTTAGGAGCATTTTTAGCTCTGCAACAACCTTTTGTACATTCTTGCAGCGGTAAAAAAATCAAATAAAAAAGACGAGTGCAATAACTTGCATCAGCCAGACTGTAAGTAGGGGGGAAAAAAAGCTAATATATATATATGTATACTTTATGATTTAACACCTTAGGAATAACATTGGGTAAAAAAAAACATATTTAAAAAAACTATGTATCCAGTATTACGTCATCAATTCATAATACAGGCAGTCCCCGACTTACGAACATCCGAGTTATGAATTTCCACAGATACGAGCGGATTCAATCATCACGTGTATTGTACAAAAGAATCGACGCTGCAGTGCACCAGATACCAATATTTACAATTATATACAATATTTTTTGTCTGGAACGGAATCCGTTCGTAAGTCGGGGAATACCTGTATAAGGAAAATTCTACAGAGAACAATTAGCAAACATGCCATCTTAGTTGTGTTAATATAGTGTAAGAAATTTGGAAAAAGTGTAAGAAAAAGAAACATATAGGAGTTATATATGAGTTGATGATAGCTTGATTAAAAATAAAAATACATTTTGGGGGGTAAACTGCAGTGTTTATTGAACAATCAGTCATCGATTATAGTTGACAATGATTCGATCAATATTAATCATTAAAAATGACTAAAACGCACCATGTTGTGTGTTTCTGATTTCTCTTTGCGCACCCAAACAACCGTCTTCAACATATAACGCACACGCACAACGTGGTTGTGTAAAATGGCGGATGATGTGTCTCATGAGTCTTGTTGCACAATTTTCCTGTAAAATTGTTTTTAAAAAGCTGCTCTCTGGTATATATTCTGTTTTTTTGGAAAAAATGACACAAGTAAGCCACCAAAGAAGGAAAATGACAAAGTAAGTCTGCTTTGATGGCAAGTAAGTACAGTAAGTAATCCTACTTTATGTATGTATGTGTAATGTATGAGTGAATGGTGGTGGTGGCATTGATTTTCAGGAAGCACATCAAGCGCAGCGTCAAGCATTGTAGGCAACTGGTCAATTAAACCGATTATTAATCTATCACCCATTGTTTACCCAAACTGATGATCGATCATGAAATGGTTAGTGACTCCCATCATTAGTTTAATCCCCGGCCTTGTCAAGCTGCCACCGCCGTGTCCTTAAACAAGGCCCGTAACCCTCGACTGCTCGGCTGTATAAATTACACGAACGCGAGTCGTTCTGGATAAGAGCGTCTGCCAAGTGCCATAAATGTAAACATAGCTATTGGAAAGTTGTTAAAGTTAAAATCCCAGAACAGCAACAGTATGTCCTCTTGCACCTTGGTTGTTTTACAATAGCTGGTACCAAGACGTGAAAAAAAACAACAACCATAAACAACATAATCTTAAGCAGTTTTTAAAAAACATTTTTTTTTTATGTAAATGATTTAACATTTGTGGAAGCGGCCATACAGGTCATACTCGCACTGCTTCGCCACACGCTGGCGCTTATTCAGACGGTGTTTGGGTGCTTATTCAGACGGTGTACACAGCTAGTAAACCGTATGTCAGACAAGATTGTAAAAAAGTCCAGCAGTAAATTTCCCTTATTGAGCCAAACACAGGGGTGCCAACATTTCTGATTTACCGTAGCATTTGCTGTTTTTGCTTTGGGTGCGTATACACTCTACCAATCAAAAGTTTGGACACCCCTTGTAACTCCATGGTCTTTTTTCCTGGTGATTTTTATTTCTTTCTACTCTGTGAAACGATGCTGATGGCGTTTATCCAAAATCTACAATAACCTCCTTTGAACAGTTGATATTGAGATGCGTCTTCTACGGATGCTCCTTAAAGCTTCATAACGGCTCTAATCTGATGTGCTGTTAAAATAAAAAAAGCCATCTCTACTTAGACATCTAGGATTTTACAGTATATACAGTAGATATATATTTTCTATTTTTTATATTCCCTCCTTGGATTTTATTGTTATCAACATTCGCTTATTATTATTATTATTATTATTATTATTGTTGTTATTGTTATTATTATTGTTGTTGTTGTTGTTGCCGTTTAAGCTCAAGGATTTTGAGTAGACCTAAGCAAATTTTAAAAAAAAAAAGAAAAAAAAGAAAACAGCTGTCCTGTCCTTGGGTCTGTTCGGGGAGGTTTGAGTTGTGTGACTGGTGACTGAGAGATAGAGATGCATAAAGGAAGGGGAGGAGAGACAGACAGGCTCTTTGACTCAGAGGTGAAGAGATGAATGAGTGGGATTACCTGACACAGCAGGGTGAGAGCAGCACACCGGTGCCAGTAACCCTGCCAGGCTGCCACAATAGGTGACGTGTATAAGCGATCCTCTTAAGCCACTTCTTTACTGCTGTCGTCACAAGTTACAAACTCTCACCCGAATCGTACTGGAGGTCCGGCGTACGGTGCGTTGTAGATTGTGACCTTCATGCTTGGGAGCATGGCCTCTTCTTCATCTAGTTTAAAGACATTTAGCTTGACTATTTGAAACAAATAAATAGCAGACGTCTACATTCTACGTCTACATTCTAGTAAAGTGACCCGTTCTTTACTGCATCGAAAACCATGCAGAAATAAAATTCTACCATTGCAAAAGACCAATGCAAATAGGGTTGCTCAAGGGTGGTGCTTGGGCTTGAAACGCCAACCTTCTGATGGGTGATTCTGAGTCTTAACACGCTAAGCTACCACTGCCCATCTGCCCATCTTGATGAACTTTGACTTGTACAATTTGAATCCGCATTTTTATTGATTTCGCGTGCAACTTTGCTACCCCTCCCCTCTGGAGGTACGGCCTGAATCTGCTCCCTTTGACTCCCAGCCATGGGCGGCTGTCTCGAACCGTCCAGTCGCTCCGCTCAGGAGCTGCATCGTCCATGCATTTCGAACAGCACTCGTCTGACGTGCCTCTGTCTCTGGCTTCTAGACAGCTCCGTGATGTTCTTGCTAAATAAGTAATTATGGCGGCATTGTAATATCGCAGTAGATATGAAGTTGTGTATGGATGCTCAGGCTCCGCAGTTGCGCACCTAGCTTTAACTGATTAGTAGATTCGCCGTCACTGTCTCCGTACAATCAGCCGTGCTGGATATGCCATACCTCTTGTTGCTGTCATCTGATAAATCAAATCTAGCGCCAGAGACACAGAGTCTCCGTGTCACTTATAAAGAGTGATGTGACAAATAAGGCTTCCTGCTTTGCAGTTCATCACACTGGAAGTCAATGATAAACAGTAATAGCAAAGAAAATTCCAGTGTCAAGCCGATGGTGAGAAAGCCATTTGTCATAAATGATGTAAGGCAGCGGATTTTAACCTGACGTTCTCAGCCTATCGCTGAAAGCAGGGGCAGTTTTTTTTTCTCTTCTTTTTTTTTTTTTTTTTTTTCAATTCGGCACAGACAGTCTGTAAAAAGCACATAATGGTGCTGAACAAAAAAGTGGCATGTCCTCAGTCTTTGCTATTTGATTTTGATCCTGCAGGCTGGAATTTATATACTGTAGCACTGGCTTGTGCAAAAGCTGGGAACTGATAGCTGCTGTAACATATTTGTTCAAAATTCTAAAGTTGTTGTTTTCTATTTGTCATGAGAAATCCAGACTAATACCTTATAAGTAAGGAATAAAACACGCAGAGACAGGCTTTCATATAAAAATAATCAATGATATGGTGGGTTTCACATGAAGCAGCATTACTACTGATCATTTCGTTGATCGTTTTTAATATCAGTCCATCCAACAGTCTTTCCTTCAACTTATACCACAGCATTTGACTGCACCAAAACTTATTATTGGCAAAACAAGCAAACAAAACTGAGTATTTTTTATGCATCTACTGTATATGAGGGCTGTTCAAGTCAAACCAGGTCCAGAAACTCCCTTTATTTCCTCTATATAATCGCCTGCTACACTAAAGCACTTATCCCATTGTTTCGCTAGTGCCTGGTAAGAAAGTTTTTTCAGTACGCCTGAGCCATGATCAAACTGTCTGAAACTCTGGCCCCCCAGGAACTCCCAATCATGTGGAAATGACTTGGAGCAAGGTCAGGACTGTACGGAGGATATGGCAATAACTCCTGGAAAAGTTCCTACAGTATAATGTGCAAGTGGTGTTGGTGAATGAGTGTGTGTACAGTTCCCACAGACAGATGCATCACTTCCACAAGCGACCGAATTATTAGTTGATTTTCAAGGATCGAGTGCAGCAGGTTATTGGTGCAACGACCTCCAAGCCACCTTGGGCGGGAATCGTCACTCACAGACAAACTGTAAGAGCTTCATTAAAAAAGTTTGCACCCATAAATATATGTTACTGCCACTGACAGTGAGTGTCATCAGTGTACTGAGGTTGAAGTCCATTTGATTACTTTTTATTACATAGTATACATTTTACAGCTAAAAGTTTTCTATATTTTCTGTATTTGTATAATTATTCTATTTTTATTTCATATTTTATATTCCTTATTTGAATATTTTCTTTTTTATTATACTTTATTATTAGATATTTTTTTTTCATATTACAGTGGAACCTTGGATTACGAGCATAATTCGTTCCGGAAGTGGGCTCGTATCCCAAAACACTCGTAAACCAAATCATCATTTCCCATAAGAAATAATGAAAACTCAAATTATTCGTTCCACAGCCCCAAAAAATAAATACATAAAAATAATTAATACAATCTATAAAATGAAAATAAAACTAATTCATCTGCACTTTACCTTTAAAAAAAAGTACAAATAAATCCTGACAGATAAGTGTTTCCGTTGGTGTGCGCAGTGTGTGTGTGTGTGTGTGTGTGTGTGTGTGTGTGTGTGTGTGTGTGTGTGGAATTAGCCACTTCCCTCGCCTCGTTTTACACAGTAAGGTGAGACAGTGACGCTCGGTGTCAAAATAAGAGTCGCATGTGTGATACATGATACTCGGCGCTCGTAAACTAATACTTGCTCGGTTTCCGAATAAAAATGTATTAAAAATCTTTGCTCGGTTTGCGGAAAACTCGTAAACCACGTTACTCGCAATCCGAGGTTCCACAGGATTAACTTTAGTACTCTATTTTCTTTTTTAATTTTTAGATCACGGGTGGTCGTACAAACATTTCACTACATTATATTAATACTGTGTATAACTGTGTAAAACAAATAAAAAAGTTAGCTCCTGTTGTCACTTGATTTATAGCAGATGTAAAACATTCAGTCATCACACAAGCCTTTCTTTTTCCTTTTTTTCCTTAAATGTATTTATTGATCTTACCAAAATTTTATTCTGGATATTATTAATTATTAATTATTACAGTACATAAAAAATTTAAAAAACCTTTGTAGCTGGAAGTGCTGTCCTAGCCTTATTACAGAAAATTATCCAGCAATGTCTGAGCAATCAAAATGCTCTTTGGTATAAAAATATTAATTTCACAATTTTCTAATATGCAGTAATAAATGGGAACATTAAGTTGAGAAGTTATTTCCGTACACTTATCACAATATTATGTCTAGACGTTAGACGTACATCAGCGGGGCAGTTTATTTTTTTCCCCTTCCCCTTCATCTTGAGTTATCAAAAATGGTTCTACATTATAGATAAATTAACCTCTGTATAGTTCTCTCACATCATAGCTTCGAATGACCCTGCTGCCTTTCATCCACTTCCCTGCGTCGCTGTTCTTTAAGTCAACACTTCACTCCACGGCAAGCAGACTGCAAACCTATAAACCAATGGCAGCGTGCTGAGCTTGAGAGTGTAGACAGGGACACAGTTTTACTTTTAGTCCTTGTACGCACTTATGACAGGGAAAGCATGGTGTGCAGAAAGCTCATGCTGAACAGAGTCTTTGCCAGTGGAGCTGATCTACACATCATCCCTGAGACAACCTCCTGCCAGTATCCCTTTCTCTTTCTCCGGTGTCTGATAATGCTGGACTTTGAGGACGTGCCACAGCTCAGAATCAGCCTCTTTTGGTTCTCCGCAGGATGAATGTGAGAGCCGCGGCACAGTGGTGGTACTCGGTAACAGGTACTTTAGGCTACGTGATATACTGTAACGTTTTGAACCTTTTCATGTCCTTAGTTATTGACTGATTAGTTAATTTCTTTACCATTGCCACAGAATTCAAAATCAATCTGACCTCGGAATATATTTTACTTCAAGCTACATATGGTCTAATTAGTACTACAACATGTTAGTACAACAATCTTCACCCTGCATTAAATTATACACGACCTGTTGTGCATAATTGACTTTTTTTCTTGTCTCACTTTTGGACAATCAGTCAGATTTTTAATTGTTTATTTATTTTCCATTTTTGTATCGGCCAGTGGTTAAGCAAGCCAGTTACAGTAGATGTCCCCTAATGTGACATCATACAGTATAAGAAGCTCTCCTACCCACCCAGGGCTGTTGTTCAGCTCTGAAGTAACTCATTTACATAGACACGAGGAATGAAACAGAGGGACTGTGATGTATGTACAGTATAAAAAGACTTTTTTTTTTTTTTTTTGTGGGGTGGAGCATTAGCAGACACGCTTTGGGGGGACTTCAGATGGGAACCTCAGAGATGGTACAGTAGCTTGTTGAAAAATAGAGAACATATGGGACCTTTAAGCAAATCGATGTTTATGCCGCTCACCATCTATTGTTACAAAGTAGGACATTTCTACTATTTGTTGCTAAGTTGTTGGTGGTTATAAAAATGATGGCCATGACTTTTGGTATCTTACGGCCACAAAAATAAATGAAACGTAAATGAGACTAATCATACAATCAACCACCAGTTGTGATGCTGTGGGCATCTAACAAAGATGGCTAATGAAAACTGATGTACGAGGGTGAGTGAGTCAAAAATGATCCACACCTCGGTTATATTAAAGCTTCTGTCTTTTCAGCACTTTCTGTCTCCCTGGTCAGTTCTGTGCAGGCGTGGATGTGTTCTATCGTTTCACTTGTAACTGCGGTGCAAGTTGTCCCCATGTGTGATTTGCATGAAAGAAGAGCAGCGTGCCCAAACCGCAGGCACTGGATACGGTGCCGGTCCCAAACCTGGATAAAATGGGAGGGTTGCATCAGCAAGGGCATCCGGCATAAAAACCTGTGCCACAGTTGTTGTGTGGATCGCTTGGTCCCATGTGGTGACCCCTCAAGGTGAGCAGCCGAAAGACCAACAATGACAACTCTGAGGAAGGTGAAAGTTTCTTAAAGAGCATCATTACTGGTGACGAGATGTGGATTCCTGAGTATCAAAGAGCATGGAACAGAAACATCCGTAAACACAGACCGAGAAAAAACCAGAGCTGTTACAACAAATATTGAGGTGTGTAGTGTTGAACAGTTTGCTGTTCATTATTGCACATCTTATATTCTTATTTGATCATTTATTTATGATTATTTTCAATGCATCTTCACAAGTGCTTCAACTAATGTGCGGGTTTGTTTCCGACAAGCTGAAAAAAAGAGCTTATAAAAGTACTTCTAACATCGTGAGAGGTTTATGCTGTATAAAGGTAGTAACGCGGGAGAGTACGCCTTATACTGTACGCTACTCTACAGTATATGCATTTACCAAATGGAAGAATTTTAAATTGTCTTCGTTACAGTCTTGACATGTCTAGAGCAACCCTGCACCAGGACAAACACCTGGGATATACAGTGTACATGTTCAGTAGTAGCGAAATAACCTGCATTTCTCTAGAGTTTCCCAGCCACGCGAGTGTTCTCTGTTGTAACTATTGGATCGACAAATCCCAGGCTGGCGGATAGAATCAGAGAGGGAAATTTAATTGAATGCCTTCGAGGTAATTCTCTCCTTTCAGTGCTTCCGCAGTGTAAGATATTGGCTCCCTGGCACCACGCCCCAGCTCCAGAAGCTCGGGTCTTATAACTCGTCGGGAACGTAGCCACAGCGGCCAATCCTCATTTAATCATAGGTCACTGTGTGAGCCGCAACAAGTGTGTTAATCCTTTCTAAATCTGCTTAGTTTGGGCTCACCCAAAATGCAGCCATAACTCTGACCTGCCGTCTCAATGAAAGACCCGTCCAGGCTTTCAGTCCACTGCAACAGTACAATGAGCTTTTTCTTCTTCTTCTTTTTTTGCAAGTGTAAAATTTTTTGCACTGTCTGAATTTCTTCCCTAGTTTGTAGCGTATGAGTTTTCAGCGAACAATCATAATCTATTTAAAAAATAAATAGATACAGTGGAACCTTGGATTACGAGCATAATTCGTTCAGGAAGCGGGCTCGTATTCCAAAACAGTCGTAAACCAAATCAAATCTTCCCATAAGAAATTATGAAAACTCAAATAATTTGTTCCACAGCTCAAAAAAAGTAAATACAGAAAAATATTTAATACAATATATAAAGTAAAAATAAAACAAATTAACCTGCACTTTACCTTTAAAAAAGTTAAAAATAAATCCCCAAAAAATAAATACAGAAAAATAATTAATACAATATATAAAGTAGTAGAGCAGAGTTTCTGTGTAGAGTGAGTGTGTGTGTCAGTGTGAAGCCGGGGAGGGGGGGGGGGGGGTGTAAAGGCGAGAGAGTATGTGTGTGTGTCGGTTTCAAAAAACTCGGCACTCGTAAATCAAGACATGCTCGTTTTTCAAGTCAAAATTGATTAAAAATCTTTGCTTACTCGCAATCCGAGGTTCCACTGTATATATCACTCATAAAGCTGCCACTCTTTATAACTGGGGTGAGCAGAAACTCAAAATAGGCCAATAACCAAAGTTAGCCATGAATATAAACTAATGTTAATGTAAAATGCTCATATAATATAATGTGAAGATTGGTGGTTCCTGTTCATAGGTGGCAGAAGTGAAGCCCATACAGGTCATTTGCTGTTATAGATAAACATACACCGATCGATTGCCCAGTGACTGGAATCGGACGGTTTTCAGAGTGTTTGTCCATGACTGGCCTCGCAAATACTGCATGCCGATTGCTATAAAAAAAAAATCACAATCATGAGTTTGAATCCCACTGGAGTTATCTATAACCTGGAGTCGAGGGAGCAGATTGGCCATGCTTTCAGGCGAACGGGAACACTCTCATGGCAAGCAACATTATCCAATCCACTCATGCAGATAATGCTCTTCTCTCGTCCCTAACAATGAGTGGACAGTTTGAAAAGGTGATGCTGAGGTTTCTTGGAGGAAGTATGTGATACAGTAGATAGACTCCGTCATCCTAGGTTGGTCCTTTTTTTTTTTTTTTTTTTGTAAATCAAATTACTTTACCCTGTCCAGTAACATGGAACACTTTGAATTGTGAGATGTGTTTTATTGTGAGTGAATAAAAGTCCTGTAACCTTGTGCGATACTGAAGGGAAAAAAAAGAAGTTATTTAACAGTACATGTTTTATAATGAACAAAGTAGTTTAAAGTAGTTAAAATTTTCCATTAAAGAAAAAGTTACAGAAATATTTGTAATTGCCGTATGCTAGTTTTCATAAAGAAAGAAAATCACAGTCGGACCAAACGGAATCGGCACATCAGGCTTTTAAAGAAAACCAAAATGAGAACTGGTCGGGAAAATTGCAGTCAGTCCGTCTATCGATATACTGTAGCTCATTCACCATGTGGCTTGAAAAAAAAAAAAAAAAAAAAGTTATTTGAGATGATGTTTGTAAAGAGTTGGGTTTCTTTACGGTGTATCTGCGCTGGCACAGGACACGTCCTTTAAAGTGATTTGACTGTGAATTACACTGATTTACATGATCTGATTTTAACACTGCTAAGAAACAAGTCACATTTTTATGTGCTATTAAAGCCGCTCCCGAGATGAAGAAGAAGAAAAGATGAAAAAAAAAAAAAGCAATCTCCTTAGATCGGGTTCTCGCAAAAATTCAGTCATCACTCTGATTCGCAGTCTCAATAATGTTTCCAACCAGGCTTTTAATCCAGAGTTTTACTTTTAGCTTTTCAATTTACAACTTCTTGTGAGAACTGTAAAAATATTAGCACCGTGTCTGAAATTGTTGGCGGCATTGCCAGGTTCACCATTTTCTTGTGAGACTGGATTTATTAGTCTGTCATGATGCCTTTTTTTCTCTATGGAGAGTATTAAAGGGGGGTGGGGGACTATAAGAGGAGTAAATAAATAAATAAACAAACAAACAAATAAATAAATAAGCATGTACATTAGCTAATGAAAAGAAACATATTATGAAAGGAAAACAGAATTAAAGACATTAAACATATATATATAAAGATATAAAGATGTCTTTATATATATATATATATATATATATATATATATATATATATATATATATATAAAGACAGAGCAAGAATATACAATAAAAATGAGTAAAATATGAGCAAATGTAAGACACTGAGTAGCACAGATGTCCCAGGATGAGCAGTGGATCTTGTGCAGCCTGATGTGCATCCTAGACACTCGTCGATGTGGAGAAATCATCGATGTGCTTGTCTTTAAAATGTGTTGTGTCGTATATGCACGGCAGATTCTGAAATTATTTCAGGCTCTCATATGCAGAAACGTCTCCAGCCGATTCCGAGCAGTGAATTATCGAGGGCAGGATTTCTGAGGAATCAGACTTACTTCAATTTGAACGCAATAGCAACAGATTTCTATGTTTCATATCCCCGCTATAACCTCAGCGCTTCAGAAAATGCACATGTCAGAAAGTAAGCGGGGGTTTTTATTTGAACCGTTTCATGCATCGCACACAGAGAATAGCAGAGAGGCTGGTGGGTTAAAAATAAACAACAGGCATTTACAGAGGATAAAAGCAAGACGGAAACTCAAAAAATGAAAAGCTTAAACACTTCATGAAAAAAAAAGAAGAAGAAAAAAAAAAATAGGCGGAGGTCGTGACCGAAAGGGCAAAAGAGCAGAAGCACAGTGTATAGCGAAAGGGCAGAACAGCGAGGCCTAAAGCAAATCGGGAAAATAAAGCGGCGTGAAGGATGAGCTTAGCCGTGCCAGCTAGGATGAGCCGACGCGACTTAGGATCGAGTGACTCAACTAGGACTAAAACCGAAACTAAAAATACAGTAGTTGGACTTGAAGCACAATAGAAATCCCACAAAGAATAATCTCCTCTAATGTACAGGTCATATTTACACAACACACTACACCACTGGTCTCGTGAGATAACTTGCATTCTCATAAAAGTGAGATTTGGATCAATTTGTACCCGTTCCTTCGTGGAATATTATCATGACACCAAGTTAAGTTCAAGTATTGTCATTTCAACCATCTACAGCGCATCAACGGCGTTCCTCCATGACCAGACGATCACTCCAGGCTTCCCGCGACCATCTACAGGAGGCGCTATAGAAAATGAATGAATGAATGAATTTTATTCAGGTCCCCTGGTGCTGGTGTTGATGTTATGTCTGATCTGTGTAGGAGACAATTGTTTTCTAAGTTCAAGACACAACCCATGTCATGGAGTGCTGGGCAGCAGGTAGAGAGAGGTCATTTACATTATATCATTTAGATATTAAGCAATTAAACTAATTTAATCATCAACCCACTCCCACTGCTAAATCGGACAAGCTTTCAATCTTTTAGCATATGTAATACTGTATGTCTTAGGTGTAAAAAGTCGCATCACTGATTTCAGAAACTGAAAACTAAACTGTGTCAACCACAAAGCTTTGGCGTGGAGATGAATCGGTAAATGTCCGAGTAGGCGCGGCTGTTGCCTGGGGATCCTGGGAGTGGAAGATTTTGGGGGATACGGTGCCTGCAACATATTTCTAACCCAATCAGCATCATGGAATAGTCAGTAGAGGACAATAAATAGTTTATGACTGGAATGGGCCTGAGCACAACCTCTGGTGTAAAATATGTTCGGGATGATACGGCGTCCAACCCTCATGGTTTCTAAGGGCCTTAGAGGTTTAGTCTGCCAACAGTCTACTTGGGTCGTGAAACTCCTCGAAGAACATTGAAAAATCAACTCCTATCAACACTTCTATTAATTGTTGAGTCATTTATTGGTAAATAAAAACAAATAATTACTGGAGTTCATACGGTCAGTGGATAAGATTCATTTTCTTATTTTCTGGAGGTGAAAAAAACAGGAAAGTTCCGAGATTTACACCTTGAGTTCAGGGTTCAGGTTTTCAGCATATGGAAGCATTTATTTTTTTCTCATTTATTTAGATTTTTCTAAGTCTTCATTTGAATAAAGGTTTGTTAATGCAAGTGTATACAGTAGTCCTGGAATGTGCAGTTGATTCAGTGTTAGCTCAGGCAGTAAGACGTGGAATGCATTAGCAATATTCTTAACAACATACAGTACTGTGTGTGCGTGTGTGTGTTTGTTGGTACAGCATGCACGTGTTTGTCTTTTTTGGTTCAGACCTGGACAGATTCATGCCACATATTTTTACCATGCAGTATCCAATCGCAGTTCACGGGATCACCGCGGCTTTGACCTTGGCCTTGATTTGTTCTTCTTTGTTCCCCTGATAAAGAGGCGAGTCTCTGACTCCGGGCCTCACCGCAGGCCTTCCTTTGGCCTTTGATGTTGATTTGACATTTTGAAAAGGAAAACATTGTCTCTAGTCTTTTAAAAAATGGAGATAGTCAAAGACCCAAGCTGTGCACCTCCACTTGATTTACATTTACGGGACGAGGCACGTACGGTCCGACTCGCAGTCGTGGCGCGGCCGCTTCAGACGGCTCTCGGAGCTTAGCCGAGCCGATGTGATTTCCGAGCTTTCTGATCTCCGCTGTCTATTGCATTAGACGGAAAGGTCAGCAGATCGATTTGAATTCAGAGTAGCATTTTCAGTGCGATGGACAGTGGCTTTACCTTGGAATATTTATTCTGTTTATTGCAAGTGTGTTTATAATCAACCTCATAAACCTGCTATAACCCTGAGTTTATATAACCATAGTGCATTCCTTAAGTCTTTATTTGTTAATTACTAAATAACCTCAACTGTTTTAGGCCCTTAATGAGATTAACCCTGGCTAAACAAATAATAAAATGAAAAAAAACTCTTGCATTAATCAACATTCTTTCTTTTTCATTCCTCTTCATTTTCCCCGTTTCTTTTTATTCTTTAATTTTCTTACTTTTCCTTGTTCTCTTCCAAATTCCAAAGTCCATTCCTTTTTCTTCTCTTCTCTCTCTTGTCCCTTTCCCTTTTCTTTTCTCATATCATCTCATTTCATTTCAACCATTTATTACCAAATTCCTCTTCCCCATATCAATTCATTTTTCGTTTTTTTCCCCATTTCCAGTCCCTTCCATCTCCTTACTTTTGTCTTCCCATTCCCATCCCATTTCCTTTCCCTTGTTATTACAATATTCTACACATTCTTCTTCCTTTTCTCTTTCCTTTCCTCCCTACATTCACCCTATTTTTATCTCCCAACCCACCAGACCTAATAACCTTTGCTTTTGTTTTTGTCACATTCAGATTTTCTTCTCTTTTTTTTTTTTTTTCAACCAAACCCCTAAAGCTAGCTAACTGTTCACGTTTGACGACTGCATTTGTTGCCAGTGAGCTGTCTATGAGGGGGAAAAAAATAACTGGAGTTACCAGCCATGGAACAGATGGGTTAAGGAAACCAATGGCAGTTGATGACGGAGGCAATGTGAGAGCTGTAAAGAAAAAGCCCAACACGACAGGCAGCGACATCACCAGCAGCCTCCGCAGAGCACTGCGCGAAGGCATCACAATCCCGCGCTCGAAAACGGATGAATTCAAACGCACGAATAGAGAAGACATACCTCAAGATGCAAACCACCCATAAGCGCTAAGAGTCACGAGGCCAGATTCACAAAGGAATACAGATACTAGACACAAAAGCCTGTTTCAGTGGCATGTCTGAATGCATATACAGTGGAACCTTGGATTACGAGCATAATACGTTCCGGAAGTGGGCTCGTGTTCCAAAACACTCGTAAACCAAATCATCATTTCCCTTAAGAAATAATGAAAACTCTAATTATTTGTTCCATAGCCCCAAAAAATAAATACATAAAAATAATGAATACGATCTATGCTAAAAAAAGTACAAATAAATCCCGACAGATAAGTGTTTCCGTTGGTGCGCGCAGGCGCTGTGTGTGTGTGTGTGTGTGTGTGTGTGTGTGTGTGGAATTAGCCCCTTCCCTCGCCTTGTTTTACACAGTAACACTCCTCCTCCCTCTCCCCACCTCGCTTTTTAAGTTTCACAACAAACACTCACATACACACACACAGACACACACACACACACACACACACAACGGAAACACCGTTTTAACAGGAAAAAAAGAAATCTCTCTGACACTGGCATGAGCTCGTATTAACGGAATCACTTTTTAAGTTTCACAACAAACACTCACATACACAACACACACACACACACACACACACACACACGCACAACGGAAAAAACATTTTAAGAGGAAAAAAATAAATCTCTCTGAACTGGCGTGAGCGCATGCTAAGGGAATCACTGCGGTAAAGTAAAATAAATAAATAAATAAATTAACCAGCACCTTACCTTTGAAAAGAATCGCGACAGAGCCATTGGGGGGGGTGGGGGGGCGGGGTTAAAGCTGAGAGAGTGATGTTCAGTGTCAAAATAAGAGTCGCATGTATGATACATGATACTCGGCGCTCGTAAACTAATACTTGCTCGGTTTCCAATTAAAAATTTATAAAAAATCTTTGCCCGGTTTGCGGAACACTCGTAAACCACGTTACTCGCAATCCGAGGTTCCACTGTATGATCTTAAAGACACATTTTACATCTGTAGCATTCAGAGATCTATATTATTATATCATAATATATACTATATACTGTATATATGTAGTATCATAGAAACCCTTTCCTTATTTCTCTCAAAGTAAAGGTTTACTTCCTGGTGCTCTATTCACGATATCTAGGAATCACATAATCACATGGGTATACTTTCAGATTTAGAACATCTTACTTTCTGACTTTGATTTAATATTGAACACCAAACACTAGGTCTTTAGTTTATAGCGTACTGTATAACTCCTGGCTTTGATTTAAGGTTTTAGAAGTCAAAGTTAACCAGCTGAAATAATTTAAGCAACACCTTTCATCAATTAATAATCAAAAATCGCAACTTCCATATGAAAGCCTTCAGTCTGTTAGAAAAGTAATTAACCCCTGACTGTCCAGCTATACTTGGGTGTTTATTGATCTTACAGCAGATTACATAAAAAGATTACACAGAAAATTGAAAAGTTTGCTTTAAAACAGTCTACTCTCAGCCGTGGGTATAACCGATTCCGTGCCGAATGCACAAGCCTCTGAGTGGTGCAGCAAAAACACGTTTTTAATATTAAAAATCATGTGTGTTTTAAAAAAAAACACTTACAAACCGTTTTCTCTAAATCCCACGAGCTAATTAGTCTTAAAACCCACTCATTACACCCACTTAAGCCAGGCTCACAACACTGCGAGTGCATTTGTGGGAGAGAAACATGGCGCTTCCTCTATAACCGTACAGGTGGCGCACTCTGAACTATTCACACATTTGTGTTCCTGTATGATTGTTTGCTAAGAAATAACAATTATACCGGATGACATAAGAAAGATACGTGCTGCTCAGTAAAAAGTTTAGGTTTTTGTATTCATTTAATTTGAAGTTAAATGTTAAACTCTTGTGTTTAAAGTTAGTCACTGGTGTTTTAATGCAGAAGTTGGTTTTTAAGCAAGAAAACGAATGCTATCAGGGACGGGCTACAACTACTTACTCATGATCAATTATGTGAAATGAAGCGTTTGAATGAATAAGTGGGATAAAATGTTCGAGTTATGACAACTCTTTTCTAAATATAACATCGAATCGAGATATTTATAAAATTTCAATCAATACAAATCGAATCGGCGGCGAGGTATCGCGATATTATCGTATCGTTAATACAAAATTGTTGGTACCCTTCGGTCGAACCGCACACTCAGACTTGTGGCAGGAATATGACGCCATAAGAAACAGGTAGAAGGTCAAATTGCATGAAAACTAACTAACATTATAAACTCACACGCTGTAATTAGACACGGGTCTATCAAAAGTCATTAGATTTACGTACAGTAGTTGGTTGTAAACTAAAGTGCAGACATTTTTTATTTTTATTTTTTTTAATAAGTGGTTCCAGTGGTGCAGGACTTTTTTTCCCCCCTCCTGTTTATGTCCCATTTGGCTCTCGAATTATTTATAGCAAGGCTATCTTATATGTTTCCACATGGCCTAATCAATACGTTCTCCTGGTATTTATTTTATTATTAGCATAATCTATAAACTAATATAGTCAGTATAGTTGTTCGACACTGATGAGTGTGCGCCAGTTTGATAAGGAATCACAGATCTTATCGTCTCTTGGCTCAAAACCCACCATCATTTTTTTCGAACCTATCCTACTGGACTCTATGCGTAATTGGACTACACAAAAAACTTGCACAAATTGTAGGCCTCTCTTTTGGGAATCTTCAGGGAATGAAGAGCTGAAGGCAGGCTTGGTGGGTTTAATGATTTTTAATTCTCTGCTGCTTTCTGCTTTTCAGCAGCCTAATTGAAGAGCAAGTGCTCTCTCACACACACACACACACACACACACATATATATATATATATATATATATATATATATACTGCCTGATGCTCTGATACTCTATGGAATACAGGTTGCCTTCACCATTTCTCTCTGTCCACGTGTAGGCGATGCTCGACCACGCCCCTACTGCAACAATGTTACGACATAATTATGAACAGTCAAGAAAGGGAAATCATTTATTATACTCTTTAATAATTGATTTAATACTAATAAATAATTAGCTGCTCGTTAGTTTCCAAATGCTCGTTTCCAGACAGCGGGAGGGTGGGGCTGTAGGGCCGTAGTAGGAGTAACATGTTTTGATGGACACGTCATGATTAAGGATCTTTTCTCTGATCATTAGGATGTCGAGCCCTGACAGCGAACAGAGGACGCTGCGCGCAATCCATTTATAGCAAAAAGTAAATAAATCAGCGAAACTGGAGACGCATGTTTTTCATCGGACATCGACGTCGCCTGACTATGTGACAATTCAGTTCATGAGCATTGTTAATAAGGAATCTTTATTATCATTAATTATAAAAGCATACGAAATCTGATTTAGGAAGTCACTGGAGCTTTTAATTGCTTTTCCTGTGAGCCGTATCGCTCAAGATGTTCACCAACTCCTGTTGCTATTTTCCCATAAAAGCCACTACGGGACGTGTATCGAGGGTTTCATCACTCCTACAACTTCATATACTTCATAATATTGTAGCTTTATATTAAACAATATACAACTGTACTTTAATTGTAGCTCATCTCAGGCAGCTTTGACCAATTTTACTAACTGTACTCAAAGTAATGCAAAAGTGGGCATGACTTTTTTTTATTAACTGACTGAACTGAGGATGTTCAAACCGCACATGTCAGTGACTCCAACACGAGCGACGGCATTTGCACCAACGCTGAACCCGACTCTCGGATTCTCTTTATAAATCCACTTTGTCGCAGTTGGTGGTTTCCCACTGCGCTGGAGAACGGTCACTGAGACGACACCATTGACACGAGCAATGTGCGCAGATGGATAAAGTTTTTTTTTTTTTTTTAAAGGAGGGGATAAAACAGCATTGAAAACGAACCACACATTATTTTCCGTCCAGCCAGCGTTTATTTATTTATTTATTTTTTTTGCCAGCATTCATTTTTAACACGTATTATTTGATCTGCAGAGCCGACCTGCCATGGTAGCTCAACATTTTCAAAAGACTTTCCTGACAGTTTGTGAAATCCAAGATGCGTCGTCCTGATCTTTACTGGTTTTATAACCAAAATCCAAAAACATTGCGAGGATAAACAGAAAGGACATTCTGATAAATAATGGTGAAAAACTGCCTGAATACTGTACACTCAACAACTCAAGACTTTGTGATGATGAAAAGGAAGAAGAGAACATGAATAGTCAGACTAATCAAAGTGAAAACCCAGAACAGCTGGGTAATAAACTATTGATAAGACAAGGGCGGAGACGGGGTGGAATTTCTGCGCTTTGGACCTTAATTCGGGGTATTCATGACAGTTATACTACCTACAGTACTGTCTCTCAGAAGGCCTCCTATCTTGCAGGGTAAAATCATTCTCAAGTTATTTAAAAAATATATTTTGACATATTTTCATTTTCTTGCTTGTTAATCTACTCAGCAAAAAAATGTTGAGGAAAGCTCTGGGTGCAAACTTAACAAAATGCATTTGATTATTACTTTAAATCGGATAAGATGCAGGTGAGCCTCTGATTGATAGTGTATGGAAAAAGATTCATTTAGAGTCTGCTGAAGGTGTTATTTATGAATGATGATGTCATCGATAAGGAATGATGGGCAAATCAATGTGTTATTTTCACTTCAGTTTAAAAATAAGGGTAATTGATTAGACACCAGTTTTCTGGTCTTATAAGTATAAATGATAAAAAAAAATGTATATACTGTATATATATATATATATATATATATATATATATATATATATATATATATATATATATATATATATATAATCAGATTACGATTTAAAACCTTTTAGATTGATGCATTGATCCGAATCTCTCAGAAATGCCCTGCATATGTATTTATATGCATTACATATAATATATGCATAACATTTTCTTGTACTCTGTGTTCAAAAATCTAAATCCAATATCTCAATATATTGAACTACGGTGTAATTTATCCACAACGTAGTCCATCAGTGTGGCACGGCAGGGAGGGGATCAGCCCTTGGTACTCCTGACGTGTCATTGAAAACAAGGTTGCTTTGATAACAGTCTTCAGATCATCTGTTTTTGCCGGGTCAGGCATTTCTCATCTTCTTCCTGACAGAGGCTCATAGTTTCTCTATGATGTCCAGGTCAGGCTGTCCAAACAAGCATGGTGATATCCTGGTCTGTAAACCAGTTAGTGGTACTTTTGCACACTGTGGGCAGGTACTACGTCCTGCTGGAAAAGGAAATCGATATCTCCATAATGATTGTCAGCAGACAGAAGCATGAAGCGGTCTAAGATCTCCTTATAGACAGTCCTGCATTGACTTTGGACTTGATAAAACATAGCGGATCAAACCAATAACAAATGACATTTCTCCCCAAATCATCACAGACTGTGGAAACTTTACACTGGACTTTGAGATGCTAAAGGACTTTGGACCCCTGAACAATGGGTCAAGTTCTTTTTCTCTGTAGACCTGGTACGACGCTTCTGACATTGTTTCTGGTTTAGGAGTGGCTCGATACTAGGAATGCAACAGTTGTAGACCATTGCCTGGAAATACATGGTGCATGGTGGCTCTTAATGCACTGACTCCAGCCTCCGTCCAATCATTTGAAGCTCTATGAAGCGCTTTAATTAAGACGGAAGTCATCCCTGTCGATTGTGCAGCTTTTTCCTTCTATATTTTTTCCCTTCCAGTCAACTTCCCATAAGCATGCTTCAACAGAGCACTCTAAGAACCCTTGACATTCTGCGGGTTTCTATCCTGGGTGTTGTTGATGATCATGTTCTGGGCAACTGTGACAACATGTTCTGTACTGAACTAGACTGAAACACACACAGCATTAGTCTGTATGAATAATAATTTATTCAAATGACATGAAATATTCTAGTATTTTGATGATCTGTAAGCTGTAATCATCAAGTTAAAAACAAAAAAGGCTGGAAATACTGTAATTCACAGATGTGTGATTTTGTCATATTTTTTGCTTTCTCACTTTGGTGGCTTTTCGCAGCAATATTAAAAGCTGACTGGTTAAGAAACTCCTTTACTTCCTTACAAACCATGCATAAATAAGGAAAAGCTTTTTCATTGTGTGCACCTTAAAAGAGTTTTCAGAGCTTTGTGGGCATTTATCGAGTTGCCCTTTAAATCATTGCTCTTTATTGCTGTTTACTTTTCCATTAGACCAAAAGTACCCTTTGGGCTGAAGGACAAAGCATTACAGGAAGTATATATATATATATATATATATATATATATATATATATAAAGATCTCTTGATTAAGTCATCCTGTTGGGTCTTTTAGCATGTAGTCAGTACTGGAATATCAATATCTGGTTAAAGGACTCGCTGATCTAGCCCCTGTGTTCTCACCGGGTATTTTTTTTAGCATTTCTTGTTGTCTAGATACTGTAACGTACTGGTTTTAAGATCATAACATGCGTACGTGAGAGAAGCGAGAAGGTAGAGAGGATGGAGAAGATGGCAGAGGAGAGTCCGTAGTTTGGTCCAAATCCAGGGTTCAAGCATAAGCTTAGGTCAGCATCCTTGTGCGTTTGCTCTGGGTTCTCTGGCTTTGTATCATTGTCCTTAGGTGTGGATGTTTGTGTGGATGGTTCGCAGTGATGAACTGGCATGCCAACCAACCAGGGAACCCAATGTTTTAGGAATATAAATGCCCTGCAGTGATATAAAGAGAATAAATGAATGACGATATAAATGAACTAGGATGATTTTTTTTTTTTAACCCTAATGTTACCCAGATCTGATTTCTTTTAGGAACTATTTGCACCTCTAGGTCATGGGTTCAATTCCCGCGTCAGGTCTTTGTGCATGGAGTTTGCATGTACTCCCCGTGCTTCGGGTTCTCCGGTTTCCTCCCACACTCCAAAGACATGCTGCTTAGGCTGATTGGCGTTTCCAAATTGCCGCACGTGGTACTGATGGGAAGTTTAAATCATTTTAGTGACTCGGTTCTTTGAATCATTTTGAATCATTCAGTTCATTTCGTTCTTTTGACCAGAAATCAAATAAAAGTTTACATTTTCAATAAACACGCCCCCAACACGTCTACATACACAAATGTTGGCTGTAGTTCCAGTAATGAAAATATTACAATGCAGCTAAAGACATATAATTATAAACAGAATGAGCAGCTCATCGTCATATCTTCTAGTCCGAGTTGTTCGTTCTTTTGAATCTATTGCACTTCATGGCGTCTATAGAGGTCACGTGACAAAAGAACGCTCGACTCGGGACTTGGAAGACTCATTGAGGAGAACCGTTCAATACCTGTTTCCTGTACAGTATATAACCTACGGAGGTTTGCGATGATTCGCGCATGCGCGGCCAGTAGAAAATGAACGAATCACTCTCTGAGACTACTCGTTCTTCTGAGTCACGTTCAAAAAGAATGAATCGTTCATGAACGACCCATCACTAGCACGTGGTCGTCTGGAGAAGGAAATGGCAACCCACTCCAGTATCGCTGTCAAGACAACGCCATGGACAGCATGAGGTTACGAAGAGCCAGAATGCACAAATGTGATGTTTTTCAGATCGGATCTGAGTCAATTTCATACCGTATGAGGTCCTAGATCGGATACATATCCGCCACATTATGTGGTCATGTGACCCGCATGCGGACAGACAGATCGGAATTCATTGGACTTTTTGCCTCTATGCATGCGCTCAGTGATAGCAGTGCTAAAACAGCTAAAGCGAGGCGTCTGACTTTCTTCCTTGTTCTGAACCTCAATTTTTTTGTTGTTGCTAAACTCACACGCACTGTTCGAAATGAAAGAGTGATGTCACTGGTTACGACGTAGCGATGTGCGCAATGTGTGCCGTTTCAGAGGACAGACGCGCCCTGAGGACATGTCCGCGGCAGATAAACGTCACTTCTAATTATGCGCGCGAGCGGTCGTGACATGCAAATCCGATCTGACCAAAAAAAAAGAATTTGGAATTGAACAACGTGGTGGTTTGTAATGTGAACGCAGCCCAATAGTACTATTGTCACTTTTCATTTGTTACTTAGTCTCTGGTTTTGCAATTATCTCCAGTCTGTCTCCAGAGATCACCGAGATATTATATTATCTGATCATAATCAGAACACCAAGTGAATGTTAAGGCAATAAGAAATTCAAATAATATTAAGCTTTTTCTTTATTTTCTTTATTTTTTTTAAGTTTGGTCTACAAAGTTAATTCATTAAGAGCAAAATAAAGCCAGTGCTTCTTGATCCGAGCTTTTTGGGAACATTGAAACTGTCGATGCAATTCCTCACAGGCGCGTTTTATTTTAGTTTCTATTGCTGAACTACATGGTAGGGTGATCACACGCTGCGCAGAAATAAAACTCTTTACTCCAGGCTATTTTGATCCCAAACTGAATGTCAGAAAACTATAGAACTGAAGGTGTAAGGTTCCCCAGCGGAGACTTATAATTCTCCTGTATTTTAGCATTTGGTCCCAACAAATTCCACTCCATTCCGTCCAACATGAACAGTAATTCTTCATCCTGGAGTTTTCAACCTTGTATGTTTATTTATTTATTTTTTCTTTTCTGTCAGGCCATACTGGCATTATTTACAGTACTTCTGTACAACAGAGTGGCTTAGCGTAAAACGCCGTACAATCACAGTGTCAGAGGTAGCATTCTGTCAAGGCTTTGTGATAGTCATAGATGAGCGTACTGTATCTTTTAAGTTTCCGGTTATGCCTTTCGGGAACGCCAATGAGCGCTAATCTGCATGTTTTTGGACGTAGTACCAGGAAGAAGCCCACCAAGCACGGACAAAACATGCAAACTCCATGCACACAGACCCGGAGGTGGGAATCGAACCCTTTGCCGTGGAGGTGCAAGCGACCAGAGCTTTACATGATCAGAAATTAATAAGTCTTTTTCATTTAGCAATGGGAAAAAAAGAGAGGGTAAGGGAGCTTGATAGGGTAAAGACTGTTTGCAGTTACTGTATAACGTGTGAAGTTGTGAATTAATTTAAGTGTTGAGTGTTCCCGTGTTAGATTTTATTCCGTACACAATAAAGCCACCTGTCTGCTCAAATGAATTCGGACCGACCGATTCATAATTGAGCGTGTGTGAGTCGAACGAGTTCTAAGTCAATGTGAATTTCCTGTTGTTAAAGAAAGGCAGAATTGGAGCAGTTCTCCTGGTTTGGTGTTAACGTTAACTTTCTCAAGGGCATCTTATCAGTTTATTTAAGGAGTAAATCTGAGTTGATAAATGGTTGTATTTCTCAGAATGCACACATCTGAGAAGCTGATTGGCATGTTTTTCCAGTTCAGTTTGTATACTGAAAAAAAAAAAAGAGAGAGAGAGAGAGAGAGATTTTTAAGGCTTGGAATGTTGTCAGATATCCAGCTGAGGGAGTAGATAAAAGTTTTGATAAACCAGCAGCTGCACAAAAAAAAAAAAAAAAAAAAAAAAAGAGCGCACTCCACTTTTCCTCTATGGCTGTGCCACTTTTCAATTTTGCATGAATGGTGTGGGTGTGATGTTAAATATTCAGGAGGCGACTTGCTATCGCACCGCATGTGGCAAGATCTCTTTTTGCATTTTTACCAGAATGAGCTCGGATTCCGACGTGTTGTGGACGGTCAGACGGATAGCGTTGCTGGCAGTGGAAGATGAGGAGTGATTAGTGTGATTTAAAAACAGTGTGTTCCAGACCTAAGTGATCAGCATAAAGTACAGTGTTATGGGCAGATTGGGGGAACTGTCGCTGGAGGGCTTTTTAACATAATAATTTTACTTGGGAGCAGTTGGCAAGCTGAAATTGTGTAATTCAGAGCACACAAACAAAACTTTTGTGAATATGAACTGAAATAAAAGCACAACTTTGACATCTGTAAAGAAATAGCTTGCATAGCTCGGTGGTTAAGGCATTGGAGTCCGGTTTGGAAGGTGTCAGGTTCAAATCCCACAACTGCTAAGTTGTCCAATCAAAAGCTTAATCACGTACTATACAGTAACACCAAAAGCTGGCACCCATTTTTTGTTACAGTGGACTAAACTTGAACAAATTAGAGTGTTACGGTGCTGCTCTAATTGACCTCCATGGCTGTACAGTGGCAGTGACGGATATTCAACTTGCGCCTTGTCAACTGCTATTGGCTAATAGGCAAATAAAGTAGCATTCAGCTTTTTGGTGAATAAGGTGGTTAAGGTGCTGGAATACTGATCGAAAGGTCCCAGGTTCAAACCCCAGCACCACCCAGTTGCCACTGTTGGGCCCTTGAGCAAGGCCCTTAACCCTCAACTGTATAATGAAACACAAATGTAAGCCACTCTGGATAACACAACATGGAAATTCCATGTACTGAGGTGAGACTCGAACCCAGACGTGCAAGGAGACAACGTTAACCCCTAAGCCATAGTGCTGCCCTATAAGTATTTTAACAAACAAACTTTGCAAACAATTTGCTCCTACATTATAGCACGATGATGCTGGAGGATGTAATTATATAACATTTGTTTTTGCTTTTGATTCGTGATTCTCCAGAACATTTTTAAGTAACAAAGCTAATGAATACGGCACAGACAAACTTGATCAGACCCTTAACCTAATACAGTGGAACCTTGGATTACGAGCACAGTCCGTTCCAGAAGCGGGCTCGTATTCCAAAACACTCGTAAACCAAATCAAATCTTCCTATAAAAAAAATAATGAAAACTCAAATAATTCGTTCCACAGCCCAAAACAATAAATACAGAAAAATAATTAATACAATATATAAAGTAAAAATAAAACAAATTATCCTGCACTTTACCTTTAAAAAAAGTTAAAATAAATCAGAGGTTCCACTGTATTTTGTTGCTCAGCCTTCAGAGGCAATCACTGCATGCAAGTGTTTCCTGTAGTTCCCAAGGAGGCTCCTGTAGCCGTCAGCGTGGAGTTCGGCCCGCTCTATGCGAGCAAATGGCTCCAGCTGTCTCAGGTTTGAAGGGTGCTTTCTTCAGACTGAAGTTTTCACCTCTTTCCATAGATGTTCGATGGGATTCAGATCAGAGTTGCTTCAAAATAGTCCAATATTTCCAATATGTCTTTTACTATTCTTGTGTGCTTGTAGTTGTGTGTTTTGGATCTTCATGCTGTTGAAAGGCTGCCTGTATGCCTTGTGACTGAGACTGGGTTTTTCTTATTTTGGGCGGTGGGATTCACTCCAGAACAACATGACAGTGTTGATATCTCATTGAGCCTTGCTCGGATCCAAGGCATCCATGACAGACATAACCGAGTTGCCTTGATGTTTCACAGCGGGGATGGTGTTCATTTCGGTAAAAGCTTCTTTTTGTTTGTTTATTTTTTTCTGTCTGTAAAAATATCGGTTATGTAACTTGCCAAAAAGCTCTAGTTTTGTCTAATCCGTCCTAATCTGACACAGCCGTTCCTCGACCTCGGAGTTCAGCTTATATCTTTTTGTATTCATTTGTCCTTGGCTCTTTGTCTACCATTGGCACGATCCTTCTGTTCAATCAGGGGTCGATCCTCCTCGTGCGGCCTCTTCCAGAGAACTTGGCTAAAGTCCCATGGGTCTTAAACTTCTTAATAACATTTGCAGGAGTAGTCACTGGAACATCAAGCTGCTTAGAGATGGCCTTGCAGCCTTTAACTTAACATTCTTGTCTATAATTATCTTCATCCACAGACGAGGTTCTCCTTTGCTTTCTCTGGTCCATGTTCAGCGTGATGCGTGGCATAATACTGAGCAGCGCCGTGTCTTTTTTTTTCTCCATTTAAATACACTGATTGACTGATTTAGTAGATTGAAATCATGGTGTTTTATGAAAACAGTCTAAAATTTCAGTATATTGCAGTTATTTCGAGTATTTACTTTTCTGTGTGTGTACCAACAAATCTGTCCAGACCTTTGTAGAATAAACAATAAATTATGTCTTTTCTAAAGGACATGCAGGTATACATAAGATTTTAATTTAATTATGTTTCAGAAGGAATTGTTCCAGTGACCTGCAAGGGTACTAACAAATTTATCCATGTCTGTAGAACCAGTCGGAGCATTCTCTTCTGACCTCTCTCTCATTAACGAGGCGTTTCTGTCTGCATAACTACTACTCACTTTAATTACAACCCCCCCACACACACACACACTTCTCGGTATAAACTCTAAAGGCTGAATGAAGATCCCAGTTGATCAATTATAATTATAGTACATGGTATATAGTACGGATGCACTGATTTATCGACACTGTTCATCTGTGTATCAGCCAATATTTGCCTTTGTTAACTCGTTTTATAAGCAATATAGGTGGCGCTTTTCTGTTGCAGCCCATCAATTTTGTCCTGGTTACATGTTTTGTTGGTTAATTATGATCTGACTGGGGCAACAGCAACCTACCAGGCTTTAGGAAAGATTCAATAGCTGGCACCATGACGCCCTAGCGCCCTAGTAGCATATCAGGCTGATTAGCATTGAGAGCCAAAAGAAAAGCACTTCGGTTGGGATTTCCACACTTTCCCTTTATTCGGACAAAATGAAACATTGTTCACACGAGTCCACATTCATTGTATGCCAAATTACATTTATTTCATTACACATCAGAGCAGTTGAGGGTTAAGGGCCTTGCTCAAGGGCCCAACAGTGGCAACTGGGTGGTGCTGGGGTTTGAACCTGGGACCTTTCGATCAGTATTCCAACACCTTAACCACCTTATAATAATCACCAATAAGGTGAATGCCTCTTTTTTTTTTGTTGTTAATTTGGCATTACTGTATAGTACATTAGTCTTTATAAGCTTTTGATTGTTACGACGTGCACACTGGAACATATTCTGTAGGAAATATGCCAGAGACCAATTGTACCATAGTCAAAGTCACTGAGTTGACCCTGTATGTACAGAAGTACGTTCCCCTGTACTGGCAGAAGTACTGTATATCCTAGTACCTAGTATCCTAATAAAGTGGCCAGTGGTTTAATTTTCATAAAAGATAACACAAAACAGATTTATTTATTTTTTATCTATATTTAATGCTTGTATTTCCTTCAGGCATTCAGATGAGCAATCTGGCAAACAGGCAAGTCTTTAGGAAGATGCATGACTCATCAGGCTTTTCATGCCTCTTGTTATAAAAAAAAAAAAAAAAAAAATCCAAATTAGCACACAGTCTGCAATCTCGCGAGTGAATTAGCACTATGAAGCTACTAAGTGGGTGTACATGTGTTTATACTTTATATCATGCTTTTGCACCTTCACGTAATTTATTCCACCCTGTGAGTCAAGCTTGCATTTCATCCCCTTAAATTCAGCCATGTCGAGGTCAGGGTTATTCTGTCCTGCATAAAAAAAAAAAAAAAAAGAAAAAGAAAGAAGCTAAACACTGTGTATATAGCCAGACTAAGTTTATCTGCCTGTCTAGGCATTGCTTATTCAATCCTTTTTTTCTTGCATATGCTAATGTGATTTGCTGCTACTTGGACTGGTTCAATATTTCCGCACGATTCCGTCTCTCAGCCTTCCCGTGCTCCGAGAGCGTCTCTGCAGAGATCTCAGCAGCATTAGTATTTACCGCAGTAGCTCTTGGTGCTACTATAGGATTGTGCCAATTATGCGCGTTTTTTTTTCTCTCTCTCTCTAACTCCCATTCTCTTAAAGCCATATCTAGCAGTTAAATAAATATATATATATGCACACTCAAGGTCAAGACTGTTGCTCGGAGTGTTAGCTTGAAACATATTCTGTATTCAGCCTGAAATTAAGTAGGGCTTCAGACACATAGGGGTGTTCATTACAGGCCAGGTTTTTCCACCATGCAGCCTTGTTAGCTTCCAGCGACTGCGAAAGATCAAACTCATAAATAACAGCTCAGCTGGGACTGATGGAAACAAAAAGCCAATTAAAATCACAGACCCCCTTCTCTCGACTTTATCAGCTCCTTCCTTCTCTCATTTACCTCAATGCTGTTGCGAGCTTTGCATAACAAGATGCCGCGGAGCCTCTGACTTTTTAATGATCGAGGGCTGATGTTGCTTCGCCGCTCGCGTCTTCTTTTCACCTTTTCTCAGTCGTTTCACCTTTCGTTTCTGATTTCTGCTCGTTTCTCAACAGGCCAGTAGTGACACAGCAGTAAATTTTGCCGTTGATTTAACTTTGCACCAGACGAGAGAGACGCCGCATTATTCTGTTATAGGCTCGTGCCACGAATTGGTCGCGCAGGCGGATGGGGAGTAATACGGCATGCAGGCTGTGCCGCGAGACGTCCCTAAAATGGACTAGCACAAGCGCAATGCGCAGTTGCCCGTACTATTAAGCTGTGTCACTGCAGATCAAGCCTGAGATATGATGCTTGTGAGCGATCTGGCTGGATCAGGAAACCAGGTCATGTCTTTACTGTATGTTTCAGTCCACCATTGCTTATGCTCATTACTGCACAGCTAATAGAAATATCAGTGAAATAAGTACAGAAAGTCCCCTACATATGAACATTCGAGTTACAAACTTTCGCCAGGATACGGCGCCCCCTGGAGCAGATAGCGTTACTAAGGTCTCAACATTGGAAGCCTGGTGGTGCTGGGATTTGAACCACTGACCTTCCGATCAGTAACCCAGTAACCCACAGTCTTAACCGATTGATGCACAAGACAAGATCATGGAACATGTTTTATTTTACACTGTGTATAGCCAATTGTGTACCTAGACGATGTTTGTTGGACTTATGAACAAATTAGACTTAAGAACAAGCTCTCAGAATGGAACCAGTTCATATGTTGGGGACCTACTGTATTGTCATTTTTCATGGCTAAACCTTACAAAGATTTGACACCAGATTTACAATATCTTCTGTGACACATAATCATAAAGTGTAAGGTAGGACACGGTCCAGTGGTCAGCTTTCCAGGCATCCCATGTCAATCTCATCTGTGCTCAGGGTCATCCTTTACGTCGGTGGGTCCCACTGCTCAGTGCAACGCTTTTATGGGTATCAGGTTAAGGGCCTTAGCTAAGGGCCCAACAGGGGCAACCCAGTGGTGGAGGGGCTTGAATGGCCCTGACCCTTCAGTCAGCAAACCCAAGGACCACATAACCGCCAGAACCGCATATACTCTCAGACATACAAATGTTGATGAATGCCATAAATTACCAAGCACATTCATAGCACAGCTAAACTGCATTGGGCGATACTCGTAAAAAGCATAAAAGTTCACAGAGAGCTGGAAACTAGAATTTGACAACTAAGAGCGAGCGAGTGCATCCCAAGCACAGTGTCTGCCAAAACTTTCAGTAATGCACCTCAGACATTGCAGTGCATCAGCTTTTACAGACATTCTGTACAGTACCACTTACTCTTCCTGCTTTTATGGCATGCCAGTTTTGTCCTAATTGAATGGCTAGTCTTAATGGATGGATTTGTTGCACACAAAAAAACGTGTGCAACTGACAGAAATAAGTGATTTCAACTGTTGTAGACTGCAGTACTTCATGGCCAGGAATATGATTTAAAACCAAATCTTGAGCTTGAACCTGTACAGTAGATTAACACGAGTTCTAAAAGAATATAAATGTTTTCAGATTAACAGGACAATTTTCCTGATTTTGCCAGTTCAATATCTTGTATAAATGCTTTTACAAACTATGAATATGTTTGTGCGTAACAAAATAAATGAGTCCTAATGAACACAAGGCATGTGCAGAGCAAAATCCATCCAACCTTGTATCATCTCGCGGCGTTGGTCTCGTAAAAAGTTGGTCATCTTTGAGGGCTAGTATTAAATTTCTATGAAAGCATGCCCTTAAAGTAAAGTGACCTTTTTTATTCAGCTGGTCAAGCTGCAGGACATGGTATTTCATTAAACACGCACAAAGAAGATGATTAAAATGTTATTAAAAGAGCACAGAGCTTTGTATTGCTTAACCGAATAACACAGTTAAACATTTAAAGGCTATATCTACAGTACACGGACACACACACACACACTGAGAGTCGAGAAAGCCTATAGCCAGAAAATACTGCAGACTGGGAAAAGGGGAGATGCTGTACCGCAGAGGTTATAAAAACCTCCGCACAAATGTTATCTGCATCAGCATTAGTCCACCAGCTACAATTCTCATTTGGACCAATGAAAGACTGAAGTCTGATTTATGGTAATACAGGCACTGGGTCCGACAGTAACCTCGCTTTGCAGCAACATTGAAAACACAAGCCTCATCCCCGTACTGTGAAATGTAGACAGAGAAAAAGATATATTTACTGTCTAAGATTGATGACCTATACAAACTTTGGTTGTGCATTTGGAGAATGAAGAGTGCTTGTGAGTAAGTTAATAGTGCTGAGGTTTGCATGTTAGTTCTGGCGGAATGTTAATGAATGAGCCTTGAACTAGGGTGCATTAATGTAGTTTATCCCACTACACAGCACCTCGGATGGTCTTCACAAGAGCGTTTCCACAGCCATCTGGAGGTAAAATAGCTGGGGACTAACCTCGGGTTCTGAAAAAAAAAAATAATCCAACACCGAAGTGCCAAAACGTGCAGTTCCCCGAATGACCACCGGATCCAAAAGAGAGTCAATCCTCATGCAGTAGGGCCTCATGCTAAAATATCCAAATTTACAACTGGAATAAACGGGCTTTGGTCTCCATTGCTGGATTTCCTGGTCATTACAACTGTACAGAGGTGCATTTTTATGGAACTCATCAGTTAAAAGTACATTAAGCCACGGAATCATGCATAATTAGGGCCGTGGGTCATTTGAATGACACCTGGTACCAAACCTCTAGCTGCTACAGTATGCATCACTTTAGGTCACCAGCTAACTGGAATCAGAGTGTCCTTATTCACGATGGACGATGTGTAGGGTATGGTTGATCGACTGCAGTCAAATGCGAAGTAACATTAGCAGATAAATGAATGTTAGCCACTGTACGCTATATTGTGGGTAGACCGAGTGGTCTAAGGTACTGGACTAGGGCTCCAGCCTCTGCTGCAGGATGGGTTTTGAATCCCACCAGTGGTGGTTCAGTGTGTTAAGGCAGAGTTACCGATTGGAAGGTTGGTAGTTTGAGGCCCAGCTCCACTAGGTTGCTCCACTAGGTTGCAATTAGCTCCACTAATTGTTGGACCTTTGAGCAAGGCACTTAACCCTGTCCGCTCGAGGGGCGCTGTATCACGGCAGACCCAAGCCTTTCTGGGATATGTGAAGGCTAAGATAAGCTAGCTAGCTTGTCATAACTGAGGGAAGTTGGCCCAACCGCCACTGCTCCGTTCATTCCACCCATTTATATGTATATGTGACAAATAAAGGCTTAACTGACTGTAGCTTTTTAGCTGAAATACGCTAGCTAGCTTGTCGCAACTGAGATAAGTAGGCCCAACAGCCTCTGCTCCGTTCGTTCCACCCATTTGACCATTTGTGGATGAACCATCCAATCTGTGGTACGGCGGTTAGTGTCCAGCTTGCAGCAACCATGCGTTTTGGACTTGATTCTTGGCGCTGCCGCTAATCCAATTCATATTATAGGGCAGGGGTACAGTAGCTCAGTGGTTGAGTGATTGGACTACAGATTGGAAGGTCCCGGGTTCGATTCCAATAAGTAACCCAAAACTTTAACAACTTCAGCTACTACGTCTCCCAGAGCTTTAAAAAAAAAAATATATATATATATATTGCAATTATTATACAAAAATCTGTCCATCAGCACCAGAAATCCAAAATTCAGATGATGCTGACAGTAATGTAGCGTCGACGTCGGACTGCGAAAGGTTTATCTAGTTTGTTCGGGCATGAAAATGAGTCGGTGAAATTGTTTTCTCTTCATAGTTAAAGTAGTTACAATTTCTTCTAAAATGTTCAAAGTTGGAGCTGTTTAGGTTCCCGAGCAACAATTTGCTGGCAAACAGTGCCATTAAATCTTATCTTATAGATTAAAATCCATTTAATCTGACACTCGAATGTAAGTTTAACGTCAAAGTTAGAACTGCTTTGGTTTAAGCATCTGATTGCAGTTAAACAGTGATATTGTTCCACTAGGTTTGAATGTATTTTGTCTCTAAGCGGCTTTAACGCCAATCTATGTTGCTTGTACTGTAAGTTTTAAGTACGATGAATAATAAAATAAGTTATCTGCTTATCACTAACGGTTCTGGACCGTTGAGCCTTAATAGAACTCCAAATCGGACTTTTGAACATTAAGTTTGTGCCCCCCCTGTACTATACTATAAACACTCTGCTTTTAAACCTTATTTCAAAATATATTGCAATTTGAAGTTTCTTAAAATGCATAATAATGACTAGCAATAGGCGGTGGATACACACCGGATAATAGAATGTTTTTGTGTGTGTGTGTGTGTGTGTGTTCACATACTGTAACTGTTCACATAATTGTGTGTGTGTGTTTTTTTTGTTTGTTTGTTTGTTTGTTTGTTTTTTGCTACATTCTATTCAACTTGATATCCTGCTTGCTTAGTTTGGGTTTTATTCTATCCACAGCACATTTTCTGATTTAATTGCTTGCAAGGTCCCTACTCTGAAGTTTAGTGTGAATCTCATTCTGACTACCACACTCCTACTCCAGATATCCAATTATGTTTTATTTCCTTATGTCCTTTTAATCCTGGAACCCAAAACATGCCTTGGTACTTAGCAACTTTTTACACTAGGATAATTATCCATAATTTATCCTCTGGCTAAAAATGCAACCTGCTCTGAGTAGATTCACCTTCCGAATCACAGGACAAAGCTCTTTAGACTAAATACCGCAGGATGCCCGTCGGGTGTGATTTATATGTACATTTACATTTACAGCTTTAAGTGGACACCCTTATCCGACGTGACTCACATCAGCACTCTGTGGTCTCCACTGAAACATATTCTTATGCTAACACAAGTAGGTCACGGTCTGAAAAACGGCATCAACCTGCTAATACTGTACAGCAGTGCTTTTTTTCCGTTTCATGCTCAAAGGAGTGGTAGGTCTTCAGTATTTGTTCGAAGCATGCCAGCATCTTGTGTGTTTGAACAGCTGGGGGAAGCTCATTCTGCCACTGGGAGCGGGGACAAAGAAGCGCGTCTTCAGGGATGGTAGGTCAAGGCAAGGATGGTAGAGGATTATGATCATAAATTCCCTCTCAGCGCGATAGAGCTGCTGTTCTGTCACTTTATTTTGAGTTCACACCATTTGCCTTTGTTAGGGTTTTGACCCTGTCTCTATCCCTGCCATGACATGCATTGTCACATCGAATGATTGTGTGCAATGACACAATCATGGTCCATGTGAATCACAGATGAGAAATGGAAAAAAAGTAGATCGGATAAAGATGCAGTTTTGTCTTAAAACGGCTCCAGCGGTTCTAAGTTAGAATTCACTTCTACCACTTCAGCGCTGTTATTACAGCCAAAGTGAAAATATGAACTAATCCCAGTCAAAACATTCAACTGAATTCGTTTTTCTAATTAATATCTATTGGTGCAGGTGTTTGGTTACATTAAGCGAGTAGCGCATTAGTAGCTTATTTAAAAGTGGATTATTAAATCCGACGCATGACTGTTCGTGACATCTTAACATTAGCGTAACACTTGTGATGCGGGTTAAACCTCAGGCAGAGATCTAAGTGCTGCAAAAGTTTCATTAAACTCTGTCCAGCGGTCGATTTAAGACGCGCCCACAGTTTGACGCGTGCGCACTTCGCTGTCAAAACTTCCGGCTTGTAATCTGGCACAAAACTGCTCATAACTTCACTTTCTACTCGACATTTTGGTTTCACTTATGAAAATACGTAAATACCTAAGTGCAAAATAGGGCAACAATACCGCGTCCCACTCAGCCACCGCGCCCCTTCGGGTTATGCATATCGCTTGTTCGATCTCATCTGTGATCAACACATGGCTTTGACGTCCCCTAATAAAACACATGCTGAGTCTACACCCTCGTCTCCAGCCTACGGTAACCACACGTCACCGAGACATTATTGGAATAGCTCCGACAGTCAGTTCCACCGACCTTCATTGATTGTATTTTTCCCTTCACGCATACAGATGGAGGCGGATCAGGTTTTGAATTCCGGAGCAGAGCTTCTGATTCATTTGATTGTCTCTGCCATTCACCTTTAGTCAATACTTAGATTTGCTTTCTGCTGTGTACTTTGGCTCAGCCACTTACGACTACACCGCGTCGCCTGCACCTCACTAGGGTATAACTGCCATTCACTTTGGATTGAAAACAGGATCTTCAAGTGGTACTCCAAAGCCCGTGTAAGCCGAGCGAATCTGTTCATATGCTTACTTTGTAACTCCCCGATGAGACGGCTGAAGGACAGACGACCGGCATGCTGGGAGGAATGCGAGCGCCTCGTTTGTTAAAATCAAGAGCATACAGTATAATATATTATTGGAATAACCGAAGCAACTTAGTTACGCGGTTCTTACTCGCATGAGCTGCTTTATTTATGCTCGCTTGTGTACCAAAGGTCCTTTGGGCATCAGTAGGACATGCAGGATATATGTGTTTACACAAGGCATGCATTTCCCCATAAATAAATGTCATGCGTTGTCCTGTGCGTAAATTTTCTCCTTGTTCATGCTTCCTGTGCTCTTAAGCTGTCTTATTTGTATTCACTGGAAACCAAAGATCTCCTGAGGATTATGAGGACATAAAGGCCACCACCGATATATCCATTTTTGTTACACAATCATACACTGTACGATCATTCGTAAATGTCCAGTTCTGTCCCGCTTCGAGGAAAAACTCCAGTATACGCTGCACATTCTCCTTCACTAGCAGGGCAAGGTTATCGTTCTCCTTCCCTAGCTTGTCAGCTCTTATTAAGAGAACCGTCACATTAAATAGATGAAGCCAGATTAATTCGCTGTCTTATTTTTTTTTTTTTCCCCTCGCCAGACAATCATCTTACTGTCATCTTTACCTTGGCAAATGAAAGAGGCATTGCTCTCATTACTGCACATTTTCCATGTGTTTTGCACAAATTCTCGATCTCATCTTGTGCTTTTGCCTCCTCTTCCTCTTCGTCTGTAAAAAAAAAAAAAAAAAAAGCAGAGCTCGCAAGTGTATGCTGTCCAGAAATTTTGGTAGTGAGACAAAGCCAGGGCAGAAGAGTCTCTAGGGAGGCAGTAGAGGGTTTTTTTTTTTTTCTGATCTGAGCTCTGCTCCTCCCAGGAGATCTCATTTGGAGTGAAGAGTGAAACCTGACTGTCCAGGATTACTGGAGCAACAAAATAAACTCTCTCTCTCTCTCTCTCCTTCTAGCTCATCTCGTCCATTCACTCTCATGAACTTTCATTGTCTCGTCCGTCCATCAGCAGTCTCATGAACATGACAGTGGCATTATTCTGGATATTCTAAAAATATGTTCATGTAGTGGGCAGGTCATGTAGACTGTCTCTTATCAGGTTCAGGCTGAAAAAAAAAAAAAAAAAAACAGGCTCCTGGACTGCTGGAACTGTGTATTATGACAACTCTCGACTAATACATATGCAGAGGGTAAAAGCAACCTGAGCCGAACCTGAGCTACTGTCTGTCTGGAGCTTTATATGCTTTATATTCCTCCAGACTGGCCACGCCAAATTGCCCTGAGTGTTCGAGTGTATGTCCATGTTGCATTAGGGTGTGCATACTGCCCTACAGTTCCTCTCATGTTTTATATGTATATCTCATATCTGGCGCTCCTGGGACAGTCTCTGGATGTACTGTGCTATGACACTGATCAGAGCGAAACATTTATTAATGAATAATTAATTCAATTACTTAATGAGAAACAAAACCATGCACGCAGGATGGGTTATACATCTTAACTAAAATTTACTTCCTAAAAATGAAAGATAATGCATTTAAATCCGAAAAAAAAAAAAAATGTAGTCTTTTGAAAGTATATACAAAAAAATATACAATCATTTATAATAAAACTGTGAAGTTGGCATGTCTGAACATTTGAAGAAATAATTTGTGCAGGCGTAAGATGAGTAATAGAATACATCGAGAGGTTGTTTTTTTTGGAATTTTTGTCTGTCTGTCTGTCTGTTTGTGCACACATCACGTAAAAACTACGAAATGGATTTTAATGGGGTTTTCACAGGCGTATTTGGCCGAGCTTGAGGTGACACATAGGCTTTGTTTCATCGCAATTGGCCCACAGCAAGAGAAGATACATTGATTTAAAATTTAAATGGATAAATGATAAAAAAAAAAAAAAATACTAGTTCTTCTCAAAATTCAACAGATGGCGCTGTGCATTTCTTAAAACACACTTATTGAGCACGTTATATGCATGTGATAATTGAAATCTACTTAATAAACGCGATCTCTCACGTTATTCACTGTAAAATACAAAAATGTTTGTTAATTACAATTTCTCGGGCATGTAGTTAACCTTTTTCAGGTCCTTATTTACAGTACTGTACATTCACCAGAATGGCATGTGCTTTCTCTTCACCATACAGTGTACAGTAAGTCCCCAACATATGAACGAGTTCCTTTCCGAGAGCTCGTCCATAAGTCCAATTTGTTCGTAAGTCCAAATAACATTGTCTAGGCACTAGGACACTAACACAACTGGCTAAACACGTTTAGGATGATGCCAGTAATTGAATGATGCATGTCGACCATCTTTTCACCTCGCTCCATTCTCTCAATTATTGTAATTTTTCTCTCCATCATTATTGCTTGCTGCTTCTTAGCACTAAAATCTTAATCGCCGTTGCTTTTACGCCTGCTTTTGGACAACCGGGGATGCACGCCGCACTCACATGACAATGTACGCCAGGCGTGTGATTTAACTTCGATTGAACATGCACGAGCATGTAACGCTGTAACTCGAATGTTCGTATGTAGGGGACTTACTGTATATACTATCGTTCTATATACCACAGTATTACTGTGGTACTTCAGAGGTTACCGTGGTAGGCACCAGAGGACCTTATAGTACCAGGAGTACCAGGGTAGATACTATGGGACTTCAATTGGTACTGTGGCAGCACACAAGGTATAAAACACCATACTTTTACCCTCAGTGGGTACCATCATATTACTATGGCATGTACAACCGTTCTTTGGTGAATACCGTGGGAGGTACCGTAGCACTTCAGTGGGTAACATAGTAATACTGTGGGATGTATGAAAATACTCTCAATACCATTGTACTTGTTAGGTACCGCAAGTTCAGCAGTTATCTAAAAGGATATATTTGTATATACTATACTAATAATAAATATGTTGGTCCCAGTGGCGGCCGGTCAATACGGGGCGCAGGGGCGCCGCCCCCCCTTAAAGTTAGACAGAGAAAAATGCTACTTTAACATGTAATTAGTTAACATAATAATTATTTATTTTAATAATGAAATAAAGTCATTCAGTCACAATATTCCGCTGTATTTCTTAATATCATTTATTTTCAATAAAAAAAAAAAAAAAAAAAATCTAAACTGTATTACGTGCATTTGTGTCCGTGTACGCGGGGCGCCACTGGTTGGTACATACTACTGGTATGGTACTGTATAGTACCAGACAGTCCCATAGTATTGTAGGCAATATATACTATAATAATTAATTAATGTTACGTACACATAGTGGTACCATACTATATACTGTACAGTAGATATTATCATAATGGTACATATATTTTTGACAGTATCCTGGTACGTCTTCCATAGTGCCATACCAGACAGAACCATGTGTCGTACTATAGTACTATGTTCTGTCGTATTAAAGTATGAACTGTAGCATGGTATAACCATGCACTATGATCGTATGATATATCAGAAAATAAGTACCATGGTACTGTTCAAATCACCTAGTAACATTTCTTATGGGTGGCAAAATAGCCGATTCTCTCGTTGGCAAATATAATATATGCATGCCTTCCACTATCTTCCAGTATCTGCTGCCAAGTGATGTACTTACTCCACATAGTCCTACTTGAGTAGACTGATTTTTCAGATCACAGGCACAGACTTGGAAATGGAAAACTCACCACGGTATTGCATTAGCATGGTCAACCACTTCTAGCATCTCATCTCTCATCGGAGTGCTAAAGCTCCCATTAACCATGCCACTGAAGCATGAGAGTGTGGCACAGCTACGCCGCACAGATATGACAGCCGTGCAGGGCAGAGGAGATAAAATCCCTGTCATCCTGAATTTAGAGGCCACAACTCAGAAACTCCAGTCTTCGGGACTATGCCAAGATCCTCCTAATTAGACCGTCCCGGCGCTCTTTCATTTCGGCTCGGCTGCTTATTTAGCGGCTCCTGCGGATGGACGGCGTCACGTGTTTGTGACTGTACGATTTCATTAATCACTCCGTTGAACTCAACCTTCATGGTCCATAGAGAATGATGGATTGGTAACAGTTAGACGCTTAGCTTTGCTAATTGGTTATTTATAAAAACAGACAGAAATAGCCCCGAAAGATTGCATGCTAGCTTGTGTCTCCTGTGACCTGGATGTGTTGTTTCTTTTTATCATTGTTGAATATGGAAAAGCCATTGATGTGGGGGTAATTGGTTTTATCTTGATTATCTCCTGTTGTCTCCATTTCCTGCATGGCATTTAATTAGAATGTCATCAGATGGGTGCGCGGCTCTGCTAGGATTTGCTGGTAACCCAGGATTTATCACGGCCATTAATCACACTTTAATGCCAAGCGATGAAATCCACGTGGATCCTATGCGTGTTTCTTGGACATAAGGCCGTAGTTTCCTCCAGCCCGTGCTCGATAACGCATTAATCCAAGCCCTGAAGAAAGGGTGTCTGGATTTAGGATTCAGCTGTTGTGTCACCTTGGTGAATCCTGTAATTGTTTGTGCATGGAATTTGACAACTTTTAATTAGAGCCGCACTCTGACAGAATGATAAACCTCCAGTCTCGTCTGTCATTTTACTCCACGGTTAGGAGGCATGCCTTTATTTATGCAAATATGCTTATTATAATGTCAAAGGGGACGTCATTAAAAGAATGACTGCAGCCGTATGATTTGATTTCACTCGATGACACGATCTCTCCCTTATAACCACATGTTTATGAGAGGTGACTGGCCAGGAAAACCTGGTTCGAGTGGACAGGAGGTCGGTGCTGACTCAGCTCGAATAATGACTCTGTACGTCTGGGGTGTGCAGAAAAGCATCTCAGAATGCACAAAGTGGTACTTAAGGCAGGAAAAAAGAAATACAACTGCAGGAAATCACATCTGAGGCTACAGTGAATACAGACTCACCCAAGCTGATCTAAAGACTAAAGGTTTTTCCGCCTAACAACCCCCTGGCAGGATCACTTGCATTTGTTTTTTTTTCTCGCCTGATAACAGCAAAAAGAAATTTCTTTAAACATAAGTATAAGCATCGTAAGCATAAGTACGTATAAAATATCATATGATTCTGTAAAGGTGTTTTTTACTATCTGTACGCTTATAAGATCAACAAAACATTGTGAAAATCCACATACAGCAGGTGGAACAGTGGTGTAGTGGTTAGCGCTGTCGTCTTGCACCTCCACGGTCAGGGTTCGATTCCTAGCCGTGTTCGATTCCCGCCGCTGTGTGCACGTTTCACCAATCAGACGCAGAACAACGATCACATGACTCCGTTTGACCAATCAGCCGGTGTTCTATAAATCCATCCTACCTGCGAATCCGTCCTATCCGTCTATGAATATATAAGGATATTTCGGTGCAGAATTAATCGCCAATACAGGTGTTGTACATTCTTTATGCATCCCAAAAAATATGATGCACCCTTGGCATCATATACGAAGCATGTTTCACTTGCCAAAGAACTTGCCTTCATACTGCGGTGTCTTCTCTATCTGCCAAAACAGACACACACCACACCAATCTATGATTATTCTAACTTACGAAAATAAATGAATCGGACGTTACGATTGAAACAGTTACTCAGAACTTGAGGATCTTTTCACCGGATACTTTTTTTACTCTTACTTGAGTAATATTTTGGACGACTACTTTTCACTTCTACTTGAGTAATATTATTTTGAACTACAGTTCCTCTTACTCAGTACATTTTCTGTTAGGCTAATTGGCGTTCCTAAATTGACCGGAGTGTGTGTGTGTGTGTGTGTGCCCTGTGAGGGATTGGCATCCTGTCCACCGTAAGTCTCCTGTGATGGGCTCCAGGCCCCTCCGTGACCCCGTATACAGGATTAAGCTGTACAGACGATGAGTTAATGAGTGAGAAAATAAACATAACATGGCCTAAACCGGAGGAATCATCATTATCCACCAGAATTGGTCCCAAATCGAAATAGTTTTTCATTTTGTGTGCTCGGATATTATGTTTATGAATGAAGAATGAATGCATCTCCTAATGACTCACAATGATGATAATGAATGTGCTCTTCTTTGTCTTTTTACCTTAAAAGTAAAAAGAAATTGACCACTAACATGCATTAAAGTAAAAAAAAAATAAATACATTTGAATAAATTCTATTCCTGTGATCTCCAGATATATTTATTTATTTATTTATTTATTTATTTATTTGATGAAACTGTCTCTCATGAAGACCTTCCCAGAAAAGCGAGACCAAAACTGAGCTCTGCTGCAGAGGAGAAGTTCATTTAGAGTCGCCAGGCAGCCTCAGAAATCACCAATTAACCTCAAGCAGCATCTCAGATCAGAGCCGTTATGAAGCTTTACAGAGCAGAAGGAGCAGATATACATCTCAATATCAACTGTTCAAAGGAGATTATTGTGTGTTTTGGATAAACGCCTTCAGTATTGTTTTACAGTGTAGAGAGAAATGACAATCAGGAACGAGCATGGAGTTGGAAGGGGTGTACAAACTTTTGACCGGTTGTGTACTTAATTACTTATTTTACCCAACTGCCCGTTCGTGTATGAGGGACGTTTAAGTCAAACCGGTACTTGTGATGAAATGTCTCCCTAATGACGGCATCAAAACTATTGACATTTACAGAAGACTTCGAGCACATTACGGGTGGATGATGGGAGCCTTAGGCTGCAGTAAAACATTTAAAAGGTGCGAACGTTTTAAAGAAGGTCGTATGTCCGTGCAGTCGTTCACGTGAGCATTCACTGAGGTGGAACGCCTGGTTCTTGAAAACTGTCGGAACTGTCCACACACTCGTTCACCAACATCACCAGCACGTTACAGGAACTCGACCCCCGTACAGTCCTGACCTCGCTCCGAGCCATTTCCACATGTCTGGCTCATTAAAGGAGCCCCCGGGAGGCCGGCGTTTCAGACGCGGGTCAGACTGGCAGTCCGATCGCGGCTCCGTCATGCTGAGAAAACGTTCCACCTTTAGAATTATTAGTGTTAATATTAGAAGCATTAGTGTAGCAGGGGATTCTATAGAGAAATAAAGTGAGTTTCAATTCTTAAAACTGTCTTCTGTTATTCTGCACAATCAAAAGTTTCATTTAACCCCAACATCCCTTGTAATAAACAGTAAATAATCAACTTTAAAAACTAAGTTAAGCACTAACCAAACAACTTCTTCTTCTTCTTTTTTTTTTTTTCCGTTTTAAACCGATGGGAAGACACGGTCCACTGAAGCTCCTCTCTTTCCGATTTCAGACGACTGAGTTCCCATGAACGGCTTAATGTGAAAAGTGGAAGGTTGCGAGTTGGAAAATTTCCAGTTCCAGATGATAAAGCCAGCATCAATCACTCCTCCACTATTTTAAACTGCGAGGCAAATCACAAGTTGTATTAATCGTCTAGTTGAAATACTGTAAGTCATTAGAAGAGGAAAAGTGCTTCCTGGATCTTATGACTGTACGTTACTATAAATGGGGGGGGGGGGGGTAAATAAATAAATAAATAAATAAATAAAAAGTTTGCAGGGGTAAGAGGAATTAAAAACAGAATATCGCATCATCAGTATTTTTTAAATTGACTTAAGCTTGTTTAATGCACGACCTAAATCTGTTTAAAATGCCGAATGCAAACTTTCCTTGAAGGAGCAGACGGTACACGTCTGGCACGGCAAACTGTCTGTTAATATACGTTCAGACATACACTGAACACTGCATTCCAAGATCTTCACTCGCAGCCATCCAGTTTCCTCTAGGTGCTGGCTTGAGTACGGGCTATAAGTGGATCATGTTCCTCAAACTGGCAAAGAGGCAAACAAATCAAAATGCTTCTTTTGCAGCCCTGAAATCCATTTTAGCTTCCTCGCACACATTGTGTGATCAGCATTCAGAAGGTCTTAATCTCCTTTTAAATGCGATGGATTAGCACCCAGTGTTTGTCCCATTTTCCTGCCTTTAGGTGGGTTATTTAATATTATATTCTAGGCTGTGGAAAAGCCTTTGTCTGCGGGGAGAAGACAGCGATAACCTTTTTGTGCTGTAAGTGCGGAACGTTCTTTGGGACTGTCACAGACTGACCCACTTGCGTTTGCAATATCATAGAACTAGATGTTCTATCAGCACTTTGTCTTCCTTATTATTATTATTATTGTATTATTATTCTTTTAAAACATTGTTGTGACTTGTTTCCTGAAACCTGGAACTAGGAAATTATTCACCGAGAGATTGGTGCAGGCTGCGTACAACTTCAGTCTTGCAATTTAATTAGAGTCTTGATATGTACTGCGTTTCACACAGGTGTAACCCCTCAGGATGTTATGTCTATGCAGGAATATTTATTTCCCCATCCAGTTTTCCTTCTTCTTTTCTTTGCGGCACCAACAAAATCTTCTCCTCAAACTAGTTTCATTGTGCCAGCCTTATGCTTCAGAATATTTCACACAAAAACCAGGACTGGCGCGCAATTAGGATTCCCTTGCGAGGTATCCGAGACTAATCTTGATTCTCTGAGCTGCGAGTCTTAGTCATGTATTGTGTCTCTGATCTGCGAGTCCAGGTACTGTAAAGCTTCTAGTCTCTTGAGCTGTACGTCAGAATCAAATCCTGAGGCTATGTGCTGCATTTCCAGGTCAGGTCGTGCGTCTCTGAGCTGAGGTCCAAGTCACCTCTTGAGATCTGAGCATCAGGTACGAGTCAATGAGCTGAATCCTGGAGTGAGATGTTGAGTCTGTGATTTGCAAGCGCGAGTCGAGTCATGAATATCTGAGCTGGAATCCGAAACAAGCCATGTTGTTGAGTTTTGTTACGTTCATGACGGCTTGCGTTCCTAATTACATCCCTGGTGACTCCAGGCAAAAGGTCACCTAAATTCTGATCCGCTCGTTCTCATTTAAGTCACATGATCGCGTATCGGATATGTACGGTATCTGATCTAGGACCGCGTGTGAAAGTAACTCGGGTCCGATCTGAAAGACGTCAGATCCGTGCGTTCAGACGGCCCTAAACGTAGCCTTTAGAGTCAAGTATCTTAAGTTTCTCCATTCCCTGAGCAGTAAGTCTTATTGTACCTGTACCTGCAACTGGCAGCTGGGGAGAGATTTGGACGAGAAAGAAAAAGCAGTCAAACTTCAGAACATCATAAAACCTCCAGATATACTATAGGTCGACTTAAACACAATATATATTCGACTTCTCTTGTTTATCAGTAAAATCAAAATCGAAAATATGTATATTTGAATCTGTTCCATCCACCCAAAAATATGACCAATATTACCAATTTCCATGGATTATCTGTATTTACATTATTTCCTATGGGAAACTATACGAAATTCCAACTCCGGAACAGATTAAATTCGTATGCCAAGGTACCGCTGTATATACCAGTAAACTGGTGACAGCACCATAGGCACCCAAACCTCACAGATGCCCACGGGAGAATCAAAGGTCAACTCATCTGGCCTGATCTGGACGAAAAACGTTAATTCGGGCAAAGAGCCCAAGGTCATCACCCCGACCTCCAAACTTTCCAGATCCCAATCTAGTTCCCATGGGATGAGACAAACAAGTCTGTTCCATAGAGACCCCTTCCTTATCCTATTTGTGTATATATATATATATATACATGTAGTGTGCAAAGGCGCCATATTATCTGTAGTACAAACTGTTATACAAGTTTATTATGTCTGCATTATTATGTACAAGGCCGTTCCCTATGCACTACAATTAATGAATAAATAACATTACAGAAGAATATTTTCATACCTGTAAAGAAAGCGACACATTACATGACAGACCAGTTTTCAGATTCTTTTTTTCAGACTCCTGGGTTTTGCATGAAAATACAAAGGAGCGAGTTTATATATAATAAATTTGTTAATTAGGCATTGAATGCAAAAAATAAATTTTAGATTTGTTTTAGGGACACCGTAAACATTCCATTCATAAACCTGATCTTTAATTGGAATGGAGTATTTCTTCAAGCCTGGTAAATAAATTTCACGAGATGAGAACCATCATTTACGTATCTTGTTAAGTGAGGTCTGTTTATTTCAGATTTTACTTCATTTACATGTCTTCTCTAAATGTTTTTGATTGACCTTATGTGCAAAAAATATGATTATATTGTTGGAAATTGGTAATATTGGTAATATTTTTGGGAGGCTGGAACGGATTATCCGCATTTACATTATTTTCTATGGGGAAAATGCGTTCCACAATATGAAATTTCGCCTTAAGAATTTGCCTCCGGGACGGATTAAATCTGCATGCCGAGGTACCGCTGTACCGGATCAATACTGGATCGTTCCGCTTTTGAGACAAAATTCCCCAAATCCAAAACTTCATTCTAGCGCCTCATGAGCCGGGATACATGCTTGTGTTTGTAAATAGATACAGCTGAAGATGGATCATCCTCCTTTGCTGTCATTTTTTGGGTGCCATCATATAACTAGCTACGGTGTTACAGAGCAGCATGAGCAAGCAGCAGGTGGGGAGCTGAGACCTAAATGACCCTTTATCAACAGGCAACAGATGCTGCGGCTGAGACCTCCTGGGCCTTTAACTTTCGGACTAAATGATTTCCCTAGATAGCAGCCAACCAGCCAAGGATGGTTCATGTTGCCAACACCTGATTACTGGATGTCATCTCTCTTTCTGTTTTATTTTCTACAGTTTTAGTTTCTCATTCTTTGCAGAAGTGTAACTGAGTTAATTAAGGACAGTTCTGTACGGTCAGGTGTTATTCTTCTTCACTTATTTACACATTATTATGAGTAGATCCCTTTTTTTTTTTTTTTTTTTTTTAATCTATTTGATTTACATAACATACTCATAACGATGATGCAAAGCAGCTCCTTCTAAAGCTGCAAGGACCAGAGAGTTTACTCGAGTGTGCTTATTGACTGCAGAGACAATTACATTGACTGGGGGGGGAAAAAAAGAAAGAATGAAAGAAAGAAAGAGAGAGAGCGACTTAGCAGCATAAAAGAGGGTTGGGGGTTAAGATGCTAAATATTGTGGATAAAAGGAAAACAAGGCCCTAATTACCCGGGGCTGTCCGTGTTAATTAACACATAGTTAGGAGTTGACTAATTACATACCATTAAGGCAGGACACTTTAACTGAGAAGGTGATGCTTCTACTGGTGTGTGTTTACAGCGCCGAGTACAAGCCTTTTGTCATTCCTGATTATCATCATTTTTTGATTGGAATGAGACTGTGCTGCTATATTTGATCTCTGTTTAATTATGTTTGCATAATGTTTCTGCCATTTGGAAATCTTCAGAAGACAAAGCAAATAAAGCCTTGGCTTGACCGCTGCTAGTGAGTCTGCACTGTTGGTTTAGGGATTAGATTAGGATTAGGAGCTCGGGAGCCCTTTCTTTTCTTTTATGCGTGCTAAATTAGTGAGAAACGTATGTGTTATTATATGGAGATTTCAACACTGATATCAGGAGACTGTGATACAGCCTGTTTTTTTTTTTTGTTTTTTTTGTATCTTTTAAGAGTTTAATTTAAACCCTAGAGGCGTGCATGCCCTCATTCTGTGACTTATTATTACATTTAATTAAATTCTGTTTAGATTAAATTCAAGAAATGGAAAGAAATGTTCACCTGTGAAATGATGCATAAAGATGCAACAACAAAAAAAGGCCGTTTATGCAACAGCGTAAGCAGCGACCTCATTTCCCCTCTCGTCTGTTCCAACCCCTCAGCATTCAGCATCTGCAGTATAATAATCACCTCCTGATCATCTGTCATCATCTGCACTTGTTTCTCACTGGCTCAGGACATTTATCCATAAAAATGTATGTTTTTTTTTTTTTTTTTTTCTTCTTTTTTTAATCCTTGACAAACTAAAAGACATTCCTCCGACATGGCTCAGGTACAGGGACTGGCGCGATTATGAGAGACAAAAACATGCCAAAAATGAGAAGTCCTTCAGGAAGCCTGGAGAAGAATTCAATCAGTAACATCTGGGTCTCGTGAATGACTGAAAGAGAACACTGTAGCACTAACTGTTCCCGAGATATCCGGCGGAGAAGCAGCACAGGCAATTTCCCTCTTAAGGTAATGCAAGATATCAGGTTCAGCCTTGCAGCTAGAGCCGTTGCCACGACAACCGGGTCAAACCACAATCCCTCCATCCTCAAACACACACACACACACAAACAAACACAACTTTTGGCCTTCAAAACAACTGTTTCTATCGTTTTGCTGATGCACCCATGTACCCCATTTCACAATTTCTCCAGGAATTATTATTATTATTATTATTATTATTATTATTATTATTATTTTCATTGTAACAACTTACACAGTGATTCGTTTGGTTGATGATCCGCATGAAATGCTAAAAAATTTGGAAGAGGGTCCAGGGTCAGGGTCTTATAATAAGAGCCAAAGCTGTAATTTTACATTTTCTGATATTGGAACGACTTCAGGATTTACAGCTTCTTTCTTTTCTTTTTTTTTTTTTTTTTTTGTCTTCTCAACCTTTACAGAACGAGAGGACTTGTGAGGGAGCGGTCGTTTATAGCTGCTATAAAGTACTGTATTAACAGAAACTAACTTTTTAGTTGATACTTCACAGAATTAAACATAACTACAAATTGATCAAATGTACACATGTTCTTTATTTGGTTGATAATAAAATAAAAATTGATAATAAAAAATAGAAAATAAACAACATATCAGACCAGCTCGTCACATGCGTCCTCACAACCGGTCTGGAGATGAACCAGTCTTTGTTGTGTGCAATCCAGTGTGTGTGTGTGTGTGTGTGTGTGTGTGTGTGTGCGTGTGTGTGTGTGTGTGCTTAGCATGGCCTACTGAATTTCTCAGACACGTCACACTTGCACATTAGACAAAAACAGCAAGACTTTTTCAGTCGACATGTTTGTTTCTCTAAATATCTACTGATTATTGAAATTGAATGAAACTAACACAATTTTGGCATTTGATTGCATTACATTTTTTTATCTTCCAATATGTACTCTTTGGGAGTAATATGCAATGTAAAAAACAAACCACAAAAAAAAAAAAAAAAAAAAAAACAGATTACCCTTTACATTATAATCCCCCAATCTGTTGTGATGCGCTAATTTCTTCTCACGTTGACTTGGAGAGTCTCGTCACCCTGTTCATCTGGAGCTGTTTCCAGACAACAATGTCACCGAATGTTGAATTCTGGGTTTCATAGACTGTTGAGCCGCAGTATTAAGATTCCTCTATAGGTTAAAGACAGCTGGGTTTATTGTATGTGGTGTATGTAAGCGCATATTGTGCTCCATATCAGCTGAAGCAGTAATACCCGGGTGTATCGCCAACGTAGAGCAGAATTAGGGATAGAACGGATTATTGAATATACAGTCTGAAAAGATATTGTGATTTGATGTCAAACAAGCGCACGTGCGTTTACCATTAACGGCGTCCATTCATTCCTCCTTAATAAACGCCTGCTCAGGTTCACAAGCTCGTAACTCAGACTGTGATGTTTACTTTAAATGTTACAACATGTAACAAGTTACCACCGTTCAACCTTCTGCTCTAATAAAACTGGCTTTAACAGTATCCCAGACATTTTCATTCTGATACATTATTTCATTATTCCATCATTTCTGGCCTGATGAATGGCTACAATTCACTACATTCGCTGCGCAGTAATGCTGGTCAACTGTCTGACTTGAACAAGAAGTGAATTCACTTTAAAATAGTTGGAGAATCGATTGCTCTTGAGCTTCATTTTTGAATTCAAGTGAATTCAGCATTGAGAAAGTAGTCCGATGTGAAACAGAAATTGAAATCTCATGCGTACTTGATTTTGGAGGCGACCTGGGGGAACATTTCTACCCCCCAGCACCTTCGATTTTTTGTTTGTTTGTTTGTTTGTTTGTTTGTTTGTTTGTTTGTTTTTTCCCATAAATGACCTTGATTGAGTCTTTACTTTCTCAGATGATGGGAGTAAAAAGAGATTTTTGTGTTCTTCTGTACAACCAACAAAGTGGCACAGCTTTGATCAGATGTGCTAAACATGAGTCACATTTAAATCTAAACTTAAAACTCATCTGTTCAGCCGTGCATTTATTAAATGAGCGCTGTGGTACGTCTGAACCGACTGCACTATTTTATGTTTATCTAATATTTTTAACTGTTTTATTTTGATTTTAAATGAAAGTTTAATTAGTTTCATTGCAAACTGTTTTTATTTTTATTTTTTTTTTAAATCCAATTCTAAATCATTTAAAAAATTTTATTGCCATTATTTTCCATTCTTTTATGTAAAGCACTTTGAATTACCATTATGTATGAAACATGCTATACAAATAAACTTGCCCTAAGATGTTGCTTTTCTTTGGGTCAGCCGTAGCAAGAAATCATAATCGTGGACAGCGAAGCTTTCCGTTAGGTACTGTTGGGTGGCGCAAAGCACTGGCATGTTGAAACACAGGTTTCTACACAAATGGAAATAAGAAAAAAAAAATTGCTCCTATGTATGTAAATGTCCAAAATTATCCATGAAGTGAATCTTGCATTATATTGTAGGTCATATCACATACAATGTTGGCCAAAAAAATTTATACACACTTCAGGAAAAGAAAAATAGCATGATGTATATTGTATTATTATCATAATATTATATATATATATATATATATATATATATATATATATATATATATATATATATATATATATAAAATAAAACAAATTAACCTGCACTTTACCTTTAAAAAAAGTTAAAATAAATCCCAACAGATAAGTGTTTCCGTTTGTGTGCACAGGCGCCGTGTATTTGTGTGTGTGTGTGTGTGTGTGTGTGTGTGTGTGTGTGTGTGTGTGTGTGTGTGTGTGGAATTAGCCCCTTCCCTTGCCTCGGCACTCGTAAATCAAGATATGCTCATTTTTCAAGTCAAACTTCATTAAAAATCTTTGCTCGTCTTGCGGAACACTCGTAAACCGAGTTACTCGCAATCCGAGGTTCCACTGTATATATATGTATATAATGAATTAAACATTATTTTTTAGTAAAAAGTATTTAAACATTTATACAAGTTTTTCTTTTCCTGAGGTGTGTATAAATTTTTTTTTCATTTAGGTTTGTTATTTGTATAAAATAATTTTTCCATTGAAACATACCTACTTTATCCAGTTTCATGTGGAACAAAACCAGTCTTTTTTTTTTTCTATAACTGCATTATAGATATGGATACAATAAACATTCATGATCACATCTGTAGTTGTGACCAGGTATGGATTTGAGTAATATAGCTGATGATGATGATGATGATGAGGCAAAGTATGGATTTGTCCATCCGGAGAGCTCTACAGATACAGATACAGATTGTGTGTTATCGTGTTACATCCCTGATATAAATCCAGATGAGAAAGAAAGGAAAATCTTTTCATTACTCCCAGTAAGTGCATTCCAAGCACGCTCATGGATCAGGAGTGTATGAGGGATCGGCATGTCAGCTACGGCATACATGACACTGATCCGGAATTATTTCCCCCAAGGTTTTTACAGACCGCTGATTTGATGTCGTAGCGTCACGATAGCTGACGCGTCTTTTAGAAACACATGGTGAAGGCTACCTACTCGCCTTCATCCATCATGTACTAGGGGGGGGGGGGGGGTAAACTTTTAGAGCAATTCCTTTAAAGCGTTAAAGTCTAAAGTCTTAAAGTTTAAAGTCGAACTTGAGCATGGAATTGATTTGAGAGAGCAAGAGAGAGAGAGAGAGAGAGAGAGGAGGACACTTACACGTCCTGTATCTGGACACTGAGGTTCTTTCATCTGTCTCTCTTTCTCAGTGCTCCTGTTGTTATTGCTCTCTTTAATCAGTGACTGGGTGTCCAAGACCAACCCCTGAGAAGACATCTTACCACTTCATATGCGCTTACTGCAGCTCCTTTACCTAAGTAGCTCCTAAGTACCACCCGTCCTTCATTGCACGATCTGATGCATCTGAATGCAACGGAATATCTAAGTACAATTTCTGCTTATTTTTCATAAATCCAAAGCTGTTCATAACTGTTTAGTGCTGATGGTTTATTTTACCTCCCACGTACAGTACTCAATTTATTGCTCCTGTGATGTGTTAAAAAAAAAAAAAAAAAAACAGGTACTTAAAAAATATCTCTTTGACCTTCACTTCTTTTCCTTCCCTTTAGAGATTAACATTTTGCTGTCGTACTTTCATGACGATCAAAATTTGAATGTAACCAGATTTCTTAGTTAATTACATCTTTTAGCGAAGCATGTTTACATACAGTATAGCGATCCACATCGGTGGAAACCGTCGTCTGCTTTTTACCTGCCTGACACTTGCAATATTTGTGTTCATAATTCACATGTTAGGGCTGACATTTACGTTTAGGCGTTACTGAGTATGTTTTAAGATGCAGCTACATTGATGTGCTCGCATGAAAGTGAAACCGCTGCGCAATAACGACGATAAGATAACGTCTTTGCCGGCTGCATCCTCATCAGCATCGTCACAGGGTGTTTAATTAGAATTTGACTTGGATCGAGTTCTGAATTGGATTTACAGGAAACAACCAACGCTCATTCTCCAGACATGAGATTTAGTGCTTAGAAACGTTGGGAGGGAAATCAGCACTAATTTAGTAGCATGGGCCGGATTTATGATCTCAGACGGATAAGCGCCGTCGTTATTGCTTTCTCCACATTAACACAGAATGATGTTTTCATTCAAAGAATTTGATGTGAGCCAAAAAAACAACAACAGTTCTGCGCCTTCCAGTCTGAGTTTCCATCAATCGATCACAGATGAGTGTAATCACACTTCTCTATCCAGCAGCGCGTCTCGCCACAACACGGCAAAAACATGTGTGTGTATTCTGGTAGAGTGTGTGTTACATTCCCATGGTATGAATCTGCATGTGAAAATGGAAGTAGTTTCTTGGATAGTGACTTGATGGGCATCCAGTGATCAGACGTAATATTAAAACCACCTGCCCGATGTTGAGTAGGGTCTCGTTGTACTTCCTGAAAATCTCAGACCTGGTGAGGCTTGGACTCTGTAAAACCTCTGAAGGTGGGACCTACATGAATTGCAGTTGTTTCTCCAGAATGTCAAAAATTTGGGAGTTGTTTGACTTTGGCACGCTCCTCAAACCATTCCTGTTCAGTGTGCGTTGCAGTATTCTGATGAAAGAGGCTGAAATATACTGTTGCCTTGGAGGGATGTACTTGGTCTTCAACTATGTTCAGTAGGTGGTGCCAGGTCTTGAGCGTTCCTAGCAGAACACTGCCCAGAGCATCACACTGGCCTCTACTGGCTTGACTCTTCCCACTTTCATCTTGTTGGCGCCTCCCTTGGTGGACCTGTGTGAGCACGGGGACTCTCACTGGTTTGCGGCTATCATACTGTAGAGTCGTGGCCAAAAGTTTTGAGAATGACACAAATATTATTTTTCACAAAATTTGCTGCTAAACTGTTTTTTTTTGTCTTTGTTTCAGTTGTTTCTGTGATGTACTGAAATATAATTACAAGCACTTCATACGTTTCAAAGGCTTTTATCGACAATTACATGACATTTATGCAAAGAGTCAGTATTTGCAGTGTTGGCGCTTCTTTTTCAGGACCTCTGCAATTCGACTGGGCTGCTCTCAATCAACTTCTGGGCCAAATGCTGACTGATAGCAACCCATTCTTTCATAACCACTTCTTGGAGTTTGTCAGAATTAGTGGGTTTTTGTTTGTTCACCTGCCTCTTGAGGATTGACCACAAGTTCTCAATGGGATTAAGATCTGGGGAGTTTCCAGGCCATGGACCCAAAATTTCCATGTTTTGGTCCCAGAGCAACTTAGTTATCACTTTTGCCTTATGGCACGGTGCTCCATTGTGCTGGAAAATGCATTGTTCTTCACCAAACTGTTGTTGGATTGTTGGAAGAAGTTGCTGTTGGAGGGTTTTGGTACCATTCTTTATTCATGGCTGTGTTTTTGGGCAAAATTGTGAGTGAGCCCACTCCCTTGGATGAGAAGCAACCCCACACATGAATGGTTTCAGGATGCTTTACTGTTGTCATGACACAGGACTGATGGTCGCGCTCACCTTTTCTTCTCCGGACAAGCCTTTTTCCAGATGCCCCAAACAATCTAAAAGAGGCTTCATCCGAGAATATGACTTTACCCCAGTCCTCAGCAGTCCATTCGTCATACTTTTTGCAGAAGATCAATCTGTCCCTGATGTTTTTTTTGGAGAGAAGTGGCTTCTTTGCTGCCCTTCTTGACACCAGGCCATCTTCCAAAAGTCTTGGCCTCACTGTGCGTGCAGATGCGCTCACACCTGCCTGCTGCCATTCCTGAGCAAGCTCTGCACTGGTGGCACTCCGATCCCGCAGCTGAATCCTCTTTAGGAGACGATCCTGGCGCTTACTGGACTTTCTTGGACGCCCTGAAGCCTTCTTAACAAGAATTTAACCTCTTTCCTTGAAGTTCTTGATGATCCTATAAATTGTTGATTTAGGTGCAATCTTAGTAGCCACAATATCCTTTCCTGTGAAGCCATTTTTATGCAACGCAATAATGGCTGCATGCGTTTCTTTGCAGGTCACCATGGTTAACAATGAAAGAACAATGATTTCAAGCATCACCCTCCTTTTAACATGTCAAGTCTGCCATTCTAACCCAATCAGCCTGACATAATGATCTCCAGCCTTGTGCTCGTCAACATTCTCACCTGAGTTAACAAGACGATTACTGAAATAATCTCAGCAGGTCCTTTAATGACAGCAATGAAATGCATTGGAAAGTTTTTTTTCGGGATTAAGTAAATTTTCATGGCAAAGAAGGACTATGCAATTCATCTGATCACTCTTCATAACATTCTGGAGTATATGCAAATTGCTATTATAAAACCTTTAGCAGCAACTTTTCCAATTTCCAATATTTATGTAATTCTCAAAACTTTTGGCCACGACTGTACATACTGTATCATACTGCACCTTTCTATCATACTGTAGTGAGCATTCAATTTTATTCAGCATTTTCACATTTGGAGATGCTCTGCCCAAAGTGCTAAGCCATTACAATCTGGACCTTGTCAAAGTCGCACAGAAGCTTTTTCTGCTTCCAACACATCAATTGACCGCTCACCTGCTTGCTAATTTATCTGACTCCTCATCATGTGCTTAATGAAACAAGAAAAGTTATTCACATCATGTGTCATTGGTTTTAATGTTATGGCTGTAAATAAATAAATAATACAGTGGAACCTTGGATTACGAGCATAATTCATTCCGGAAGTGGGCCTGTATTCCAAAACACTCGTAAACCAAGTCGAATTGTCCCATAAGAAATAATGGAAACTCAAATTATTTATTCCACAGCCCCCAAAAAATAAATACATAAAATAATTGATACAATATATGAAGTAAAAATAAACCAAATTAACCTGCACTTTAGCTTTAAAAAAAAGTATAAGTAAATCCCGACAGATAAGTGTTTCCATTTATGCGCGCAGGCGCTTTGTGTGTGTGTGTGAAGTCGAGTGATCCATTTGCTCCTTCTTTGTATCAGCCTGTGTGTGCGCGCGCGTAATTTGACACCGTGCTCCTTCACACACACAGAGCGCCTGCACTGAGAGAGAGAGAGAGAGTGTGTTAAGGGGCACGGTGCAAAATTACGCGCGCGCACACATTACAAGCTGATACAGAGAAGGAGCTAATGGATCTTTAAACTCTCTAATGAGAATTATACCAATGAGAGACGAGCACTAAGATCCAGCAGGGGAGACGATTACCCACAATTCCGCAGCGCAAGAGAGAGAAAAATCATTGGCTCAGTTGTGAAAACAATAAGCGCATGCGTGATACATGATATTCGGTACCAAACGAGACTTGGTCGTTTTTTCAAGTCAAAATGTATTAAAAATCTTTGCTCGTCTTGCAGGACACTCGCAAACCGCGTTACTCGCAACCCGAGGTTCCACTGTAATGGCCAAAACATGGTATCGGTGCTAAAAAATTATTTTCAGATATGGTCATATAACACCATTTATAATAATACTTAATGCTTCTTGAATGTCTCTCGATCCATGCTTTGTTTTTTGTAAATATGCATACACAATTATATTTTCATCAGATAAAAAAAAAAAAATAATGCTAAATACAATTTCATGCCCTTTTACGTAGTGTGAGCAACATAACAAGGTGTGTGTCTAATTTGGACTGTTCAAACAAAACCACTGTTGGTAATTTGGGGAAAAAAACTAATTTAATTTTGCACAAAATGCTTCAATTTAAGAATCAATTTCTTCTAGAAGCGTACACCAACTTTGGTGTCAATTCTCATTAAGAAATGTGAATAATTTGCATTTTAAATGATTATTATTTGAAGCGAGATAGTATAACTCTGAAAAATCATCTACAGTATGGGTATCTCCAAAACGGCTGAACTTAGCAACTTGATTTAAAAAAAAAAAAAAGGTCACTTCATTGTTGCATAAACTTCAGAAGTAGCTTTTATGACATAAAAAAAAAAAAAAAATTCATCAGCATCAATGCTTTGTTTTGGCCATATACAAGACACAAATCCCATTTGGCCCAAAAATGTTGCCATTATTCCAACTGTTAAAGGGCAGATATAATCGTCTGTCTATGGGAAGGGAATCTAAGATCAATCTAAATAACGATATGAAAACATTCCTGTAGGCAAATCAATACAAACATGATCCACAACATTAAATTCGTCTTTAATTCTGGTAGAATTTTAAATCCACTGGAACAATAAGGCCTTTTAAAAAGAGTGAAAAACTTTTACAGGAAGTCCTGCTTCCTGGTACAGAAGTAATTTCAGCCAAGGACATTAATCTGAGACAGTTTTGTTCCAGCGTGTTTCGGCCATTTGAAGGTATGTACTGTTTTTATTTCCACCCTTACTTAAGTTCCGGTTCAGATTGCACGGTATGTGGGCGAGAAGACTAACCCAATACACGATGGGTACATAAGTAAGGGATGGCTCGTCTGGCAGGGGAAATAGCAATTTTGTTGAGGATTATGGGTAATAATGCATAGCTGTGGCATGCCACACGGTCTGGAGGAAAAGTGCTATAAGATTATGGCAGAAAGAGAGAGACAAACTGCTAGTACACTGGAGTACTACAATCATAAAAGCACCGAGTGCTGCTACAGTATCACTGGTAAATGATAAGACCGTGTATTTTATATTACACAGTATGTTTGTGAGCTTTTGCTATTTCAGTCGAGGTAGTTTGTGTTGTTTGTGTTGAAGCAGAGTCTTAAAATCACTTCACCTCACTTTTACATCAGCCGCAAGGTGTACAGGTACGTGCGGTCTACTTTTGAAAAGTGTGAGGGCTGTTTTTTTCTTCGTGCTGGGCAGAATGAAAAGGTATGGGGGGAGGTGTGTGTGTGTGTGGGGGGGTCCATCTCTAATTACTGAAACTGCACACAAACAGCGATCAGTCGTAACATCAACACCACCAAGTGAGTTGAATAATGTTGATTATCGAGTACAGAAAAGTAAAAAAACTTTTAAAGAAATCAGCCTGGGCTTGCGAGGCATTTTCAGGATACGGGCGACCGAAGTGACCCGAACCAAACGCTAACTAAGTTGCGCGTACGTCCGGTAGCCGTTCAAAACTTGTTGCATCAGTGGAAAGCCAAGCGAAGCGAGTTTAGGTATTGTTTTTGTGGCTTTCTGCTAGATATAGTGAAGACATACTGTAGCACCACGGGGTCCCAAGAATGTTAGCAAGAAGAAAACCGAATCACTTCAGTTTGGGTTTTAAAGCAGCCGCTGCCAAGAAGAATCATAAATTAAGGTTAAGTGAGGTTAAATGTCTATTTATTTCATATTTTATTGTATTTACATGTCTTTTCCAAATGTTTTGATTGTCTTTATATGCAAAAGTATGATTATAGTGTTGGAAATATTGATAATATTTTTGGGTGGCTGGAACGGATTATCTGCATTTACATTATTTCCTATGGGAAAATGCGTTTTACAATAAGAACTCGCCTCATGGACGGGAAAATGCGTTTTACAATAAGAACTCGCCTCATGGACGGATGAAATTCGTATACTGAGTAAACTGGTGGCAGCACCATAGGCACCTAAACCGCACAGATGCCCACGGGGGACTAAAGACCAGCCCATCTGGCTCAATCACACATAAATCCCACAAATTGCTGAAAAAAGTTAATGCGAAGAGCCCAAGGCTGTCGGCTCCAGCCTCCAAACTTCACAGATCCCAATCTGATCAAGCACCCATGGGATGAGACAAGCAAGTCCATTCCATGGGGATCCCATCCTGCAACCCGTAGCACCCAAGGCTCGGCAAATTCCTGATTATAGGCGATCAATATACAGGTATGAACTTTAATTCATTGATTACTTAAGACTTAAATGCTAAAAAGAAATGTTATATTTGTTCCAGGGACACAATTAACTTTCTATTCATAAAGCTGATGCCTCAGTGCTATCTTTAATTGAAATAGAGCATATCTGCAAGCCTGGTAAATAAATTTCACAAAATGAGAACCATCATTTAGTTATCTCGACACTTGTTATCATAAAAGCAACTAAATATGTAGCTGCCCTGCAGACGGTACACGTCCTACTCCTGAGATTGTGTAGGGGGGAAAAAAGAAGAATGAAAATTTAGTGAACCATGTAAAATATTTATTTGGAAGATGTGTTTGTTTTATGGAACAAGTATTGTTCTAAATGATGTCTTTCTAAATGACACATCTTCCACATAGACCTTAATTATAGACCTGTCAATGAATGACAATGAGTAAAGTAAGAATACACCTCTCGTCGAAACACACCGTCTACGGATGGCAGCGCAGCTGGAGAGGCACGGATAAGTACGCGTTATCTGAAGGTGGGTATAATTTATTCCAGCGTGGGTAAGGCTTAAAAAATAAAAGACTGAAGGAAGGTCATACGGAGGTAATTATTTGTGTCACGGTAAACTTGTATAAATAGAGGCGCTCGTGAAATTACTTTATGATGGATCTTTGCACCTTAATAGTGGAGTCGCGTCGTCATCTCTGGTTGTTGCATGAGAAGAACAAGAGGAACGACAGTATAAAAAAAAGAAATAAAAAAAAAAACGGTTTTATAAAGCATCAGTTAGTTTCATGACAGAATTGATGTTAAACTCCGGTCTGCAGTTTGCCTCGTGGTCTACAAACATCCACTACTCTTCCATCACACATGCTCCACTTCATCCTCCAGCACACCTAATAATTAACCGCTTGCACAGTTTGACTCAATTACACATTGATCATGCACACACAGACACACACACACACACACTATATAAACCATTTACAAACAGACTTACGATTAAGCAGTATCACACGAGAGGGAGTGCTGTCATACTGAATATGAGCATGGCTGTGATGGCTCTGTAGACTGTAGTTGCGAAAATATCACAGCTGTGCTGATATTCAGTACAACAGCACACCCTTGAGTGAAACACTACACTTTCCTACAGTACACAGTGAAACCTTGGAGTACGAGCATAATTTGTTCAGGAAGTGGGCTCGTATTCCAAAACACTCGTAAACCAAATCAAATTTTCCCATAAGAAATAATGAAAACTCAAATTATTTGTTCCACAGACCGAAATCAATAAATACATAAAAATAATTAATACAATATATAAAGTAAAAATAAAACTAATTAACCTGCACTTTACCTTTAAAAAAAAATAAAAATCCCGACAGATAAGTGTTTCCGTGTATTTGTGTGTGTGTGTGGAATTAGCCTCTTCCCTCGCCTCGTCTTACACAGTAAAACTCCTCCCCCCACCTTGCTTTTTAAGTTTCACAACAAACACATACAACAGAAACAATGTTTTAAGGAGAAAAAAAATCTCTCTAATGACACTTGTGTGAGCGCATACTGATGGAATCACTGCTGTAAAGTAAAAAAAAATAAATAAATAAAAATGAAGGAGGAAAATCATTGGCTTAGCTGTGATAATGTGACGCTCTGTGTCAAAATAAGAGGTGCATGCGTGATACATGATACTCTGTACTCGTAAACCAAGACTTTTGCTCGGTTTCCAAGTCAAAATTTATTAAAATTCCTTGCTCGTCTTGTGGAACACTCACAAACAGCGTTACTCGCAATCCGAGGTTCCACTGTATTGCCAAAAGTATTCACTTGCCTGCATTCACATGCATATGAACTTGAGTAACATCCAATTCTTAATCCATAGGGTTTAATATGATGTTGGCCTACAGCAGTTCCAACATGACACCAACACCAGTGCACAACAAAGCAAGGTCCATAAAGACATGGATGAGCGAGTTTGGTGTGGAAGAACTTGATCGGCCTGCACCTCAACCCGATAGAACACCTTTGGGATGAATTAGAGCGGAGACTGTGAGCCAGGCCTTCTCGTCCAACATCAGTGCCTGACCTCAAAAATGCACTTCTGAAAGAATGTACGGTATAGTCCAACATCATATTAAACCCTATGGATTGAGAATTGGACGTTACCCAAGTTCATATGCATGTTAATGCAGGCGAGCGAATACTCTTGGCAATAAAGTGTACATTGCCCTCCCACAAACAACAGATGTTTGTTTATTAAACTAGATATTTTACTCCACCAACACATAACTCCACACTGCATCTGGCGGAACTAACTAACCGTGACTGTCTGAGCTGTCGACTTAAAGGTAGTATAATTAGCAGGTTTTGGTTTTTGGTACTGTGTAGCAAAAAGATGAAAAGAATAAACCATAGAGTCGATGGACAGTTCTGAGAAACTTCCACTTATTCCACTTTAGAATATCAGCTCCATTAACTTCCGGGATCTGGGGTTGAATCCCAGATAGCTTTAAATGTAAAGGTAGTGTGCTGTGTAGGGTGTACAATCCCTTGTTTCACACACCAAGTAATACCCTTGATCAAGGGTCAGAGAGGGATTTGGTGTTCAGCCTTGCGTTAGAAGCTAGTTAGATTTCAACATCAACAATGAATGAAAAAATAACAGAACAACATGGATGGTTTACAAGCAATTCAGAATCACTAAGAAGCAATTACTAATGAGATTTAAGACGACAGATGTGTCAGATGTGTGTTGTTGCTGAACGTGCTTCTGTGACTGGTTGTGAATGTTGGTTTTGGCAGGCAGGAACGTACAGAACTACTCTCACCCACGCTGTATATGTACAGTAGTGATGGGACATTCATGAACGATTCGTTCTTTTCGAACGAGTCTTTAACGTGACTCAGAAGAACGAGCAGTCTCGTAGAGTGATTCGTTCATTTTCTACTGAGCACGCATGCGCAAATCATCGCAAAACCTCCGTAGGTTATATACTGTACAGGAAACGGAAATGAACAGGTCTCAATGAATCTTCCAAGTGCGAGTCGTTCGTTCTTTTGTCACGTGATTCCCATAGACGGTATGCAGTGCAATAGATTCCAAAGAACAAACGACTCGGACTAGAAGATATGATGGTGAGCTGCTCATTCTGTTTATTATAATATGACTTTAGCTGAATTGTAATACTTGCATTACTGGAACTATAGCCAACATTTGTGTATGTAGACGTGTTGGGGGTCTGTTTATTGAAAATGTAACATTTTATTTTATTTCTGGTCAAAAGAATGAAATGAACTAAATGACTCAAAAAAAGATTTGTGCATTTTGATGAACAAGATTCAAAGAACCGAGTCACTAAGATGATTCAAACTTCCCATCACTAATGGGTAGTTACACACGTGGACAAAATTGTTGGTACCCTTCGGTCAATGAAAGAAAAACTCACAATGGTCACAGAAATAACTTTAATCTGACAAAAGTAATAATAAATAAGAATTCTATGAATGTTAACCAATGAAAGTCAGACATTGCTTTTCAACCATGCTTCAACAGAATTATTTAAAAAAAATGAACTCATGGAACAGGCCTGGACAAAAATGATGGTACCCCTAACTTAATAGTTTGTTGCACAACCTTTTGAGGCAATCACTGCAATCAAACGATTCCTGTAACTGTCAATGAGACTTCTGCACCTCTCTGCAGGTATTTTGGCCCACTCCTCATGAGCAAGCCGCTCCAGTTGTTTCCGGTTTGAAGGGTGCCTTTTCCAGACAGCATGTTTCAGCTCCTTCCAAAGATGCTCAATAGGATTGAGGTCAGGGCTCATAGAAGGCCACTTTAGAATAGTCCAATGTTTTCCTCTTAGCCATTCTTGGGTGTTTTTAGCTGTGTGTTTTGGGTCATTGTCCTGTTGCAAGACCCATGACCTGCGACTGAGACCCAGCTTTCTGACACTGGCCAGCACATTTCTCTCTAGAATCCCTTGATAGTCTTGAGATTTCATTGTACCCTGCACAGATTCAAGACACCCTGTGCCAGATGCAGCAAAGCAGCCCCAGAACATAACAGAGCCTCCTCCATGTTTCACAGTAGGGACAGTGTTCTTTTCTTGATATGCTTCATTTTTCCATCTGTGAACATAGAGCTGATGTGCCTTGGCAAAAAGTTCCATTTTTGTCTCATCTGTCCATAGGACATTCTCCCAGAAGCTTTGTGGCTTGTCAACATGTAGTTTGGCATATTCCAGTCTGGCTTTTTTATGATTTGTTTTCAACAATGGTGTCCTCCTTGGTCGTCTCCCATGTAGTCCACTTTGGCTCAAACAACGACGGATGGTGCGATCCGACACTGATGTTCCTTGAGCATGAAGTTCACCTTGGATCTCTTTAGAAGTCTTTCTGGGCTCTTTTGTTACCATTCGGATTATCCGTCTCTTTGATTTGTCATCAATTTTCCTCCTGCGGCCACGTCCAGGGAGGTTGGCTACAGTCCCATGGATCTTAAATTTCTGAATAATATGTGCAACTGTAGTCACAGGAACATCTAGCTGCTTGGAAATGGTCTTATAGCCTTTACCTTTAACATGCTTGTCTATAATTTTCTTTCGAATCTCCTGAGACAACTCTTTCCTTCGCTTCCTCTGGTCCATGTTGAGTGTGGTACATACCATGTCACCAAACAACACAGTGACTACCTGGAGCCCTATATATAGGCCCACTGACTGATTACAAGATTGTAGACATCTGTGATGCTAATTAGTAGACACACCTTGAATTAACATGTCCCTTTGGTCACATTATGTTCAGTATTTTCTAGGCCTGTTCCATGAGTTTATTTTTTTTTATAATTCTGTTGAAGCATGGTTGAAAAGCAATGTCTGACTTTCACTGGTTAACATTCATAGAATTTTTTTAAATTATTTCTTTTGTGAGATTAAAGTTATTTCTGTGACCATTGTGAGTTTTTCTTTCATTGACGGAAGGGTACCAACAATTTTGTCCACGTGTGTAAATACCCCACGTGCCATTATGTCTATTATCACCATTCGTCCAATCAGATTGCTCGCTCAAAATGAACCATCGTACAATTTGGAGAACCTACACTGCGCACAAGTCTTGTTTTCTTTCCCCTCATGCATGAACTGTTCTTTTTATTTGCATGTTTTTTTGGGAATCTGGCATTGTTTACTCTGCTAACTCTGCTTGCTCATCACATGACCCTTGTTTCTTTTCGTCTGTCTCCCGAATGATACACCGTATACCTACCACCGCCGCCACCGTCTCTGCCACCAGACAGAGAGAAAGTGATGCTTGCTTCTATGTACAAGTAACAGCATCCTTGACACATTCTCATACATTCTAATACGCATTCGTTTCTCTGATAACTTAAACGGGGGCTTGTATAGCCGATGGTCTACGTGAACAAACTCAAAATCGTGGACGCTTTTTTTTCCCATAAGGAGATGTTCATGTGGGATGGACAGTACTGTATGGAAAGAGGCTTCAGTGTCAGCGGTTGTAACTGTCACAGGGAAAAATTTTAAAGGTTTTTCATACAGGGACATTTCTCAGGGTTTTTTTTTTTTTTTTCTTGGGCTGTTTCTCGGCTGCAATTTTTGGTCTGTAGTTATTTATTTATTTATTTATTCAGGAGAGATAAAAAAAAAATGAGAGGCATGGTGAGGAAATGACTGTGTATAGCTGCCGTAATGTGATAACAGGCACTAAGTTTGGTTCGCAGACGTTCCACAACTTTAAATGAAAAAAAAGGGTTTTATAAAGTTTAACAAGGAAAAACATGTCGGTACTGGCAGATTCGATACGGCGTATGTAGATTTGGATCACATTGCATCAACTAGCTGTTGGTTATTCAGCTCTAACATCATCATATTTTAAATACTTGTTTATGTATTTCGCCTTCACACTTTCCCACCAAAGGACTTCTGATTCTGATGGAGGAGATCAGCCGGCCACCACATAAATATTTATTTATTTATTTATTTTTATTCTTGTAAAAGTCTTATATAAGCATGCCATTGTCACGTCGCTCTACTGTGTTTAGCTAATTTCAGAGAAACACACGCTCTCAATGCGATCTTAATGGTATTATGCCACAGGGCAACGTGAGCAGATTAAATCTTCACCGTGAAAGAAAAAAAAAACAAAAAAACAATCAATTGTGCCGGGATTCAAATATTAATTATGGCATTAAAGGTTGCCTGGGGGAGGGGGGAGGGGGGTGGCGGGGGGTGAAATGAGCACAATCCCATATTGGCCAAAGAATCAGAGAATTTATCCCAGTTTGACTCTGATTATATAATTAAGTGCTTATTGTTAATTTAGCTGGAGTCCCCTTTTTGTTATTCAGCTCACATCTTCAGGTGTTTGTGAGCCTCAGACAGCTATATCAGTGTAGTGTTTGGAGAGCAAAATTGCTTAATATCGCTAGCCCTTAATAGCCTGTGAAATTCCTCAGCGAAAAAGCCACCCACTTCAAAAGAAAAAAAAAGAAAGAAAAAAAAAAAAGCGTCTCTGTTAGCTGTTCTCCTTCCTCACTCTTCTCTTGTCCTCATCCTCCTCCTCCTCCTCCTCCTCCTCCTCCTTTTCTCTTTCATCCACATCCTCCAGCATGCGTAATGTGCCAGCGGGATGCGTGCCCGGAGGGCAGACCTCTCGGCAGGACCGCGTCCAGTCGCGTCTCTTCTTGGCGCGTTGCTCTTTCATCATCACCTTGATTGTAGGGGAGAGCAGAAAGGGCAGGGATTCGGCACCGGCAAGAGACAGACTAGCAATTTGCAAAGAGCTGCAACGAGACCCTACTTCTCTTCAGACTTGTAGAGCATTCCTCACACACACACACACACACACACACGCACCATTTCTCAGCACCTGTTGGAGCAGGAAGGAAATTAATATTGATCCTGTGTGACACCATGGGGTTGACTGATTATAATGGGTCCCTGCTTATTGATGCAGTCTTAGTGTGTGTGTTTGATATATTAGGAATATTTTTTTCCCAATGGAAAAGTTTAAGGTTTAGTTGTTTAGAGCTGGGGACTTCACAAATCACAAAGCGGTGCTGTTCGGACTTTAGAGGAACCTCCTGACGTATATATATATATCTGTTACATGAGGTTGAAGTAAGAAGCCTGCATTTACAAAAAGGGCACTTTGTATCTTTTAAAGCAAACTGGGGTCGATTCCGATCCCCAAGTGATCAACGCTGATCGGCTATAACCGCACAATGCCGAGTATTATGCCCAGTATTGTGCAGGTTTCCTTTGTACCATGCGTTGTACCATCCATACCATTGTACGATACTGTTGGTGGCCCCTCAGCTGTGGCCCCTCGAGGCACGACCCCACATGACCTCTGAGGGTGTGCCGTGGTTTCTCGCATGCAGGAAGTTAGTGGCGGATCCTTTATGTGTTGTGGATTGTGGAGGGTGCATCCTCTATGGGTCAGACTCGTCTGCCCGGTTTTGGTCCTGGATCGGTTTTGGATCTGGTGCGTTTGGAGTTTGGAGTTTGGGCTTCTTGCCTGGATCTTCTGGTACCTTTCTATCGCAGCCAGTATTGACTTTTTGGATGTTATTGTTACGTGCTGATCGGTGTACAGTATATGAACTGCAGGACATTAATGATGGGAAGTTTGGATCATTTTAGTGACCCGTTCTTTGAATCTTGTTCATCAAAATGAACTAATCTTCTTTTGAGTCATTTAGTTCATTTTGTTCTTTTGATCAGAAATGAGATAAAATGTTACATTTTCAATAAACAGACCCCCAACACGTCTACATATACACGTTTTGTCGATAGTTCCAGTAATGAAAATATTACAATGCAACTAAGGGCATATTATATAATAAACAGAATGAGCAGCTCACCGTCATATCTTCTGGTCTGAGTCGTTCGTTCTTTTGTCACGTGACTCTCATAGACGCTATGCAGTGCATTACACAGGAAACAGAATTGAACGTTTTTTCTCATGAGTTTTCTGGTCCACGTCTTTCGAATCGATTCCACTGCATAGCGTCTATGGGAGTCATGTGACAAAAGAACAAACGATACATACATAACAACAAACTAAACTGAACTACAATCAAAACACAGGGCGCTTTGGCGCCCTCTAGGGGTTATCCCTGACAGCGTTTAGATCAAATAGAAGCATGAAACCTCTTTAATGGAATATAGTGGACACTGCCGACATTCCAGTGTAGGCAGAACATAAGGCAGAATACAGACTACATTATACTACTGTATCATGATATATTAGCAGAAAGAAATGGGACAGGGCACTGCTGGTGTTGCATGCTACTATATCTGAACACCAGACACTATCAGCTATAAAGGCGTAACCGAACTTATTCTTGTGCTTTTGGAGTACAGTGAATTTATTTTATAATAATAATAATAATAATAATAATAATAATAATAATTGTTGTTATTATGATTTTTAAAAGTTACAGTCTTGTTAACCTCGTGAACTCATTGGTGCTAATATAACGCTAGCGGGCCAGAACTAACTTTGTCTGTTGACGATGAACATCTCACCAGCAGAATTTTTTCCTATAGAAAAAGTGCTGTGTCCAGTGGTTAGATTTACATTTAGCCCACACATGTCAAGGATCACGGCGTTTTTGCTTTTTACAGCATAATATATAAACTCCTAAAGTCTTTTTTTTTTTTTTTTTTTTAATACTCCAACTAGCCTGTTTGATCACATTTCCACTATTTTCTTGCCCTTGAACCTGTATGATGATGCCACATGATTAACTGGTTTGCTTATTGCACAAATGAGCATGTAGAGTGTACACTTGTTCCAATAATAATAATAATAATAACAATAATAAAAGTGGCGGGTAAATGTGTATGGTAGCATTGAACATCATGTTAATAACCGATGCTGTTGCTCATTTAATTTTGTCCTTTGTTTTCAAAACAATGGTAAGATAATTCGTTAGGTTATTATTATGATTATTTCCCCCCAATGCCTCAGCAAGGGCGTCAAGACTCCCGATAAACTTACGGAGATAACACCACCTACGTACGCTAGAGGTTATCACACGCCGTCGTTTCCTTTTGTCAGTTCAAATTACTTTGAGAATTATTAGTGTTATTTTTATTCTCTTTATCTCACGATCCTCATTATTAGACAGAAAGTCAGGTTAAGGACCTCATTTTCTTTGCTTGTGTATTTTTCCATTGCGACGTATTTCTCCTCCGTCTTAACGCATTGGTGGTTAGGCGGACGTGCAGTTTTGAGAATTAACCCCGGTAGCATCTTAGACCGTCAGCGCCACGGGGTCATGATGGGTGTAAAGAGAATTTTTATTTCGTAGTTCAGCGAACCGTTTTGTGCATGACTGCATCCTCAGCCTTACATCGGTTCGAGGTTTAAGGATGCGACTTAATGTAAGTTGCATTACAAGTAATGTCTAAACATTACCTTTTCTCCATGCAGCAACACGTTTAAAGACATTATGCAGCGAATGGCATTTTTCCACTTCACTGCCACCTCTCAAATGCTAATGCATCCAAATCCAGCTCATCAGCGTCAAGAAATGTGCATTCTGGGTTAACAGCCAGGCACCATATGCCTTAATTAAACAGAGTGTTTCTCTGGGGAGAGGGAACGCATGGGAGAGCTTGTTTTATCTAAGGGGATGTATTACAGGCCCTGGTGTGTATTTTGCAGGTAAATGTTAACTATTATTAAACTGTCATGGCAAATGTTAGTATTCCAGGATTATTTTGCAAAAGAAAAGATCCTATTCTAGGATCTCTTATTTCCCAGCTTCTTTTTCACCCGCGTACTGTAACAATAAAAAAGCCGTCTTATACAGCAGCTTCTTATGGATGCTTTGCATCTATACTGTGTCTTCTATTGTACAGAAATAATAAAAATGTCCAAAAAACAAGAGAAATGTGATTATTTCAGCATTTCTTTCCCACTGACACAACACTCGCGTCTAATCAGCAACTTTTGAAGAAACTTCTGCCACAGCTGTTTCCTCTACAATTATACAAATCTATATAACATTCCATTTTCTTTCTAAAGATTATAGCATTCTTTTTTTTTTTTTTTTTTTTTTCATTTATTTCAGTACTGGGGACAAATATCTCAGTTTCTAAATGATTCGGATTTATGGAATTCTACTTGCATTACCCATTCACCCACTTAAATAAAGAGAATATGCATATATATAAAACTCCCTTTATTTCTCTATATAATCTCCTGCTACACTAATGCACTTATCCCAGTGTTTCACTAGTGCTTGAACACCAACGTCAAGATAGAAAGTTTCCTCAGTACGCCAGAGCCATGATTAGACTGCCTGTCTGATTCACGTCTGATTCACGTCTGAAACGCCGGCTTCTCAGGATCTCCTTTAATGCCTCAGACATGTGGAAATGGCCTGGAGCGAGGTCAGGACGGCACGGGGGACGTGACTCCCAGCCGAGTCCCTGTAATGTGCAGGTGGTGTTGGTTGCTAATGATTGTGTGAACAGGTCTCATAGACAGATGCATCTCCATTTTGGTGGCAAGTTACCCATCGATTTTCAAGGGTCTTGGCCGAGATCATCATTCACGGATGTCCGGCCTTCTTTGAAATGTTTTACGGATAAGACTCTCATCACCGCACTGTACATGAAATCTCCTGTAAATGTCAATTTCCTGTTTTACACCTTCAGATGAGTTAGATTTGGAATAGGTTTGACTTTGAAGTCCAAAATAACCGGCGAAACAGTGCGTGCTTTTTTATAATTTTCCTTAATTAAAGGTAAAAAGGGAATAAAAAAAAAACAAAAAAAACAATTCTATTAAACTTTTTTAGTTAAAACATGTCTCTGGGGAGTGTTGCACTTGGATTGCACATAAAATGACCTTCAAATGACCTGTAATTGGTGGACCTATTCGTTTGGCCTCTCTTAATTAAAATTCATGGAATTCCGGCATTCGTATTCAGAAAATATGAATAAAAACTAATAAATTACAACTGTCCAACCTAACTCGTTAATTAACTGACCTGGGAAGTCATTTTCAGCAGCGATGTATGGCAGGGTTTAGGTTTAGTATGTCGTGACATTAAGCAAGCCAGAAATGTAAATATTACTCTTGTGTAATTTAATTATAGAATTCAGAGTTCAGGTCATGTGCTTCTGTTTGTCTTGTGCCCTGTGTGCCTTTGTTTCGGCTCTGGTCCTGCTTTTATCTCTGCCCTACCACTGGCTGATTAATCTAATGCTTTTTGGTTAGTTTGGCTATTTATGCTCTGTCCCCCCCCCCCCCAGACTTATTATGCATTTAGCCAACTCTCCAATGATCCTATCTATTTTTCCTACCTAGTTTTGCCCCTCACTTTGATCCACTATGAGTCTTCCTTGTTTCATGCAGCTGTGATTACTGAAGACCGTCTAATAAAATTCATTTGAAGTTTATACCATCCAGTTCAGTTCAGGCCTATAGTTTTCGACACTACACAGAGACCACACGTAACCTTTTGCCCTCCATTGCCGTCCTTCCAATAAAGAGATCCATTGGACCAGAAGAATGTACTGTATCTCAGTCTATTGTGTAAAGAAGCAAACAAACAAACAAAATAATCCATTTCAAATGTACCTGTAGGGGAATGAAGAATACACTGTATTGCCATATGGGCTGGCTCGTGCCCCATCTGTATTCCAGGCATTCATTAATGATGTACTCCACAACATGCTGGTCCAACACATGTTAGTGTTCATCGATGATGACGGGCCAACCAGTGACAAACTGGAAACCCTGAGAACCAACTGTGATAAGTTATGGCTATTGACGAGAAACCACAAGATAAAACTCAATTGTCACCAGCCAAGCATTAAATATGTGGCGTCTTTCAGAGTGATAAGAGAAATGAAGCCTGTAACATGGACTCACTTAATCAATATTATAGTAGTATATCATTTCCTGTTTCCGTTCTGGTTCCTGCGCCACGGACTGATACAGAAATGGAAATTTAGTCGACTATTTTGGGGACATTACTGGGGACAGGATTGTTGTTGCTGATGGTTAAAGCCGGAAAAGGCCACTGGTCACGCGTTTCCCAAACCTGGTCCTGGAGCGACACACGTCCTGGATATTTCAATGAATTCCTTTACGTTAACAAAAACCAATTTTGACTCAGATTTACTGTAGTTTCTAATGATCAGGTTAGTTGAATCACAGGGTACTCCAGGAGGAGGTGGAGGAGCTCTGGAGCACTTAAAGGGATAGTTCAAGTTTTTTTTTTTTTTTTTTTTTTTTAGGTCTGTCTTAATTCAAAATTAAGGTACAACACAAGAAGTCTTGATCTGCACACCCACTGTGAAGTTTGTCACCCGCAACATGATTACAATGTAAATAATTGGGGCCAAATTCCACAAGCTTTGTTCTGAGCAACTAGGGTTTCCTACAGTATACTGAGATAGTGCTTGTACTAAATACACCATAACTGTAAAAGATACCAACTTGATTTAGCTGAAAGCTCTATTCCGGTTGAAGAAAATAAAATTATCCATTTATGCAATATGATTAAATATGCACTCATGTCTTGCTCTTCGCTAAGCCTTTACCAAACATTTTCTAATATTGTCTTTTCTCTGGGTTATCATTTAAAAAAAAAAAAAAAAAAAAAACTTTTTACATCTCAATCCTTTTTCATTTACACAGATTTTCCCAACACTTTGACATGTCCATGTTACCTTTGAGAACCGTACATTTGTTTATTTATTTATTTATTTATTTATTTTTTACAACGTTCTATAATCTAAACTTTCAGTGTAAAGTGCTGTAAGTGACGTATAAATGGTACTGTATATCCTACCACACTCTTGGTATCTTGAACACAGTGTACAGCGTATAACCACACTAGTTGGCGGCATGGTGGCTTACTGGTTAGCACTGTCGCCTTGGACCTCTAGGGTCGAGGGTTGGATTACCGCCATGGATCTGTGTGCATGGCGTTTGCATGTTCTCCCCGTGCTTGGTGTGATTCCTCCACGGCCACTGGTTTTTTACCCACACTTCTAAGACATTCAGATTAGGCTAATTGGTTAAGTTCCCAAATTACCCGTGTGTGAATGTTGACTGAAGGTAAAAAGGGGAATAAATACCCTAGTTGGACTACAGGGGTTCCTACATGGATGGATTCATACAGTACTAAGTCATCATTAATGCTTCACATTGCTTGCAGGTTGAAGATTGATGCATAAAATATCCCGCTAACATTTATGCATGCACATTTTTGATTATCGCTTTTTAAAGTACAGTATATTCTGCATTTTAACGAGCAAGCTAAATGCAAATTCCGCATCAGACTATCCGGCCAAGCGGCACGAACAGATCCATAGCATGTGTCCTCCACGGAAATACAAAACAAGCTATTACCTGATAATTAGATGTAAAAAAAAAAAAAAAAAGGAGAGACACCCCCACGAGCGCATTAGGCCGGACGAGAGATGGATAGGTGAGCGTCGGACACCTGAACGGGCCGGGATGAAAAGGACTCTAGCCTGGGGGGAGCTGAAGGATGTCGTGGTAAATGCTGGGTGGGCAGAGTATTCATACTGCTGGCATGTGGAATTACCTTGCTTTTAGTGTCATCCATCTCTCCTGCTTCCATGTGGTTACTGACCTGAGGCATAGTTTTAATCACTGCAGAAGGAGCTCACCCTTCTCCCCAAGTCCTCATTCACATTGTTTTCGCTGCCGACTGTTCCTTATTGCCGTCCTCATGCTTTGCATTATCCCTTCTCGTGTTTTATCTTGTGTGACTTGCCGAACCCAACCTGTGGCATCCCTGTAGATCGCCATTGTAAATGCCAGCTAAAACCAGTTTATTGTGTGGTCTGTCAGTCCTCTGTCAGATTTCATGAATTATTCAGAGGGCTGGCCTTGGACCGCTCACACGGCTGCAACTAACTCAGCCAGGTCTTGTACCATTATTAGGAGTGTGTGTACGGAGTGCAGTCGCTGCCTCAGGGTTGAGACTCTTACACACCGAGAACGAAGCAGTAAATTACAACTCATATTTAAGAAACATGTCTTTAAAAAACGCCTCCACTTACACGAAAATCTCATAAATACTACCTGGGTAAAGACGGGCATTACTGAGTCGCCCACAGAGATGCTAAAAGTGACTGAAACTTGGTTATGAGTCAGTCATGATCCACTTATTCTTATCCCCTAAATATACACACAGTACAGATGTTCATAGTGTATGCAGCATACTGTAGCCATAACAAGCCATGAAGGCACAGTTGGGTTTAGACTCTACGACTGCAGTGGTTCCAGCTAAAGTACAGTTTTCATCCTACAAAAGGATGAACATGCAACAGCATGCAATTAGGAAACGCCAATTAGCTTAAACTGCATGGCTTTGGACTGTGAGCGGAAACCCACCAAGCATGAGGAGAACATGCAAACTCCATACACACAGACGTGAGGCGGAATCAAACCCTCGACCCTGGAGGTGCGAGGGCAGAGCGCTAACCACTACACCACTGTGCCAATCAATTCATCAGTAAATGAATGAATGAATAAATAAATAAAAACATCCATTCAGCTGTCCTTAGCTGTGTGTATGAAAATGATTCCTCATGCTCTCAGAACCACTCTTTCACAATCTACACAATCTTTCACAAAGTACAGTGGAACCTTGGATTGCGAGTGACTCGGTTTACAAGTGTCCTGCAAGACGAGCAAAGATTTTGTATAAATTTTGACTTGAAATACGAGCATGTCTTGGTTTACGAGTGCCGAGTTTTTTGACACCGACACACACACACACACACACACACACACACACTCTCGCCTTTACACGCCTCCTCCCCGGCTTCACACAGACACAAACACTCTGCTCTACGCAGAAATTCTGCTCTGTCGCGATTATTTTCAAAAGTAAGGTGCTGGTTCATTTGTTTTTTTGTTTTTTTTTACCTTACAGCAGTGATTCCATTAGTATGCGCTCACGCGAGTGTCATTGGAGAGATTTCTTTTTTTCCCGTTAAAACAGTGTTTCCATTGTGTGTGTGTTTGTTATGAAACTTAAAAAGCGAGGTGGGGGAAGGGAGGAGGAGTTTTACTGTGTAAGATGAGGTGAGGGAAGGGGCTAATTCCACACACACACACACACACACACACACAAATACACGCCGCCTGCGCACACAAACGGAAACACTTATCTGTTGGGATTTATTTTAACTTTTTTAAAAGGTAAAGTGCAGGTTAATTTGTTTTATTTTTACTTTATATATTGCATTAATTATTTTTTCTGTATTTATTTTTTTGGGCTGTGGAACAAATCATTTGAGTTTTCATTATTTCTTATGGGAAGATTTGGTTTACGAGTGTTTTGGAATACGAGCCCGCTTCCGGAACAAATTATGCTCGTAATCCAAGGTTCCACTGTATTAGTATATCCTGGAATATGTCCAGTGCCATCAGGTAAGAAGAAAAACTCCATAGATGTGATGTTCTGGTGATTCAGTACATTCAGGTGATCAGCTGACTTAATTTTTATCTCTACCTGAGCGACTGAAGCAACCCCAGATCATAACACTGTCTCCAGACGCCTGCATGGTGGGCACGCCCATCACTCTGGAGACTCAATCTGGGCTCATCAGATGAGTCACATGACTTTTTCCATTGCTCAAAAATTCAATCTTTATTCTCCCTAGCAAACTTGAAATCTTTTTTTTTTTTTTTTTGACAAGTCTCACTAACAAGTGGTTTTCTCAAGGACATACAGCTGTTTAGTCCCAATCCTGCCAGTTCTCATCACACTGTTTGTGTGTGTGTATGGACATGCTCTTACTTTCACTATTAAACATAGTTCAGATTTTTACCAGATTTAACTGAACTCCGATCACTTTATTTTGATCTACTTGACATTACAGCATTACACTTCCAGTTTTAAGTAATAATGCATTGCACACTTTGCCGTTTTCTTTGTTCCATGCAGCCAAATAATCGGCTCTTTTGAAAAGGAAACTGTTTAAAGTGGAAGCAGGGATGGAGGGTACATGGAAGATTTTGACTTTTTTTCTGTGATGTATACATTTAAATGGGAAAAAAAAAATCAACTGCTTTTAAAGATTTTATTCTGGTTGTAGCATTGTGAAAGCAGGTATGTACAGAAATTACAGAGTGAACGGTTTCCCTCCAACACATGGCGTCCAACAGTTTTGTCTCGTTCACTTGTAAGGGAATAGCACAAGGTGTAAACTTTCTACTTATAAAAGTTTAGCAAGAAACATTTTTCATGTTGTTTTTCATGAAATGGACAGAATACCCCCTTTTTTTTTTTTTTTTTTTTTTGAAAAGGGTTCATTTTTTCATTTTTTTAGAAGCACAAAAAACACTAATTTTCCCTTCTTTCAATGTTTCATTCAGTACTCGCATTTAACATATATCTGTTTGGAGGAAAAGGAGAAAAAATGTCTAATAAATGTCTCTTTTTAACATGTCTTTGTATTTCATTTTAAAAATGCAATGCATAATTAACGTGAATTCTACAGTACATACGTCCCATATATATTTAATTAATGGATAGGTTGATTTAAATACTTTGTTAATGAAGAGGGGTGTTCAGCACTGAGGAATGTCTTTCATGCAAAGATATCTGGCGTATTATTCGTTGACATGTAATGCCCTGACGCTGCATGCTTATTAACTACTGCGTAATTAGTTATCTGTCCTGACCATGTCGCACTGAGAGAGAGAGAGAGAGAGAGAGAGAGAGTCTCTGTGAGTCATAATACAATAATTGCTCTATTTATCATCTTCAGATAAAGATGTGTCTTTTTCACTCTGTCACTTTGGCTTGGCCGGCTGTGAACTCTGACGAGCTGGATCTGTTTTGCCCTTGGAGACGCTCTGTCAATGCGTGATTGGTAACAGTATGCCTCTCTAAATCGCAAAACCTATAAGCACGGACAGAAGAACAAAAGTGAGAGAGAGAGAGAGAGAGAGAGAGAGAGAGAGAGAGAGAGAGAGAGACATGCCGATGTCCTTCACACCAACGAAACCCATTGGTTCGCAAAACCTATAAGCACGGACAGAAGAACAAAAGTGAGAGAGAGAGAGAGAGAGAGAGAGAGAGAGAGAGACATGCCGATGTCCTTCACACCAACGAAACCCATTGGTTCCGGTCGTAGACATCTCAGAGAAAAAGTGATGATCACCTTCCTCTGAATTATCAGCATTGTGCAAAGACCCCGGCGACCAGCGGTAGAGCCGAGACGCAGGGAGATAAGCAGGGAGGGTGAAGTATAGACGAGGACCTACAGTACAGTACGCCGGTGTTGAGAAATTAGACCAGACAAAAAGCTCCAGCGGGTATTGGAAGGTGTTCAGGATCTCCTCCTGTGCCGGCACGTGGAGAGTGCGATAGAGATGACGACAGAAGGACGAGGGAATAGATTTATCACAGCTGGACTGGTACTGACAGTAAAGGAATTGGTGCTATGTTTTATTTCATATGCTTGAATAACACTGAGACTAGAAGCAATTTTAGAGTGAAAAGTGACACCGCGCTCGTAGCCATAAACCGTTGTTATTATAAAAAGATAAACAGATCTTTCACCAAGGTCATCCACATGAATTATCTTATCCATTAATTTCTGTTTAGCATCTGACACACATCGAGGAAAAATCCGACAGCCTTAATATCCAACTTAATAGCTTAATATATTAAGTCATGTTTGCCCTGATATATCAGGTTCAATTCGTGACCTTTAAAAAAAAAAAAAAATCATATCATTTCACATCGGAAAAAAAAAAAAAAAAAAAAGTAATAAAAGCATGTGTTTGCAGCTACCAGATGAGGTTATAAAACAAACTAAGAATGAAAACACCAAGGCGCATTGCTGGTTCAGGAAAATAATCAGCGGCTACCGTGCTTCAGGCCTTTACGTAACAGAAGATTTTAGATGAATAAAAATACTTTGCGATGTGCGGGTAAAGAAAAATAATCAGTTATCGAGTGGTATACTGTAGAGCTACACCACATACAGACCCGTGCAAAAGTATTTACACCCCTTCCTTGAACTTTTCCATTAGGTGCCTTCTGAAGGCGATTGGTTCCACCTATTGGATTTTTAGTTAGGGGGGGGTGGTGAAAGGGGCCGGATTAGAAAAGGAGTCATATTTTGGATTGTAAAAACATTTTGAAAAGCAGTTATCATTTTCCTTCCATTTTACAATCATGTGGCACTTTCGTGTTAGTCAATCACATGAACTACATTTCCCGTTTGCGGTTTTAACGTGACAAAATGTAAAAAAAAAAAAAAAAAAAAAGTGCAAGGAGTATGAATACTTATGAATATGAATAGGCGGTGTAGCGCTATACGGTACCACCCGATAATCGAATATGTTTCTTTAACAGCACACCCTGACGTATTTTATTCATCTTAAACTATAGCATTTTGACGATGATTTGTTACTTCAAGGCAAGAAGTTTTACTTTATTATGCTCATAACCATGTTTATTTGATATCATTCCATAAACAAGGGAATGAGCTTTGAATTAACAAAATAATCTCTACAGTTACGTTGGCATTTCACGTCAGATTACAGTATGCATAGTGCACGTTTACTTTGTCAAGAAAGAAAGGTTCGCTAGGTTGTGCAAAAATATTAACAAGGACCATCAATAGCAAATAGTGCAAACTCCAAAAAAAAGTTATTATTATTATTATTATTATTATTATTATTATTATTATTATTATTATTATTATTATTATTATTATTTTATTTAAATGCACTGCTCATAAAAAAAAAAAGAAAAAAAAACTTCAATGCACTTCAGAGGAGTCAAGTTATTACATAATGCAAACATAATGCATTATAGAAAGATAACAAAGAACACTAGTCCTTGTATAGCCATGATGATTAGCCATGATATTAAAGCCAAACATATTAAACCCAATATTGTGCCACCAGAACAGCTGGCAAGACTCCACAAGACCTCAAAGCTCAGAAGTGCTCTGGTGTCTGGCACTAGGATGTTAGCAGCAGATATCCTTTAAGTGCTGCGAGTTGTAAGGTGGGGATTCCATGGCTCAGACTTGTTTGTCCAGCACATCTCATGGATTTTTTGATAGGATTGAGATTTAGGGAATTCGGAGGCCGGATCAACGACCATGAACTCCTTGCCTGCTAAGCCCCCGTACACAGAAAGCTTTGATGCACTTAGTGTGCTGATACCTTTCTATCACAGCCAGCATTAACTTTTTTTTGAGCAGTCTGTGCTACATTTTAGTTTTTGTGTGTGTGTGTGTGTGTGTGTGTGTGTGTGGGATCGAACCAGCGTTTAGTCCCGACGGGATTAAATGACCCTTGGCCCGCGATCCTGTAACCAGTTTACTGGTTCTGTGTATAAATGATGATCAGTGTAATTCAGAATCAGTGGTTTCATTTCTTCATATTTCCTCTTAAATATGTAAATAGCATTTATGAAATTTGTAATAGATATAGCGAAATAATAAATAAATAAATAAATAAATAAATAAAATTATTTGCATTCGAACTTAAACAAGTAACTGTTAAAAATTGCCCAGGGCTAATTAACAGCGAGTTAGAAATTCAGACGGCGATCCGTTTCACACACAAACACAAGCCCATAGCTGGATTAGAGAGAGAGAGAGAGAGAGAGAGAGAGAGGACACAGATGAGACAGGAATAAGCTGCGGATCTACAATGCGTGTTGTAGCACTTAAAGAGATGAGTCAGAGACACTACAGGTAAAAAGACATCAAAGGTGATCTAGTGCCTGCCATTTTCTCTCCATTGAGGATCAGTCCGCTATAACTAGCTGCAGAATGGAGCCATGCGCTTTTATAGGAGGTGGTGAGAGGAAGAGTGTGTAACAGGAAAGTATGTTGAGAAAAAAAAAAACAGGAAAAAGTACAGGAAATTATTTAATGGTTATTATTTTGGCACTCATCATTCCAAAATACCCCTATATATAAGAATATATAAATAGAGAGAGAGAGAGAGAGAATATTATTACTATTATTATTATTATTATTATTAGTATTATTATTATTATTATTATATGATATAATATATTATTATAAATTATAACATTTTCATACATATACAGTGTAATATATAGCAATATAATATGTATCAATAAATGTAATATTAAATATACAAGTGTTTCTTTTTTTTCTTCTATATAAAACTAGAGGTAGAAGTGGCTAATAATAATAATAATAATAACAGTCTATTGTTTGGGGTGGCTGAGGTCCTTCATGATCTTCTTGGCCTTGGTCCTGCACCGCTTGAGGTAGACAGAACCCGGTATAGTGGCACGGTGGCGCAGTGGTTAGCATTGTTGCTTTGCAGATCCAGGTTCTAGAATGTCCGTGTGCATGGAGTTTGAATGTGCACCACGTGTTTGAGGGCTTTCCTCCGGGTACTCCGGTTTCCTCCCACAGTCCTAAGACATCCCCATCCAGGGTGTACCCCCCCCCCCCCCCCCCTCGTGCCCGAAAGTCTCCTGGGATCGGCTACAGGCCCTCCGCGACTCTGAACACAGGATAAAGCATTACACATGATGAGGGAGTGAGTTCTTTTCGGTATAATCTCACTCTTACTCATACGATTAAAAAAAAAAAAAAAAAAGGTTGTATTTTAATATACTAGTAATCAGTATCAACAAGATGGTTATTTTGAAAATAATAATTTAAAAAATCTAGCGTGCAAAATCTAACTAGCATCTAGCTTGAATTTGAGTGCAGGTCATAAGTAAATGCATTCCTTGTGATAAATACTGTATACATTCCTGTTACACAGCAGACTGACTACACTATATAGACCTTTTAGGTGCTATTTAAAAAAAAAAAAAAATAATAATAATAATAATAATTCACTCTATGAATCACCACCTCTGACTTCATCTTGGCACCTCTGGGACGATTTCCAGGTCAAAGCACACATAAACATTTCTCCACGAGCCACCAGTAGAAAACAGGGCTCTAAAAAAGTCGTACAGAAGATGAATTTTACATTGAGCAACATGTGCAGGTGGAGGTGCGGGTGATAAGGAGCAGTCAAGCATGAATCCCCATTTCAGCCAAAGACTTCCTTACAGTTTACGTCTGCTGTTCAGTCAGAGAGCAACGCATGTTTAGTCTACTCGAGTGTTCTAGAACGAACGGTCTTTAAAAATAATAATAATAATAATAATAATAATAAAGAGAGTGATCTTGTTTGCTGTAATACACCTGACTCGGCTCATTAAGGGCTTGATAATTAGGCAGTGGGAGTTGAAGCAGATGTCATAGAGCCAATACGACCCCACTGGGGTTGGGAAAGTGACAGATACTAAAGAACCGTAACAGATTATTCTTCTTATAATTTCTTTGTACAATATTATGAGATTATTATTGGTATCTCACTTTAAACTTGGAAATTACTGTTTTTTTTTTTTTTTTTTTATTAAAAGAACTAACGTGACGCAAATAACATGTATTATCTTGTTACAGTGGCACCTGTCATGTCGCGAGATAAATTAGGCAAGCGAGTGAACATTCAAGCTGTGTTCTGTGTCACAATGTACTATACATAACCAGTACTGTCTATTCCTTGCCTGCTGTAAAATGACCGGTACTGTAACTTTCACATTTCTGAGATATAAAAAAAAAAACCTAATGTTCAAGTCAAACCCGGATTTCTGATGTAATTTCTGGTGAATGAAGACGTAAAACATTTGGAATTTGCACTTGTTTGGAAAAGCAATTAAAGGAGTTCCTGGGAGGCCGGTGTTTCAGACGTGAATCAGACAGTCAGTCCGTTCATGGCTCCGGCGTCCTGAGAAAATGTTTTACATTGATGGTGTCCAAGCACTAGTGAAACACTGGGATAAGTGCATTAGTGTAGCAGGGGATTATATAGAGAAATACAGTGAGTTTTTGCACAATCAAAAGCATTGGTTTGTAATTTGATCATTAATTTACAGGATTTACAGTGCATCTCCTTAAGGGATTAAAGTGCAGATTAATAGGCAAGGTAATATTCATATTGTATTCATTATGCAAATGTGTAGATTATTTATTTGTAATATTCATATTTTGTTATCCTTTATAATAGGATAAACAATGCACACAATTAATGCCAGGACTGAATGAATTTTTTGCTCCAGTGAAGCACAATGATTGATGGGTAATCCTGCTTGTCAACTTCGGATGAAGTTGATGAAGATGATGATCAGCTGTTCAGTTCTTCCCTCCAATGTTTGCAGTTTTCTTGTTTGCACTCCATCTGGTTTGCAATGCCCTGTGCAGTCCGCTTTCGCAGGGAACGCGAGGCGATTGGCACGCAGCTTCGGTTTTGAAGTCGAATGCTTTAGCAGAAAAATTGGGCAAGCTGGATATAAGAACATGCACAGGGGTCTACCTCACTACACGCAAGGCATAAAAGGATCTACCGCTAAGGTGTTGGTGCCAGATAAATGGGTCAGAGCTGTTTTGGCTGCACAGAGGAGAGCGGAACAATATTAGGCAGGTGGTTTTAACAGTTTGACAGCAAAATGAGATTTTTGCAGTTTTTAAAGTTTTTTTTTTTTTTTTCTTTTTCTTTCCCCAAACAAGAAGTTATTGCAAACAGGTAGAGAATATTTTGTTTGTGTTTTCTTTGAAATTTATCAAGTATAATTAATATAACTTTGTAAAAATTAATTTGGTTATATTAGTGTGAGTTTTGTGTTATTTTGCAAAGCGCTATATTTACCACTGTTTTAGTCACATCGGTTAAATCAGCCTGTAGTTCTATTTTTTTGATCATTTATGTATGCAATTTAGAGTCAAGGATATGCTGGTTGAGTTTAATATAAAATTCATAAATTTTTGTTTAAATTTTGTTTTAAATTGTTGAAAGATTTTAAATTGACCATAGATGTAGCCTGTGTATGCATCCTACTGTAGGTGGAGTAGCCTATATCTCGTGTCTCTTGTACACAAAGTTGGAAAGTCTTTAGAGTGTTGTACCATTTATTTCTCTGATTCATTTTCTTTAGAAATTATTACTCTACCTGATCGTTACACTACAATACCTTACCTAGCTTTGTTAAGTATATAATAGAGATAAAGGGAAAAAAAAAAAATCCCTTATGTCTTTCAGTCTCACCAAACTGACTTCAAAACTGATTTTCTTTAAAAAAAATAAAAATAAATAAAAAATGTTTTTAAAAAATCATACATTTATATATATTTGCATTTGAGGTGGTAATATGCTGAATTTCGTCTGTAATCCTACAGGTATTGTTCTCTAAATTATTCACACATTGTTAGGCAGCACAGGATCCAGTGCGGTAGGAGCAAATTATTTGCTAAGTTTGATCAAGTAATAAAATCCCAAAAACAAAACAAAAAAAACAATCAAATTGAGATATTTATAAAGTCGTGATATTTACAGAAACGCAATACAAATTGAATCGGCACCTGAGTATCGTGATAATATCGTACTGCCTGGTCCCTGGTGATTCCACTCCGTAGTATAAATACATCCAAATCACACAATATGCAGCTTCTCAGAGCATTTCATGGACGTTTATCGACACGTACAGTACCCTCGTGTAACTGCAATGGCGGTAACAGAGCGTAAACATGTTTTTATTCACTTCAGCATTCTCCAAAAATCTAATGAATGCATTGAGTTCACTCACAGGAGCAACTATTTTGCACAGCAGACAGTTTCGTTTCACTGACCACATGACATAATCAGCCTTCGCTCTGAAATGTGGCCACTAAGACAACCGGAATTCATGTTTGGGTTATTTTCCTCCCCAGTACAATAAATTGGTTAATAACTAGGTAAAAATAAAGCATAATAAATAAATAGATAAATAAATAGATGAAGATAGATTCTTAATTGACATTTGCTAAACGAAACCCTTTTGCTATGCAGCTTCGACGTGATGCAATTCTACAGCTAACACAAACTATTCTTTAAGTAATCCCACCACCTGGTGCACTCTGCAGATTATTTTTGCATGCATGGATGACAGATGATTGTTTTCTTAGTCAGGAATTCTGCAGTTGCAGTATGTAGAAAAAAAACTACTGAAGATGAAAATGTAGAACCTGCTGCATGCAACCATCTTATAGTTAAATATGTACTGTAGGGGATATATATATATATATATATATATATATATATATATATATATATATATATATATATATATATATATATACTTGATATTACATAATGGTAATATCTTTTTATCTGATATCTGACATTTATGTGATATTACATAATGGTAAAAGCATGTGTGTGTGTGTTTGTGGCTTTAACTCATGATTAATTGTCTTAGTGGTGCTATTTATTAGGTTGTTAAAGACTTTTTTAAACACACATTATGAACTTGGTATGCACCTACTGACTGTGATCATGAATGCTGCGGAGAAAATGTCTGATCTTGCGTAAAATGTGTCACACACACCAAAAAAAAAAAAAAAAATATATATATATATATATATATATATATATATATATATAATTGATCCTAATAAAGTGAGTTGCAAAGCTTCTATCAAAAACGGCGGTCAATTTTGTACAAGCCAGGATGCCGCATCAGCTGACTGACAGCTGACTAATTTTACAATATGTTGGTGCACAGCACAACACAGTGCGCTACATGATCAGAAATATGTACGTTGCCCTTAACTAGCTAACTAGCTCACTATCGGCCCAAACACAGTATTGAGACTGATTTTATTTTTTTTATGTTATACATATAATATAGAAAATGTGTGTGCCAAAGACGCTACATGTATGTGTGCAGTTTATGTGACCAAGCTTCCTTAACGATTTCAAGTTGCTAACTTCAGCCGTGTTGGAGAGATGATCTGATGGCCATTTTTCAGCAGTATACTGTCCCACTTCAAACAATATTCATTTAAAATGCAAATTATTAATATTCCTTTATGATTATTAATACTAAAGTTGGTGTAAGCTTCTAGAAGCATTTGTTGCTTAAATAGTTTTTGGGTAAATGCTGAACAAAGGCAAAAAAAGAAAAATCTGTAGTGTCCGTAACCATGTCAAATATCTTAACGATTTTGCATTTTAGAACAATACATGTCTTTTCATGTGAAATCTAAATTGGGCAGGTTTCATCTGAATGACAATATTCATAAGATTTGGAAAAAAAATATATACACACACCAGATCATAAAAGAGCATGAAATAGTATTTAGCAAATGTGTTTCTTTCTATCTGATAAAATATACGCATACAGCATTTGCAAAAAAATGATCGGGACGGGAGCATTATGAAATATGGTGTTATATGATACTATCTGAAAAGTCGCTTCTTCTCTTAGGTGAGAACCTTTTTAGCACCGATACCATGTTTTCGCCGTGTGTCTTATTATATCGAGTCGCCTACCATTTTTGTTTCCAGTCAATTAGATTTCTGTAGTAGCCAAAACACAGGAGTGGGCAAACACACCAGAGCTTTCACTTTCCAAGCTAATAAATTTACGGTTTGTCCAGCTGCGTAAAGGATCCAAGCATGCACACTCCCTAACAAGGAAGCGCTCAAGACAAACCTGTGCTCATCCAGGGACAATAGTCACCCCCATGATGCTGTCATATCTCACCCGCTCTCTTTCTGTTGGCAAATAAGGAGAGTGCCAGGTCAATCACCTTGCCAGGAAATCTTTAGCACATCATTACTCAGCCCACTAGGTTGCTGGATAGAACAGCAGGCAATTACAGGCCAGGGGATCTCCCTGTTCCTGCCTACAAATCCCCGAACGTCTCTAAACATTAAGCACCTGTTCCCTCGGCAACCGTCCACCAAGCACACACATCAATTACAGACACTACTGACCTTGCTTGGTAGTTACCCCTCATTCTGCCTCTAAATAGATGGAAGGGGAGTTGCTGTTTAATTTGGGTTTATACCCTTGGTGTCTTTAGCAGAACAAGCTTGTAGAGAACAGAAAGATCTCGCCAGAACACCGAGTTGATATTTGGCTGCTTTTCCCATGACGGGATTCGTGTTTACCTGTTTTGTTTAGCCGTGCATCTGTTCTCCTAGCAGCGTAGCCATTAAGTCTAAGTCTCCAGATGGATGTAATATAGTCAAATATGGACAATGTTTTTAAACACATTGTGTCCATATGATTATGGCTTATTGAACGACTTAATACTCAGTACGATTTGTAAAATGTTTTTTTTTTTTTTTTTTGGGGGGGGGGGGGATTATACTTTTTATTTGTAAGACATATATATATATATATATATATATATATATATATATATATTTTTTTTCTTTTTTTTTTTTTTTTCAGAATTACCAGCCTGACGTGACTAAATTCCTAATGTGACATGATTTTTTTTTTTTTTTCAAGAAATTTTTTAAAGGCTGTATGAATGCACAAATCTGATTCTTTTTTTTATTTTTATTTTTAGATCAGATCTGTCTCACTTTCGTATGTGGTCCCAGATCGGATTTGCAGTCATGCGACTGACATGAATAAGAACGGCCAGATCACAGTTCATGTCACATGTGACATGCAAATCTGATCTGAACAAAAGAAATCCATTGTGAACATCTAGAGATGTTAGGTGTTATAGAAGAGGTCTGGGTGAATCAGGAATATCTCTGAATCACACACTGGTTTTTAATTTTTTTTTATCTCAAGACAATATTTAAGAGGGAATTCCAGTAACTTAAAAAATGAATAAAGAAAACATTTGTTGGAAACAAGTCTTGCCTATTACTGTATAACTGCATCATAACAATAATAAAAATAAAAAATACTGGTGAAAAAAATAAAGATGTTTGATAAAGTATACACTGGTACCTTCGCCTTGTGAATTTTCGCATAAAAAGCATTTTTGGCATACAACGGACTGAGTCAGTCTCATGCACTTCCAGTTGAGCGTACATCTGGTAGCCGATTTTTTATTTATTTATTTTTTTCATTTTGTGCAAGATTTAGTGAAGACATACTGTAGCACCATGGATCCCAAGAATGTTCGCAAAAACAAAACAAAAAAAGGTCACTTAAAGGAATCATAAATTAAGGTTAAATGAGATTTAATGTGGTAGTTTGGTTGTTTTTATACAGTATGCGAAAATATGATGAAAGTGCTGGAACGGATTATCTGCATTTACATTATTTCCTATGGGAAAATGCGTTTCACAATACGAAATTTCGCTTTAGGAACGCGGAATAAAAAAAGGATCGCTGTATATGGGTGGATGATAGACTATGTAAATAATAATGCTACAGTAATAACCGTTAAGCAATTCTTTGACAATTCCTCAAACAATTTCTACCAAACATCATCAGCATAGCTTCGATTAACAGCAGCAACATGCTCAGGACTATTCCATTAGGAACTTCATTATCATCATGGCTTGGTGTTTAGGGCAGTTTTGATCTTTATTGAAAATAATTTAAATTCATAGGCTGGTGTCTGGCTTGGATTGAAATGTTATTCCATTTCAGCCATCAGATACCATTTTGGTGCTAGAAAAGTACATCAGATGTGAACAGGAAGACGAAAAAACGAACAATAATTCCATTAAACCACTATACTGTCCATTCCATACAAATCAATATACACTATACGGCCAATGGTACGCGGGCGGACACCTGACACGATGGTTGTCGTAAAGTTGAAACCACACAATTGTATAAACTGTTTCAGTATGCTGAAGCGTTAAGCTTTTCCTTCTCTAAAGCTAGAAGCTCAAACTTGATCCAGCATGACAATTCCCCTGTGCTCGAAGTGAGTTCCTTGAAGACATAGTTTGCCAAAGTTGATGCTGAAGAACTTGAACGAGTGTCCTGCACAGAGCCTTGACCTCAACCCCACTGAACACCTTTGGGATGCACTGGAACGCTGAGTGCACACCAAGCCTTCTCACTTAACATCGGTGCCTCACGACCCTGAATGAGCACAAATTCACAGAGCCATGCTTCGGGATCTGGTGAATAAAGTTTTTCTTAAAGAATGGTGGCTTTTAATGGTGGACATTCATGCACATGGATTTGGAATGGGAAAATGTTGTCGAAGCACTTTCGATCATTTGGTCGTATCTCTATTTGCATATGTATATAGTTTATATAGTTAAATATGTTTGTATATCTATATGTCTTTTATCTATGCAGTGATCTGTGTGTGTGTGTGTGTGTATTAGAGGTGGAAAAAAATAGATTTAGTTATAATCGCGATTCTTTTCTGTTTTGATTCACGTATTGCGACATCGACTACAAAACATTTTGTTCAAAAACAGAACATCAGCAGTTCATCAGCAGAAGCTTCCGAGTCGGGCCGCCCTTGCTTTCGGTTTCGGTTTTACTTTTTGTTCACTTGTCTTTCTCCTTTGTCTTCTTTCCGGCATGTGTCCAGGCAGGTAAATTAGGCAGGAAAATTAGGCATAATCCTGGCGACGATGGAGTACTTCCCTTTTTGGTCCTGCACAGTGAAGTAGCGGTTTGGAGACGGTTTTGGAGACCTTTATTATACAATTAGTGCAACTCACACACGTTCTTTCTTTCTCTCGTTTGGGTTATTCGCTGTCATAAACACAGGAAGGCAGAAGGGAGCAGAAAACCCAGACCGTGGATAATGCTTCTGGTGGGTTGTGAGAGCGAGCCGTCGGGGTTGGCACGGAGGCGCGGCGCGGCGAGCTCGCAGGTGCCTTAGAGCGCAGGCTCCTTCTAGGCGGCGTCGGAATCTGGAAAAAAGGAAGAGAAACCATATAAGCCATGCGGACGATAACCCTCCTCCACCAGCATACGCCGCGGGGGTCCCTTCCTATGGAGCGATTGACAGGTGGATGGTAGCTTCCTTCCTGTGGCCAATGTCGGTGAACGGTGGCGCCCCGCCCCCCTTTTAGGTCTCCTAGAGTTATTGTTTCCTCTTATTTGTCGGAGGTGGCTTTGTTTGGATGAGTGAGGAAGCTTTTCCTTATTGTGTGCACTGGGTGCCAGCCCGTCGCCACACTGACTTACAAACGAATCCAAATTACAAACACGCTCTGGGAAAACTCGTTCTTAAGTCGGGGACTGCATTGTTTTAATGCTGCGCATGGTTTTTAAGTGAGAAAACTAATGTTATAAAGAACGAGTTTAATTACTCATTAAGTTTAAAATTGTAACAAAATCGGGGGGAAAGTGTCATACTGAATCAGGATATTTGTAAAATCGTGCTGCAGTGAGGTATTGTGAAGCTAGGTGACTACTGAGTCCCATCCCTAATGTGTACGTTCCTGTCTTGTATCTGTTTAGTTCTCTGTTCTAGTGAGCAGTTTATTACTAGTACTGTACATTACAGTTAACCCAGTAGCCACAGTTACTGTTTTTACATTGAATAAAGACGTGTCTGCACTCCTGTCCTGCCTCGTACTTTGTTTCTGAACATACTTGATTTGGTCAACTGGAACACTTTACTGTAGCTTTTTAAAAATAAATAAATAAATAAACAAAAACACTGATGTGTTGCTGACATCCTCTGAGTATAAAAAGCTGAATCTCTGCAAGCTCCTGTGAAACATCAGAGGGAAAGTGGCAGCAGATGTTGCAAAATTTTTTTTTTCCCACTGTGTTTTTTTTTTTCCAAACCATGCACATGGTTTGACATAACACCTGCATATACAGTAGAGTACAGTACCAGTCAGAAGTTTAGACACACTTTCAAACTCCATGCTCTTTACAGTTTTTTTTTATTTCTCTCTACACTGTAAAACAATACTGAAGGCGTTTATATAAAACACACAATAATCTCCTCTGAACAGTTGATATTGAGATGTGTATCTGCTACTTCTGCTCTGTAAAGCTTCATAACGGCTCTAATCTGAGATGCTGCTTGAGGTTAATTGGTGATTTCTGAGGCTGGGGACTCTAAATGAACTTCTCCTCTGCAGCAGAGCTCAGTTTTGGTCTCGTTTTCCTGGGAAGGTCTTCATGAGAGACAGTCTCATCATATGGACGGATGGATGCATGGATGTTCAACTATATAAAACAAGACAACATCTCATCCCATTTCTTACTCCTGTTCATATGAGAAGAATACAGCGTTAGAAACAAGAAACAAGAAGTGAGAAATGAGAATGCATTTTTTAAAAGAGCTGAAAAGCACCAGTGCAATTATGACTCCTGTATCACATCAACCGTTGTTACTTGCTGATGCGATCCAAATCCTATGTGAATATTTTATAACACTGTGCCCTTGTGTAAGGCCCACAGTGTAGGCAGGGCAAGCTGGCAGCCCACACACACACACACACACACACACACTATTACATCAGTCTTTCTGAGACATTTGCGTCCACCCACTGAATTCCTGAAGGATGTTTTTTTCCTGCCAACCAAACACCCCCCAAAAACAAAACAAAAAAATCATCCTCTGTTTTGTTGAACAATTTTTTTTAATTACAATAATTGTTGAGAATTGTGCCGACAATTTCACAACCCTGGAGAGGAAAGCTACCGACAAACAGGGTAGCAAATTCATCCACTCTCCACTGACACCTAATTGGCACTTTGTGGTGAGATTGTGCCTGTATTCTGTTATCCCGTGTAATTGCAGACGTTTCTAATCTACCAGAAGAAATTACAGGCTCTTGCCTGACCCCCCCCCCCCCCCTGAATGCAAAATAAAGGGAGTGATGAGTGCTTTCGAGTGTGATTGAGATTTATTTGGCCGTCCATCCCCTTGCACGGCCACCTGAGCTGATCTGGGAGAGGAGGCATCTGGATGCACTTGTTCGGTCCTGCGTGAGCGGCTTGGCATCAGGTGTGAAGCATCTGCCCCTGCGGAGGGTAACTATGTGACGGTCTGTAAATGGTTAGACTGAAAATCTAGCAGCTCCACCGTTGGAGGAAAAGAAAAAAAAAAATTGAAAAATATGACGGAAAAAGTAATAAAATGATGGAGCGATAGCAATGAGAATATGAAATAAGATCAGATAAGTGAAGAAACTCTGTAGAAAGCATTTTATTCTGCATAATGACAACTCCGGATGTAAGAGAGTCCACCTTTTATAGGGAAATTGTACAGATTTTCTGGAGTTCCCGACATTAATAAAGCGTTTATTAGAATTCCTTAAAAAAAATGTAAAAATAAAATATTTTAAAAAGCGGTGCTTTGATCATTATTTTTATTTTTAGTTGGCCTTTTTTTCGTCCAGGGTTCTGAACCACAGACTTTACTGCATCAGTGGGCACTTTTTTCTTTCTTTTTCTCTCTCTCTCTCTCTCTTTTTTTTTGTCACAGGCACATTGCTATCCATTTCAGATCTCTATCAATTTCTCCTTATATTCATTTCGTCAGTGGTGTGTGTCGTAGTGCGCAGGAATGAACATCACTCAGTTTGCTCATCATTACATATTTGATTAATTTTCTCTGAATCGAAATGAGAGTGTGGATTCTGTTTCATCTGAATGTTTTTCTTGTGGCTACTGACATTAACATAACGTCAAAATACGAGCAAATGCAACGATACTCGCAGATTAATTATTTTCATGCTCTCACGGTTTTCCTTTCGCCTTATGACTTTTAGAATAAAATGAATAAAACATAAGTAATTTTACTGCTAAAGACATGCTTCCAAAAGAAACACGTATTAGAATTGAATCAGACTCTAATTCACTTACTGTATACCTACTATACATTTTAAAATCATAATGCAGACTAAATATATGTATAGTATATGTATGATGGACTGTAATGCCTGCTCAAACGTATGGTACTCAGCAGCCAAGAGCATGCATAGCACTGTAGAACTGGTGACGTACTTTTATAGCATGCATACTGTACATGACTATATGACTATACAGTATACCCTGCAACAGGTCACTGTCCTGCATTATAATATTAACATCTGCACAGTAGGAAGTAGGAACACCAATTAGTCTAATCCGTTGTAACCATAGCACCCGGAGGAAACTCCCAAACTACATGCACATAGAGATATATACTATATACATAGTGCTCAAAAAAATAAAGGGAACCCTTAGTCCCGGTTTGACTTGAACCATGTATACACATAGGAGAGGTGTTCAAGTCAAACTAGGACTAAGTGTTCATTTTATTTATATATATATATATATATATATATATATACACACACACACACATGGACAAAATTGTTGGTACCCTTCGGTCAATGAAAGAAAAACTCACAATGGTCACATTAATAACTTTAATCTGACAAAAGTAATAATTTTTAAAAATTCTGTGAATGTTAACCAATGAAAGTCAGACATTGCTTTTCAACCATGCTTCAACAGAATTATTTAAAAAAATAAACTCATGGAACAGGCCTGGACAAAAATGATACTGAAAATAATGTGACCAAAGGGACATGTTAATATTCATAATGGGGAAAATAATTATTTTATCCCCTGCAGATTTTGTAAATTTGCCAACTTACAAAGAATCGAAGGGTCTATAATTTTTATCAGAGGTTTATTTTGAAGGATAGAGACAGAATATCAACAAAGGATCCAGAAAAAGCGCATGATATAAATATTATAAATATTTGAAAAGATCGATGAAACTTAAATTTTCCCGACTGTGTGTGAGTAGGATATATATATATATATATATATATATATATATATATATATATATATATATATATAACAATATTATATATTATATAAAATATAATATAATTATTATAATTATAATAATAATTATTATAATAATAATAGTAATATATATATATATACACAATGATATAGTATATAGTATATATAATTGTGTAAAATATATATTATTATTATTATTATTATTATTATTATTATTATTATTGATTTTCATCAACCAATCAGATTCGAGCACTTATCCTAGGTGTGCTATAAGGTCCTGCAGTACATTCTGTCTTTAGTTATAATTACTGTATGTTGTTTTATAGATCGAATGATGAGCCGTGTTCTATTTAATCTTACTGTATCCGCAGCCCCTTTGTGATGGAAGTGTTTCAGTCAGGAACCTTAAAGGACCATATTCATGTCATTTTAAGAACTTTAAAGAATCCTGTTCGCCAAAGTTCATTTTGTTTTGCTTGGTGTTCTTAATGTTTAAATAGTGAGAGACCCTTATAATTTAATAATTGATTTTGCCTATGAATATTTAAAGTCATTTTGATTCATATTGGTGCAGGTTATTAATATTAGTATCATCTAGTAGGATAAAATAAAAAGCGAGGGAAGTTGATAGAGAGAGAGAGAGAGAGAGAGAGAGAGAGATATAAAGTTGATGCCATTTGTGATATTTCTGAGACAATGAGGACGCATTTCCATCATGGGAAAGCTTCAAATCATCACGCTGTTTAAAATGATTTCATTTTGATTGCCATCCTGATCGAGACCTCTTCTGGATTCCAGAAGCATCGTAACCTGCTGATAATTCAATTCCCTGTTCAAGTGTTGAAGAGCATGCATAATGCATGTGATCATGCAAAGAACACACAAACAGGTCAGTGGAGCCTGGTGGACCTGAGCGTGATGAATGTGTCTGGGAGAAGTTTCATCCTTTCACCCCCGCGTCTGTACAAGGGCTAAGAAGTTCTCCATTAGTGAGCTATTGATTTTGTTTATTTGCAACGATCAAATAAATGAAACACTTCAGCTCAGGCTGCTGTTCTTCAGGCTGCATGACACCGACTGGATACAAAGTCAACACCACCCTTCTTGATGCCCTTTAAATTAAGAAAGTGAAATATTAGTAAAAAAAAAAAAAAAAAGAATGAATAATAATATTGCATGCAATATTTATATATATATATTTTCCCTCCATAACAAAACATATGTCTACAATATGTAGAACAAAAAATACAAAAAGAAAATATAGTTGCAAGCAACGATGACGGGCCCAAGCACCCTGTGCCATAGATTAGAATTAGAGTCTGATTCTACCCTTACTTGAGTGTGTTAAGACCTCGAAAAAGCCACCTGAACCGAGTTGGCTCATTTGTTTTATCATAAATAGCTTGTTTAAGTTCGTTTAGGTTGTCTTGCATCTGTTGATTTAAACCTTAGTAAGTGTCAGTAAAGTTTAGTTCGTGTTTCCCGGTAATGAGTCGTGTTTTGGTTTGTTTCACATGAAGTATATTTGTTTGTTTGATTTCCCTGCTTTCTTTCTTTCTTTATCATTAAAGAAAAACATCATTCTCAACAACATCGAGACCTCTGCATCTCTGCCTCGCAAGCAGCACCAACACAGACGTGACAAAATAAATAAGAAAGAAGGATGTAAATATATCGCTTAAAAATACAGTACGCTACGCTCACCTTATTGTACTGTAATAATAAAGTTTGGGAGGAGGAGGGGGGTCGTTTATTCAAGGGGGCTCCAGGGTGGTCCAGCTACAGTACAGTAGGTATTGTCTACCTTTTGTATTGCTTCGGCTGATCCTGACCAACATTCTCCCGCTCCCGCTAGTCGCTCTCGACCCCTACAGGTGAGCGCTGGCCCATCGCTTGTTCCCCTCCTAAACAGACCCCCAACCCTAAGCAGGGAGAGCTTGTTTATTTGGGCAAAACAGCCGAGATAAGTTATATTTCGAGCTTAAATATATGGAGGATTGGTTTGTTTTATTGGAATTCAATATTAAACACCAAAAGTCAACAAACCTACAATATTAATATTTAGAGAAGCCTTTTTTGTTATGGGAAGAAAACAATGGCACCAAGTTTCTTCCTATTTCCTATATACAGTATAGTTAGATAAATAGATATGCATATACAGAATATGCCTTCTTATATGAATATGTTGTGATCTGGGGATGCTGTGAAATATTACTAATTTTCTATACGGTTATTCTGTACAGCGTTATGGGAGACATGGAGACTATCCAAAGTGCCTTCAGGCATGTCCTAGCATATTCCAACATCCTGACAACTTTTGTTCATTTGACACATGCCTTAATTCGTGATGCTTCACATAGACTTCATGTCTACTCCTACCCATGACCCTCCACATATAGTGTAGACACATCCCCCCCCCCCCCCCCCCCACACCCCTCCACCCCCCGCCATCAAACTGTTCCCTTCAGTATTAACTAAGGGCATCCAAGAGTGTTCCAACATGATAAAGTGAGATCTGTAAAAACATGATGTGCCGAGGTTGCATCGACAGTGCACCAGACCTCAAACCCCCCTTGGAAACCTTGGAAATGATTTGGAACACTGAATCTAAAGCCACTTCTCCCACCATCAGGGAGTAATTTGTGGCTGAAGAATCACAACTCCCAAGAGCCATGTTACAGAATCTAAAGTGAAACCTTCTCAGAAGCTGTTAGAGCATTAAAGCGGAGAGGGGGCTGCTCATAGATGGGAGTCGCAGTCAGGTGTCCACATACTTTTGGCCCGATAGTGTTGGCCCTGTTGTTTAACAGACTGATCTGATGTGTGTTAGTCTGTCATCGTGGTTGTGATTCTGAAAACTGCCATAAGTTGATAGTTGATTAGCTTTTCTTGAGTGCTATTGATATTCATTCCAATGATTGGTCAGGATGGTGACATGGTGGCACTATCGCCTTACACCTTCAGGGTTTGGATTCGATTCCCACCTGTGTGTGCATGGAGTTTGCATGTTCTCCCTGTGCGCGGGGAGTTTCCTCTCGGTACTACAGTTTCCTCCCACAGTCCAAAGACATGCAGATTAGGCTAAGTGGCGTTCCCAAAGTGTGAGTGTGTATGTGAGTGTGTCCGGCGATGGATTGGCACCCTGTCCAGGGTGTACCCCGCCTCGTGCCCTAAGTCTCCTGGGATAGGCTCCAGGCCCCCTGCGTCCCTGTATACAGGATAAAGCGGTATAGACGATACCGTGAGTGAGTGATTGGTCTGTCCAGGAGAACTCCTTAGCTAAAGTCTAAACGACTTTATTCAAGTGCACTTAATCCCATGAAATGTTACCCTTGCTCCATGAATTAAAGAAAAGAAATAGTCTGTACAAAACTCTCTAGGCTGGTTGACTTCTCGCTTTTCCTTCATTTGTCCTCAGTTTGTGCTCACTCGCGTCTTATTCATCTTTTCTCAATGCCCTTTCCTTTCCTTTGGTCCTTGCTTAAAATCGTTTTTTTCTCTCTCTTTTTTTCCCTTCTTTTGTCTTTCCCTATGGCTTGAAGGGGCAACAGAGATTTAAAAAAATAAAAAAAATAAAAAAAAAAAAGCACTGAAGCATCGACTGATGTTTCCCTAGCAGTGGTTTAACCAGATTTGTGGTTTGCAGATCTGAATTTATGCTTCACAAGACAGACCAGGGGCTGCGGGCGCGAGACACTGCACAACACAAACGAAACAGACAGTCAGAAAGAAAACAAGCGTTTCAGGAGCTATTGTGGTGTTCGCGCTTAACTGTCAAAGAAACATGAGGATGAGGCAACAAGGAAATAAGCACTGGATAGTACGCTTTTCATTTTAAATGTGCCATTTAATTCATTCTCCTTTATGACTGAAAGTAGTAAATGGTGCCAAAAAAAAAATGATAATGGTGGATGTGCTTTATTCCTAATGCACATTCAGTGAGTTTTTGACATATTACACCTTTTATCTCGAAATGTCAGAGCGATCAGCATCATCTGAGAACTGGGACAAAATGGTTGAGTTGGAGTATAATCACTGATAGCTCTTATTACTTTTCTCATTTCTGGTCATGACATATCCTGCATAAATAAAATGCTATCGGTGAGTCAAGGAGAAGTGCAGATCTTCTTCACCAGTCTTGCAACTGGATTTTTTTTTAACATTCAATTGAGTTTTATCGACATGTGGTGTTATGACAAACCTTGTCCATGAATGCAGTTTTAAAATAAATACATTTAAAAAATAATAATAAAAAGTGTTACATCTGCTGCCATTATCCCCCTAATGTTTCACAGAACTTGGCAAAAGAAGCTTGCAAGAGTTTCAGTTTTTTGACACTCAGAGGATGTCAGCAACACATCAGTGATTTACAAAAAAAGATCCAGTTCCAGTTCAACAAATCAAGGATGCTCAGAAACGAAGGATGAGGAGTGTACAGTAGACTCGTCTTTATTCCGTACCTGTGGCTACTAGTTAAACTGTAATGTACTAGTAATAAACTGCTCACTACTGTAGAAAAGGGAACAAAACAGATACCAGACAAGGAACAGAGAAGAGCCTGGAGCTTAAATAAGGCACATTATTAAACGTAAACTTCAAACACCTGACAACAATGAACATCAAGGTTTAGAAGGAAGTAAAACAGGACATTATATTTATGGCACTTGGCAGACGCCCTTATCCAAGGCAGCATACATTTATCTCATTACACATCTCAGCAGTTCGTTGAGGATTAGCTGGCTGGCTCAGGGGCCCAACAGCGATACCTTGATGGTGCTGGGGTTTAAACTCATGACCTGACCAATGACCATACACTAGTCCAATGTCAAGCACATTGGCCCGAACATCCTGCTTTACAGCATGGCTTCTGATCTGCCAACATTTGGTCAAGGGCACCCTCCCCCACTGTTTCCTATTGGTCATTCCAATACCAAGGCTGGAACACTGGGCACGAGAGCTTGGCATGGGGGACCGTGACAGAACCTGACGTGGGAACCGGGACTGGGCCTGGCATGGAAACGGGCACTTTGTCGGGACGTGGCATGAGTCCTGGGCCGTGGCTCAACCAGTGCTTAAGGTCGCTATGACTACAAGACATATCATGACTTTGGAAAACGTGGTACAATTCTAGTTCAACTGGACATAACTTTGACACAACAGGGTAAAACTCTGGACCAACAAACCATATTGTCACTGTGGATTAACAAGGCATGGTTAAGGTTTAAAAGGGCATAACTCATTTTTTACTCAACAGGGCAAAACTCTGAAACTGAATTGGCATCACAAAACTGAATTTTAACAGGGAGTGTGAGCTGAGCCGCCTGCTGTTCAATAGGGTGCAGATGGAATAATTTAGAGGAAGCCTGTCTGCTACATCCGATAAATGGTCTTTATGTCCTGTTAGGAATTGAGGGAACAGCGAGGACATGAGTGCAAATCCGACAACCATACAGTTCGAACTCTACTGGGCGCATAGTGCCTTCCAAACGACATGAAAAATACTCAAGCAACGTGGATAAATACTTTTACATACTGTATATATGTAAATATATCATGTAAGTCATCAATAAGAGACAGCACTGGAAATATTTTTACATTTGTAAGACTTACATGGATTTTTTATTTTACTTTGTTTACACTTTTCTTGTCTGACAAGTCAACTGACAAAGTGGCTTTATATTTTTATCTGCACATTTTATTTAAAACTAAATAAAACTAAATAAAACTAAATAAAAAAAAATAAAAAATATAAAAAATATCATCTTGTTAAGAGACTGGTGAAAAGTTGTACTCTAATCTGCCACTACAAACCAAAATATAACCACTTCACTTCTGCTTATTTACAAAGGTGGGTAGTAACGAGTTACATTTACTCCATTACATTTATTTGCGTAACTTTTTGAAAAAAAATTACTTCTATAAGTAGAAGTATGGCTTTTACTGCACCATACTTTTTACTTTTACTTGAGTAGATTTGTGAAGAAGAAACGCTACTCTTACTTCACTACATTCGGCTACACTCGACTCGTTACTTTTCTAACCGTTTATTATAGATCTACCGCACGACTGTTTCAGCAATCAGACGCAGCAACAATAATCACATGATTCTGTTTGACCAATCAGCCACAAAAACAGTAACCACATGTAGTCACATGACCACATACAAACTGGAAGCATTGCGGGAAAAATAAATCTTCAGCTGGCATCCCTTGGGCTAACCCTAGCAAGTCCCCCCCCCCCCCTCCGTTAAAACTGTTTCCGTTGTGTGTGAGTTTGTTTTGAAACTTAAAAAGCGAGGTGAGGGGAGGGAGGAGGAGTTTTAATTTGTTACATTTTTACTTTATACTGTATATTGTATACATTTTTTATGTAATTAATTTTTTTGGGCTGTGTTACAAATAATTTGAGTTTTCATTATTTCTTATGGGAAAATTCGATTTGGTTTACGAGTATTTTGGAATACAAGCCCGCTTCCGGAACGAATTATGCTCGTAATCCAAGGTTCCACTGTATACAGTATATATGTTATATTATGTCAAAAAATGTATAAATCGGACATTACGATTTAAAAAATCTTTGAAACAGTAACTTTGAAACAGTTACTCAGTACTTTGAATATCTTTTCACTGAATACTTTTTTACTCTTACTTGAGTCATATTTTGGACGACTACTTTTTACTTCTACTTGAGTAATATTATTTTGAAGTACATTTACTCTTACTTGAGCACATTTTTTGGCTACTCTACCCACCTCTGCTTATTTATGGGTTCCCGAGAGGCCAACAGAAACACATTTAGCCTGTCGTTGACTTATTGCTAGTTTGAATCCCGCCAAAGCATTCACATGGCTGGAAGCCAAGGGAACAGAATTGGCCGTGCCCCTAGGGTGGAAATGATGGCATACTCTCACTTACTTGTCAATTATAGCAAGACTTGCCAGTCGTGGGTGTCTCTGAGGTCGTGTATGCAGAAGATGGGAGACGGCACTTTTTTCCTGAGATGCTGAAACTGTTACTGGCTAAAGGGTGACAGGTAATTGCTGTCTCCAATCAGTCAGATACTGTAGGGTAGAGTTTGGCATAGGAGCGAATAGTTTTAGGTTAGACAAAAAAAAAAACAAAGGACAACAACAAACGTAAAGGATCTACAAGGTTAAAAATTGTCCTGAGCTTGTCAGACACTCCAGCAAGATGGAGTATAACACCATGGATAACTGTGATCTCTGGCATCTTCTTTTTCTCTCTGCTCTCTGTAATATCGCTTCTTTCTTTCACCTTCACTGCCGAGTCTCATGTAATTGAGAGCCAAAAGCTTCCAGCTACACTTCTTGTTAGACCCATGTAGCAAATCTGCGATTGTCTGTCCTCTTTTATATCCCAGATACCCTAATTTATGTACGCTTCATTTGCATACCGACTGTTCATTTAGACGCCTTGTCTAATTAAGACTTCTTATCTCCGAGATTGGCTCTTGACCCAGGATAACACGCTATATAGCTCACTGTCACTAATTTCTAATTAAAGATATTTTCTGTAAACTGATTCACAGCTGTGCATGGCTTCAGTGGTGTGTTTTTTTTCTGTTTTTTTTTTTTCATCAGTTCGAAGCTGTTTAAAAAGCAGGAGAGGTGTAGCCATGAACATTCTTCTGGAAAAACCAGACGGAATGGTTGGTTCAGATATAGGAAGGACATTTAGGTCATGATTAAAATCCAGGAGACACAATCCATCACTGAGCATATCACACAAGTGGACAGCCACATTCCTCTGGTGCCTTTTGTACAAAGACAAGCAAAGCAATGACCTGGAAACATTTACAGGCTCATTTATAGAATAAAAAAAAGTAACACGGTTGCATCCAGACACTTTCTGTATACCAGACAATCTGTCCAGCTGTGCAACTGATTGGATGTGTGTGTGTAGAGAGATACTTCTCACGCTGCGGTGGCACCATGTAGCAGTGGTCACATCGGATTGTCTGCAGACTGAAACAAAAGTCCGTGGGTGGTTGTAGGTCATTCAGCAGAGTGGAAATGTTATTTAAAGGGCTTCCCCACGTTCCTGAATTTGATCCTGAGTTGGTACGATGTTGAGATTACAGAAAACCATGGGGACATTTTTCAGGAAGGTCGTCAGAGTTTAGTAAGGTGCCGACTCAAGAATTTCCTCAAGAATATGGAAATGTGGTACCTGACTCAGAAAACACTGTAGCAGTTCATACGTTGAATTCAATTAAGTCTTCAACTGTATAGTACTTTAAATAATGGTCATTGCTCAAAGCAGCTGTACAGAAATAAAAACAAATATGGATATCAATTAGAAAAGGAAAAAGAAAGGTGCAAGGACTCCCTGCGATGACAAGAGGAAAGAACCTTGAGAGGAACCGAAAAGGAAACCCATTCAAATTTTGGTGGAATCAGACCAATTAATCGATTCCTGCTATACAAAATCTGTGTGCTAGAAGGTTGAAGGTTAAGTGTAACCGGAAAGGTGTTCAAGTTGAAATAAAGTCCACTTTTACTGATGGAGCCTCAGGTACAAAACTAATGAGTGGCTGTAGTCACAAGCCATCAGAGAAAAACTGACATAAGCCTGATCCAAGAGCATTTTCATGGTTGTCTGTCATCACATCCCCAGGCAGAGCAACCAGAAGTCGGATACCAGGATGTGTCAGACAGGTCTGATCCCTGGTAAATTAGTTATTTGAAGGTGATTTGAAGGTTACCAATGTGCAACATTTCCCCAAGTTTAAAAAAGTAGGCTTCTTTGGAGACAGTCTCCACCAAATAATGTTAATATGTACTTAGGAATTACCTAGGAATCTGTGCCAAACTCTGAAACGATCAAGCATCAAGAACGTTTCAGCTAACTGTTGGAAAGTGTCTCCTACACTTGGGGAAAGGTAGGCTTCTTTGGAGACCGTCTCCACCAAATCATCCATCGGTTGGAGAAGTGTGTCGCCTCATGTGGAGTAAATGTAAAGCCAATATTCTTTTTCCATACATTATTTTTCCTTAGCAATAATAACAATTTAATGACCGCCACTTGTCTTTTATCCATGGATAAAATGTCTAAATCCAACTAAACTAGTCTACTTTACTAGATAATAAATCCGTAGTGTCGGAGATGCTCTGCAACAGTTAGCTGGAAAGTTCTTGACGCTTGATCGTTTCAGATTTCGGCACAGATTGTCGTGGACTCCTAGGTAATTCCTGAGTACATATTAACATTTTGTAGCTAATTCGTAGGCAATTTGTATGTGATTAGCGTACGTGACAACCAATAGAAAAAACATTTGAAAAACATTTCATTCGGGGCAGTTAGGCAAAAAGTCTGGGAACGTGGGAGAGGCGGCTTAATTAGCAATTTTTGTACAAATTTTGGTAAAAATGTGGCAAATAGTGCGGGGGAATGTCTCATGGGAGCAGAAATAAATAGCACACTGAGGTAGGACACAACCTTTCGTTGTAACATGTTAGATTACAAATCGGAAGATAAGGAGAAGCTAATTTGCGGGTCGCTTAGGTGAACTCGGTACAAATCGCCACAGTCAAGCACTACTAGGAGCAATCTTAAGCGATATAATAATTGTATCGTCGCTACACTGCTCTGTATAACGTGTATACCAATTATATCATACAATACCGCCTTACCTGCTGCCAACCTTCAACATTTAACACCAGAGTATGTTAGTAAGGTACAGAACATCACTAAGAAATAAAAGTGAGCTCATTAATCTTTTGTGTTTATTGTATTTAGCCAAAAATAATCACGCATCACTTTTAAAATAGAACGGATCGCTTAAAAATATTCAGTAGTCCTACAGCAAAGTGTCAAAGCAACAAAGTTAACGGTAATGATAATTAGAAAGAGAAACTAGTCAGCGCCTAAAATATATATATATATATATATATATTTTTTTTTTTTTTACAGTTTAATGGCCATTACTGCACAATCACCTAAAAATCCGCCGTCCAGCTGAGTTGTCGCAATTGCTGCTGCCTGCAAGGAACGAAAGCATTAAGCCATTTAACCACAGAGACTGCACAGCTGGTTATTATGCCCCGACTTTGCATATAGCTGGAATTGTACAAATGCAAATTTTCTAGTCTTTTTTTTTTTTTTTTAACTATTAGTTCCGCATGAATAAACTGTTAAATTTTTTTCTTTCCTTTTTTTTTTTTTTCTTTCTTTTTTTCCAAATGCTAAATCACGAGCTGGGAAAGATCAGTACCGCACGAGCCTAATTGGAAGTGAAAGCCTTTTTTGCTCCGTACATCCTCTCCCATTTAAGTGACTTGGCATTTTTCCGAGCGGATTCACTCCTGCATTAATCTTGTCCTCTCAGATTTTTCCTGTCAGTGGTTTGTTAGTTTGTGTGCCTGAGACTGATCTTAGCATCATGCTCACTTAGCATTATAGCCAGTCTTTCCTTTCATAGTGGACATTCGTCAGCGAGAGAGTGCACAGCCTGGTGAGAGCATCATTCCCCCGGGAGGGGGGGGGGGGGGCATGGGGGGGGGGGGCACAGCATCGCCTCGGTGGCTGTCAGGAAAAGTACAGCGAGTCTATGAATCCTGGTATTTGCATCAGCCTCTTGACAGGCGGTGACTGATGCAAGCTGACACGCTCCAGCTATGGCTTTGACAGCAGAATTGCAGTAGCTCTGTGTGCTGGATTTTAATTATCACTCTGCAGTCCCTGTTAACTTTGATCACCAATTTCAACAGCTTGCATGGACGAGCTTGCACTAGCGCTGCTGTGTATCGCCGCCGTATCAGGATGGAATTCGTCATTTTCCTGCATTGTTGCTGCTTTTACGGTGTGGGAGAAGACGGATCGGCTGTTGCTGTGCGCGGATGCTAAGCACGACTCCATGTGAAAGGAAAGACGGGAGAAAAGAAACGATAAAAAAAAATGTAAAAATAAAAGGATTTCTACCTGACCAAGGCGAGGGTTAAATGCGAATCGCTTCCTTTTGTAAGAGCTGGTCCGAGAGAGTGTCTCATGTGGACCAATCTGGCATTAATTCAGCTGTCAATATCACCTTAATCACTGAAGTGCTGGCACTTAGATGGCATTTTCTCTCTGTCTGCGGCAAAATTACAAATGAACTCAGACCTCTGGGCTTCCTCTTGCATAATATTGGCCGTGGCCCAGTAGGCAGAGCAACGGGGAGGAGACCAAAGTGAATGAAAGACAATAGATTTACAAAGCGAATACCCCGAGGAAGAATTACATTGTACTGCTAAGTGTGTAAGTCTGAGATTGGTGTCATAAGAGGTCAGAAAAATGTAGTCAATAAACCATTAACCAGAAGCTTTGCATATATTCCGGTTTGACGTCAATGGGGTTTTAAGTGCAGTTGTGCAAAACTAATGAGTCCATAATTGGACAATGACTTTGTAGGTCTTGTGCATTGCTCTTTCTTGGTATGTAATAGACATAAAGTCTAGAACTTTAGCTTTTAGCTCCAGAATAACAGCTGTCCTGCAGAGTATATTCCATCATCACCATCATCGTTGCTTAGAATCCTTTATACAGGGTCGCGGGGGGCCTGGAGCCTATCCCAGGAGACTTAGGGCACAAGCCGGGGTGCCAATCTATTGCAGGGCACACACACTCAATTTGGGAACACCATTTAGCCTAATGTGCATGAGGAAACCGAAGTACCTGGAGGAAACCCACCGAGCACGGGGAGAACTTGCAAACTCCATGCCCACTGACCACGAGGTGGGAGTCGAACCCGGAACTTGTAGGTGCGAGTTGACAGTGCTAACCACTAAGCCACCATACCGCCATATGAGAATATTCCATTGTACTACAAATCAGTTAGCTCTAGCGTGTGCAATCCAATCACAAAGGGGTGGTGTGAGAGAAGTTTTTGTTATGTTTGTTTATTTATTTATTAGTTGTTGTTGGTCTTTCGGCTCCTCCCGGCAAAGGGTCACGACAGTGGACCATTCGATCTGCACAGGTTTTTTGACGGATGCCCTCCCTGACGCAACCCTCCAGTTTTATCTAGGCTTGGGACCGGTGCTGCATCCAAGGGCTGGGGTTTTGGGCACTGGGTGGAAATCGAACCCGGGCCTTCCACATGGCGGGCGAGAAACCTACCACTGAGCTACCAATGCCATATTTATTTATTTATTTATTTATTTTATTCTATTTTTTTTTTCCAACCAAGCAGAAGCAACACCTGATTATTGATTGATAACCAAAATCAACTGATTAAACAGCTCCTGCTCCTGTCTCCTGCTTGGTTGACCACATCTGTCCTTGACAGATTAGGGTGAAAACTCCTGAGATAGTCAGTATGGGAACTCAAGAGTCTTATTCTTTTCTGTCTCTTGGCTGTTCCCTTTCAGGGGTCGCCACAGCGAATCATCTGCCTCCATCTAACCCTATCCTCTGCATCCTCTTCTTTCACCCCAGCTAATCTCTCACTGCCTATGGACACGCCTTCCTCCTCTCCTTCTTCGACCAACAGTAGCCCAATTTCCATCAGCACCCTGTAGGTCAACAGCACCGGTGGCGGTCGTTGTTAACCCGGGCCAAATTCAAAATTCAAGAGTGTCTATGCAAAATAAATTAAAAAAAAATAAATAAATAAATAAAAATGGCTGTAAAATTGAAAAACAAAAACAAATAAATGTAATTCAAAGTTTGATTCAGATTGGTGTAAGGAGCATGCCTGGTATAAGTGAAGGCCAGGAACATACAGGTCCTACAACATACAATTATGTCCTGTACAACCCAGCAATTTGGTAACAGTTTGGGGTAGAACCACATCCAGGTTTAATGGTTAGGTGTGCACAAACTTTTGTCCATACAGTCAGAAACAAACCAACTCTCAAGGGACAAAGCCAGGAGAGAAGAGCTATTTTTGTTGAGACAACTTAAAAGTACAAAGAGATCTAAAGTACTGTAGTACATTTACTGCCGGATGCAGAGCATGCGTACTGTACGTGCTGAGTTTATGATCCCGAGTGTTGATTTGTTATGAGTGATTTATACGTGCATTCAAATTAACGTTACGGATTTGAATACTCCTATCAGAGTAATCGATGAGCGAGAAAACACTGAACTGCATGCAGGAAACTCACAAGGCTCATTAAAAGCCAATAATAATATTGTTTTTGTTGTTGTTTGTTCAGCTGCTCCCGTTAACGAGTTGTCACGGCAGACCTTCCGATCCAAGCCTTTGACTTGGCACGGGTTTTTTACGCCTGACACAACCCTCAAATTATATTCTGGGCTTGAGTCTGACTCTGAGGATGCCATGCATGGATGGAAATCAAACCTGGGCTTTTCCTGAGAAGCGTTATACCAAGCCAAGCTTAGAGTTTTAATTATATTAACTGCGTACTCAAAACTTTGTAAGTTTATGTAAATGAATATGTATATTACTTTTTAAGGAGCATATCACAGAGCAAAGCACTGAGTGGTTTGTCCAGCCCTTAGCCGCCTACTGGGATCGGTTGTCAGTGTTGTAAATAACCTTGGCTGCACTATCTGCATCGTGTAGACCGATTCATTGTCTTTATCAGTCCATTCGGAGGAGGTTAAGGCGGAAATGCGCCATTGTGTCCGAACTGCGTGTGAATTACTCTGGAGTAGCGGCAATCAGACGCGGCGATTTATAGTTGCATTCAGACTTTCTTTAGATAACATCGGCATTAAATTGGTGCACATTCTGCTTCAGTAAAAGGAGCCAGTAAATGGCTTGTACTTTCTGAACATTCAATTGTGATTCAATTATTCAGATAAGTCACACTGTAAATCCTGAGGATATTTCTGCCTTCTTATTTGTGCAGGCAATGCATATACGTACTGTAGCAAGCTTTTTTTCTTCTGGACACGTGAAACAGAGGTTGAACGGAACTAAGTGCTAAATTTACTTTCTTACCAAACTTAAGTACATATTTAATGTATTCGTTTTATTTGTGGATTTTACTTTTAGTCTTTTTTTTTTTTTTACTTTTACTCAACTACCTCTTATAAGAAAGATCTATACTTTCTACTTCACTACATTCCTGCACAGCGTCACGTTACATGACCAGAGTGGTGTGTGTGTGTGTGTGTGTGTGTGTGTGTGTGTGTGTGTGTGTGTGTGTGTGTGTGTGTGTGTGTGTGTGTGACTTAAAGGCTATTGATTAAAGGCTATCTAGTGTTTTGATTGAACTGTTGATACGTACTGTAAGTAAATTTAGGTAAATTATAAGTAATTCTTTTTTTTACTTTTAACCAAGTACAACTATAAATGGAGCATTTATACTTTTACTTAAATAAAATTTGACCTACGGTATCTCTACTTTTACTCAAGTAAAGGATTTGTTTTCTTCGCCCACCATTGCTGTCAGATAATTTAAGTGAAGAAACGCGACATCACAACTTGTCAGAACGGATCAGTCACTGATCAAACACATTAGAGGTAGAAATAATAGTTCAAGGACACTGAAGTACTTTTATTTTTCCTGTTTTTTTTTTTTTTTTTTCCAATGGTGTGAAGCATTGCAGAGGTCTGTGTGAAGGTACAACAGCACCTTGATTGCAGCTCAGTCTCCCTGCAAGCCAGGCTGAAAGGATTGTTTAGTGCGGGGCACTTCTCACTATACAGGTGTAAATAAATGGCGAAATCTTGCTCTGTGCTCTGGCAGCAAACACCTACAGTATCGATTGCCTTAGGCACTGCCCTTGCAGAAGGTTATTTCACAGAGAATTAGGCACTGAATCCTGAAAACCACCTACTTGGTACGGCTCCAGGAAGGGCAGCCTTCTATCGGCCCACTGACACCGAACCGAGTGCACCGTCCATGGTATGCAAAATTCTGATACTCGCATCTTCTGCCTTTTTTTCTTTCTTTTTTTTTAGTATGCCATTTAGGGTGCTTTAACATACACAGTACGAATGCATTTGAATCGATCCCTGGCTTGCGTGCGAATGAGATCAAAACCGGCCAAGAAGACACGGTTTGGTTCTGCTTACGGTACATGCAAACTTTAACATGCTTCGATTGCAATGGAAAAAGCGAGAAAAACAGAACTTTTGATAAGTGTAGAAAACAATTCTTTGAACCAAAATGGGCCCAAATGCATGTGTTCTATACATTTTTAGTGAATAAAAAAAAAGAAAATAATATGAAACAAACAACCATGTAAACGTTATACAGTAGAATGCTTTTCAATCACAAGTATGCAGCTCGATTTCCAGCCATGACTAATTAAGTAACTTGCAAATGTCTGAGAAGGTTGATCAGATTGTTACGGCAATATGTTCCCACTTATTGTGTTTGTACACGGGCAACTGATGCACAGCCACAAGAGGGAATAGAGCATGTGTTATTAGGATTACACTCTGGACTGTGTGATATTGCATGAAAATTGTATTTAGCTAGAAATGGTAATTGTGCAAATAGAACAATATTGAAGGGACCAAACTGCGGGTCGTATTTGTCCAAAATGCACAGAACAGATTTCTTTGGTTTACTCCTAGTGATTAGGTCAAAGGGTCCAACAGACATGAGTCTGAGTCTTGAGATGTTTTCCGTTCTAACTTGAACATTCTTTTTGGGAAGTAACCTCAAATAACTGTAATTATGGTGTTGACCAAGATTTATATTTTTAATCAGTTATTAAGAAGTCTGGTTAGTTAAAAAGGATTTGACTTTTTTTAGTTTCGGTCTTGGTCCTGCTTGTACGGTATGTGGACTCATTATTGACTTGCCCTTGACACCAACAAGACTCTGTGTTGACTTGATCTTGGCGAGACCTAGTCTTGGTCTTGGTTTTGTCTTCTACTTGAACATGACAACCCTAAGAATAAAGAATTCACTCACTCACCATCTGTACCTCTTAATCCTGTATTCAGGGTCACGGGGGTCTGGAGCCTATCCCAGGAGACTTAAGGCTACACCCTGGACAGGGTGCCAATCCATCGCAGGACACAAACACATACACTCAATCACACACATTTACAGTACACACTACGGCCAATTTTGGAAGATAACCGGAGTACCCGGTTAACCGGTAACCCAACAAGGAGAACACCATGCACACAGAGACGGAAATCGGACCCAGGTACAACTCGACAGTGCTGACCACTACACCTGAGGAATTCACATTTTCTTTTACCATCATTAATTTCACTATCCTTTTATATCTGTGTACAGTATATGGTATATCTGTTGAAAAACTGTGTAAACTGTTTTAAGAAAATGAAGGATCCCAGCCATCACAGTTGTGCAGTGGTTTGACTGTCGCCTCGCACCTTCAGAATCGGGGTTCGATTCCCCCCGTTGGGGTCTGGGCGTGCATGCAGTTTACTTGTTCTCCCCGTGCTTGGTGGGTTTCTTCTGGATACTTGGGGGTTTTCTCCCACAGTCCAAAGGCTAAGTTGTTTTCCCAAATTGGCCGTAGTGTGTGAATGTTGACTGAAGGTTATACTACAGTCGTAAAAATGGGAAGAAATACAATGGTCACCACTGGCCTCCATGGAGCCTATTTGGGATGGATAGATAGATAGATAGATAGATAGATAGATAGATAGATAGATAGATAGATGAAATGAAAAGATGAATATGCTATGAGCTGAGTGCTGCCTTTTGAAAATGCTCAGTTAAAATGCTTTATCACAGCATTAAAATATATACTTTATATGCATTTTATATATAAAAAATCCAAGATATCCAGTGCATTACTTTATGCCATCATCAGCTACATATCTGGTGAGTTTCATTGTTCTCCTGGTAATTATGACTTGGGGCAGGCTGTCACACACCAATTCAGACGCAGAGGCATGACTGAAATAAAATCTTCAGCAATTCTCTTAAGTATACCTACATGGAAATCGTCTGTGAAGTTGTTCCAAGCGTCTTGGAGAACTTGCAACAGTTCTGTTGCCAGCGCTGTCTCTCACTCGCTTCTGCCTCTTCACGTCCCAGACAACCTTGATAATGTTTACTGAAGAAAAAAAAAAAAAAAAAAAAATTGAATTCTTTTACATAGATTGCCTGAAAATCTTCTGACATACACAGATTGGTGTGTTGTTAAGTGTTTATTCGGTTTATACCACAGCGGTTTGAAAAAAAACACAACAACAACACATGTATCAAGTGTGTGTAGTTAAATGTAATTAGTTGCTTCCCCTTATGACTTACAACATGTTAAGAGCAATACACAAGAATTTCCTCAGCATCTGTTTTTTTCCCCTAATGTTTTTTTCTTTAATGAAGCTCCCAAATGTCAGAGATGAGGAATAAATCTGGGTTCATTGTGCGCACGGACACGAAAAAAAAAAAAAAAAGTTACATGAAACCCAAAACACCACAAAAGGAACATAAACTAAACTTACAATAGATAGATAGTTAGATGAATAGATGGATGGATGAATGGCTGGATAGACAGAGTATTGATCCCGAAGGAAATTCCAGATTCCAGATGTTCTATTGGAAGAGACACATTAACCAGAGTCGTCTTTGAAACGTTATCAGTGAGCAAGAGTCATCTGCACCAAAGACAAACTTGCACAGAGAAACAATGAACTTAAATAATGCTAATCGGAAGATGAGCAACATGAACAGGAAGTCAGTAGGAACCAATGTCAACTGGAAGGTCGTATGAAAAAGAGAAGACCGAGTGGCGCGTTGGCGCCTTAGAAAAATGTCATGACCAAAACCCAGCATGCCATGTAACAGAGAACATGCAAAAAAACACCCTTACTGAGAGTTACTGTACAAACCCCTGAAACTGGAGTCTCCTTTCGTGAATCCAACCATGGCCAAAGATTCTGAGAATGACACAAATATAAATTTTTACAAAGTCTGCTGCTTCAGTGATTGTAGATCTTTTTTTTTTCAGATGTTACTCTGGTATACGGAAGTATAAGTACAAGCATTTCACAAGTGTCAAAGGCTTTTACTGACAGCTCATTCTTGTGTAATCAATGCTTGGAGAATTTGTGATGTTTTTGTTTGAGGATCGACCACAAGTACTCAATAAGAGTAAAGTCTGGGGAGTTTCCTGGCCATGGATCCAAAATTTTGATGTTTCGTTCCCTGAGACACTCAGTTATCACACAGAGTTTCATCTCCTCATGTTCATCACCAAACTGTTCTTGGATGATTGGGAGAAGCTCACTACCATGGCTGAGAAGCTACACCACACATGAATGGCCTCAGGATGCTTTACTGTTGGCATGACACAGGACTGATGGTACAGTAACGCTCACCTTCATGCATTACAAGAAGGGCAGCAAAGAAGCCACTTCTCACCAGGAAGAACATCAGGGACAGACTGATATCCTGCAAAAGGTACAGGAGTGTAGTAAAGCCATTATTATTATTTTTTTTTGATGAATCCCTTTTATGATTGTTTGCGGCATCCGGAAAGAAAAAGGTGAGCGCTACCATCAGTCCTGTGTCATTTGGCCACGGCTGTATTAAGCAAATGTTTAATGCAAATGTGTATTAAACAACAAGCTTTACCATTTTTTCCTCATTAAATGAAACATGGTTAAACTTTGCTTAGTATTAGTCTTCAATTATTGCAGTACAAATATCTATACTGTCAAGTTACTCATGCCTGAAAAAAATCAAATAAAAAAATCTGACCAATCAGAATCGAGAATGCAACAAACACTTTGGTATAAAGTAGGACGAACAGCAGGCTCGCCAGCGTTATATAACGATTTCCAAGTTCTCTGCAGCTCAACAGGGAATTTGTTTCTGAAGATGTGTGTAGCACATAGAATTTCTATAAGTGATTTACAAAATGTCAGCGGGCACCGCCGGAAATATTTTGAAATCCTTTCCCCATGTCGATGGTTCTCGATGTCTTTATCTACGGTGCGTATGTGACGGGACCTCGAGCAGTATCAGTGATTAATTACTCATGGTGATTTTATTTCCACTCCATTTCTAGGGTTCTTCATCATTACTGTAGGATAGATGAAATACAAAATCGCACAAATGTTTAATAAACGAGGCTCCTGCATCAGCAAGTCAGGATCAACATCACTGCTTCAAGATCATACCGCATTGCGTGTTGCTCTTAATGGTTTTCAGCAGATACTGTATAAGAAGTAAAAGAACTAATGATGATTCGAGCTTGGATTTGCTCAACATTTGCACAGCTGGTCACTTCATTTGACGCCATGAAGAACTAGTTTTGCAGTGACAATGGTGGTGCTCTTTTTTTTGTGGTTTCCGAAGCTCTTCGGGGGCCGGGGAGCCTTTGCGCTGATGATTGGCATGATTTATTAGCTATTGCTATGGTGACATGGCATACACACACATAAGGTGCGGGAGGTTGAAAGAAAGAGAGGCTTGAGGTCAAAGCTGCAGTTTAGATTTATGGAGTGCCGCTTCACTGTTTAAAGCCTTGCTGTATTGCATTAAACCCTCCGATTATGGGGAAGCAGGGAGGCGTATCGCTAAATCACGTCCACTTTCATACAGCGCTGGCATTTTATTGATGGATGGTGTTTGTTCCTTCGTGTTCTGAATGCTACAGCCAGGCAGCTCGCTCCAGTGTCATGCATTAAGTGCATTAAATCTTTGGGCAAATCTTTTTACAAAAAAAAAATAATAATAATATGTGTTCAGCTGTGTTGTTTATAATGTCAGGGGATTTTTATTTATTTATTTTTTTGTATAACCTGATTTTAGTACCGCATTGTATTACGGGATTGGAGGTTTAGTCACAGCGCATTAGTGTAGCAATATGTACTTATGGATAACGCATAAATCTAAGATGCACACTTTCATGCCTGAGGTTGAAATGCATTTGCACACTTTCGATTTTCTCGACTCTGAAACATAAGCAGGCATATGACTGGTTACGCAAGATCGTGCAGAATTCTAGATTGTGTGTTTACATCTCTGCTTTAGGATGGCATACTGTATGCATTAGTTTGAGTTGCCCACAAACCTAATTTACTAGGCTGAAAAGTGTTAACTAAGCTATGGCGCACACGGTTTATGCAACAACAATGCAGGCTAAGCAAGAAAAAAGTGCCGGCAGGACTATAAAAGTAAGGGGGGGGGGAAAAATTTTTGATAAATGCTGTTAGTCCTTAACAAAGCAGGGATTCTAATAAAATGGACAAAATGCATCCAGTACTCTGAACCAGATGTGGCAGGTAACTAAGTACATTTACTTTTTCATCGTACTTATGTACTTATATTCATATTTCAGATATTTGTACTTCATTCAAGTAGATTTATTAGTAGATACCATTTACATTTACTCAGCTACATCCTTCAACAAATACCTACACATCTACTTCAGAGAGCGAGCGAGCGAGCGAGCGAGAGAGAGAGAGATGTTTTACTGCGACTTAAATAATATTCTAAGCTAATACAATAGTAATACATTTGATACTTACGTACAATAATAATAATACATGTGATACTTAAGGAAGTTTACATAGTTTTGTACATTTTCTCAAGTAGAATTGTAAATGTAGACTTTTACTTGAGTAAAAATCTGACTTCTCTCTACTGCAAATCTACAGTTGATCCAAGCTAACTGATGTAGCCAGCCAATGCACTTCATTTAAAATCTTGCTAACATACACCCTGCTGAAAAATCCAGCATAGACCAGCATGATTTATATGCTGGTTAATTCTGGTTAGTGCTGGTCTGATGCAGGTTTAGCTGGTAAACCAGCATAACTTATGGAAGACCAGCAGATCTACGCTGATGAAACCTTACCACCAGCATTGGTCTTGCTAGTTAGTGCTGGTCTGGTGCTGGTTTAGCTTGTGAACCAGCATAACCGATGGAAGACCAGCATGTCTGCTGAAAAATCCAGCATAGGGCCAGCATGATTTATATGCTGGGCCACCGGCAAGGTTTTGGTAGTTAAAATTGGTTTAACTGAACCAGCAGAGACCATCATAGCTGGTCACCAGCTTGATTAGCAACTATACCAGCAGGGTTACCACTATACCAGCACCAGCACCAGCATTATGGGGTCAGCTGTTCCGGCGATGGGACCACTTGCATGTTTTATGGTAACCGTGAAAAAAACTTAAAATGCTCCATCATTTTTAACCATACACATACGAGTAATGCATCGATTTATGTCTTTATTGTGCTTTTGTAAAATAAAGAAAATAAACAGGGTGCGTTTTCTGCCGTCTCAGTCTCTTCGAAAATCTTTTTGAAACATGTCACTAAAATGAACTAAAATGAACACACATGTCCATATATCTATATATCTATACATATACAGGGTGGGCCATTTATATGGATACACCTTAATAAAATGGGAATGGTTGGTGATATCTTGCATTGAGATTTCAATGCAAGACACCCTACGAGACCACCCATCTCCCATGCTAAGGTTAGCAAACTGTTTGCTAAGTTTCATGAAACTGGTTCAGTGTTGGATTTGCCAAAATGTGGACGCATGAAAACTGTCACTAATGAACAAACATCAGTGTCTGTCCTAGCTTCATTTAGCAAGAGCCCACAGCGTAGCACTCGCCGCATGTCACTGGAGAGTGGCATTAGTCGAACATCCCTCCGGCGGATATTAGCTACTCACAAATGGCACCCTTACAAACTCCAGCTACTGCAGCATCTCAACGAGGATGACCCAGATCGGCGCACACAATTTGCAGAATGGGCAAAACAAAAATTGGAACAAGACCCTCAGTTCACGCAGAAGATTTTGTTCAGTGATGAGGCAAACTTTTATGTGAATGGTGAAGTTAACAAACAAAACCACCGCTATTGGTCTGACACTAACCCACATTGGATAGATCCCTCCAAGACTGTTGGAACAAAAAAAGTGATGGTATGGTGTTGTATATGGGGTACAAAGATAGTGGGGCAATTCTTCATCAATGGAAACCTCAAGGCCACTGGATATTTGAAATTGCTACATGATGATGTGTTTCCCTCTTTATGCACCGAAGCTGGCACGTTCCCTGAGTTTTTCCAGCAAGATGGTGCACCACCACATTATGGGTGTCAGGTCCGAGCATTCCTAGATGAATAGTTTCCTGAAAAGTGGATTGGTCGTCGTGGGCCAGTTGAATGGCCCCCAAGGTCTCCCGATCTGACCTCCTTAGACTTTTATCTTTGGGGTCATCTGAAGGCAATTGTCTATGGTGTGAAGATACGAGATGTGCAGCACCTGAAACTACGGATACTGGAAGCCTGTGCTGGCATTTCTCCTGCGGTGTTGCTATCAGTGTGTGAAGAGTGGGAGAAGAGGGTTGCATTGACAATCCATCACAATGGGCAGCACACTGAACACATTTTATAAGTGGTCAGAAACTTGTAAATAACTCATGTAATAATAAAGTTATGTTAAAACCAAGCACACCATTGTTTTCCTTGTGAAATTCCCAATAAGTTTGATGTCTCACATGACCCTCTTCCTATTGAAAAAACAAAAGTTGGATCCAAGATGGCCGACTTCTAAATGGCCACCATGGTCACCACCCATCTTGACAAGTTTGCCCCCTCACATATACTAATGTGCCACAAACAGGATGTTAATATCACCAACCATTCCCATTTTATTAAGGTGTATCCATATAAATGGCCCACCCTGTATATCTATAGAAAGCTTAAAGTGTCTACTTTTAAATGTAGCAAGCTTAATAAAAAAATTTCTCAGTTTATGTAATCCATATGAAGCTAAGGAGAGATACAGTCTTTCTGCCACACTTTATTCACTGATAATGACCTGAGACAGGACACGCCCACACGCTGTTCACAGGGAAACAGTCAGGGTAATCTACATACAAGGGCACGCCCCCCCAAAACACACACACACACACACACACACACACAGTAGACCCGATGATTTTCCTGCGCGTGTGGAAGATGTTAGGCGCTGTACAGGTTTCTGGAGCTCTACAGAATGTTCTGGACAGTGGGCGGAGTTTAGATTTACCTCAGCACAACACTGAGACTTAAACAGAGAACGAAGGAGGAGAATACAGCAAGCTGTTACCATGGGTAAGTTATTAAATCATATATAATCCTTATTCTGATAATATAAAACTAATATTAATTAATTTTTCCTCATTTTCTCAGAAGCTTTTGCCAGTTTATGTGAAACGTTGTCATTTAATGTCACTTGCATGGTTTGGTTAGCATGTAGATAACACTGCTAAATCATGCTAACATACTGCCTCATTTAGCTTACCACAGACAGGTTAGCTCACAGTGGCTAAGCTAATGCCTTACAGTATGTAGATTACAGATGGTTGTCAGTATCAGCTGTGGTGTAAATGTTTATAATATATTTCACCCCGTTTTGGATAGCTTCATGTTATGGATAGCTATTTGGTTAATGTTATTTAGAACAAACACTTTAGCTCCCATTGCCTAAAATACTGCCTTATGTAGGTTACAGATGTTTGTGATATTAAGGTGTAAATGTAAATCGTAATGCGAAAAAAAAAATTATAAATCGTTGTATAACATTGCAAGAGTTTGTGTTGTCTTTATGCATGGTCAATAGTTATTGATGATTATTGACAGTAATTGTATTATCCTCATGCTTATGTTTCTTTTTCCTTCTTGATAAACAGTTGTGACTATGAAAATGATCAGCCAACTGTTTTATAGAGACCAAATGCAAACAAGCAGGAAAGATGCAGACGGACCATCACTATGTCATGGGAACCTCGACCACGACTGGGGTCTGTATTCGGGATGGATCTCTTGTATTTTTTTTAAGCGGTTGACCACACGATAAGGCTTCACCTGTGACTGCATACAACCAGCACATGGACTGACCTCTGCTGACCACAGGGTCTGTGTGAATTGCAAATCAGTTTATGGTAAGCAGCCATAAACACCATGGAAATGCCAGGTATGCGATGTTCACTTGTGTTTTGACTTAAGATGCATGACTGTGTATAGGGTTAAAAGTGGGCTTTTACAAACCTAACACCCTTTCTTCATAGTGCACTGTTCCTGTTCCCACTGTTTTACCCTGAATGTCTGTTTGCATGGTCATATTTACAGAAATATGTCAGAAATGTGCCTTCTGGGTATAGGATCATCTGTGTCCCTCTTCCCTCAATCCTGGACATTTACTTTGCACTAGGAGAAAGAGGTGACATTTATATGTTCATAAGTAAGGTTGCATTTATATGTTCATAAGTAAGAAAAGTTACACAAATGTCAGGACATGTCAGAACTACGTCCATAAACCTACAGACTCCTAAATAAAGAGTGAGGGCCAAGCTCACTCATTTACACTCCTGTGGTGTGAATGTAACTGTGTGAAAGTGTCCCTGAGAGATTGGTCTCATGTCTTTTTTTTTGTTATAATTTTTATTTTTTCATTTTTTTTATCAAAACCTATTTGCTGTTCATTGTTAAATCATCATATTGTTACAAATGCATATTATTATTTATGCATATTGTATATATTGATACATATTACACAATGTTAATATTGTTTGTGTTGGCCAATAAAGCTGATTTTATACTGGTTCTGTTTTATATTTTACATATTGGATGACGCTCTTCCATGTATTCTGACTTTTATACCATACCAACATTAGATGGGGTGCTGAACAGTATAGTATCACGGCACTGTAATACTGGTCACCAGCATGCCAGCAAAATGTATGCTGGTATGCTGTGGACCAGCATCAGTAAAGTGACCAGCATACCAGCACCAAAACACAACATATGCTGATATAATGTTAACCAGTTTCTAAGTAGCCTTGCTTACCAAAGGGTTTCTAATGGCCACACAGCTGTTTAGTCTCAATCCTGTGAGTTCTCATCACAGTGTGTGTGGAAATGCTCCTTCTGTCACTAATGAGAACAACTGTGATTTCCTACTGATAATTTTTATAGTGCAGCTTCAGGTAATGATGGTGATGTGAAGGTTTTTTTATAACAATGTTTTTACAGTTCAAGTCGAGTCAGGTAGGCTTTTAATGTCTCTTCAACTATATAAAGTTCAGTTCACAGTCAAACGAAACAACGTTCCTCCAGGACCAAGGTGGTACATACAACATAAATTAACAACATACATTAACATAAACTAACTGTCAGGGATAACCCCTAGAGGGCGCCTGGCGCCCAGAGACTCATTTGTGTGTGTGTTTTTTTTTGTAGTTTTGTTTAGTTAAACTTCATTTCCCAGGATGCACCTCGGTCAGGTGATGGAAAGCTCACCTGAAACGAGGTAGCTCATTAGTTTGGTTATAAATAGCTTGTTGAGTTTTATTATTTGTCTTGCTAATATCTGTTGGATTACACTTGTGAACTGTTGGTTAGATTATGTTTAATTTGTTTCATGCCGGTTTAAGTTCATAGTTCTTTGGTTAGTTTGTGTACTCTTGTTTGTTGATTTTTAAGTTAAGTATGTTTGTTTAAGTTTGATCTCTTTATTATTAAAAAACTTTAAAAGTCATCATCTCTGCATAATATAATATATAATATGATGTATAACAAAAAAAAATATTGTTATTGGCAATCCAACCAAAAATGGTGACTTGTGTATGTACATTTATACAATTGCATTTGGCCAAACCTGCAATGACGTTGCATCGAATACATGCATTTCAATATGTAATCAGTCACTCTTCTTGAAAGGCTGTCCACAAGATTTTTGAGTGTTTCCGTGGGATTTAATTCTGTAGAGCGTTTATGAGTTCAGACACTGATGTTGGACGAGAAGGTCTGGCTCATAATCTTCGTTCCAGTTCATCCCAAAGGTGCTCGATGGGGTTCTTTCAAGTTCTTTTACACTTGACTAATCAACGTGTGTCTTTATAGTCCTTGCTTTGTGCACTGGGGCGGCCGTCATGTTGGAATAAAAAAAGAGCTTTCACCAAACTGTTGCCACAAAGTTGCATATAAGCATAGCATTGCCTAAGATGTCTTGGTATTCTGAAGCATTAAGATCACCATTCACTGGGGATAAGGGGCCTTATTGAAACACCTGAACTCAATCATTATCAGGTTCGGCCAAATACTTGTTTCTATCTATCTGTCTATCTATCTATCTTGTTGTGCCTTGCAAAAAATAATTACATTTTTTTTTTAATCGTATAAGTTACAGATTTAAATAATAAGTTTAGCTGATCCTACCACATATGCAAATGTTTCTTCAGAATCAATACATGCTTGTTTGAGTAAAATTTACTGTAAACATAGCCGAGCGAATCTTTTAAAACAAATTTTCTCCAATGTTTAGATCAGTATTTAAACACAAGATCCCAGCCTTGCTAATTTGCATTTAAATAAGAAATTACTTTATGACTGCCAAGTGCACTCGATCATAAAATCTATAAAATATCCTGTTGCTGTTTCCTTGCTCAATTCATTTTTTTTTTTTTATAGTGTATCCCCTATAAATGATCTAGGTTTTGCCTTGAAGTACAAGCAGAACCATCTATAGCATTCTGCTGTTTATGGGGTGTTAGTCACAAGAGGTTAAACTCCCTCCTACTGTATAACCGTAACTCATAACTTTACACGCTTTACTGCCTGCCTCTTCCTGTCAATGAGGCAGTGAAACATGAGTCCACTTTCATCATCCCCACATTCCTGCCCACTGCTGATGCCGGCTGTGCTGTGAGACACTGCTAGAGGTTAAAAATGATGACCTGGGTTATTAAAAAGTCTCAGTAATGATTTCTCTCATTTTTAGATGTCTGTGGGTGCATTTAATGGCGAGCTGATGTGCATCATCCTCATCATCCTCATCATCATCATCATCATCACTATTGTCATCATCCATCAAATGAGCAAGAGGTAAATTGCAGTGTATTTAACCCTCAATGCACACAGATTCAGGATCAGATGGTATTCTGACTTAAACAGAGGTACTTATCTAAAAAAAAAAAAAAAAAAGAAAGAAAGAAAAATTTCTCCGCTGTGGGACGAATAAAGGGATATCATATCTTATCTTATATCATATATTAAGTATAACTTTATGGACAAAAAGGTCAATTGCTTTGTTTGGCTTTATTACATTCTGGATAATTGGCTCAATGAGATGCTGCTGTGTTTATATATTATTTGAATTATGTATTTGCTTTAAAATGCAAATCTACAACATTCTGTCATACCATTAAAAGCACCGACAAGTGACGTGAAACCTTTCAAGGACTATGACATATTAGGCTGACGTAGCAGCTGAAATGTCATTTCTCGAATCAGAAAAACTGAGCATGCGTAAGGATCTGAGAGACTTCGGCAAGAGCCACATTTGTTAAGGTTAGATTCCTGGGCTTGAGTATCTCCAAAACAGCAGGTCTTGTGGGGTGTTTCCGCAGTATGTAGTACCTACCAAAAAGTGGCCCAAACAAGGACAACCGGTGAACCAGAAACAGTGTCATGGTCACCCAAAGTTTACTGATGAGAAAGAGGTGCGGAGTCTAGCCGGTCTGGTCTGATCCCAGTGAAGAGCCCCTGTAGAACAAATTGCTGAAAAAGTAATACTGGTTTTGATAGCAAGGCCTCGGACTACACAATGCATTGTAGCTTGGTGTGTATGGGTCTACATAGATGAAATCACCTATCACAATAGGCATGTGGGCATCAGAACTAGACCACTGACTAATGGAAGAAGGTGACTTTTACACACACTGGCACCATGTGCATTGCTTAAATGTCGGCCAAAACACAGTATCGGTGCGTTTTTTTTTAATTTATTTTATTTTTTAATTTTATAATACCAATATAATTTGTTTGTTATACATATAATACAAAAATGTATGTGCCAAAGAAACTACTTGCTACTGTCTTGCTTCAAACAATAATCATTTAAAATGCAAATTATTCACATTTCTTCATGACTATTAATACTAAAAATTGGTGTAAGCTTTGAGAAGCATATGACCTGTAAAAATTATTGCTCAAATTAAACGTATTCCGTGCAAAGAAACATTAGGTACTTTTTTCCCCAAAAAAATCTGTAGTGTCCGTAACCATGTCGAATTCATGTTGCAATATTTTAACCGTTTTCCATTGTAAAAGGGCATGAAATTGTATTTAGCAAATGAGTTTTTTAAACGACTTTAAGCGTGAAGTATTATGAAAAATGCTGCTACTGTATATGATCCTTTTTAGCACTAATGCCCTGATTTGGCCATGTGGAAGAGATCGCACCAGGACACACCATGAGAAGAAGGCAAGCTGGTGTGATCCTCTAGGTAATGTTGTACCAAGAAACTTTAAGTCTTGTTGTTACTTTGACACCTACAGTACCACCGACCAAAAATATTGCTTCAGGCCAATTACTGACTAAGTTACATTGCAGCGGTTTTCCTAATGGCAGTGGCCTCTTTCAGCAGCATAATGCCCCGCTGCCTCACAGCAAAAATTGTTCAGAAAGAGTTCAAGGTGTTGACTTGCCCTCCAAATCCCCCAGGTCTCAATCCAATCAAGCATCTAATGGGATGTGCCGGACAAACATGTCCGATCCATGAGGCTCCCTGTCACAAATTTCAGGAACTCACACCTGCTACTCTTCTTGGTACCAAATTCCACAATTTACCTTTGTAAAGGTCTTATGGGAGACTAGCACAAAATTAGACAGGTGGTTTAAATGGTGTGTTTGATCAGTGTACAGTATAACTGTCCATAAACTTCTCTGATACATTTTAAGAGAAAAAGCGCCAACCACAGAACTGTTGACTTCTTATTGGTCTGAAGTTGTTGAGTAATTTTCCATATCAGTATAGATATTTGAATACACTACATCGTCTCTACAGATTTATCTTGTCTACAGGATCCCGTGGGGGCCTGGGGCCTATCGCAGGAGACTTAGGACACGAGGTGGGGAACGTCCTAGACGGGGTGCCAATCCAACACAGGGCACGCATACTGTACAGTACACACGCTAATTAACACACCACGGGCAATTGGGGGACGCCAAGCCTAACCTGCATGTCCTTGGACTGTGGGAGGAAGCCGGTGTACCCGGAAGAAACCCACCAAGAACATGCAAACTTCACGCACACAGACCTCATGTGTCCAGAAGGAAAACATTTCTTTCTTTCTTTTTTTTTTTTTTTTTTTTTTTAGAAAAATCACTTTTTTCCTTTTTTTATTTCTTGCTTCATTGCTTTTATTTCCTGACAGAAGTACATGTTTTTTGCCCACAGCAGAAGTATTTGCTGGCTGGCTGCCTTCTCAACCATGGCATTTCAACAATAATTTTTTCTTCCCCTTCACTTTTATCTACTTTTATTTATACTACACGCTTAAACACTCTTGCTACCTTCCCAAGTGTTGATGCTGCTATTGTTGCAAGCGTCATTATAGGTCCTGTTTAAAGCTAATAGGGTGTCATTAAGCTATGAGACCTGTTGAGTAAGTAAAAGAACAGACAGACTGCGTGATGTGCTCTGCTCTAGTGGGATTTTCTCCAGCTCCTGTTAGATAGTCTGCCGAAGTGGAACAGAGAGACAGATGTTGTGCGAAATTAAATGAGGACCATGGTTAGCTTTCACAACATTTCTGCCACTTTTCCCTCTCATCAGCAATGATATAAAAAATAGATTGGTTCATTACCCGTTCTGATCTACAGCGGGCCCGTGACTTTCTCGACAGAGGCTTTCTGCAGACGAACACCTGCTTGCGCTGATAAGGCATGCACGCCCATTTAGAGTGTTTAACACAGTAACAAAAGATGTGCTGGAACTGCTGTCAGGTGCCATCCAATTATTCAGATTGGTTCTGATACGGTGATGTTGATTGATTTCAATGTGCTTCTTTTCATATGTCATTACCATTATGGGATACTAATTGAGACTGAGTTCAGTGCCAGGGTGCGACGTACTGTATGGGGCACTGGAGCCCAGCAGCAGATTGTGATCTAATTTCCATAGTTCCAGCTTTGGAGTGGATCTTGTCAGTAAACTCTTCCTGTGCTGGTCAGCACCAGCTGGTTTATAACCACATGGCTTTCTGTAATTTCACTGCAGTGATGCAGTCGGCCAAAACGCGGTGTCGGGGCTAATACTGTAGGTGTCTCACTGTTTTTCACTGTGGGTGAAAAAGTGGACTTTTAGACAGGATCACACTGTATAAGACCATTTTTCATAATACTTAACACTTTCAATCCATGCTTCATTTTTTTTTTTTTTTTTTTTTTGCAAATATGCACACATTTATATTTTTATAAGGTAAAATACAATTCCATGCCCTTTTATCCATCATTGTTCGTTTTAATCCAAAGTTCAGATTTAGATTTCACATGGAAAGACATAAACCTAAAAGAAATGGATTATTCTAAAATGCAAAATTGTGAAGATATTGCGACATGAATTTGACAAGGTTAAGGACACTATAGATTTCTTTTGGCCAAAAAAAAAAAAAATTCTCAATTTTGAATGTAATGCTTTAATTTAAGCATTCAATTTAAGTATGCTTCTAGTAGCTTACACCAATTTTACTATCAATACTCATAAATAAATATACGATTCATTTGCATTCAAAATGATTATTGTTTGAAGTAAGCCAGTATAACGCTGAAAATGGCCTTTTTTGAGGCAAATATGAAATCATCTCTCCAAAATGGCTGTGTTTTGGCCGAACGCGTATTATAATAGTAGTTTCGATGAAATATCTGTAATTCTTTAAAATAATGTTTGTACGCTGCTTTTAAACCTTTTACAGACATCTGTATGAAACAGAGTAATTGAAAGAATGAAGATCAACTACTTGATCAGTTAAAAATTTTCTTAATACCTGTGGTGAAAACCATAGTGATAAAACAGACAAAAACCTAGTGCGACACTTATTTTGTGATAATAATAATAATAATAATAATAATAATAATAATAAAATCACACTGCAATAATTTGGCACATATTGTGATTTTAATTTTAACTGCTAACAGCAAGTAATTAGGAAAGTGATCTCATTAACAGAGTGTTTGCCATAGTAATATACGATTTATCAAATTGAAATTATTTAAAGAATTTATTTTAAAAATACATCAATTATGAGCTGTGAAGCTTCCTAAGCGCCAAACAAAGGGTGCATGGTACGACTTGAACAGCCCTGAGATTGTTCAAAATGATAGCAGCCCTCCAGCGGATGCACTTAATCCATGGCAAGTACAGTACTGTATATTTGCCTTGCACAAAAAAGTTCAAGGCCCACGCAAAGCTTCGGATCTCAGCCAAATGTTCAGACAATAAACACCAGAAAGTAGACCAAACAATGTTGGCAATTTGACGGTTTAATAAGAGAGAGAGAGAGAAAAAAAAAACTTGTGTCCTCTTAACTTAAATACTAAACCTAGTATGTTTGTCCTTGATACACACACACACACACACACACACACACACACACACACACACACACACACACACACACACACACACACACACACTCGAAATCTGACCTGGATCCTGGTAATATCTATACATTTATTACTACAACAGTACACTGTTTCCACTCACACGGTCCCTTTGTTTGTTGTAGCTGATGTTTCCTGAAAGTTTCAGCATCTTATATTTGCCTCAAAGTAAAACCCATGTGTCGCACTGAGCCACGTTCCCGCTACGTCCTTAAAAAGAAAGAGTGAATGCGGCGAGAACTTGTACACCTTGGCAGGAATGGAGTAGAAAACTGGAGAGATGTAGTATTGTCCCTGTTGGTGTCGAGCTGCAGCTACAAGCCTGTTGAGGGCGTGGTTGAAGCAAGACATAGAAAGAACTTAAGAAGGATGTAATAATGACGACATTGACAAGTTAACCATGTACTGTAGCTATCACTATCACCGCTTAGTGACTTCATTGGCGTGCTACTGTACATCAAGTGTGACAGACAGCGAAAATTGTGTTCCGACTAAGTTGTCATTGTTGCTACAGTACATCAATGCCGCTCTCACAAGTTCATATTATGTTCTTGCTTACAGTACCAGTCTATGGTGTACAGTGTAACAGGCTGTCATTTACGGCAGTTGACCGATGCCCTTGTCCAGAGCGACTTACATTTTTATCTCATTATACATCTGAACAGTTTAGGGTTAGATCAGGGCCTTGCTTAAGGGACCAACAGGGGCAACCTGGGGTTTGAACCCTGTCTGCGACCTTCCGAACTTTAACCAAGCAGCGCATCTATGCTAGGTTCGGAGAATTTGGTATAAACACTGCATCCAATTCCTCACACCATGACTTTGCCATAGAAGTGTCGTGGTAGTTGTACCAAGCGTGTGCGATCTGAAAGGACATAGTAATAAATCGGTTCAATTGACCTGGTGAGCATGTGATCATGTGTGCGAGAGAGGAAATAAGTAGCAATATTGAAGGGATGTGCCTGGGAAGTACTGTAGTGTGATCTTGATAAATGCACATTTTTCCATTTTGACACCGTGCCCGCTGCGTACTTCACATATTTTGAGGACGCAGTGGAAACTTCATAGTCGACTGTATTGAGAGCAACACCCATGGACTTGCTCTTTCTACTGTACAGTCTAAGCCGAAAACCACGACCTTGGCAACCGTGCTTAAGTCTCTCGCCCCACCAGAACCAGCAATGAAGAAAACAACAAAAACCTGACCGATGACCCAAACATTAAAAAACTGAAACATAGCATTGAAAGAAGGGTGAAAGGGCATAGGGAAGCTTTTGATGGGAAGCCGCAGAAAAAAAATCTACAAGGCATTCTCACAGCTGGAAACACACCACCATTCTTGTTTAGTCTTTTTTTTTTGTTTGTTTGTTTGTTTGTTTCTGATATAAATTTTACGGAACAAATAGATTGGAAAAGTTCCAAATAAATAAGTCTATGACTTCTGATCAATCATTAAACTTTAAAAAATTTTAAACCCTACTTCCAAGATCGATCCCTGTGACCGAACTCCATACCAGAGGTTTTATAAACACTTTTTTTTTTTTTTTTTGTAATAAAAGTATGGGCCATCTGACATGTTTGACAGGCGACAATGATTAAAAGGTGTTATACACTATAACTGTGAACACAGTGTTTTAAGAATACCCTCATGGGAAATTAAAGTTCTAGTTGAGCTTTACTTTGCTATTGAACAACTAAAGTCAATTCTGCAACTCCTGTATAAACACCAGCCTCTTAAGAAATACTTAGAGTTGAGAGTAATTCAGTCTGCACCTAGTCAATAACCTGGACAAGTCAATAGAAAACAAATATGTCTTATTCAAAGTTCTTCCAATCTTTGACAGTTGCGAGCACTATCTGAACCCCTAGTGGAGGGGAGGAAAAAAAAAACAGCGTCACTTAATTGATGAACAGAGAGTGCAAGTCAGCAGAGGTACTGTCTATAAAACAAAAAGTTAAAGGTCAATCAGCCACATGAGAGAGAACGATTTTTTTTCCTCTGGCAAAGTAAGCAATGATTTCTTTCCCCGTTGAGAAACTATTATCAAGTTCCCACAAAATTTTTTTTTAATTCCTTGGAAATGGACAAAGCGGTCATTCATTTCATCAAGGAAATGATGACAGTGACTGCAATTCCACAAATTCTCTCATGACAATAACTGTAGCATGAAGAAAGGATGTCCGAGGTGCACAGAAAGAGCCATGCAGCTTTAAGATTGATCACTTTGCAAAATGATCATGTCTGGAAAGAATAACCCAAACAAGTGAAAGCCAGGATGAAACAAGCCGTATGATGATAAATGGTATTGTGCATCATGATACGTACAGTAGGTGTAACGCTAAAGGGAAAAAAAATAGAACCTTGTATCAGTGGATTCTAATCTGCAAAACTGTTAAAGCTCTTCAGCTAAAAAACTAACAAACCCTGACATTTTTTAGAATCATTTCCATCCTGAAAAAAAAAAAATTATATACGGACATGGCATCACACAGACAATTCCGTTCCCGCCGTCCAAAAATATGACCAATATTGCCAATATACAGTACAGACCAAAAGTTTGGACACCCCTTCTCATTCAGCGAGTTTTCTTTATCGTGTTCTTTAGCCCAAACGCGTCTCCTCTGCTCGTTGTCTGTCCTTAGCAGTGGTTTCCTAGCAGATATTCTAGCATGAAGGCCTGATTCACACAGTCTCCTCTTAACAGTTGTTCTAGAGATGTGTCTGCTGCTAGAACTCTGTGTGGCATTGACCTGCTCTCTGATCTGAGCTGCTGTTAACCTGCCATTTCTGACTCGGATGAACTTATCCTCCGCAGCAGAGGTGACTCTTGGTCTTCCTTTCCCGGGGCGGTCCGCATGTCAGCCGGTTTCTTCGTAGCGCTTGATGGTTTTTGTGACTGCACTTGGGGACACTTTCAAAGTTTTCCCAATTTTTCCGACTGACTGACCTTCATTTCTTAAAGTAATGATGGCCGCTCGTTTTTCTTTACTGAGCTGCTTTTTTTCTTGCCATAATACAAATTCAACCTCTTTGAATGAGAAGGTGTGTCCAAACTTTTGCTCTGTACTGTATAATCATAATTTTGTATATTGACACAATATTTCTTTTTTAAAGACATTTAAATAAACTAAAATATGAAATATATATAGACATTAAACCTCACTTAACCTTAATTTATGATTCCTCCTGACACCGACTGCTTTAAAAACCAAACTGAAAGCGACTCGATTTTCTTTCTTGCAAAGAAAGGTTCTTGCAAAATTTCAGTTCTAAGCCATCAATTTGTGAGGCGGGGCTACGCATACCGAGGGACCGCTGTACAGGGCTATAAAGCCTGTGAATTTTAAAGATAACTTTGCAGATAGCATTACACTTGTTCCATGAAAGAGTGAAGGAAAAAAGTGTAGATCTGAAAATGTTTGTCGCATTTGGAATAAATGATTAATATAAACTGGTGTTTTGGATGTGCCAGATGTGGCGAGTCTGAATCATTCCTCTACCAACTGAATAAACAACATGCTTGAATAGGGAAGTTTAAAATGAAAACACTTGAAATAGTAATTACTGAAACTATAAAATTATTAAATCCGTACGTATTGCTAATATTTTTCTGCTTCTTTCTCCTCATTTTTTCTCCTGTCATTTTTGTGTCTTTTTCTTTTTCTCTTCTTGACACTTGGAATTGGACGTCACTGTTTAATTAATAAGCAAAAGTTTAGTCAGTAGGCGTCACGGTGGTGGACATCTACTTTTTTTTCCCCCCACACTTTTGCAATGAAATTGCCCAAGAATCGTAACATTTATCACGATTTCCACAATATCTGCGATATTGAAATGCATTTATCAGAGCATTAATAGTATATCATCTCATTACCCATTCATAATTCCTAGTCTTTATTATGACGCTGCTTGTAATGAATGCGGTGAAATTGTCCCGGCTTATTAGAAGTCCTACTGTATAAATTCTTAATGTCAAAATTGAGGAATAAAGTTAAAGTAGTGGAACAAATGAGTCCAAGAAGGTAAAGGTTATTTCATTAAAATAAAGACCCGCGGCTGTGAGTGATGCTGCAGGATGAACATGTTTCAGTTAAATTTTATTAATACAGTAGATAAAAAAAAAAAAAAAATAAAAAAAATCTGATGTAGATGTACAGTATACAGTAGGCCTAATGAAGAAGCCAGGAGTATTGCAGCATCGTCACTGGATACACGGCTTTTCTGTTCGACAGCAGAATGTGACGTTATGAATCAATATCCATCTATAACTGTGTGGTTTTTTTTTTGGATTTTTCCCCGATTTTCTCCCTAATTTAGTCGTGTCCAATTCCTCCCCGTCACTAGGGGGCTCCCACATTAAGGCTACTACTACCACTCAGCCGGGAGGGCCGAGTGTTTCCTCCGAACCACGTGACGCCAGCCGACCGCATCTTTTCGAACTGCTCGCTCGCGCACCGTTGGGGGCGGCGTAACACACTCGGAGGACGGCGCTATCCGCTCCCTCCGTTGCGCGAGCTCACAGACGCCCCTGACTGGCTGTAGAGTCGTGATTAATGTGGGAGCACTAAGTACCTCTCATCCCTCCCCTCTGAGAGAGCTCGGCCAATCAGCTCTCTCTAGACCTCCGGCTGCGAGAGGTTACTGCGCCACTCGGAGGCCCATAACTATGTGTTTTAAAGTCTAACAGTACTGACTATGGTTAACTTCACCAAAGCAGAACCTTGGTTTTTTTTTTATATATATATATATATATATATATATATATATATATATATATATATATATATATATAAGAAGCTGGCTGAGTCAAATGAGTTATTATAGCAGTCATTATGATGGTGCATGTGTATTGTGCTTACTTTAATATAAATCCATGCATCGAAGATAAGAAGAACAAAGCTTGCTACACCTGATGGAAAAGTACTCTTGATGAAACAAGGTTAACGAGATGGCTTTCGCTATAAATAATTTCCAATAAGCGATATACAACGGAACAGGAAGAATGGAGCAGATCGTCTTGACCGGCCTCGAATAAACACCGTGATGTTTTTTTTCCGCTACATGGTCGATCATAATGCTTTACTTAAGGGCACTCTTCATGAGACCAACATCTATGTTATGTAATTGCTTTAAATTATATATTTTATTACTGTGTATTGTTAGTAAGTAAACATAAGTAAGCTGCCCAATTTGTGGGAATAAACGCTGACACAAATGCAAGTGAGGGAGAGAGAGAGAATGAGAGAATTTAAACCACTTTGTAATTACAGTAGAAGTAATAGGTGGGAGAATAATAAATCCATAACCTTGATGACAGTAGGTGAAGAGAAGTACTTATTAGGCCTACTGTATATACAGTCATTGATTATAGTTGAGGTACTCGCTTATACTACACTGCTCTTGAATGCTCAAATCTGATTGGCCAAAATGTCATTTATGTAAAATTTCTGCAACAATAGCTAATTTGGGCTTCAATGTGCTTTGTACTTGTATAAACACACCCGTATAAACGGACTAATATATATAATTACTGATACAGTAAAAACTTTGTTAAGGAGGTGTTTATTGACCATATTTAGAAAGAGTCTCCAGAGTCAGTGTTTTGTAACAGTCAGAGATATGCTGCCACTTTATGGCTACGTTCACATTACCAGCCTGAAGTGACTCAATTCCAATTTTTAAGGCAAATGTGACAGAGCTCAGGGTTCATATTCACAAAGCTTCCTAGAATTCTCTCCTATGTTAGCCTAAAATGTCCTAGCTGGGAGTCTTAGACTAAAAGTGACTTAGGAAACCTCTCAGAGCAACTCTAAGTAAGGAAGGTACAAAAACCTTTATCTTAGTGAGGAGGTGTGGTTATCCCCATTGCTAGGGATGATGCAACAGTTCAAGGACTGTGATTGGTTGATAAAAATCTGTTAAGGTCTTAAAATGGGCTCTTTGTGAAAATAGACTTATGATAATATAACAGATAGAAATCATAATGTTTGTATCTAAAGAAATTGTATAATTATAATCCATTTTAGATTGATGAGAGCAAAATGGCTCAGCTTTTACCAAATTACAGTACATGATTACAGGACAGTCTATTTACAGTAAGTTGCACTTTTGGATGGTATGTAGCCAACAATCCATGAGAGATGGAAAGAAGTAAAAAAAAAAAAAAAAAAGAACACCAGACTGGACAGAAGAGCAGTGTTTACATTTACTTTTATGTTTAGTGTTTGGAGAATATTTCTTCTTTTCACCATTTTGTTCTCTGCTATAAGAAACTCTTAAGCCAATTAAAAGTCCGACTCTCTCCTCTAAACAATTTCTCCCTTAGGTCTAAGATGTTTCGTGAATCATTTTTATCTCTCCTAAGATTTAGTCCTAAATTTAAGGGAAATTCTAAGAAAAGAATTTTTTTAGAATTTCATCACTAGGAGCAACTTTTAGGCTTAAGAAGCTTTGTGAATACGGGCCCTGATTTTTTAGACAGTGTGAGCGCACAAATCTGTTTAGTTTTCATATCACATTTGAGTCACTTTCATATATGGTCCTAAGATCGGATATGTCCCGGTATCCGATATTGGATATCAGGATATATCCAATACATGGTCATGTGACCTGAATGAGAGCGGGCAGATTGGAATTCATGTGCCTTTTTGTGAATATCATAGCAGTGCAAGCAACAGCTGATAAAAAAAAAAGAGACTGGGCTTCTTGCCTCTTCTGAAATGAAATCCAGTGCAAAAATACCAAGCATATTTTTTTTGTTGCTAAAATCGCATCCATTGTTTGAAATGAATGAGCGGTCACGCAAACTTGTGACATATTTTACCCCAGATGGTGTGAGCAAAGACGTATCGATGTGCGGATGCGTGCCATTCCAGAGGACAGACACGTCCTCATTAGAGTCGGAATGTGATTGTGAACCATCATGACATGCAAATCCGATTAAGCAATGTTTTGCAAAAAGCCTTCAGAAAAGATGGCTTTGTGGTTTCTTGGATGGATTTTTTTTTTTGGAGAGAACTTCATAGATCTTATTTTATAGACATTCCACAACCTTAAAAATACTTCAGCCAAAAAAGAAATATTCCCAATTTTTTATTTATTTATTTATTTATTTTTTACAAGTTATTGGGACCAGCTGTGGCTCAGAGGGTTAAGGCTTTGGGTTACTGTGTTATTGATCAGAAGGTCAGAGGTTCAAGCCTCAGCACCGCAAAGCTTCCACTGTTGAGCCCTTGAGCAAGGCCTTTAACCTTATCTGCTTCAGGGGGCGCTGTATCCTGGCTGACCCTGCACTCTGGCCCCAGCTTCCTAACTGGGATATGTGAAAGAAATCATTTCAGTGTGCTGTAAGGTACATGTGACAAATAATTGATTTTTTATAAATTGTCAGGATTTTCCAGTTTTTCTCCCTAATTTAGCTTAGTCCCATCCATCCCTAGGGCACTCTCCTATCGAGGCAACACCCACCGACAAATTTCTGCGCAAATTATTATAAGAGGGTAACCGTATTTTTGTAAGAGCTTGCCCAGTTGGGTATTAATAATTAATTTACATACTGAATTTTTTATTTAAAAAAAAAAAAAAAAGAAGAAAAAATCAACATCCACATACCTGTAGGATAGAGGTCATAAATACCACATTGCCCAATCTATGTATCAATCCATCCATCCATCTAGGAACCTCTGTAGTCCAACCTGGGAACATGGAGGCCAATGGTGAATGTTGTATTTATTTCCATTTTTATGACCGTGGTAGAACCTTCGGTCAACATTCACGCGCTACAGGCAATTTGGGAACGCCAATTAACCTTCTCTGCATGTCTTTGCACTGTTGGAGGAACCCGGCGCACCCGGAGGTACAGTAAGAGCATGCAAACTCCATGCACACACAACCCCAGGCAGGAATCGAACCCAGACCCAGGAGGTGTGCAAGGTGACAATGCTAGATAGATAGAATGGCTGGTCAGGAGCAATACACAGTCGATAAACTGACAGCGTGTTGTAAAACATACCGTATAACTACACAAACGGTTTTCAGTAAGACGTCTCCTTGAACGTAAAAGCAAAATGGCAATCGCTGAGATCAATTTGTGATCTGTTCACTAAGGTTATAAAAGTGCTTAATAAAGGGTCAGGGCTGAGGGGGGTGGGGGGGTGGGGGGGGATGGGGTGGGGGGAAGACCTTGGCTCAGAAGTCAGAAACGTGAAAAAGTTCTACAGCCACTGGAATGATGATGTGACGCTTACCTTTTATCTGGTTTGATTTCAAATACATTCTGAACGTGCCGCTGTAATCTCTGGGGAATGTCATTCAGTTGTAGTTCATATTGTAGAAGGCAAGTAAACAACCTCGCTCAGAGATCACAGCTTGACAGGTGGTGTGAAAGGACAAGCATGAAACGTAAACATTTTTAAATTATAAGGAATATTTAATACGTGAGGCCTTGGATATTTATGAGTCACATCGGTTTAGGAAGCCTTACTCGGTTTAGTGTCCTTACTACTGTGTATCCTACTATATCCTGAAGTTATTTAATAATAATTGGTAAAATTGCTTTAATTTTGACATTTATAGTCTAGAAATACAGGTGGCATGTTGGTTTAGTGGTTAACATTAAGTTTGACTTTTACCACCTCCATAGATGGGGGTTTGAATCCTAATTCCAGTCCTTGTGCATGTTCATGTTCCCCTGTGCTTGTTGTGTTTCCTCTGGGAACGCCGGTTTCCTCCAACAGTTGTAAGTACTCCAAATGCATTGACAAATGATTGGCATTTCCAAATCGCCTGTAGTGTGTTTGATTTGGTGCTTCAGTGCCCTGCGGCATTCCATCCAAGGTGTTTCCTGCCTTGTGCAATACAGTTCCCTGGTTTAGGTTTAAAACGCTACACAGCATTAGCAATATAGATAGTAGATGGATGGATGGATGGATGGATGAAGGGTTTACATACAATGAGACACAAATATAGTGTAAGTATAAAAATTATTTAAGACTTGTTACAAAATTCATCAGCAAGTCTTAATACTAAGCTGTTACTACAGTCTCTAACCATGGTCTGAATGCTAACTACTGCTTTGGTAACTGAATACTATAACGTTTTGCATATTAAATCAAGTAAAATCAAAGGCAGCTTCTGTTCCACACCACAAGGAAGTTTCCCTCAGAATTACTCAAGTGTTTCCTGGTCATTTTTTTAAATCAACTGCCATTACTGGTAGGTCATGCACCTACTGTACAAGGCGCCCAAATCCTCACGAAACACAAATGGAAGCACAACACAGCATGGCTTACTTAAAAAAAAAAAAAAAAAAAAAGGGCAAGTAGACTATGAAAACTTAACCTTCACACAATGATAGGACAGACTCATATGTCTCATATGTTCCGAAACTGTGGTTCTAATAACAAGCAGTAATGCGGTGCACCAATATGAGATATCAATATAGAGCAAAAGTATCCGCAGCAAAAACTAAAAGTGATGTTATGACCAGTTATGTGTCGGATTTAATAATCTACTTTAAAATAAGCTACCGAGGGACCACTAGCAGGTTTTAGTTGGCAGTATGTAAAGCTCTTTTATCAACTTTGTTGATAAAAGCTTACAAGTAGGAAGGTGCCAGACCACTAATCGCATTAAAAACAAACATCAAAGGTTTAAACTGAATCCAGAACTGTACTGGAAGCCAGTGGAGAGAATACAGGATTGGTGTGATGTGATCATATTTACGATTATTGGTCAGCATACGAGCCGCAGCATTCCGCCCAAGTTGCAGGCGATGCAAACGAGCTTGAGTGATTCCTACGTAAAGTGCGTTGCAGTAGTCTAGCCGAGAACTAACAAAAGCGTGAATTGTTTTCTCCAGGTCACTCCGATTTATAAAGGGTTTGACCTTTGCGAGGAGGCGAAGATGAAAAATGCCTGCACTCACAACAGAGTCAATGTGTGTCTGAAAGTTTAAAGTGCTATCTAAAAGTCAAATTTTTGACTGCTTGGCTAAAATGAGGAACCGAAGAATCAAGACCAGCAGTAATAAAACTAGAAAAATTGAAGGTGCCAAACATACATTCTGTTTTACTCTCATTCACACAGAGACAATTTTGTGACAGACAAAGTTTGATGTCATGCAGACAATTTAAGTGCATCAGATGAATTTGGCACAACTGGCAGATAGATTTGTAAATCACCTGCATAAAGATGAAATGAAACAGGGCCCAAAATGGAACCCTGTGGAACACCAGAGGTCTAAGAGGCTGAGGAGGAAGAGAGATCACCAATCATGAGAGAGAATGTCCTATTTGTTAAATATGACCTGAACCATCGTAGTACGGGTCCTTGAAGGCCAACTTCTTGTGTCAGCCGTGTCGGGAGAATCGAGTGGTCAACAGTATCAAAAGCTGCAGTGAGGTCCAACCTCACGAGCAGCACCGATTTTTTAGAATCAAGGGAAAGGAGGATATCATTCAGTCTTTTTTAGACAAAACTTCATCTTTATCCGATAGGGAGTCTATTTGGCTGACACTGAAATAAGTGTAAACAAGGCGTAAGATACTCAACCTTACAGAATGTGATTTCTTTGTATTAATAAGTTAGACACAGAGTTCTGCCGTACAGAAAGACAGACAGACATGTACAGTATGTTGGTTTCAACCAAAAATAATAATAATAATAATAATAATATCACTGATTACATTAAAACTCATCAGATTATTTTTTATCTTTAACCTTTTAACTATTTCTACAAATTCCTGGTGGTCCTCCGTTTATACACACAATGATGTTTTCTCACGTTCCTCCCACCTTAACTGTATATCCATGACAAATGACTCTCCTTTTCTCTTTAACCGTGTCTTCTGTTGCTGTCTCCGATTACTTAGCGCCATCTGGAGCAATGTCTACTTTAAGATAAACTAATCAATACGAATGCTGATCCTCTAGCGGCTCAGGTCGTGCAGAACCTTGAGGAGGGCACCGATCTGGGCGAGGGAGGCCGTAATGAGGTGTGCACGAGTGTGTCAGTGGACCTGGAGAAATCTGCCGCACATGGGCAGAATGCAGGAGAGGTCCAGCTTGATTCTTGAGCCTGACAGCCTGATCAATGCACTCCTTTGTGTTCTAGCCGGTTTAATTCAGAAGCCGATTTTTTTTTTTTCCTTTCCTCCTTCTCGGGTTGACTTACACGAGGTTTTAATGATCCGCTAAAAAAGAAAGGATAATCAGTTTATTACGGGCCTAATGTATGTATCCACATTCAACTTTAATTAATATAAAGAGAGGAAGCTGCAGTGACATGCAAGCTGTGCCACAAGGGGGATAGTTGTTAAGGGAAGGAGATTTTTATCCATGCTGTCTTCTCTTTTTACATTGTTTCTTAGTTTAACTTAAAAAAACAAACAAAAAAAAACATTGTGCATACTGTAGGAGAGTTTATTATTATTATTATTATTATTATTATTATTATTATTATTCACAGTAGAGTGGATTGATTTAACCAAAACACATGCATTATTGTACTAATTCAAAAATTCAAAAGAATGAACTAAAAGCACAAAAAACGTTGACAAATAATTTTTATTTATTTCATTAACTCACATTAAACTGTAAGCACAATTGGCTCATGCTCTTCTCAGTAACAGTATATACAGCAGCTCTTAGCTACTAATATGAAAAAAAAAAAAAAATAGACTACTTCGACACAATGATGGGAGTAGGCTTTACAGGATGAAGTGCAATCTTATAAACCAAAGAACAATGAGGGTAAAAGCCCTATTGTGAAATTAAAAGTTACTAATGCGATAATTCCAATTGGACCCCTCCATAAATTATAATATTTCCAGTATACTAGAGACTTATTAGGTGTTTATTAAAACGTTTGCCATCTTCTCATGTATGCATAATCACATCGGTCGTTTTTTTTCAATATTCATTTCTTTTTAATTGTCTTTTTCTCTCGATGCATCATCCTGAAGTTGGCAAGGAGAAAAAAAAAAAGAAAGCGATCTGCTTCTTCTGTCCTCATTTTTTATATCCTACATGCCAAAAAAAAAAAAAGAGAAGAAAAAGGTTTGAAGAATCAACTCAAAATTTTATAAGCTTTTATAAGCTGATGATTAACGAGGCCGGAAGTGATATTGTTACAATGAAGCACAACACTGACTGGCATGATGATTATGACTCTACTCGGACTGTACATGCAGCAAAATACCTTGCAATTAGTTCAAGACTCCAATGTGAGGAGACAGCGACCAAGTTGTATAAGACGACATAATGTTATCAGATGTGCGTTGTTGCTGAAAGTGCTTCTGTGACTGGTTGTGAATGTATGTAGGTTTTGGCAGGCAGCTGCTCTCTCCTCAGTACTGCCGATCGTACAGACCGACTCTCACCCATATTGTTAGCACAAATAACGATCGTTAAAACGTGTGATTGTACATCCTATATGGCACACTAGCTTTCCATTTAACGCTATACGGGATTCAGCTCAGACCCTGGAAATTAAAGTGGAAATATTAAGAGAAACGTACGAGGTTGACAGGCTTGTCCTCCACCTCCATATGTTTTATTCTCCTTAAAAATTGTAAAACTACTTTCAATCGTGTTAATTACATCAACCGTCGCTCGCTAACTGCTTGCCAACTCCAGCAGTCGCAATTAGTTAGTTTCACCATTTGCAGAAGGATATGTGTTGGCAGAGCAAAATAATTGGATAAACAAACAAACAAATAAATCATATTCTTTTGATAATAAATGGTGTTTGTGGAACGGTGGCATAAAAGCGCCATCACACTTGAGGTAGTGACGTTGTGCTGGTTATCATCACGGCTGTAATACCTACTGTATGACCGCATCATCACCGTGATGATAACCAACACAACAGCGTTGTGTGACGTTGCTTAATTAAGTATTATAGCTCTCGATGTATAAGTCATTACGCAAAACGTTCAGCCGACATATTCAAAGGAAAATGCCGGCTGAATATTTTGTATGAAAATAATTTTAAAAAGCTCAGACTTACAAGGATACGGCATAACGAGAGTTTAACAAGGGCTTAGTGTGAGGATGTAGCAGGCAGTCAGGCCGAGCTCCATTTCTGTTCGGGACTGACTCAAGCATCTTTCACCATCTTTAAATTGCTGAATGTGTTCTTTACCCGACTATCTGTTGTGCTGAAATCATCAAAAGTTAAGCTGAAGTCACTCCAAAGCCAGGCTGTGTTTCCGGATGCTATTCACACAGCCATATCGGGCTTTTGGAACATGCTTCTGACATTTCTGACGTATTTTGATATTTGATCGAGCGCGTCAGATAGGGCTCTTAGCTCAAATCCTCCAACTCCTTCATGGGTAATGACTTTATTACTGGACCATTGAGCCACCGCCAAACAAAGCTCATGATTGAAGCACTGCATCGCGTCCCATCAAACATGCCTTTTCTCTCCACATGCTGTTTTATATTGAGTGCTTGCTATTTATTTTATTGTTTTCATAGCAGTGGAAGGTTTGCTGCAGCTGAGCAGGTCTGAGATTAGAGCTCAGAGGGGAAATGGGTTGACAAGGAAGGAGTTGACGAGGGCCTCATTGATCAGATGATAAAGTGCTGGTGTGCTGAGACCGATCCAGCCTTGGGGGAGCCGTGTGATGAGTGGTAAACAGCTGTACGGCTGAACAAATGAGAGAAAGTTGAGAGATGAAAGAAATGACGAGCATTTAGGTAACTAGAACACAGTGGTGTGCCCCCCCCCCCCCCCCCCCCCCCCCCCCCGAATGTCTCACACCTACAGTATAAAAGACTTTTGACTGAAATGCATCGCTGCAGCAACTGAAAGTGTTCAATAGAGACAAATGAAGCAGGTGAAAGCATCATTGTGCATTGGCTTCACACTAAATTTGGCTTATCCCTTATGAAAGTCAAGCTGTGTTTACTATTGATCTGGCCTTAACGATCATTTAGAATGATTAAAGGGTTTAGGCAAGCCTAAAATCCTCAGAGACCCCAGTGTACTGGCATACGCTCTATTCATTACTCTCCTAAAGGAAAGGGAATGACCCTCGGCAGGCCCTAATACACTGGCTGATCCGAGTGCGTGTCGAGTCCATATTAGCATACTGCAACTCAAAACTCCGAAGGCCGCTCATTAAGTTGAAAGAACTGGGCCTTAGTAGACTGTAAGAGCTCGGTTTGAAGTTATTATACAATTATACACTACCTGGCTTAAAAAATATATATATATATATATATATATTTTTTTTTTTAAAACAGCACTATTTCTTCAGGGCCAGTTTAGTGAAAATGGCTAATGAGGTTTGAAATGCATTAAAATAAATCCTCCAAACATTATTAAAGCCTGGATGGATACGGCTGAACTGTAAAACTGTTGAAGGACTGTGTTTGGGGAAAAGAAATCATGACTTGAGATCACTTAAACTTCTGGTGAAGTTGAAAGCTCAGACTTTGGAGTGATGGGAAAAGGTCATGTGACCTGATGAGTCCAGATCGAGTCTATTCCAGAGTGATGGGCGCACCCATCATGCACCCATCATGCATAGTGTCCACTGTACACAGCCTCTGGAGACAGTGGTATGATCTGGGGTCGCTTCAGTCGCTCAGGTCTAAAGTCAGCTGGCCACCTGAATGTACTGAATCACCAGGTTATGTCATCTATGGGGTTTCTCTTCCCTGATGAGACAGGACTCAAATTGGGAAAGAGTGGAATCATTTTTATAGACGAATTTAGACACCACCATGATCAAAGCTAAAAGTGGTTGAATGAAATCTTTGGGAGTGGAATTTCTTTTCATGTTGTCTACATATTTATTTATTTATTTATTTATTTAGACCAACAGTGTGCTGTACTATCTACATGACCATACATCCGTAAATACAAGATAAAAGCCTGACACAGCCTGACATATTATGGAGTGTTTTCATTTACAGGAATCATTTCAAGAAGGGAAATCTTTGAGCGAACATTACCTAATGCATCAAGGCATGTTTTATTATAGGCCTTTCCACCGCTTGGTAATTCAAGCCATTGTAGAATGTTTCAAAGACTTACAGCAAAATATACTGGAAGTTATAAATGCCACACAATCCTATCAGATGCTGGTTAAAATGTATCCACCGCTGTTTAAAAATGTTTCTACTGCAAAGACGGGCAAATATTGTATAGCCCTATATATTTGTATAGCTTTGGGTTTACTGTATAGGCTTTCGTGCAATTTCTTCTTCAAGATAGTTAAATGAAAAATAGTCAAATAAATCATAAACCATATTTACGTTCAAATCTAATTTTAAGATTTATTTTTGCATCCCTGTCTTGACCTTATAACCCTCGTACTAAACATTCGAATAGCAAAAAGGCAAAAAAAAAAAAAAAAAAATAAATGGCTAAAACATATTCACTGAGGGCGGGCGATGTACTGTATAGCAACAGGAGTCTATTAATGATGAAAAGTGTTTGATCTGCGCCAAGTCCAAAGGTCAGCTGTTGATAGGAATGACAGTTAGTGGAATTCTTATTTCAAGCAATTTATATCTAGTAAAACAAATGCAGTATGTTGGATTTGTTGTTACAAATGGCACAGTGCCTGATTTGTCGTCTTTAGCTAGCATCTTTAGTGCCTCATATGTGTCTTTCCCTTAGGATGATTCATGTGGTGTACCACTAATTAGCTTTAAGAGTAAAGCTTAAATGTTATATTAGATTGTGCTTAATGTTAATTTTAAATCCTAAGCTTACATAATATAATATAATATAAAATATTATAATATAATATAATATATAAACACTTGCATACTGTACTGTACTTCTTAGAATAAAAAAAAAAAGTAATGTTTGGTACCTTTCTTTCTGAGTAGACTTTGGCAGGACACTAGCAAGGTTAAAAAAAAAAAAAATAAAATACATAAAATTTGAATAATAATGTGACGTGCAGATTAATTGTTTATTGTTTCAGTTGTTTTAAACGGTTCTAGTTTTATCTTTTTTCTTCTTCTTTTTTTTTTTTTTTGAAAGGAAAAGGTCAGAGCATTTTAGCCATTATTTATTTTTCTGTTTTTCTGTTTATTTATTTATTTATTTATTTATTTATTTCTTTTATAAGCATATATAGGGCTCAGGATTGTGCAGTATAGAGTGACGTATCCTTTTTTTTTTTTTCAACACGGAATAGGCAATATGGTAAACTGAATTTTAGCTCATTTTAACCATCTATACAAATAATGCGAAAAATGAGTCGCACAGGCAGAGCAATAGCACAGATACACATGATGTGTTTTGTAGGGTTGTTTTTAGTTGTTTCTATGACAAATAATAATAGTAATGATAGTAATTAATTTAATAATATGCTCATTTTGAGAGTTCTACATTATTGCGTCATCATTCCCAAATTCCGGTCGTGGTAAAAAATTGACCCTTTTATAGAAGTAATGATTAATTCTGTTCTAGCTGAAATATCCCAAAACCTCTGGAAACCTCCCTATTAACACACACACACACCAGCAAGGCTTCCATATAAGAATATTATATATTTACACACGGTATACTGTATATTACACATGCTGTGGCTATCTTCGACGCTTTTTTTTTTTTTTTTTTTTTTTAGGTTTTTTTTAAGGAACTTTTAGAGGTTTGGCGAGAGAGAAAAACTGCAGAAACTCTCTTTTATTCTTCAATGATTTTAATCAATTGCTTTATACAAACTTTTGTTTAGTAAGCTGTGTCTATTTGTATCCTCCATTATTCTTTTTTTTTTTTCCCCCCTCTTGTCACTGTTTCTAAGGCTAGACATTCAGTCGTTAGTTGTCTTCGAGATATCTATTGGAGCAATAATAATTAACTAAAGTTAATGTCTGAGAAAAGGTCCAAACTTATACGATGCTCATTTCATGTCAAGCAGATCTTCAGAACCGCCGGCGAGTAATAATGTTTATAAAAGTAAAAAAAACTAAACCTTGTTTTTTTTTTTTTTTTGCAGGACCTGCTTCAGGCAGAAATACAGCAAATCCTGATGCTTCACTGCGCTACTGGAACTTCTCCTGGATATCAGAGGACGTTCTTGGCTTCCCAGAGGACACTTTGACGAGTTTGGGTAAGTCATCTGCTTTTCGTTTAGAAGAAAGACAAACTCCTTATAGGATGTGATGTGTGTCAACAGCTTCCTGTCACCACATATACGGTACGCAGCACTGTCTCATTAAACACGCAGTTTTACAGCTTCCTCACGTCTGAGCTTGTGTGTGTGTGTGTGTGTGTGTGTGTGTGTGTGTGTGTGTGTGTGTGGAATGCAGTTCGTCTATTCGGTAGACAAGTCGAGCTTTTCGCTTGCTTTTCATTTCGGACTAACTGAAATAAAAAAGGCATTTCAGGTGAATATGGTGAGAAAGTGACATAAATTGAGTTAGACAGGCATAAGGAAAGAAAGCCCAAGAGAATTCGCCCAGCTGAATACTGAACATTCACAGCGCACTGGGCATTTAACAATTAATAGAGCATAGACTGCTTTTTATTATGAAATCTTTTTGCTCTCTAGTTGATATGCATCTGGCTGCTGATCTTTCGAGCTGACTTTGATTCCATAGATGTGCATTTAGAATCCAGATCGGCCCACCACTGAAGATGGATAGCGTGTAAAGGCAGTGGAAAGGTTTACCTGCAGAACGAAGTAACTAACTCAAGTGGACACAAAGTGTCAGGTGGTTATCGTACATCCCTGAATATTTACTCCCTCCAGTTCCTGCCGTAGCAGGTTTTAACCGAAGCAGGTTTTTAACATGTTTGTGCTGATCGGTGCAGAAGAGCTTCCAGGGACATGATGCTTTCCATTAATTTAGCTTCGCACTTACTGTAATTGCAGGCCTATCTTAAGGGCCCGAAACTCGCTATAAGTCCATAATAAAAAAAATACTTTCCCTGTCGGCCAAAACATGGTATTGGTGCAAAAACGTGTCTCACCTTGGTGAAAAAGTGAATTTGCAGATAGGATCATACAGTATAAGTACAATATTTTTTATAATATTTAATGCTTCGTACCGTAAATTTAACGATCTTAATTGTGATTCAGATGAAACTTTGCCGATTTAGATTTCACATGAAAAGACAGAACTGTGAAAAGAAGGAGAAGAGAGTGTTATTGTAAAATGCTGAATTGTTAAGATATTGCAGCATACATCTAACATGGTTACGGACACTACAGATTTTTTTTTTTTTTTTTTTTTTGCTTTTTAAGCTTTTACCAAAAACCATCTCTCATGCAAAGCACTGAGGTCGTTCTGGAATTTTTTTTTAAAGTGGGTATGTGTTAACAATAATTATCGGGAAATTTACAAAAGGCAATTTTAACTGAATAAACTGTAGTTTTCTATGTTTTCATGCTGCATAACATAAGATGCGTGTCTAATTTAGAGCATTTAAATAATCCACTGCTGTTAGTAATTTTTTTTTTGGGGGGGGGGGGGGATCCTTAATTTTGCTCAGAATGCTTTAATTTAAGCAAAAATTTTTACAGGCCATATGCTTCTATACTTTACACTTAAACCAATTCGAGTGTAAATATTCATAAAGAAATATGAATAATTTGCATTTTAAATGATTACTGTGTGAAGCGAGACATTTACAATGCAAAAAATTGGCCATATTTGGGGCACGTATAAAATCATCTCTCCAAAACGGCTAAAGATAGCAACTTGAAATTTTTAGCAAGTAAGATTGGTCTCTTCCATGGTGCATAAACTTCAGAAACAGCTTCTTTGGCCACACACACATTTTCTGTATTTATTTATTTTCTGTATTTCAACATAAAAAAAAAAATGTAATAAAATCAGCAGCAATACTGTGTTTTGGCCGTACTGTATGTTACTGATGTTTCTGGGGTCAGTTAATTTAATGCTGAAAGCACAGCTGTCAATGATTGTCCTTCTAACTTTTTGGTAAAAACTAATTGATTATAGAAGCGTACTCCAAAATAAATTCATCAATAAGTCATGATACTTATACTGTAAACTAGAAACTCGGAGAAGTGTGAGGGAATGTGACAATTCTGCTTATTTAATTCTGAGATGATTCAAAAGCTAGGTCTATTTCTTAATTACGTGTATTTTTACATTATTTTCTTAACATTATATATTTTTTTTAACCAAAAATTGGTTTAAAAAAAAAAAAAATATATATATATATATATATATATATATATATATATATATATATATATATATATATTTATTTATTTTTTTTATTTATTTATTTATTTTTTTAAACCAATTTTTGGATATAATGGCATTTGTAACCTATATTCTCATGAGCATCAATGCGATTCAACGTAAAGTTATTCATTTTTAGTAAGAGCTACCTATAGTGAAATACAAAGAAGGTAAAGCAACATTTTGAAAAAAAAAAAAAAAGTAGGATACAGAGAGTTGCATTAAAGTTAAGAGGTGATTAATTTACAGTGTGTGCAAATGAAATCTTGTGACTAGCAGTGGAGGTGAAAGGTGGAAATGGTTATTGTTTTCCTTCCTACCGTAAAACATAATCTAGCTCCTTGTGGCAGCTCCTGCACCGCCCTGTGTTACCTGTCATGCCGCAATGGGCCTGATGTGTTTCATGTACCCAATGAACCGGTGCCAGTGATTTTTGCCGTAAATAGATGGCAGCGATTGAAGAGAGTGAATGCTGGTTTGGCTCGTTCTGACAAGAGTAGACAATGATTCACTGCGCGGATCTGATTTATGTAAAAGCATTTCCCTCCAGAAATTTTATTTTTAAGCGAAAAAGACAAACGATTTGTGGTCGAATGGTTTTGCATAGATTCTGTGGTTTGTGTCATATCGGACTAACCAGGCGCTACCATGGGAAAGAGAATAGTACAAGGTAAAGGAACGCCCACTATAGTGACTTGTGAGGTGAAAAACAGCTAAAGGAAAAATCCATCCTGATCACTTGCATATTAATCTTTATAATTATTATATGATCTTCAGGTTTTGCCTAAGATGTATTTATTTATTTGTTTGTTTATTGGACATGCTGGCTATCTTTTTTTTACTTCAACATTATTCAAGATTTACAGTAGCACTTCATCTCTGCCTAAAGCAAGCAATCCATCTGGACTGGTGTTTTGCGCAAACAAATGCAGTTTCACAGCTTTGCTAATGCCACCATTAGAGATACAGCGAGTGTTATAGTGGCGATACAGTGAGTGTTATAGTGGCGGTACAGTGAGTGTTATAGTGGCGGTACTGTGAGTGTTATAGTAGCGGTACTGTGAGTGTTATAGTAGCGGTACTGTGAGTGTTATAGTGGCGGTACTGTGAGTGTTATAGTAGCGGTACAGTGAGTGTTATAGTGGCGATACTGTGAGTGTTATAGTAGCGGTACAGTGAGTGTTATAGTAGCGGTATTGTGAGTGTTATAGTGGCGGTACTGTGAGTGTTATAGTGGCGATACAGTGAGTGTTATAGTAGCGGTACTGTGAGTGTTATAGTGGCGATACAGTGAGTGTTATAGTGGCGGTACAGTGAGTGTTATAGTGGCGGTACTGTGAGTGTTATAGTAGCGGTACAGTGAGTGTTATAGTGGCGATACTGTGAGTGTTATAGTAGCGGTACAGTGAGTGTTATAGTAGCGGTATTGTGAGTGTTATAGTGGCGGTACTGTGAGTGTTATAGTGGCGATACAGTGAGTGTTATAGTAGCGGTACTGTGAGTGTTATAGTAGCGGTACTGTGAGTGTTATAGTAGCGGTACAGCGAGTGTTATAGTGGCAGTACAGCGAGTGTTATAGTGGCGGTACTGTGAGTGTTATAGTGGCGGTACTGTGAGTGTTATAGTGGCGGTACTGTGAGTGTTATAGTGGCAGTACAGTGAGTGTTATAGTGGCAGTACAGTGAGTGTTACAATGGCGGTACTGTGAGTGTTATAGTAGCGGTATTGTGAGTGTTATAGTGGCGGTACTGTGAGTGTTATAGTGGCGATACAGTGAGTGTTATAGTAGCGGTACTGTGAGTGTTATAGTAGCGGTACTGTGAGTGTTATAGTAGCGGTACTGTGAGTGTTATAGTAGCGGTACTGTGAGTGTTATAGTAGCGGTACAGCGAGTGTTATAGTGGCAGTACAGCGAGTGTTATAGTGGCGGTACTGTGAGTGTTATAGTGGCGGTACTGTGAGTGTTATAGTGGCGGTACTGTGAGTGTTATAGTAGCGATACTGTGAGTGTTATAGTGGCGGTACAGTGAGTGTTATAGTGGCGGTACAGTGAGTGTTACAATGGCGGTACTGTGAGTGTTATAGTGGCGATACAGTGAGTGTTATAGTAGCGGTACAGCGAGTGTTATAGTAGCGGTACTATGAGTGTTATAGTAGCGGTACAGTGAGTGTTATAGTGGCGGTACAGTGAGTGTTATAGTGGCGGTACAGTGAGTGTTACAATGGCGGTACTGTGAGTGTTATAGTGGCGGTACAGTGAGTGTTACAATGGCGGTACTGTGAGTGTTATAGTGGCGGTACAGTGAGTGTTACAATGGCGGTACTGTGAGTGTTATAGTAGCGGTACAGCGAGTGTTATAGTAGCGGTACTGTGAGTGTTATAGTAGCGATACTGTGAGTGTTATAGTGGCGGTACAGCGAGTGTTATAGTGGCGATACAGCGAGTGTTATAGTGGCGGTACTGTGAGTGTTATAGTAGCGGTATTGTGAGTGTTATAGTGGCGATACAGCGAGTGTTATAGTGGCGATACAGCGAGTGTTATAGTAGCGATACAGTGTGTGTTATAGTAGCGGTATTGTGAGTGTTATAGTGGCGGTACTGCGAGTGTTATAATGGCGGTACAGCGAGTGTTATAGTGGCGATACAGTGAGTGTTATAGTGGCGATACAGTGAGTGTTATAGTAGCGGTACAGCGAGTGTTATAGTAGCGGTACTGTGAGTGTTACAATGGCGGTACTGTGAGTGTTATAGTGGCGATACAGTGAGTGTTATAGTAGCGGTACAGCGAGTGTTATAGTAGCGGTACTGTGAGTGTTATAGTAGCGGTACTGTGAGTGTTATAGTAGCGATACTGTGAGTGTTATAGTGGCGATACAGTGAGTGTTATAGTGGCGGTACAGTGAGTGTTATAGTGGCGGTACAGTGAGTGTTACAATGGCGATACAGTGAGTGTTATAGTGGCGATACAGTGAGTGTTATAGTAGCGGTACAGCGAGTGTTATAGTAGCGGTACTGTGAGTGTTATAGTAGCGATACTGTGAGTGTTATAGTGGCGGTACAGCGAGTGTTATAGTGGCGATACAGCGAGTGTTATAGTAGCGATACAGTGTGTGTTATAGTAGCGGTATTGTGAGTGTTATAGTGGCGGTACTGCGAGTGTTATAATGGCGGTACAGCGAGTGTTATAGTAGCGATACAGTGTGTGTTATAGTAGCGGTATTGTGAGTGTTATAGTGGCAGTACAGTGAGTGTTACAATGGCGGTACTGTGAGTGTTATAGTAGCGGTATTGTGAGTGTTATAGTAGCGGTATTGTGAGTGTTATAGTGGCAGTACAGTGAGTGTTACAATGGCGGTACACCGAGTGTTACAGTGGCGGTACAGCGAGTGTTACAGTGGCGGTACTGCGAGTGTTATAGCTTCTGATTCATTTCAAATTGCCTCCATGTTGGTGTTGTTTACACCTAAGGTGAGCCACAAGACTAACTAGCTTCTAACACAAGGCTGAATCCCAAATCCATCTCTAAGTGAGGTTTAAAGTCTATTTATTTCATATTTTACTTCATTTACACGTCTTTTATAAATGTTTTTATATGCATAAATATGATTATAGTTTTAGAAATTGGTAATGTTGGTAATATTTTTGGGTCGCCTGCATTTACATTAGCGGCATGGTGGTGTAGTGATTAGCACTGTCGCCTTGCACCTCCAGGGTCCGGGTTCGATTCCCCGGCCAGGCTCGACTCCTCGACTCCCGTTTCTGCATGGAGTTTGCACGTTGGTGGGTTTCCTCCAACAGTCCAAAAACATGTAGGTTATGTTAATTGTTATTACAATTAATTCTGAGTTTGTGAATGAGTATATGTTTGTGTCCTGCGATGGATTGGCGTACCGCGGTGTTCCCCGCCTCGTGCCCTCAGTCTCCTGGGATAGGCTCTAGGCCCCACGTGACCCTGAATACAGGATTAAGCGGTATAAACGATGAGTGAGTGAGTGCATTTACATTATTACGTATGAGAAAATGCGTTTCGCAATACGAGATTTCACCTTAAGAACTCGCCTCCGGAACGGATTAAATTCTTAGGCCAAGTTACCGCTGTACTGTAAGTGGAATGAGTCGAAATATAAAGAGAATTTAGAGATTTACAGGACTGTCCAGCACCTCCATGGTTTATTCTCCTCCCCTTTTGGCTACATTGTACCAGTTAGAATAAAAATAAAAAAAAATAAATAAATAAATAAAAACTTATTTCACCCCTGTTAAATTCCACTATACAGTAAAGCTAAATTACAGCGGCGACTCAGCTTGGCTAGTTAGCCGTCTATGATCTAATTAAACAATGTCAGATGAGCGCTAGTGCTGTTGTACTGAATATCTGCACAGCAGCGATGCCTTCGGGACTTACAACAGGATCACAGCCGCACTGATGTTCAGTCCAGTTTCAGTCCCTGTTGTAGTCATCTGTACGTGTTTCTCTTTGATTCAGGCCTTACGCTACAAGTTTTTTTTTTTTTTTCTTTTTAAACACTTAAATAATTAATAATTTATAGGTACATAATGTGTACCTTAACACAAAAAAACAACAACATTCCTCTGGAACTGGTCAGGTACAGGGACTTGACTGAAAATGAGAGAGAGAAAAAAAAAAAAACTTGCCAAAAACAGAGCGAAAAAGTCCTTCAGAAGGCTGGAGAGCTATTCCTCTGGACTACATTAAAAATGCATGAACGTCTGGCTCTTCGGAAGAAAAGTATAAAGAAATGAGGGATGGCTCAAGACTTTTGCACAGCACTGTATTTCAGTGTGTAGTTTCTCTTTAAGGTCACTATTTATTAATAGCTACTGTATATGATTCATTAACTTTGTTGGTAAAAACGTGCATGGAAACCCTGCAGCTGTGTGCTTGCCGCTGACCCGTAAACACCGCCTGGTCATTTAAAGCCTCAGTGATATCAGTGCACTGGAGAGTCCTCGAATCATCCGTGCTCAGGTCAGAGGTTAGCATGCGTACAGATTTCTGCACCGTAGCGACGCGTCCCTGCTCGATGAAAGTCTTGCATTGTAACCGAACCCGGGATCTGAGTGACTGTGATCCCTCGTGACTGTTTAATTGGTGTCACTGTGATGATGCTGCGCTCTATGATTAATGCCGGCTTGGTCAACCCAGCAGTCAGTGTGACCATGACCGCTGCTTTCTCTCATTACTCACACTGACATGGTGCCACTAAGGTTGGGTGTGGAACACCTCACCCCACTGCTTCCTCACACACACACACACACACACACACACCAAGAGCTGCTCATTTTGGTTGTTCTTATAAAAAAAAATAAAAAATAAAAAAAACATGCCACAGATATAAACAGGGGCCGACCGCAGTGCACTGAGAGAGTCTGGGGGGAAATATCCCCCGCGCTGTTATTTAAGAAAGCGATGGCAGCGATGTCACGGTTCCGGAATCGCACTAGCAGTTAAATGTGTTTCTCCAGTAAACGCGTTTAATTGTCGGAAAAAGATGAGAGGAGGGCAGTCCTGACGCTAATCTATTCTCCCTGGTCGAAACATCATCCTGCTGAACAGATTTCCTCAATACCTGTTCAGAGAGCACGGATACGGGTGAAAGATGACCTGCGAGGAGAGAGGTGGGTAGCGTGCTGTGTACCAACGTTTCAGGCATGGTGATGTATGACCAGCGTCCTTTCAGCATCTGTTGTGAACTGGCATTTATTATGGGGCGGCGGTGGAGAGCTTGGCTGGGCGCCGCAGGCAGGAGGGCAAAGTCTCTCTCTCTGCGCTTCAAATCGAGACGGATCTCCGGGTACACAACCATGACGCTAGAACTAATTCTTGCTCTTGTTTGGAGTGCTGCTCTGATTGAGCTCCATCTGGAGTACGGGCAGTAGGTGTGCCAGGAAACTAAAGACTGGCATCTGTTTGTGAGGAGAGGACAAGGTAGAGGGGGTTGGTCTCGCGCCTCCTTTTGTCGTCAGCAGTTTTTTAACGTTTTTAAGTCATTTTTCAGAAACCGGGCTGTTGGTGTGTTGCACCTTGTACCACATCTCGCACCATGCTGCTGTTGCTTACAAGGTGTTGATTAATCTACTACAACAGCATAGCTTCAGACATGCTTGTTATTATACTTTATAATATAATGGGAATTTAGTGGTTAGCTTTGTCGCCTTGTACCGTCAGGGTCCGGGTTGGATTCCCAGCCTTGAGGTCTGATCTTCCCAAGTTCTCCCCGTGCTTGGTGGGTTTCCTCTCACAATCCAAAGACCTGCAGATTAGGCTGATTGGTGTTCTCAAATTGCTCATAGTATGTGTGTGTGTGTGTGTGTTTCGTGATGGATTGTGCTCCACGTGCTCCAAATGCTCCAAGTCTCCTGGGATCGGCTCCAGGCCCCCCGTGACCCTGTATACAGGATTAAGCGGTATAGGCGATGAGTGAATTCTGCTTGTTGACATAATGAAGGTATTGTCCTTGAAGTCTCCTTATATGTATAAATGGACCGTTCTTCAGCGTCTTGTCCTTGATCAGTTTCGTCAACTCAGCAACTTTAAACCACAACGATCAGCCATAACATTAATCCCAATATTGTCAAGGTTCCCCCTTGTGCCTGTCGTTGCATGATCCCACAGGACCTCTGGGTTGGGCTGTGGTGTCTGGCAGCGGGACGCTGATTTGAAGGTTGGACCAACAACCTTGAACTCTTCGCCTGCTAAGCACCATGCAGTACGTTGCAGGCTGCGACGCAATGAGATGGTCTGATACCTTTCTATCATAGCCGACATTAACGTTTTTCAGCATTTGTTTGGCTTTTCATTGGGAATCAGAATATGCGGCCTGGCATTTGGATCCTGATGGCATAGATGAGGCTTGGGTGCCCATGATCCTGTCTCTAGTTCACTGTTTATTCCATTCACCAGGCAGATGAGTTGACGATGTAGCTGATCTGGTCTTTGTTCTCTATTTTGGTATTGTTCTTATCCTGGCATGAAATTTAGTTACTAGTGCCATCAAATGTGTTCAAGTCGAAATACAGTAGGATCGACTGTTGAGGCAATAAAGTTGTATGGGAAGACATGCATGCCTTCTTTTCCTTTTTTGTCATCCACCTGCTTTTCATCATCATCAACTTCTCAGAGAGAGAGAGAGATTGAATTTCCTTCTGAAGTCCATCCTATGCCGTAGAAACACGTTGAGGAAGCGTTCCTGATTAATATTCTCACCGTGCTGCGGCTACATTGGATTTTACGAGTCGTTTTATTTATCCTGTTCACATCGTTCGACATCTTCTGCATCCGTCACCGCTCAATCATGACTCATCCGTCCGTCTGTCCATCCCTCGTCGCCAGTTTGACACGGCGATCCGGGCTCCGCGTTCATCCATTCCTGGCAATCCGGAGAAAACATAAACAGTCTGCAGTTACAAATATTTCACACAGAGATGGTGAAAACAAGCATATTCATCTCCGCTCTTAGTAGGGTACTGCAGCAAGCCGGTTGTAGCCGTGCAAATGTTGCGAACGTCAGTTTGCCGCGGCAAAGCTCCTATGCAGATCGGTAAGGTGATTATTTTTGTTTGCTCTCCTGGTGAAACTGGGAGGTGTTTTTCTTTTCTTTTTTTTTTTTTCTTTTTTTTAAAAGAACAAGCACAGCCGTTTACATTCCAGACAGAAACCGGCCACACCTGGCTTTGTTCCAGACGACCCCTGACGTAACCAAGCGCTCAGTCTCATGATAAACGAGGTCGGGGGTCGCTCTTGCATTATAGGCTCATTAACCCAAAGTGGACTCTCTTTATAGGTCTTCGCCACCACCTAGGCCAAATCAAGCACAGCATCGCCAATGAACTAACCACAACGGCCGCAATACATCAGCGCCGTTATTTATCACCTTTCCAGCAGATGAGTCATTTAAGATTTACTAGTTACATTTATGTAACGTCGGCGCCATTGGAAATCATTAATCTACAAATAGGCTACTCCTGCTGTGACCTGTTTCACTCCGAGGTAGTTATTTACAACCAGCTGTTTTGTGTCACAACAGAATGCAGTCGCATGTGCAACCGGCGGTAATCTTAGAAAGTTATTTTTCATAGAGAGATGAGACGTGTTTATTTATTTATTTATTTATTTATTTTCAAGCAAACATGCTTTACAAATATATTTACAAAGCCAGTCTAAGGCACCTGTTTAAAATAATAATAATAATAATAATAACAATAATAATAATAATAATAATAATAATAATAATTTGCTCAGGCTTATGATGACCTCCTTCTATTAGCAGTGTGCTGCCAGTTGCCACTGATGGGACTTCCCTGGCAGGGATATTCCCACTTGAAGATCCTGGCTGCTCTCAGTGATTTTTTTTTTTCTTTTTTTTTTCTAATGAGCCGTCCCCATTGGAGAGAAACATTAACTGCTGGAGAAATCATTTGCCATTTTGAATTTGCAAATTTATGGCCTATAAAGGCTCCATGCCAGTGCCGTTTACAGGTCCCCCTCAATGCTTTATAGCCACAACCCTTATGTCAAGATACCCACAAACCACCCTAGACTGTGCATTAGTATTCATTGGCATTAGTACAGTCTAATTGCCTGCCTGGTTGTTGTGTACTGAGCTCAGGAAATGAGTTCTGCCAAAGCCTCAAGATAGTTACATTGGCTTTAATGGAAAGCTTTGAATTTATTTATTTATTTATTTATTTATTTATTTATTTATTTATTTTTTACCCCCTTGCAAAATGTAATCATGTTAAATGTGGCTTTACAACCTGTCAAGATCTTTTGTTTTCATCTTTTTAATATTAACCTTGTTTAGAACAAATAAAAATAAAAAAGTTTCATTATGAAATAAGAGAAATATAGAAAAATATGAAAAAAAAAACTGTTAAAAAAAGTTTTTTATTTACATTATGTACAAAATTTAATTATGGAATAAAATAAGAATGTAAAAAATATCATAAAATACAGAAGGGTTGAAGTGGAGTGTATAACCACGTCCAGTTATGGCCACGACAATGTGCAGAATAATGTGCAAAGGTCGCAGTTCACAAGTCTGTGGTGTCCAAAACATACCCTACATACCCTACGTAGCCATCCAACTACAGCATCACGTCCTTGGGGGAAAATTAATAAATGAATGAATGAAGGAATTAATAGATAAATAAATGAATAACCTTTTACATCAAGCTTAATGAAATGGCACAAATACTGTTAATGAATTTTAAGGTATATTTGATTTAGCAACAGAAATGATACCTAAATTTGCTGTGGTGTGCTGACTTTATAAGCACTCGCAGAATTTTAATATGAAACTCAGTAAATCATTTTTACTTTAATTACAGTAAATCAAATTTTTTTTTTTATATCACTTTCAGTGCTAATTCAGACACACACCAAAATAATATATATATATATATATATATATATATATATATATACACACATACATACACACACAAAAAAAAGAAGAAATGCTATCAGAAGTGTTTGGAATGGGGAAAATCCTGTATAAATATTTATACATGTCAGTCATGTTCAGTTCCAGCTCCACCTAAAGAAACTCAAAGTCTAATCCTAAAGTTGTCCATTTCACCTGGGTCTATTTTGGTACTAAAAATACTGTGTCGTCCTTCCTTCTTCTTTTGGAGTAACAGGACATTTTCTGGGCATATGATAGAGAAAGAAACAAAAAAACTTAGAAGAAATGATTATAAATGACTTTCTTTTTAATTTCATGGTTTATCTGCCTTTTACGCTGTCCTTATCTGGAGGAATCATTTATCTGAGCTGTCTGCTGGCTTGAAAATTGTCAGACGTTATGCTGGTCCCCATTCATTTTCTCTGATACACATCTGAGCAGAGAATCAGTCAAAACAGTTTCACTCTGTGAAGTCAACGCCCCATCGTTATTTGTAATTTGCATTTAGCGTTAGGGTAAATTTGCGTGAATAATTTCTGGCTCAGCAGAGACGTAATAGAAAGAGAAAGTTCTCGGACGAATACACCGAACTGATCGCTACTCAAATTGTCTCGATTGAAGTAACTGGGAAAACATGATGGGGCTGTCAACAAGAAAATAGTTCATAAAATAACCCGGGATAACATGAGGAATTTCAAGTAAATGAGTATAGACTGATGAAAATGAGTGCTATTGTAGGCTAACTATCCTGAACGTTCCTATTGACTGATATCTAAGGGGGTATTATTACACATTCCAGGCTATTAAGACATTGGATAAATGAGGGGTGTAAATGAGGATAAATGGCCAATAAAACCTCTGTCCTTGGTCATTTGGTAAGTCATCAATTCTTGCTTAGTGGGCCAGAGTTCCTAGACCGCGAGCTGCGTGACATTTCCGGAAATTGTTGCAAGCTTTGTTGAATCGCATCTGCCTTAAAATGAAAAAAAAAAAAAAAAAGTGTTTCACTTTCTTCATGGTTTCCTTTTTTTTTTATATCAGTTACTGTATATAAGTTGCAGGTTTGCCCAGCTGAAGAAACTAACCAAAAAAAACCCATGCATTTTTCATTAATCTAATGGGTTATTCAACACCAGCCTGGTCCTAGGTGAAAAAAAAAAAAAGTAATTGCCCCTAAATCTAATCAAGTGAATTAAAAGGAAAATTGGATACAGCTGATTGGACCTATCCAGACTTGATTACAGTCTAGCCATGCTAAACATAAACCGTACGCATTCCCATTAGACAAATGTTCAGCAAGTTATTATTATGGAAAATTTAATCCAGAACATTAGAATTGATTTTCAAAGCCATTTCTGCATTTTCTTTAAACCCATAAAAGATTGAAAGTGGTTTGATAAAAAAAACAAAACAAAAATAAAAAAACAATTAAAATACTGATACAGAACTAATACTACTTTTCACTCAAAATCAAAATGACAAAATACCTTACGCTGAACTGTGTCAGAGTTCCGCAGACTTCCATATCAAAACTTTACATTTTTAATTACATAATTAAAAGTCAAACACCAACATGTTTATTCCTTCCTTTCTTCATTTATATACAATCAACAAACACGTGATTCTAGTCCGAGTTGTGCTGGATCTGGAGCCTCATCCAGGTGAAAATTCGTACCTAAACACTCAACACATTTGGAAATGTACTGAATCTTGTGTCTGATGGCAACCTGATCACAAGTCATTATACACATCTTGATATATACAGTATCCACATCTTGGTAGCTCGGTGTATTAAGGCTCTGAGTTATTGATCAGAAGGTCAGTGGGTCAAGTCCCAGCTCTACTAAGTTACCGCTGCCCTTGAGAAAGACCCTTAACCTTGTCTGCTCCAGGGGTCGGCGGTATAAAGCCTGACCCTACTCCCTGACCCCAGCATACTAACAATACAGTAGTTGGTATACATGAAGGACAAAGAATTTCACTTTGCAGTAATGTATTTGTGACAAATAAAGGTTTAACGTCTCACAGTTAAGAACAGGAATCTGAGGCTACAAGGGGCCCAAGTTCAACGAAACCGGACAGTATACAGTAAAATCCTCTGGTCATTTTCTAATCTTCAGATGTCCAGTTTTGGTAAACTTGTCCCCAGTGTAGCCTCAGATTACAATTCTAAACTGAATGGGGTAGATGTTGATAATAAGCCCTCATGCCAGCCTTCTAATTCGGAAACTGAATTCAAGTATGATGAATGTAAAAAAAAAAAAAAAAAAAAAGAAAGAAAGCAAAAATCATTGCAATAAAATCTTAGTTGTGCTTGAATAACAATGCATTCTTTGAGGTGAGAGCGAAAATTCTTAATACTTGCATGTGCCTAGTAACCTGGGTCGTTCTTACATACTCTTGAAGTAGTAACGCTATAATAGTGTATAATGAATCCTGCATTAAATTGGTTGAATTATCTTATGCTGTTTAAGGTGAAGGGTACATACTGGGGTTTAGCAGCAGATCCACTGGGTTCTAGGAGGGCTTGTTTGTCCTATGGAAGCTTAATTGGATGTGAATCTGGATCGTTCGTCTTTCCAGAAACGTCAGGAAAAGTGGGCACGGGAAGCAAAGAACTTTAACCAAATAAGATGTGAAAAAAAAAAAAATGTACAATATCAAATAGAGTGAGGAACAATGACATGGAATTCACTCCACCAAACAAAAAGTTTCATGGCTTTTGGTTCCACATATTTGTTCCTCCTCGTAGCTCCTGAGGCAGTCTGTGACAATTGACGTGCTTTTACGGGGTTGAAGTGTTTGATTCCCCCAAACTAGAACAGCGGTACTGTTTTCTCACAATTCAGCTGAAGCATGCCAAACACTTTGAGCCCGTCAAATAGGCCGCAGAAATCAAAACATGGAGCAAAACTATTGTTTTCAGCCCATGCTGGAAGACGCTGAAGCTTTTCTACATATGCGTTTCCCGTCAGAACATTTAATTTTTGATCATGAATACATTAAGTCCTAGTTAGCTTATGCAGACGCTACCAGTTAAACCTTGGCATCTGTCGGTATACTGATGACTGGCATGCATGAGCGCAAACAAAGAAAAATGCTTTGAGTGAGGAGAGATGAGAAATCGCTGCTGGTACGAATGCAGGTTTAATGAAAAACAAAAACAAACAAAACAAAAAAAAAACAACAGTCATAATGACAAGTAAAAGTAAACACACATCTCATTGTAACTCATTCAGCCGTAAATGAAATGTTGGGTAAAACTCAGTGGAGAAACTCTGGCTGCGGATCAACATCAAGAAGACAAACATTATGCGAGTGAATCGTGCCACAAACCTGCAGGCAGAAGGGAAATCGACAAGGCGTCTGAAGTCTCCTACTTGTGTAGCATGAGTACAGAGTCTGCGGGAGCAGAGGAAGATGCCAGGCAGAGAATTGGCCAAGCCACAGCGGTATTCCAAAGAACGTGTCGAATCTGGTCCACTACATTAATTGACCGGGCAACCAAACTTCCAACCAGCACCTCTCTAACAGCACCATAGTGCCAACAACCATTAATGCCAGTGAAACGTGGCGGGCGACCAACAGCATAGCCAGGTGGGTAAATGATTTCCATCTCAGGTGCGTGCGATGCATACTAGGCATCTCCTACAATGACCAGATTACCAACAACGATGAACTAGAGGACGCCATCATGGTCCTCTAATCAAATGTGATTAATTTGCCATGCGCCACGACTACCCCCACAACGCCTAATGAACATCGCACTGGATTGGGCAACTAGCAATGGAAAATGGAGACCAGGGTGCCCAGTTAATACCTGATGGGCCACATGCTGCAAGGACCTAAAAGCTGTCGACATGGAGCGGGATGAAGCCATCGACGTCACAACTGATGGAACACGTTGCCGTTGCTGCCCCGGAGAGGCACGGAAGGATCTAACTGTTGTGTTTAAAAGTGGCAAAACACTAAGTGTATAATATGAATTCATCCATCCATCCATTTAGGAACTTCTGTAGTCCAACTAGGAACTGTGGAGGCCAATGATGACCGCTGTATTTTATTCCCATTTTTATAACTGCAGTAGGACCTTTGTTCAACGTTCATTTGCAGTACACACTATGGACAATTTTGGAACGTTAGTTAGTCTGAACTGCATGTCTTTGGACTGTGGGAGGAAACCAACCGAGCACGGAGAGAACATGCACACAGACCCTCCGAGGCGGGAATCGAACCCAGACCCTGAAGTATGAAACTGACATAGATCGGCTCCAGGCCCCCGTGACCCTGAATACAGGATAAAGCGGTATAGACGATGAGTGAGTGAGTGATATAAATTTATATAATTATCACTCACTCACTCATCGTCTATACCGCTTTATCCTGTATTCAGGGTCACGGGGGCCTGGAGCCGATCCCAGGAGGCATAGGGCATAAGGCAGGGTACACCTTGGACAAGGTGCCAATTCCTTGCAGGGCACACTCACATACACTCACTTACACACTCATTCACACACTATGGGCAATTTGGGAACACCAATTAGCCTAAATCTGCATGTCTTTGGATTGTGGGAGGAAACCGGAGTACCTGGAGGAAACCCACCAACCTCGGCGAGAACATGCAGACAGACACTAAGGCGGGAATCGAACCCAGACCCTGAAGGCTGAAACTGACTTGTTTACATAATTATATAAATTTATATGTGTGGGTGAAATAATATATAAAGATTATATTTACATAACAAGGCCACTGATGTATACGGTTTATACTGTTCAATGTTGTTAAATATTTAAAAACACGGCTGCTCATGATGAAGTTATTTACATAACTTTTTTTTTTGTATTATTTTTTTTTACACGGCTCTACAGCCAATCAGGGGCGTCTGTGAGCTCACGCGAGCGGATAGCGCCGTCCTCCGAGTGTGTTACTCCGCCCCCAATGGTGCATGAGCGAGCAGGTCGAAAAGATGCGGTCGGCTGGCGTCACGTGGTTCGGATGAAACACATGATAGTCTTCGGCCCTCCCGGCTGAGTGGTACTGTAGTAGTAGCCTTAATGTGGGAGCCCCCTAGTGACGGGGAGGAATTGGACGCGACTAAATTAGGGAGAAAATCGGGGAAAAACCCCAAAAAAAGAATACGCAATTCATTTGAATAATAATTCGTCTCGTCAAGCGTTTTCTTGCTTACAGATGCTCAGGTTGTCCTTCAGATATTTCACTCTTGTAAAGGCCACCTTGTATCATTTCATTTCAAAGTCATTTAAAGACACCATGTTCGATTTAAATTTAATTATCGCCTTTCCCGTCCACCCAAATGATGAGCTCCGTTCATTTACATTCACTAACAGGCTGCAGATCTTTTAAATGGCCTTTCAACGCAGCCGCTTCCCGCAGTGTACAGTCATGCAACATTAACAGAGCTGGATGCCGCGGATCTTAACAGGAGCAGCTCATTAGGCGGAGACATTCTTCTGGATGACCTAGATCACTCCATGGAACGTTGCTTGCGATGCACAACTACACACCACTGCAGCCGGAATCCTGAAATGAAGCCCGAGCCAACAAGTCACAGATTCTCCACTCCAACAATGAATAAATGAATAAATAATACATCGTTTTAATATATTAGCGAAAGCTGGATGAAAGTTTTAACTTGTTTTGGAGAAGCGCCTACCTTTGTCGACCTTTGTTAGCAGACTTTTTTTTTTTTTTTTTTTCTTTCTTTCTCTTTTTCATTCTCTCAGTAACGCATGCAGTGAGACGGATAATCGTGAAAGTTTTATAAACTCTCCGGCGCTAGCACAGCAATAATGAAGCGAGACAAATGCACTATAGCGCACGCTCGCTGAGTGAAGAATAATTCACTCGACAAGTTAGAAAGGGGCAGGGAAAAAAAGGGTGCGCAAATAGACACACACACAGACACACTTGCACGCACACATTCATAAGCCACCTGGGGTTTCAACCCACAATCCTCTGATAAGCAGCAAAATCCCACTTGCCCTTTTAAAACCCCGCGGAGTATGAGAGGAGAGTGTGGTTAGATTGTTACACGCCGAATATGCAAATCAATTCAAATAAACCAGCCCGAGACAAACCACAGGAAGAACTTGTTCGATCAGAGCATTTTGAGCGCATGATGAAATTCTACCATTTATTGCACGCCGACTGTGCCATTTGAGCTGCAATATTCATGAATACGTGTATCATAAGGGCACGTACAATGTGCGAGTGTGTGTCTGTGTGTGTATAAATCGAATGAAGCAAATAACTACTCTTTATAAGCGTGGTAAACAGAAAAGCATATCAAAATGCTGCATACATCAACAGGATAGCAACTAACCAACCGAGTGTCCACGTCTTGGTAGCTTAGTGAGTTAAGGCTCCGAGTTACTGATTCAGAAGTTTGATGGTTCAAGTCCCGTCTCTACTAAGTTACCGCCGTCGGGCTCTTGAGCAAGGCCCTTAACCCTGTGTGTTTCAGGGGAAGCGGTATAAAGGGGCCAGCGGTACAGTGTAAAGCCCGACCCAAGCCCACTAACAATAGTTGGGGTACGAAGAATTTGACTTTGCAGGACGGTATTTGCGACAAATAAAGGTTTATCTTATAACTTTATCTCATCATTTTGATTCATACACATTCACATTTCATACAAACCTACTTCCTTTGATTGTGTAAAGCTGCTTTGCGACATTGTCAATTGTTAAAAGCGCAATACAAATAAAATTGAATTGAATTGAATCGAACCTCTCTCAGTTAAGAACAGGAATCTGAGGCTGCAATGGGCACAAGTTCAACGAAACTGGTCATTTTCTAATCTTTAGATTTTGGTTAAACTTGTGCCCAGTGTAGCCTCAGATTACAATTCTGAATGCTGAATGTGGGGTTTTAAAAGGGCAAGTCGATCTTGATGATAAGCCTTTGGCAAAAAAAAAAAAAAAAATTGAGGAATGTGAAAAAAAAAAAAATAGAATTTTTATGTTTGCAATATTATCTTAGTTGCGCTTGAATAACAATGCATTCTTTGAGGCGAGAGCTAAAATTCTTATTACATGTGCCTAGTGCACTTTATGTTGTCTCTTTTGTACAAACAGAGACAGTTCCCTGTTAACTCAAAATGTCAATCTGTCTTGTCTCAGCTAGCCAGCCAATTAGGTTTCTTAGTTAGCTGGTTAGTTTCTGTTGTTCATTTATGTCGTATGTAGCACCTTGGTCCTGGATGAACAGTGTTTTGCTTCACTGTGTACTAACTGTAAATGGTTGAAGTCACGAGCCTGTAAAGAGTACTTGACTAGTAACCTGGGTCGTGGATTAGTACAGTTGACTGTAGTGTTGTCTTAATAAAGTAATGAACTATAATAGTAAATAATGGCACCTGCATTAAAATAGGTCAATCATCGTATGCTGTTTAAGGTAAAGGGTACATGCTAGGGGTTTAGCAGCGGATCATTTGAGTTCCGGGATGGAGCTTCCATGGATCGGACTGGTTTTGTCCAGTGTATCCTATGGAAGCTCAATTGGATTTGAATCTGGGGAGTTTGGAGGACGGGACAGGAGCCTTGTGCTGAACCCTGTTTACGGTGGGATGTGACTGGATTTTCTGTTGGTTCCTTTGGGCATGGATGATCCTTGGGCGCTTGTGATCCCGTCCCTTCCCATGATGTTGACCTGTCGGTGTTACTGTAGATACTGTTATGGTTGGTGGGTGTATATAGAGTAGAATTCACATCTGTATCCTGTGTACTCATTAAATAAAAATGCCCGGCTTTTTTAACCCAACCATGAGTTTTTATTCTGTGTCATCCAAGAGCTGAAGAACGATAGTTTAGATGTTAGAGGTTAGCCACTAGCCTACTCACCAGAGGAGGGTCTTACTACCTTCCTTTTTCCCTCAGGAATATTGTGCAAATGTCATGATTTAAAGACAAATCTGAAGGCTGGGATTTTTTTTTTTTTTTTTTTTAACAGAATGCAAAAAAAAAAAAAAAAAAAGCTAATTGAAATGGTAAAAGGGGTGAGGATGTGCTACTCTCATGCTCTTTGCATGAACACACATTAGAGACCCATGTGTCTGTCCAAAATGATCAAGCCTAATTTTGCATAATTGGTCCCCTTTAAGTATCCCTAAGAAGTGATGACGCATGCGTCATTAGAGCCGCTTTGACATTTTTCTTTGCACTTCATATCTATTCATTTTATGAAGCCGAACAGCCCCGGATGTCTCTCTTGATTAGTAAAGGTACTTTTAGCTTTGCACTTAACAGCCTGACCGGGGTTAAAAGAAATGTTTAAAATTTTGTATTACCAAGACCTTGGAGGAAACAAAAGAAAAATCTCCAGTTATTGTACTGGCGTTAACAAGATCACCTGAACAACCGTTTACAGTTAACATGTGCTTGAAACTGTTATATTAAGTACGTATGAATCTAATACCTTCAGTGTTGATTTGACTTATACAGTATATGCATATTATTGAAGCTGAGTCGGTCCTGAAAAACAACACTATGGATTTATGAATAAATACATAAATAAAGATGAGGGAATCTGCACAAACAGTATTATTGCAACCATTCTGTTTTTTTTTTTGTTTTTGTTTTTGTTTTTTTTAACAAACACATTAAATTAAATGAAAACTTAATAATAATAGAATCAGTATCAATAGCCATAATCTTCCATTTCTACAGTTCTGGACCATTTTGAACATTTCGTAAATCATCCTTAATATTTACAAAAGTGTAAGTTTATTTCTCTCTCTTAGCACTTTTAATACTCATAGCAAAAACAAAGGTGGTAATAATAACAATATTAATATTAGTAATAATAATAATAATAATAATGCATAAAGAGAATCATCATGAATACCAAAGAAGTAGAGAAGAAAATGCAGAATAAATACATGTATCTGTATTTACAGTTTGAGCTCGACACGTTTATCAGCTCTGTCGCTCGCTGTCAGTTGGCGCCTACAAGAGATTAACATGTCATCAGCTTCAGTAGACACACAATACCTGAGATTGAAGCACGACTGCCCCCTACAGGTAATGTACGTCATGTGCCTGAGGACTTCACAGCTGCCCGCGCACTGCCGCGGCGGGTCGTGAGATCCCTTTCCTCGAGACGTGCATTCGTAGTAACAATAGCGCCACCAAAGGGTGGCATGGTGGCGTTGTGGTCAGCACTGTCGCCTTGTCCCTCCAGGGTCCGGGTTCGATTCCTGCCTCGCCGTCTGTGTCTGGAGTTTGCATGTCCTCCCCGTGCTTGGTGGGTTTCCTCCTGGTACTCCGGTTTCCTTCCACAGTCCAAAGATTAGGCTAATCTGCGTTCCCAAATTGTGCTAATTAGCGTGTTAACCCTAACCGCCTCGTGCCCTAAGTCTCCTGGGATAGGCTCTAGTCCCTCCGTGATCCTGTATACAGGATAAAGCAGTGTAGACAGTGAGTGAGTGGGTGAGTGAGGACCATCATACTGATACCACTATCTGGTATCAGTTCAACACTGCCATAATCTACTTGTACTCGTGAAATTGTTTCAGTACTTCTGCAGAGTACCACTTCATGGCGGAGCTGGAAGCTCATTACACACATCCCCTACACACATCCTTTTCTTCCCCTTGTGTCAAAGAGGGTGTCGGTGTTGACAACTTTGATGATGTGGAACATTCTTATCTCGTCATGGAAAACAAAACAAAACAAAACCAAAAAAAAAAAAAAAAAAAAAGCTCCATGAAATGGAACTATGGGGAACGCAATCAGTCAGCTCGTGTTTTCTTCCCTTCAAGTTACATTTCAGGAAGTGAAATTAAGGTTAAGTCTGCAGTACATCTCTCTCTCTCTCTCTCTCTCTCTCTCTCTCTCTCGTCTGTCTGACTTGGTAACCTGTCGTACTGTAGCAGTGCATCATATCTTGGTCTGTCTGTATCTTGCTCACTTGACAGCGACTGTGTTCTGCGACAATAGTGACAACAGAGAAGTGAAGTGAAACTCAACTATTTATTACATTTTGTATACGCTAACAGGCGGCGGCGTTATAAACTTCACCTCGGAAAAGAAAAGTGCACATTTCATGTCTGAAAATGTGTTTCTATGAATCAGTGCTACCAAAGATGCTGTTTTCTAAAATATTCATCCTTGCTTTTCAAACATTGACTGTTAATTTCAAATATAAGAATTACCTCGCCTTCAATTTTCAATATTTTTTGCATAGTTCATTTTCCAACTTCTGCTGTGATACCTTTGTGACAATAACAAGGCGGCGTTCAAGTCAAACTGGGACTTTTGATTACACAGAATAACAGAGAACGGTCCTGTGAGTAAAAAAAAAAAAACTCCCTTTATTTCTCTATATAATCCTCTGATACACTAATGCACTCATCCCAGTGTTTGACTTGTGCTTGGACACCATCAAGGTAGAAAGTTGTCCTTAAGCATGCCGGAGCCATGATCCGGCCTCCCAGGAATTCCTTTAATTACATTTCCAAACATGTGGAAATGTGTTGCAGTGAGGACTGTACGGCGGGACGTAGCAATAACTAGTTAGTTTCAACATTATACGTTTTGCTGAGTGTTGGAAATTGATTGCGACTGATTGGAAAGGATTCACATTTACTTTCCAGCTCTTTCTATTGTAAATTAGTTGACACTCCATGTCATTGCAATAGAGGAAAGGAAAAAGACAAGGCTGTTTAACATCACCGCAAAAAGAGAAACGTGAAAATGTGAGAAACACGCCGTAGGCAGAAGCGTACATTCAGCACTGTATAGGGAATTGCAGTCGAGTCTTTCTATGCATCCTGTCTGTCAGGCCACTCACTCGTTACATCACAGCAAATATCCTCTCTTGCATTGCATCATGGTTAAAAAAAAAATATATATATATATATATATATCTATACAATAAAACATCTTTTGGAATGTCTTATCCGGACTGTGCAGGTGTCTGCTGTGACGTCCTCACGTCCTGCGTCCGTGGCAGCCGACTGTTTTCCAGAACTAGCCGATCATCGGTTAGAATAAAAAACATAGAGCTATTTGCATGAATGTGCCAAAGCGCGTTCGAGACTTTCATGCTTTCATGCCGTTTTCAAGTCACTAGAAGATATTGAGGGTTGTGCAAGTTCTTTAGAGAATTTCAATTCTGATCTGAGAAACGTCCCAAAGCAACTGAAGGAAGGGGGGGGGGGGGGGGGGGAGGAAATGTCATAAATGTAGATTATATGTAAAATATAAAGCACATGGGGACATGCTGTTGTAAGAAACGGATCCACAGCGGCTTGGCGTGACTCAATTTGAGACACACGTGAGTTACTTCAACCTCCCCAAAGTCATTTAAGTTCCAATAACCTTATGGCCGTGGAGATGTGTTATATCCTGACACATCGTATACTGTACAAAACAATAGAAAAATAATTTGTTTACAGTTAGATTTAAAGTTCTGGAGCGTCCAGGAAACACGATTATTTCTTACATTTACGGAGTGGAAAAGTCACTTATCTGTCTTTTTCTTTTGAAATGTTCTCACTCTCTCACTCATTCTCTATACCGCTTATGCTGTACACGGGCGCAGAGTCCATCCCAGGGGACTCGGGGCACCACGAGGAAGGGTACAGTCAAAAAGCACATACACGTCTGGAAATCTGGTGGGGACCCACCAGTTAGTCTAATCTGCACGTCTTTGGAATGAGGGAGGAAACCGGAATAGACGGCGGAAACCAACCATGTGCGGCAAGAACATGCATTTTGGGGGCAGTGGCGGCTCACTGTGTTTAAGGCTCTGAGTTACGGATCGGAAGCTCTGCGGTTCGAGCCCCAGCTCCGCCAGGTTGCCGTTGTTAGGCCCTTGAGCAAGGCCCTTAACCCTGTCTGCTCCAGGGGTGCCGTAAAATGGCTCTGACCCTGCGCTCTGACCCCTGAATACTAACAAGAAGCTGGGATATGCGAAGAATAAAGAATTTCACTGTGCGGTAATGTATGTGTGACGAATAAAGGCTGAACAAACTCCATGCACACAGACCCAAGGCGGGAATCCAACCCGGAGACCCTGGATGTGCATGGTGCGAATTTTTTACACAATTGACGTTGTCGCAAAGCAGCTTCACACAATCAAAACTATTATTTAAGTTTAGTAACTTTACATCAGTACCATTCTCACCCTGTGTACACTGACTATACAGTATATATACGATGTACAAGCGTGCAATCACATCTCCAAACCTATCTTTGTGATCCCGTCTCTTTTGCCGCTGGATATCGGGGATTTCCTTCAGGACCAATAAAGTATCTTTCAATCTGGAAATGCATCATGCAATTACAGTATACAAAATATCTGCAAAGCCCTGCCAGTGTCTTGGGAGAGGGTGGTTTGAGGTCATCAGTGTATGAATAAAAGGATACCCTAATTTGTTAGGTATCCCTAGTAATAATAATAATAATGATACAAATAATAGCACACAAAATCTGTTGTGTTTCCTTGCACAATATATGCATATTTCATAAAGGGAATTGGGGGGGAAAAAAACACCTTAAATAAGATATCTGTGCTGTGCTGCTGGTCTGGTTAATTCTGGATGCCCTTTTGTACTTTCAATTAGTCGCCTCAACAAAAGAACAGCAGAGCAATTTACTGAGTCCCCAAAGAGGACTGTTTATTATTATATCTCTGTGTGTGTGTGTGTGTGTGTGTGCGAGCGTGCACTGCACTGGATTCAGGCTATAATATAAAATAGAGATGAAATATTTAACAGCTTTGACATCGCCTACTAGTGATAAATAATGGATTTCAACTAATTCTGTGTTTTTACTTCCCGTCTTTCATTCGGTTTTCCTGTGAATTGTCGCCATGATGAATGCGTCTCATTCGTTTTTTTTTTTTCGTTTTTTTTTTCGTTTTTTGCAAGTGATGCATTTTCCCCCCACTCTGTCAGGTCCGGGGTGTTCCTCAAAAGGAAAATCATGCCACGGAAAGTCTGAAAGCTACCATTCGGAGTTCGCCTGGAGTCTAACGTCAGCTGAGGATCTCTGGGCGGAGGATCACGGGGTCATGGACATGGCAAGAGGAAGTTTTCAGGGCTGGGAGGAAGGTAGGTGAAAAAAAAAAATTCTATTAGAATGCTAATGCACCTTCACTGTTCTACTTCATGAAGTGTAACCTCCAGGAACCCGGGCAGGGAGTAATTGGTGGAGAAGGAACGCGGTTCACTAGTCGACTTACGTAGTAGTGGAGATTAGAGTAGAGAAGTAGTTCACTTTCTAGGAATAATTCTATCCCCCCACGCGAAGCATGGACGACGTTATCAAGGTTTAATTAGGTACAGTAGAGCAGCCGTATAATGGAGGCTGTGTGTGTGTGTGTTCAGTGTACTGTATGCATCGGAGATAAGTGTGCTAACAAAGCCTCATTAGATAGAAGGTTTGGGGATTGCAAGCTCTTCAGGCGCCACTCATGCACTTCTGAGGAAAATAGAGCAGTTCCTCTCGGTGTTAAATGCACTCCCCTCTCAGTCTTTCTCTCACGGTGCCCCTGAGTGATGGCGAGGAATCGTGAAACAGGGGCGCACCGGTGTCCTGAGCAAATCGATAAAAATAAACCACAGGAGAAATGAATCGAATGAAGATTTAGAGAGATTCTTCAATAAAGAGTGGGATTAAAGATACTAATAAATGAACAGACATATGGACAGGTGGACGAATAAATAGATGATTATTACTGATGATAATGCATATAAAAAAATTTTGTCTGAATTTGTTTGACTATTTTAACGCACAATACGTTTATTGTCTTCCATATAAATAAAGAGAGGTTTTTGTCTGTACGTTGGCTAGAGCTCTTTCAGTGACATCTTTACATTTCATGCATTGAAGGACCTGAAACCAGTCCAATTTCTGTCTGTCTGTCTGTCTGTCCTGTCTGTCCTGTCGATTTTGTTTACAGCATCATGCAAAACTGGATCGGCAGAATCTGATGAAACTTCTGTATTTACCTGGAATTAAATCTGCAAAATGTTGAGTAGAAGTGACTTGGTGAGCAGTTTTGTGGCAGAGTTTTCAAAAGTAAATGCAGTGCTTTCGGCATTGAACTGGGCGCGGCGGCTATGAGTCACTCAACAGAGGCAATCAACGTGAAAGTTTACCGTTAACAGACAGAGGATGCGTAAAATAAACAGAAATGAGTGTAATGCACCTGCTATAGAAAGCACCAAAATCCTCACGAAACACAAGCAAACCTGCGACACAGCATGGTTTAGTCCAAAAAAGAAAGAAAAAAAGGAATGTAACTTGAAAAATGAATCTTTAATGATGAATGGACTATTGGAATGGATGGACCCTAACCCTAATGGACCACTGTATGTTTATTCTTTCTGCGTGAAGTTTAAAACCAGTTTGCCTCATGTATTCAGAAATCGTGGGGCTAATAACAAGCAGTGATGTGAAGCGCCACTATGAGATAAAACCCGTATATAATTTACCCGTCGTGCACCGTATATAATATTACAATATCTAGATTTTTACAATAATTACAATATCTAGATATATAATTACTCTTACTATATACAATACAGTTATAATATCTTACATTTGGGTGCAGTAGCATCTGTGCAATAACACCATTTGAAACTGCAGTATTATTCTAGCGCAACAGAACTGTGCGAGAGCAACATTTTAAACTGTGCAATATTATCACTGCAATAAAAACTGTGCAACAATGACTTTTTAAACTGTGCAATATTACCCTTGTGCAGTTTGTTGGAACTAGTGCAAATCGTTTGTATGAAAGTGCAATTATTGTATTTTTTTATATTTCTTTTTATTATTAGTAGTATTATTTTTTATAATTTTTTAATTTTATATTTTATATTTATATTTTTAAAATTATTATTATTATTATTATTATTATTATTATTATTATTATTATTAATAATAATAATTATTATTATTATTAATAATTATTATTATTTTTAGCTTTAACATTTTAAATATTTCTAAAAACCCTGATTTTCTGGAAAGCACTTTGTGACACATGTGCTACTATATACGGTACATATAATTTACTTACAGACAGAGAAACAGTTCTGGCTGGCTAAATGGATGGAGAGACAGGCAAACTGATAGATGTATAGTTAGATTGATTCAATCCAGACAACCAAACATGTAAAAGACATAAACAAAAATTGAGACAGACAATAAGATGGATTTTTTTTTTTTTTTCTAGACAGTCCTTAAGGCACATCGTTCTAATAAATGATTGGGTTCCTGTGCAGTAACCTGTTAGATGACTGAAGCATATTCTTTTTTTTTAAAAAAGAGGAAAATTGCTTTAAGCTTAGACTTTTATCTCACGCAGCCCAGTCTGGAATCTCTCAGATGTGTGCATCTGTATCCTTGAACAAAGGAAATTAAAAGGTATATTCATATTTTCCACCCTGTAGCGTGAGATGCTATTCAGTAAGCCCACAACAAATGACTCCTTCCAGGCCGTCCACATACATCTTAAGGCCCATTTATGCACCTAGGGAAAAGAGGACGATGGGAAACTTGATGAATGTGAGGGATAGAAATGCCAGGGCTATTTACCTTTTCTTTAAACTGCAGTTTCTGCCGTCGTCAGGAATGTGTTTTGCTGCCTCGTTGTAATAGGGAAGGTCTGGTGAAAGTGCACATGGTCCAGTAGCTGTAGTGGGGTTGAGAGGGGAGTTCCTCTGAGGATCATGTGGCCTGTTTTCTTTTCATGCTCACACACTAGCTGCCACCAGCCGTCACAATGATGTATAATTTATGAAACAATGCTATAGGTCACTGAAGTTTCACTTTTTCTTCTCATGTTATCCAGTTTTTCTTTTCTTCTTCTTCTTCCTCAGAACTGACCAGCAGAGTTCAGTAACTAGCCGAATTTTCATCTGCAACCCAGCTAATTCAGCGTGCAAAAACGTGTCTTAAAGCGCGCATGCACGAGAGAGTAGTGCACTAAATATGAGCATAAATAAGTACATATGAATAAGTACATTTAAATTTACCTGAAATGGTACTGAGACTACCGTATATACATTTTTTTATTCTAATGTATACATTTTGTACATTTGTACAGTGATTATTTCGAACATATCTTTAAAAAAATATACCAAAAATAAATTGGAAAACAAAGTTTACAGTAAGTGTGCTTTGGAAATTAGACCAAATCTTTCATATAATATATTTTTGCAAAGTGTACCATAACACAATTATTTAAAGTATATTTAAAGTTTAATTCCAAAAGTTGGTAAAAGCATGATGTTGGTAAGATTTCAATATATTTGTAATACACTAAAGTGTTTTTTATTTTTTGTTTTTTTTTTTCCACTGGGGAATGCTCTACATAATGAATGGGTATGAATTCCCACAGAAACACTCCAACATTGGAGAAGAAGAGTGGAAGCTGTTATAGCTGCAAAAGGAATGAGGGATCGACTCCATGTTATTTGGATATGTCATTGCAGTATGTATTTTTAATGTCATTGCAGGTTTGGCCAAATATTTTTGTCCATATAGTGGATAAGCAATAAACAACCAAAACAAAAAAAAAAAACAACTGTAACTGCATATAAAGCTCAACAGTATCCAGTGGATTTAATGACCTTTGTTAGCATAAATTGCTCGGCAGCCCTTTAGATATTTATGAGCTTAGCTCACTTTGTTGGTAGTGCAGACATCATTAGCTTCATTATATTTGTTAATCAATCCATCCAGTTAGCTTACAAGTAACATTAGCTTTCTTGATTGTCAGTTTTATTTGTTAGCAACAGATCTTTTAGCCTCACTGAGCTACAGCAGCTACACAAGCAGGTTGCTCATATTGGTGTTAATATTTTGGTACTTACTGTATCAGAAAAGCACATTGTTTAGGCCAACAACAACAACAACAACAACAAAAGATTTATTTTATAGTGTAGGTACACTGTATCCTTGCTGTTGATCATCATTCCGAAATTACTGTTAAGAAATAGTAACATCGTCTGATTATCAGAAACAATTGATGTTGAAATGCTCCATGCTGAAATGTTGAAGTGCTACAAATCAACACTTTATGGAAGAAACAGGAATGGTGTTTACAGAATAATGTTTTTGATCACGTTACCTGTAATGTGGAACAGTAGTATGATAAAATACAGTTAATAAATTGTATAATACAGTGGAACCTTGGATTACGAGCATAATTCGTTCTGGAGGTGGGCTCGTGTTCCAAAACACTCGTAAACCAAATCATTATTTCCCATAAGAAATAATGAAAACTCAAATTATTCGTTCCACAGCCCCAAAAAATAAATACATACAAATAATTAATGCAATCTATAAAATGAAAATAAAGCAAATTAATCTGCACTTTACCTTTAAAAAAAGTACAAATAAATCCCGACAGATAAGTGTTTCCGTTGGTGCACGCAGGCGCTGTGTGTGTGTGTGTGTGTGTGTGTGTGTGTGCGTGTGCGTGTGTGTGTGCGTGTGTGTGTAACACTCCTCCTCCCCCTCCCCATCTCGCTTTAAGTTTCACACAAACACACGTGAAAAGGTGAGAGAGTGACGCTCGGTGTCAAAATAAGAGTCGCATGCGTGATACATGATACTCTGCACTCGTAAACTAATACTTGCTCGGTTTCCGATTAAAAATTTATTAAAAAACTTTGCTCGTTTTGCGGAACACTCGTAAACCACGTTACTCGCAATCCGAGGTTCCACTATAAGACCATTTCTAATAGGATTGTACAGTGTTTATATGATGTTGGCCCCGCCCCCTTCGCAGCTATAACAGCTTCAACTCTTCTGTTAAGGCTTTCCGCAAGGTTTAGGAGTGTGTTTATGCGAATTGTTGACCATTCTTCCAGAAGCACATTTGTAAAGTCAGACACTGATGTTGGACGAAAAGGCCTGGCTAGAACAGTTGAATCAGGGTCTGACCTCATAAATGAGCTTCTGGAAGAACGGTCAAAAACTTTGCGGAAAGCCTTGACAGAAGAGTTGAAGCTGTTAAAGCTGCAAAGGGGGTGGGGCCAACATTATATTAAAACCTATGGATAAAAACTTGAGAATGTTACTCAAGTTCATATGCATGTGAAGGCAGGTGAGCGAATACTTTTGACAATATCTTATATTATATGTATTATACACACATTTATATTATTTTCAATTCTTGCACCTTTCTTTTTTTTCTATCCTACTGACTTTTAAAGATTAATTTATTTGTTTAAATAGATTTTCTTTTCAACCAGTCATATTCAAACATTTCTATTTGTATTTAATAGTTTGGAGCCAGATGTAGAAGTAAGTTGCAAAGAGATGGGCTACTGGGGATTATGAGCAGCAGCATATTCAGTAGCAATAAAAGAGAAACAAAGGAAGGGAGAATGTACACAGTGAGGTGTGTGTGAATAAATAATCACAAGAAACAGAGGAAACACACTGAATGATGATGATGATGATGATGATGATGATGAAACCAGTGATTAGGGAAAATACCAAAACGTACCAGAGCAGACATGTCTGCCTGACAACTACCGTGTTTTCTACAGCGCCGTTCTCTAACGATTTCAGAGAAATTAAACCTTTAGTGTGCGTCTGTCTGAAACCACTTCCATGCTAAGCATTTGATATTGAAGTTGTTTTATTATTATAATTTTTTTAAATATGTATCACTATCAACATTTAGTTCTGTTAACGGAAGCCCTATAGAGTCCTGGCTGGCTCGCCGCAGTGGTGATGCATTGGGAATAAGAAATGATGAATGAATGCACTAGATGCTGGAGTTGATTACGGGGGGAATTCATTTCAGGACTTCTCGACGTTCTGGAGAGTCTTTATTCTGCAAGGTTATTGAACAGGTGCAAGGGAGGGACACTGGCTCATTTCCTTGCCAAATCCGATGGTTGAGGAAATCTGCATAGACAATTGCAGAGTAAATAACAGTGCCTTAAAGCCAGATAAGGATGCACAATGTGGATGAAGCAAAGATGTGATAACACGCCCCTGGCTGTCGCACATGCTGCTGCTTAAACGTGAGAAAAATAAATACTACTGTTTTGTTCTCGTGTTCTGTCTTTTCAGTATCCAGTGGCATGGGGCTAATTTGTGCTCACTTGTATGTGGATTAGACTGAGAATGATTACACATTGATTTTTGATCATGCGTGTCAAGCCCAGAAGGCAGCAGATGGCTGATAAAAGGCATGAGAAGGTGAAGTATGAGAAGGTTGGGCTTCCTCTGTTCGCTGGCTTCATTTATTTGCTGGCTTGAGCTGGTGTGTTACTCTTCTTTATTCCTGCCATGTCTAGCTCCGCTATAGACAATGAGAGCGTCTTTGTTGATTTATGTGTACTGTATGTACCAGGGTGCAGTGGTTCATGGAGTAAGCACACCCTGTACAGCAAGAGAGAGAGAGAGAGAGAGAGATTTGACAGACATGTGCTTGTAATAACTGGTGAAACTGGTTTGATAGGCGTGACTCAGGCTCTGGCAATACAGAGGTTTAAAATTCACCAGGAATGAATTATGCATTCATAGTTAATCTTTTACTAGTCTGCAGGCTATTGTTTCCTCGCTTCTTGGGAAAATAAATACATAAATAAGCAAACATTCTCCATGTAGGAATCGCACATGAGGGAGAAAATGCATTTACATCCAAACTTATCAAAAAAGAAAATAAAAAAAACTTTGCCGTAGACTTCCACAAAGATTGATCCATTCATTCATTCATTCACTCCTGTGTGGTCGTGGTTCTGTCCCAGGCTCTTCCATACCTTTTGAATGCTTCTTTCACCATTGATGTTCAACCATACAGGTACATCCTCAGGTTATAGAGGCAGGTTTTGGCAGCTCTCTCTGCAGCTGAGGACTTGAGGATGGCCCATCTGTACAGTAGGTCGTTTCACTTGAAGTAGGACTTGCATTCCTCTGAAACCGCTTCTAAACACAACCCAATTAACCCAGAAAACTCAGGTGCCCTGTGTGACTAATCCAACTCACCACCAAAATGCATCTCTATACATCAATCCAGTTAGCTTTTGTGTCGGTCCTGTGACACAAATCTTTGTGGAAGTGTATGCTTAATCTTTTCTTTTCTTTAGGATCCCTCATTGTCCGATTGCTCCCCTTAGGTCTGTACACCAATGGACACCAATAGTTCACCAAGGTATACAAGCCTTATTCACTGTGGCAAGGTTTCAATCCATAAATTCAGTTTCTAGCAAATTGCTTTACTGGGAATCAGCACGTGGCTTGTGCAAATATGTGCATGTTACAAAATTCCCTTGTATAATAAGTCTCAGTAATTTTAGTAAATTTTATAGTCTGGACTGTCAGTTCTGAAGTCTCTAAATGAAGTTAAAAAAAATATATTTCTTACTTTCTCTCATGTAAGAAATGATAATAGACTAGCGACACACAGACAGTAGTGAAGGATCTGGCTCCCTCTGCTGAACCCAGTCCACCTCTGGGTTTAACCTTCAAGTCCTTAGTCAACCGACGCACAAAGCAACTGGCATAGAGGGGAATTCAGTCATTAAAGGTGATCTTGTTATACAGATATGTCTAGCTGAAATAGCCCAAACATTTGTGGACACCATTGATTGATTGATTGATTGATTGATTGATTGTAGTTTTCGTCAGAGCAACACATGTTAATTATTAAACCCATGGGGACAAACATTTTTGATGCTGTGCAAATTCAGTTTTAAAACTCGCCACAACTGTTTAAGTTGTAGAAACCATGCGTGAAAGCAATCTGTTATTTCAGGTTAGATAAGTAATATAATTCGTAAAACTTATTCATGTTAAAAAAAAAAAAAAAAAAAAAAAGCATTTTGAGGTGCAGATGAAAGGGGATACGTCTAGATTTAGAAAATGATGAAAAATGAAAGTGACCGCTTTTGACAAATTAGGGCTGCTTTCACACTAGGCATGATTGATTGAATCACGCTGCCTGAGTATGATTGCTATTGAGGAAATTGGAGAAGACGGATGTTGTTGGTGATGACGTTATCCGAACAGTGGTCCACTTCCATGGTTTGGTATTTAGGATTGGCTTTCATATCTGATTCAAGCCATGCCATGCCTGAGACCACCATGCCAGAGTACAGTATGCATCACACAGGCGTTCATATTATGCAAACATCCCAGACGTTGCGGTCAAGTGTACTGGGATGTGTGTCTGCGTCTGTAGTGTGAATGCATAGTGTCTATGGCAGGTCCAGATCCCCTTAGAGAGAGATAAGTGACAGCAAACCACTCTAGTTTCCCATATCTTCTCACCTACAGGAAAGTGTCCTCGTGTACAGAACAATATTAGTTCCTACCCAGCAGCCGGCTCTTTCCAATCATACAACTGCTACTAACTTAAAAAAGGTGAACGTGACCACAACCTTCGTCCAATACATGTAAACCCTGCTCACTACGCCTTTTTAAACTCCCACTCGTGCTGCATCACATAACGCACTCGGAGGAAAGGGCTATTATTTATCGGGATTTAAATTCATGATCTACCGTCCGTAGGGTAATTGAATTTCTTGTTACACCACTTGGAAGCCTAATCTGTCTTTTATCCAGACTGATCACTTTCATTCTGTGATGAAACATTTCTATCCTGATAAAAGTCTCTTCCAGGGTGGTGGAAGTGCCAAGCACGGGATACCAAGAGTCAAGAGATGGTCTTATGCGTCTCTGGCAGGATTTTCTAAAGGTTTGTTTAGCACAAAATCTTTCATTTTTGTTTTTTGCATCGAGTTTTTTTTTTTTTCTTTTTTTTTTTCCCATTTCAAACATCGTTGTCCTTTCCTTCTACAAAATGTATCTTACACATCTTTAATCTGTCTGTGGGTTTGTTGAAAATCAACCATTAATTAAAAGCTTTTAGGGGGAAAAAAAAAAAGAGTAGACATCATTAAACTTTCGATCTGTAGTACAACACGGTGCAGATGGATTGCGAGGGTATCTGTTGCAGACCTGACGACTTTGGCTGGCTTGGGCAATCAATGACTGCCATTGAAGGGATGTTGTGACTAATCATGCTAAAATGTGTTGACATTTTAGAGCAAAGGGCAGCTTTTTGACATTGCTAGAGGCTTTGCTTTGACAGCTGGTTCTTATATATTTATGAGAGGTCTCATAAGTACAAGCTTATCTTTATTGCTGGTCATGCTGTGCTTGGGATATTAGGCTGGAATATTAAAACAAGTGAACTTATGCAAAAAGACAAAAGACAGCATTCCAAGTTCTCAAGGCGAAGTAATGCTTTATTAGGTGCAATTATCCAAATCATTTAAAACAGGACTATATTTATTAGCGTGATCATTTTTTCAACCTCCCTGATGTTGCAGTGGATGTCGTCTAGATGCGGTTTTGTCCGTCTTTCTGTGAGATTCAGCAGGCAGGAAGTGATGCATTTTAAATGGCGGGGCTACAAGGCACACGCGGGCTCTTCTGACTGTCATTATCCATGCAAATACTGACTCAATCCAATCTGGCAAAGATCATCATCACTAAGAGTTTCATATTGTGCTACTGAAGCAGCCTTAAGTATCTTGCTGAGCATAAGGTTACTTTATGGCCGTGTGGTGCCAAGCTAAAGTAGATCTGCCTCCAGCCTTTTTACGCCTTACATCGCCAGCAATTTTTGCACAATCCACTTTGAGATGGATTTATCAAAAACATTACCAGATGGCTCTTGTAAAGTCAGGCTATATATCAAGTCCACGGTCCTCCAAAACAGACACAATGGATATTTTTTCAGACTAAAGTCATATGCATCAGTGAGGACTTCAAATGTAATTACAGACTAGCACAATATTTTAGAGTTACACAGGAGCTGCACACTGACGAAGACAGATGTTACTACCAGTTATACACAGTTCTGATCTTAAGCCTGTTTTTCTTGTGCGATAACGGCTCATGTGAGGAGCACTGGTAAATCCGTTTGCCTGAAATTTATGGTTTGGGCCGTACATACTGTACGAAAAAGATTGGCATTTACATACTAACACTAGCAATAATAATGTAAACTAGAGAGGTACACTTTCTGTAGAAAATGTGAGTGGTGCTTGCTGTGGCAAAACTCAAGCCCGGGGCGTGGCTTGACAGATTTACGACGATCCCGAGAGACTGATTGGTTGCCTGAGTAAAATGACCCCACCCCCATGTCTCTATGACAATGGGATCTACAGTTAGGTTGAGTTTCAAAGTTACCATAGCAGGGAATGTGACTGTGAGCACTTCATGTTTCAATGGGGGAGTACCTGCAGCATTATGTCAATGGGGCAAATTTGGGCACCTCTTGCAAACTTATACCCTCATGTGGGGGTGTGTTCTGACGCTGCTTGCAAGTCTCTTCAAATGTGGTAAATTTTATATTTCTACAAAATTCTTGCTCTGTGCTAGAATCCGTCAAAGTTGGTCTCAATGTTAATGCTATGCAATTTTTTGGGAGGTAAATTGCACCCATCCCTTCAGAAAAGTCATTCCCGAATTCCCGGCATGATTTGACACCTCTTTTATGGGTCTGCGACAATGCTGGAGTCTACGGTACGACTAGTTATGCGCCAATGTTTGTACGGAAAGAATAAGGAAAAAGAATAAGCCTGCAGGATAATGTCATGTCATTCTAACAACAGTTCCGCACCCATAACATCACAGCCTGACGTCCAGGGGATTAACAGGCAAAAAGCCCAGGGTTTTTGAACCAACCCCCGAAATTTCTCAGATCCCAATCTGATCGAATGGACAAACAAGCCCGGTCCACAGAGACCCCACCTCACAACCCACAGCACCCAAAGGACCCACTGCCGATGTCCTGGTGCCAGACACCCCAGCACAACGCCAGCACCCCAGCACAACGCCAACGGGCTCTTGGAGCCACGTCCTGAGACAGAGCCGCCCAGGGGCGGCTCTAGAAAATTATTCATGGGGTGGCATTAAAATTACGAGGGGTGGCAACACTGAAGCAAGCATCCTTTGCATGGTTTATGTGGATTCAAGGAACGCTATTCTTATTCAGTGTATACACTAGGGTGCACATTTTTACATTGTCCTATAAAAATGAAATAAAAGCTGATGTGTGATTGACTTGAATCTGATATCTGGATTGGAACGTCAGATAAATTAAAAAAACATTTTTTATTTTAAGAACACTAGGACACTAGTGCTGGGGTGGCAAATGGACACTAGTGCCACCCCGGTAGATCCGCCCCTGGAGCCGCCCCAGAGACGCAAGGAGAACCTGATGGTTTTAATGAAGTGCGGTCAATTTTGCCTGCTGTCACAAATTCTAATGTGGTTAAAATACCCAGATTTACTTGTATTATAAACATGCAATGTTGGAATAAAGAAATGCATAACAAACTGGTTAGAGGAAACAGATTATGCAGTTTTATAATATCTCAAACATTAACGTTCAACAAATGTTACATTAAAATCTGGGACCGGCACTGCATGTAGTCTGAGGTGCGGCAACCTATCGACATTGTGGCTCGAACCCCTGATCTTCTGATTCAAAAATCAACAACCTAGAATAACACCACTCCCATGTCTTATAGTTAATGTATTCTTGTAAAATTAGTTCCCCTTGGAAGTTGCCTAAGCACACAACGTTGGTTTTAACCAAACGTCCATCTAGAAGCTTTTTATAATGGAACTTGTCGTTCGGCACACCTGGTGATGTTGCCTCAGTCGTCTCATTATCCACGCTAAACATGTCATTATGAGACACATCCGGGTAACTTTATGGGAAGCCATTAGGGGCAAACTAAAAAAATATTAACGAGTTAAACTTTCTAGATCGATCACACGTTAACACATTAATATTGCCAGTCTTATTTCAATGGTAATAGTTTTAAAGTTATGACTGATCAGTGTATGCCGTACGTACCAAAATATACGGTACTGAAACTCGCGCAACTTGGACGTGCGTTTGCATTTGTCAACAGGGCATGGCTCCAGGCATGTTTGTTTCCATTAGTGTAAAGAAGTTGTGTTGTGCTGTTGTTGATGGAAATGGGTCTGAAGTGGTTGTGAATGGGGTCCGAGTTTGAAAAAGGTGGCAGAACGATTCCTTCCCGTATCCGTCCCATTCTCCGGATCTTACACCACCTGATGCCTACCTGTGGGGAATGTTAAAGGAGAGTGTGCTCAACTGTGAATATCCGTGCCTGCGCCAGTGCATTGCGCCAGCAAATCGTCTCCTCTTGTGGGAACCTGCAGCGACCTTTGTTTGCTGGGAATCCGGGTTGAGAATCTGCGTGAACGATGTGAACACTGTCTACAGCGAGGCAATACACACACACTTTAAGCATACCGTGGTAAATCAGTACTCTAACAGTCTACTGTATATGTTAGTTAAACTCACAGATGACAACATGGTAATATTGTTTGTCTTTTCATTTCAGTACTGTGATAGACTGCTATTAGAGCTTTATTTGAGTACTTGCCATATCATTTACTACTCTAAATGGCCCTCCAGATAATCCATTTTGGCACCTGCATGCATCAGCTCTGAAAACCTTCCTGATATAAATATTAAAGTTACTGTATTTCGCCAGCTCTGAATTTGTCCCATTATGTACATAATTAAGCTCTTAATGAAAGCAACATTTTCGTTTATACAGCACCAGCCCTCACTGTTTTTTCATGATCTCTTTGCTCTGACATGTCCAAATAGCAAGACCCAGCTGGAAACTTTGATTTTCCTTAAGATGAATGAAATAATTTTGGGGCCGGGGTTCTACACTTTTGAATATGTAGACCTCCAAACGCTTTTCGAGTCATTTTCCGATTTCCAAGAGTGACATTACTTTATAATGCCCCTTGGAAATGAGTACTTCTCTGCCGCTGCAGATGATGATTTCTGCTCAGCATTTCTGGCATTTCGGCATCGAATAATTCCAAGGCCAAATTAACAAACTGAGTCTTGCAATAAAACCAGGACTGGTGGGCCAAGATGAGTCAACCCCAAAACCATTACGCTTTATAGCTGCACAGGATGTTTCAACTGACACATCCTCCAATCTGTGTGCTAAGACTTAATGATTCACACAACTGCTACTGAGGGTGGGCTGGCAAACCTGGCATTAATGTACCGCCACTAAAAGCAGCCCTGCCAACTGTGAACTGGAACCCTGGAAACTGAAGGCAAACACTGGTACAATTTAAGAACAAACGCAAATTAAAAATAAATAAATAATAAATAAATAAATAAATAAATAAATAAATAAGCCTCCGAGTGGCGCAGTGGTAAAGTGCTCGCCCTATCGCGAGCTCGATTCCCGGGTGATGCTGTAACCTCTCGCAGCCGGAGGTCTAGAGAGAGCTGATTGGCCGAGCTCTCTCAGAGGGGAGGGATGAGAGGTACTTAGGGCTCCCACATTAATCACGGCTCTACAGCCAATCAGGGGCGTCCGTGAGCTCACGCAAGCGGAAGTAGCAGATAGCGCTGTCCTCCGAGTGTGTTACTCCGCCCCCAACGATGCGCGAGCGCGCAGTTCGAAAAGATGCGGTCGGCTGGCGTCACGTAGTTCAGAGGAAACACGCGATAGTCTTCGGCCCTCCCTGCTGAGTGGTAGTAGTAGCCTGAAAGTGGGAGCCCCCAAGTGACGGGGAGGAATTGGACACGACTAAATTAGGGAGAGAATCGGGGAACTCCCCCCAAAAAAATAATAATAATACTATATAAATAAAAAATCTACTGACGTTTGAAAGTATTGTTGGAAAAAACTGATATATATATATATATATATATATATATATATATATATATATATATATATATATATATATATATATATATTTTATGCCAAGAAAGAAAAAATCATAAAAGTTACAAATTATAGCACTTATATTTATATTTATTTACACATCATGATCAGCTCTAGCATTAAAACCACCTGCCTCGTATCGTGTAGGTCCCTCTATGCTGCCAAGTCTAAAAGTGTGTGTGTGGTATCTGGTACCAAGACATCAGCAGAGGATCATTTAAGTTCTGTAGCTTTCTGAGGATATATGCAGCAAACTCCGATGCACAGTGTGTTGAATCTGGAACCTTTCTATCATAACCAGCCTCGAGTTTTCTTTTTTTTTTTCAGCAGTTGGTGCTACAGTAGCTCCTGCATTAATGAGCCTTGGGCAGTCGTGTCCCTGTTTCCGGTTGACTGGTTGTCCTTCCTTGAACCACTTTTGGTAGGTACTACCTGCGGTTCTGGAGACCCAATCATCTATCCATCACAATTTGGCCCTTGTCAACTTTTCTCAGTATAATTGGCCATTCTTACTGCTCCCAACGAATCAAGATCGAGAACTAACTGTCCACTTCTTGTCTTGAATTTGTATACCAGTGTCTGTAGTTCCGTCTATCTCCAGGGAGGGACGCTGTGCCTTCATCCAGCCCAGCTGTTGTTTCAAGCAGTCTAACAAAATGACTAGCATGGGTGAATTCACAAACATGTCTGTTCATCCACTGATGTGTTCATGCACTGACAATGGCTTTAACTAGTCATTGCAGCCAAGGATAAATACTGCAATAAACCTAATTACAGTGCATTTCAAAGAATAGAAAATAGCCTTCATTTTCCTTATTGTTCGGTCTGATGTAATTAAAATACGCCTGCTCTCTGTCCAATTAGCGAGCATACGCCGCTTTTGACATAAGTATAATGTGTATGTGTGAGCGTGTCATTTGGTGTAGTCATGCCGAGGCTATAAATTCCACAGTGCTGCTTTCATTTGAGGCTTGGCAGACCACAGTGTAGAATTGGGCGAGTCCATCACCGGCCACGCGCTTGCTTCAGAGCCTATCTGCATCGTGTAGATCTTTTCTGGATGACTCCCTTTATTAAAAAATTCACTCCGGCAACTATAATGCATTTGGCGTCCATTCAGACTCAGTCGATTCCAGCGTAAGCTTATGAATGTTGTTCAAGTGCTTTGTTTATGAAATGTGTCTACATGTGCTTATCTTCTCTGTGTAATATTACGTGTTTTCAGTTGCCTGCTTATAGAACCATCTCTTCATTACTTTACGTTATATCGAACATCTGGATCTGTGTGAAGGGTCAATGGCTTTAGTGGCAGCGTTGTGACAATGCATTCCGAATGAGGTACTGGAGCAAATGTAGCAGAATAGTTATTGTTTGTTGCAATAAAAGTGTTAATTTACAATAAAATCCTTAAGTTTTAGCGATGTAATGGTTTCTTCAGAGCTGAAGAACGTTTTCGCATGCTAGTTAACTAGCCATATTAGCATGTTAGTTAACTAGCCGGATTAGCACCCTTTTAACAAAGTAGGTTAAAACTACCAGCAAATGGCATAATTTTACCAGCAAAACGGCTTTTTTATAAAATGGCATAAATGGAACTTTTTTGGTCATACATTTAGTTTTTTTTTTTTAAAAAAAGGACTCATGTCTGGATCATGTCCATTAAGGTGAGCATTATAAACATTAGCCAACTAGCTTGCTAATATAGCTAATCTAGAGTTCTTTAACTGTGAAAAAGCAGACACGCTGGGAGATTTAGTATATGAGTTGTGTTTTAATCTTTAATACATCTAAACACTAAGATTGAGGATGGATTAAAACATAGAATTTATTAACACTCAAATCTACACAGATTTGGTTGCTACTTAAACCCCATGTTGTGTTCATTTCCAGAGTATTTACCGCTATCCTAATATACAGTAATACTCGGACAAAATTGGATTAAAAAGATTCACAACAAACGTTCTGACTGTTCCTTACAACAACTAAACCGAAGATGTAACGTGCTTCAGCTAGCAGTATTAGCTACCGGTAGCAAAAGTAGCCTTCCACCGAGGCACAATTAATGAACAAAACTTAAAGTTGAATCTGGGCTAGTCGGAATAGATCCACACACAGCTTCAGTATTGATGCGAATCCCACTTTGAACTGTCCCTCACTGAGAAAGCAATCTGTTGTGAAATGTTTAGCACACACATTAGAAACTTTAGGAATAGCTTTTGAAACATTTCCACTGTAAATAAAGAAACGCCTATTCACTGACAACAGAGCATCGACTGTTTCTTTTCAAACTGTGGCATGCTGTGGTTCTATACATTCTGTCGTAGGCTAATAAAACCGATGACCCCTGGGCAGAGGTGGGTCGTAACCAGTTACATTTACTCCGTTACATTTACTAAAGTAACTTTTTGAAAAAAAAAAAAAAATACTGCTGTGACCATACTTTTTACTTTCGCTTGAGTAGATTTGTGAAGAAGAAACATTTTTCTTACTCCGCTACATTCGGGTATATTTGGCTCATTACTTTTCTAACCATTTATTCGACACTTTAGATATTCTCTGTGTTTGCCAGAGAAATGCTGCTGGTCGATCTACCATGTGACTGTTTCACCAATCAGACGTAGCAACAATAATCATAGCCGCAATAACCATAACAATAACCGCATGGATGCAAATGACCACACAGAAGGGGGCGGGGACGAGGACGGGGACTGGGGGGGACGAGGACGTGGGACAGGGCTGTCTCAGCAGTGGTAGACAGACATGTCGCGGTTAGTTTAGCTGTTTTATTTAATGTCGCAATCTTAACATATATAATTAGCAAATACATTAGAGGCTAAAAAAATATATCAATTTCTTACCTTTCTTCTGCTGGACACAGTTTATGGTTGAGTGAGACTCTTGTACACGTGTTCTACTGTTATTTTCCATCTGCTGAGTCATTTGCAGGCCGACTGAATATACAGTAAATCTTACACAGGAAATAGTCTACATTGTTCAAACATACACATGTTACCTACAGTAGGGATTTATTTCAAAAGCTTTATATCGTGCAAAAAGGGAGATTAGGAAATGTGTGTTTGTTATTCCTTAATTTGCTATTTTGTGAAGATATTTAGCTTAATTCATTTATTTTATTACATTTATTTAATTTATTTTATTATTTAGAAATGTCGCAATTTGTATATTATTTTATAATTTTGTCTGACTGCTTACACAAGTTCTAATAAAATAAATCGGACATTATGATTGAAACAGTTACTCGGTACTTGAGTATCTTTTGCACGAATCATTTTTAACTCTTACTTGAGTAATATTTTGGATGACTACTTTTAACTTCTACTTGAGTAATATTATTTTGAAGTACAGCTACTCTTACTTGAGTACATTTTCTGGCTACTCTACCCACCCCTGCTCCTGGGAATCCGAGCCCCAAGCTGGAGGAGGGGTGAAAAAGTTCATACGGAACAGAAAATCTGAACGCTGTGTTCATACAAAGAAAAGCACAAATGGAAAGAAATAAAGGGGTTTTTTTTTTCTTTTTTTTTTTTCGCGCCCACACACATTTACACAATTTCCATTGTGTAAATGTGTGTCCCTGAAAAAAAAAAAAAAAAAAAACTTGTAATTTTTTTTTTTTTTTTTTCCATTTGTGCTTTTATAAATTTGGGAGTTTGCAGAGTAAGTCATCACAACCTGATGTCAGAGGGCACATAGGACTCAAGCTTTCGTCTCATGTTGGCCAACAACAACAACAAAAAAAAATCTGTAATTGTAGGACATTGGTTTTCATCATAGGACAAATTGATTGATTCATAAAGAAGATTGCGTGCGCGTTGGCGCTTTACTTTTGACAGCGCAAATCAAATCCTGATCTGAATTATGTTAGCTGGGAAACAATAACGTGTTGTGGTAAGTGAGACAATGAGTGTCAAAGGAACATACTGCATTCCCTCATTTTAATAATTAGTCAAATTCAAGGATAGAAATTTAGCAAAAATTTACCAAAGTGACAGAACTTTATCTGAAAATGATTTTTGACAGGCAACAATTTGTGGGGGGGGAAAAAAAATTGTGGCAGGAAATGTTTTGCAAAAAAGAAAAGAAAAATTAAACTCCTAAATATGTAAAAATTATTTTGTCTCATTGTCTTTTAAAGAAAACACATTTTTGTGCAGTCAACTGCAGATCATTTAATAAGACTATTTTCTATTTAAAAACCCCTAACCTCTGACCTCCAACAAATCAAATATCACGCCATGCTGTTCTTCAAAGATGGTAACAATTAATACATGCCATTATAATACACTGCCTGGCAAAAAAAAAAAACAATAATAATGTTAATAATAATAAAACCCACACACATTAATGTGAGAGTAGATTGTTAGTAGTTTTGATTCCAGCTCAAGTTTGCCATGCCATTGTTTTGTCATCGTTATGCAACATCACAACATATATTCCCTTTAGAGTTGCATAGATTTTTGGCTGAGATTTCATTGATTGGTTGATGACCAGCGAATCAGACCCCCTTCACCTCAGGCACCTGTGGCTAAAAGGATTAGGTTAAGGTTAAGGTTCTATGGTGGCCAGTTCATGTGTGAAAATGTTGTCTCGGGCGTTTTGTACTCGGGAACGGCTCAAATCAAATATGAAAGCCATCTGTACATGAACACGGAAGTGGACCGCTGTTTAGAACACAGAGCCATCTGTCTCCTCCAAAATCTCTAGCTGCGTTTCATTCTGAAGTGTACTTCACAGGGCGCTTCCTACTCCCAACTTCATTTGCATGGAACGTCTGTAAAGGGAACTTCCCTCGACAAAACTTCACCGTTTGGAAGTCGCCAGCGTAGACGTCACTTCCTTCATGCGTTACCGTGGTAACAAACAGTAAGCACCTCGGATACCTGTCGCTGCTGCTGTGGAAATTTCACACTACGGACATTAAATAGCAAATATTTATTGAAACAAAAACTGATACCATTGTAAAACATACGCTATTAAAATGTATATAACTTGTAAATAAATTATGATAATGATATTTTTGATAATAATAATAATAATTATTATTATTATTATTATTATTATAAATGAATTATTCATTGAATAATTAAAGTACAGATTATGTACTTGAATATGTAGAGTTTTTTTTTTTTTTTCTTACAGATTACTAGTCTATATAATAATGAGGATTTCTTAATCAAATGAAAATACACATTTTTGTGTCCTATTAATATGACGTCATCCTCGATAATAAATATATATATATATATTTTTTTTTTCCACGCTCCAGCAAGACGCAATGACTTATGGGATATTTTTTATTCCCTTTTCCGGTGGAGTGAAGACCAGTTGTTCACTCGTTCCCTACACAGTTTGCGGGGTACTTTAGGTACTATTGGAACTCACCTTCTGTGTGTGCTTCAGTCTCATCCTCTGTGGCTTGGAAACCAATGAGGCGCATACCGCCACCTGCTGTGTCGGAGACCATAAATATGCACGAGTAATCAAGAACGCACAAAATACAGTAACGTGACCACTGGGTAGTGGGGGAGCGGCGAAGGGGAGCAGTCAATCGTGCTTAACGTGAAAGTAGCCTAATTTCAGCTAGAAAGAATACAATGACCTGGAAAAGTTCTGTATTTTCTGCAATAGCATTCCATTCCATCAAATCTAGATGTGCAAACCAGCATAATACTCTGAATGTGTTTTACACTGACGTATAGTATAGAGGTAACGGAACTTACATTACAGTAAATAGAAAACTGTACGCTAGCTACTGTATGTGAAGATCTCAGCTGCTACATTACCAGCATCACCAGCTCTCACGCGTCTGTCATTAGCATGATTATCCATGTTTATAAGAAGAAGACGAATAAAATATACCACTGGGGCCGATGCCTTTTTATCTGTAGGTTTATGCAGCCTATCGGTGACAGTCGTGTCAGATTCAGTACACAAGGTGAAATGTGTGATAATATCCTCCAGCATTATATGCCATTTTTATTATGTGCCATTCAAAAGACGCCACCTTCCCAAAATCATAAATACCGCAAATAAAACAGCTCGCTACTGATGGACATTATCTGTTCCTATAAGACAGTGTTGGATTTCATCATAGGATAGCTTGATTGATTTATAAGGCAGCATGCATGTGTGTTGGCGCTATATCTTTGACAGCACAAATCAAATTTTGTTTTTGAATTATGTTGGCTGAGAAACATGTACCACAATGTGTTATTAAATGCAAGAGACAATGGCAGTCAGATTGAAGTACTGCCTCCACTAATATATTTAGCCAGATTCAATCAGATCGATAAAACCTGAACATTAAGTGACAGTAACTTTTGGGAAAATAACATGTTTGGAAGGCAAACGCGTTTTGCAAAAGTGATTGTTAAGAATTTCCAACGTTGAAATGTTCTTCTTCCTCTTTTCACTTTCTTTTTATTACATTTTTTTTTTTTGTGTGTGTGTAGTCAACTCGAGTGCATTTAATAAGACCCGTCTCTCCACAGTATAAACAGCCCGACCTCTCACTGATCAAACATCACATCATCCATGCCCTCCATGTCCAAAGATGGCAACTGTGAATTCATGTCATTATTGCAACTTAATTTAAACTGTCCACAACCTGCCATCTAGCAAAACCTCTTTTGCACTTAGTCTATTCTGAAAGCTATCATTATATACCATTTCAGCTGGAGAGAGTGACAGCAATCTCATAACGCTGAACTGACTGCAGAAGCTAACTACTACATGGATGATGTTTATTTTTGTCCTACTATAGAGAGGTTCAGTTTTATTGCACAACATTATGTCATGTGCAAATCAGCGTTAAAAAAAAAAAAAAAAAAAAGCTGGTGTGTACAGGAGTCTGTGATTCACTGTCATACTGTATATACTGTACAGTACTGTGTCAAGTAACTTACTGTAGTTGCTGCTGAGACTGTACAGTATAACAATGAACAATATTACTACAACTTTACTTGACCCCGAGTTGTTAAATCAGGATAAAACTTTCATGGAAATTTGTGGTTCTTTGGGCAGATATAATTATTTTTTTAATCTTACAAATCACTGTATATTCAGTACAGTACATGCTATGGAAATAAAATGTCTACTATATTTATGTGCATTTGATGATGTAGCCAAATCTAACTGGGGAAAGAAATAGAACAAGAGAGGGGGGGGGGGGGGGGGGGGGGGATGGGGGGTGGTCACTTTTGGGGGATGATCAGCTATAACCTCCGCAGAATTCAGCTTCTATCCCCATGTATCCAGCTGCACATATCGTGAGACATTTTTACTTTACAAATTTTATCTTACAAATAGGGGGGGAAAAAATGCATTTCCTGTCACAAAAAAATAAATAAATAAAGAATAAAATAAAATAACAAAAATCAACAACTATCTATAAAGGGCAGGCTGTATTTGTTGTATTATGCATTGTAGCGCAGTGAGAATTGTATTGACTTTATCTTACTCTTTTTATCTAAGCGCAGAGCGAGCAGTGATATTATGCACCCCAGGTTCTGATTAGTAGCAAAGAATTGTTTATCCATTAAGGCCAGAGTATTTATTTTTTGCCAAAATATTTACAGGAATAAAATAAGAAAATTGTAACGAAAAAAAAAAAAAATTGCTTGTATTCCGAAATCATTTCCATACTCCACAGAGTCGTCTGTGACCTAATGCAATAAATGTACCTTAATTATAGACGCAGACACAGATTTCCTTTACATCAATTTTTTTAAGGGGGGGGGAAAAAAAAAAAGGAAGCAGGGTAAGAGCTGTTAAGTAGTAACAGTCAAAACATTTATAATAATAGTAATAATAATGGAAGCATGGTGATCTGGTGCATAGCAAGGCAGTCACCTCTCACCTCGAGGTTATGGGTTCGAATCCCGCCTTGAGGACCGTGTGCATGGAGTTTGCGTGTTCTCCCCATGCTTGGTGGGTTTCCTCCAGGTTCTCCGGTTTCCTCCCACAGCCCAAAGACATGTAGATTAGGCTAATTGGTGTTCCCAAATTGTCTGTAGTGTGTGAATGTGTGTGACCAAAGGTCCTACCACGGTCGTACAAATTGGAATAAAAACAATGGTAATCACCTTTGGCCTCCATGGTCACTAGTTGGACCACAGAAGCTCCTAAATTGATGGAATAATAAGAGTAACAATAAATAACTAGAGAGGTACATTTTCTGGAGAAAATATGAGTGGTGCCTCTGGGCCTCTGGGCCTTTTTATAATGACAGTCTACAGGATCAGTTGCTAAGATGCTCTACTCTATAGTGGTTGCTATATATGCTACGATGATGAAGCCTCTTCAAATGTGATACATTTCATATTTCTGTAAAATTCTTACTCTGCGCTTGAATCCGTCAAAGTTGGTCTTATGGGACTTTTTGTGGCGGTAAATTTACCCCCCCCACCCCTTTAGAAAAGTCATAGCACCCCATTCCCAAATACGATTTGACACTTCTTTCATGGTTCGACGAACAAAGGACTAGTTACATGCCAAAATTTGTACAGAAGAAGCATAAAAATATAAAAAATAAGCCTGCAAGATAATATAAGTGATGCTTTGCTTCGCATGCACCATTTATAATAATAATAATAATAATAATAATAATAATACAGTAATAATAATAATACTTTTAAATAAATGTTTTTAATTGACGCAGTTTCATTTATTTATTTATTTATTTATTTAATGTTGTTTCACATTGTTTATTTTTCTAAGGAAGTCAGTTCTGTGTGTTTTCGTCAACCAAGCGCACTGAATTCTTTACAGTACAGAAAGTCATTACTGTGATCCGACAATAGAGCCATGATTTTCTTTTGTTTCTCACTCGCATCCACACAGCTGCAAACTTCCTTGCATGAAATCCATTTATGCCTTTAAAAACCTGTTTGCAGTTCTCGCTCTTTCGATGTCTCTCTTCTTAGTGTGTTTGTGTGTTCTGAACCGATCACACATGTAGACATGAGATCAGAGGGACGTCTAGCCCTTAAGCCTTTGTTCTCGCTCCAGGATTATGTACCATTCCAGGATGACTTGTTGCCATTACCAGAACAGAATGATTTGTCTTTTTCTTCGAATGCATTGAAGTTCGTCCCCCCCCCCCCCCCCCCCTCCACTCTCAGCCATTGCCTAGTCAAACTATTTTTGTATCAGCTGTTATTTGAGAAGGGTGCCTTTGAAGAAGTCAGATCTCCCTGGTGAATCTTGTTCCCTGCAGATGTGCGGTGCATGTCTAAGACTGCAGAACTAGAAGGCGTCTTGGGGGGATGACGAAGCTTCTCTGTAAGCATGAATTGCAGTAGAGACGGTATGTTTCGCTTTGGACGTCTTTTTGTAGGGGCGAGAACCTCTCCGGCTTTGGCCCATGGGTAAGATTTTTGGATCGACTCCCAGCCAGTCTATCCTGTTCTGGTGCTTGGACGATAATACTGAATCCAGTACGGCTCTTTCGAGAACTCTCTGGCTTGAGCAAACGCATTGTACATATCAGGCCTCTGACTAATAAAGTGATGGAGTGTGTGATTATGAACAGCTGAGTCTCGAGTCTGAGCAGACAATGCCAATAATTGCCTTAGGTTACGCTTTTATTATAGAGAAACTCTGAGCCAGACGGTGTTATATATAGACATTTTGACTAGTGACCCTGAATAAAGCGATTAATTAAACAAGCTTACTGCTAGGACAACCGTCAGTGATGCTAGTAATTATTATTACAAAGTGAGAAATTAAATCCAATTACAGATGTCTTATTTAACGAAATGAAACAACCACCTTGTTCTGATTAGAATATAAATAGTGTATGCAATATGCGACATACATTTGATTAGGTTGATGACAGATTATGGCCGTGTATCAAACACGCCCGTCCTTATCCCTTAGGTTTATTCCCATATGTATGTGATGTAGTGTCAATAAAATCCTGTTATGTGTTGACGCATGTGTTAAAATTAGCTTTGTGCGATAAGTACAGCTGTGCAGGAAATCACATCTAGACTGTTAATTTGATTCAGTGCACTTTATGAGAATTGCATTTCTTTTTTTTTATTTCTTTTTTTTTTTTTATTCAACTCAGTATTGAATTCAAGCAGGTATGGATGTGGGTTACTGGGTTACTGTCGGGGGTTCAAGCACCAGCGCCACCAAGTTGTCACTGTTGAGCCCTTGAGCAAGGCCCTTAACCCTATCTGTTCAGCTTCCTAACTGAGAATTGAGAAAAAATAATTTCACTATGCTGTAAGGTACTTGTGACAAATAATTGAATGTTTTCTTTTTTTTTTTTTTCATTTAATTCAGTAGCGCTAATGTTAAATGTGCAGGCGGCACGATGGTTTAGATTCGCTTCCCGTCTCTGTGGGTTTTCCCTAATTTGCATGTTCTCCCCGTGGTTGATGGGTTTCCTCCAGGTTCTACAGTTTCCTCCCACAGACCTGCAGATTAGGCTAATTGACGTTCCCAAATTGCCCGTAGTGTGTGAATGAGCGTGTACAGTATGTGAATAAAGAATGTACCTCGCCTCATGCCTGACTCCTGGGAGACGCTCCAGAGCCACCGCGACACTGAATGCAGGATAAAGCGGTATAGACGATGAGTGAGTAATGTTAACTGTGCAGCACAGTGGCATAGTGGCACATTTTTATCTGTCTAAAGCCACCTTATATTTTGCCGGTTTTGGGGGTATTAAAATTCTTTTTTTTTTTTTTTTTTTTTTTTGCAATTAAATGTCATGTCTCATGATCTCAGAATTTTCTCCCTCATGCTCCAGTCCAGTAGGTGGTGGTATTGCATTACATCAAACTGTTGCAAAACCTGAGTATTCGCAGACGACGGATGCAGTTTGTATTTTCTGCAATACCTATAGTTCATTTAGTATTTGACAAAAACTGACCCATCGATTCACTTAATTGAATCAACTGATATATATATCATATTGAATCAATATATTTAGCTAAAATCGATAAAATCACACAGCTCTAGTAGTTACGATTTTCCGAAGTGTAAAGCAGACTTCAAGTGTGTAAACTCATCATTAAATTTATTTAAAGCACTCCAGTAATCACAGGGGCTTAGACAGAATCAACCTGGGGAATCCTATCGTAAATAATGAATGGGATAAACAGGCAAATTATACAAAACTAACACACAGGAAACTATGGAATTAATGACAAGAAGCATAAAGCAACTTTGTGAGTAGGAAAAAGTCGGAAGATCTAAAATAGAGATTTGGTGGTCACAGTCATGAAATATATTAATTATAGGACAAGACTGGAATAAAAAACATAATTATGGTAAATGGTAACGAGTGAACCGCATCACACGAATGCCGATGGGAGGAATTTCTGACAGAAGCCTTGAAATATGCTGTTATTCTGGGTTAATTTCACCCCATCATAATCAACGGTTCATTTTTCTCCCTATAATTAATTATCTTTTATATCATTTTTATAAGCAGTTTGAGGTTTAAGAATAAAACCTAATTCAAAGTTCAAAGGCTTGAGGAAACTCCAAGAGAAAAAAGAGGTGTAAAAAAAAAAGATTTTTTTTACACCTCTTTTTTCTCTTGAAAAAAAAAAAGATTTTTTTTTTTTTTGTCGTTTGTTTGTTTTTCTTTTTCTTTTGCCTTAAATGTAAATAATCGGGATCAAATCCCGCAACCTTCATTCCATGCAAGGCTTTCCAAAGTTCAGCTGAGTCTCTTATGAAGTCTCTTTCTTACCATTTAAACCATGAACACTAACCGTAACTGAGTGGAGTGAGACCTGCAGTTCTTTAGATAATGTTCTGGGTTCTTTCATGAGCTCCTGGACGAGTCGTCGTCGTGCTCTTGGAGTAATTTTGGTTGGCTGGCCACTTCTGGGAAGGTTCATCACTATTCCAAGTTTTCTCCATTTGTGGATAATGGCTCTCACCGTGGTTCACTGGAGTCCCAAAGTCTTAGAAATGGTTTTTAACCCTTTCCAGGCTGATACATGTCAATTACTTTGTTTCTCATCTGTTCATGAATTTCTTTAGATCTATATATATATATATGAATAGCTTTACATGTACGTGTATTTCTTTGTTCATTGCCTGCGAATTAAGCCTATGTATTACCATCAATAAGTAAAAAAGTTAAGATTTTAAATGCAAATATATTGAGATTATACATATTTCCCTGTCACTGACATAAGTTAACATAAGAAAACTGTTTCAACAACAAAGTCTGTTGATCGAAAGACGAAAGACTTTATATTGTAAATATCATAGTGTGAAAGGTGTACAGTGGGTTTCCATACGTGTGCCTAGAATCTCCTGAAATATAAGCATTTAAAAAAAAAAAAATCTTTTGTATTCATATTTTTTAAACTGTCTGTATATATTGCAAAATGAAACCTGTCATGTGAAACCTTTCTAATACATTGAGGGCATGGTTCACTTCATAACCCAGACAAATTGCAAGACCATTTTAAAGATATAATCCATTCTCTTCAACACAATTGCTTTAGAAAGAAAAGTACTCGGGCTCGTCTGTTGAGAACAAAATTGCACATAATACCCAGTAAAATTTTTATACAGATTATAAGCGACTATAATTTTCCAGGGAAGGCAAAAAAAAAAAAAAAAAAAGTATATTGACTATGATGGTGAAATAATTAAGTGACAATTTTTCCCCTCAAACTTTGGAGACAATGACTCAGAAATTGCAATTAAACTAATCAGTAACTCTCATTAAAGCAAACCAAGTTTAATATCATGCTAATTATGAAAAGAAGACAAATCTTCATTTTCAATTGAAAATATGTCATAGAACGTTCCATACGTTTCTAAAAAAATATTAATCCCAATCCTTTTTTTTTTTTCTGCGTTTAGGCACTATATTCTTTCTCTGCCCTGAAAATGTCTGTAGCTACAGTATATGTGCTGTTTCTGTTAGAAAACACATATTGTATTCTTAGACAAGGTCAAACTATAACAGCACTTAGCATGGTCTAACCTGACATGATATAATAATGCACTGTCAGTTTAATAAGTATGTTCACATGGAAGTATTTTTGCCTTTGTACAATACCACAGTGAATCCTTAACTACAAAGTTCACGCATCCAAGTAAAAATAAATAAATAAATAAATATGTTTTTTTTTTTAAAGATGTATTTGTCAGATTACTTTTGAGCCTGTTCAAATAGAAGGAAAATACCTTTAATTCCTGAACAGTTAATACAATACTTTTGTTTAAAATATCACATACAGTGTTATGAATAAGTATTTGCCCCCTTCCTGATTCCTTTTTATTTATATATATATTTTTATAACCTAAGTAAATACAAAATTTTTACATGATTTAAAAAAAAAAAGCTGTCCAAATCTGCCTGATCCTATTTGAAAAAGCTTTTGCCTTCCCTAAACCTACTAACTGGTTGCGCCACCTACAATAAAGCGTTTGCGATAACTGGCCCACTTAGCTTTTAATTCAGCAAGGTGGGTGCAATTACTTTTTCACATAGGGCCAATTAGTTTTGAATTTTATTTAATTTGTTTTACTTTTTCTTCTTAATAAATGAAATCATCATTTAAAAGGCGCTTTTTGCATTTACTTGGGTTATCTTTGTGGGATATTAAAATTAAATTGGTTTGATAATCGCAATCATTTTAGTGTGACAAAAATGCAAAAATTCAGGAAGTGGGCAAATACTTTTGTGAAGGTATTATATACTTTATATATACTTTATATATTTCAACATGAAAAATATATTTACTTCTCTTGCATTTGTCACACTACTGACATCTTTAGAGGAAACATAATGAGCGAGAGCGAGAGAGAAAGCTATGCCAGTCTCTTATCGATTTGCTTACAGTTGTGACACATTCAAACAAGTTCTATCAACACGGTATAATATACTGTACATGATGTATAAATTAAAGATAATTGAAAATGTTGACTTCATTATCAGTGTCCATACGTACTGTATTAAGGCTAGTCCCTGCAGTAATTCTCTGTATGCATTATTGACTAGTGTGAAAAAATAAAGACACAACATTGATCGATTGAGGATGAGGAGAGATGAGAGGTACGGGCAGACAGCTGACACTCAGTGAAGTATACAAAGGTTTAGTGAAAGAGATGATTGGAAAGCCTGAAAGGTAGTAAAGAATATGCAGAGATGAGAGGTGCAAAAGTGTTGAACGAGGCGTTTTACAACACAAAAGACTTCCATTTGCCATCAGCATTTAACTCGTCTCATTCATTTCAAATGTTATTTGCTGGCATTTTTTCCATGGCAGGTTTATCGACCCCCATCTCACTCCAATAGCCGGTGTAAACATGCATCCTTTTTTTCCCGCATTTTTTCCTCTTCCCTGAATAACGCTGCTCCTCTTGGCTATAACAAGTAGGCTCCAAAGATCACTCATATTGCCAGTATTCTAGACACCTCGAGTGATTCGTCTGCTCCCCAGGACATTCAGGGACACATTCTTCCTCTTCAGGAAGTTATTAACACTGTGTATAGCAGCAGCCTCATTTTTCCAGCTCAGTGAAGATCTATAAAAGAAATTCAGTGAAGGGGGGGAATGTGGATAACCTGGTTTGTGTGACGCTCAGAAAAAAATGAATGCAGAAGATCCTGCGCTTTAATGGTCCTTGCTTGAGAAATGTCTCTACGGTCTCTGCTTCTAGCTGCCCTTTTTCATCTTCTCTTCTAATGGTGAACTGTACTTGCATCATCTCTGGACAAAATTTGTCAGTTAAGAGGGAAAAATAGATGATTCATTTTGGCCGGTTCACACCTTATGAATAAGCCACACCTCCATAGTCTATTTTAATACTCATACATGAAGGAGTTTTTTTTTTTTTTTTTTTTTTAAGAAAGAGGATGCTAGTTAGATTTTAAAGTGTTTTTGACACTAACCGTTCCATAAATATCTTGGCTTGGCTTATACATAGTGATCACTATACTTCTGCTGACACCGTGTTGTGTAATTGTGTCCAGTGCTATAAACTGACTATGGGAAACTTTTACATTCATCATTCAGGACTGTTTCAAATCTGTGATGCCAAATGTGGCCAAATTATACTACTGTGCAAATGTCTTAAGCCACCATTACTTTTTTTAAAGTTTGCTCCGGTTAAGCCACCCTTTTTTGTGATTTATTTTTTTTTATTAATTTATTTTTATTGTAGTCTTGAGGAATAGTTGTCCAGGCTTCCTGGGGGACCTTTTTGACTTTGATTTTTGGTTTTTGTCTCTCATTTTCTACTCCAGTCCCTGTACCTGAGCAGTTTCAGAGGAACGTGTTTTGTTTGTTAAGGCGTATAGTGATCGATGAATCATTCAAGCATTAAAATAATCCATGAATCAGTGAGAAACAGGTGCAGATGATGATAGATGATCAGGCCGGTGATTAGTATACTGCTGACACTGAATGCTGAGCGATTAGAACAGACAAGAGGGGTTTTTGTTTATGGGTTTTTTTTGTTTATTTTTATGCCTTACATTATATATTTGTGTCAAAGTTGTACAAGACTCACTTTGTCATACTTATGAACGAATCCGGCTTACAAACGTGCCTTACAAACGGAACTCATTCTATATTTATAATTAGCTTTATATATATATATATATATATATATATATATATATATATATATATATATATATAGGAAACTTTGGATTGCGAGTAACTCAGTTTACGAGTTTGCAAGACGAGCAAAGATTTTTAATACATTTTGACTTGAAAAACGAGCATGTCTTGGTTTACAAGTGCCAAGTTTTTGGACACTGACACACACACACACACACACACACACTCTCTCGCCTTTACACCCCCCTCCCCTTCACACAGACACACACACTCTGCTCTACACAGAAACTCTGCTCTGTTGCAATTCTTTTCAAAGGTAAGGTGCTGGTTCATTTGTTTTTTTTTTTTTGTTTTGTTTTTTTACGTTACAGCAGTGATTCAGTTAGTCTGCGCTCACGCGAGTGTCATTAGAGAGATTTCTTTTTTTCCTGTTAAAACAGTGTTTCCGTTGTGTGTTTGTTTGTTTGGAACAAATTATTTGAGTTTTCATTATTTCTTATGGGAAGGTTTGATTTGGTTTACGAGTGTTTTGGAATACGTGCTTCCGGAACGAATTATGCCAAGGTAATCCAAGGTTCCTCTGTATGTTGAACATAATATATATATATTATTTTAGCCTTCTCTGGTAATGAATATGGTGTTCATTTTGAAACCACCCTTCAAGATGGAGAAATTTAAAAGCCCAAAAATAAATTATATAAATAAAACTTTCTTTCAGCTGCTTCCATCAAGGGGTCGTTACAACGGACCATCCGATCCTCATACAACTTGGCGCAGGTTTTTACACGGATGCCCTTCCTGACGCAACCCTCCCATTTTATCCAGGCTTGGGGATAGTGGCTGGGTAGTATAGCAACTGACAGCAGGGCTCGAACCCGGATCCTCAGATCCCCAAACCAACAGCCTAGAGCCTTAGCTGCCTGAGCCACCATTCCCACTATAAATAAATAATATAAATAATAAAATAAAATCTAAATAATAACAGTATGATCCTACAAACGTGTTATAAATATGCTCGGACTGGGTGCATCGAGGCTCCTAACCAGGTTGCTGCTTTGAACTCTGCAATCTAATTCCATGTTATTTTATTAATAAGCCCTTATGCAGAGGCACAAGAGCATGATACACAATGTCCTGTTCCAGAAACCCTCACTGCAAACTGGGATTTTGGATAATACAATTGTGAAACCTTAAACATGTTAATCTCATTGTCAGCACACACATTGGAACCACAAATGGGCCACTTATTTTTTTTTTCTTCATATTTAGTATTTACCTCTTCATAAAACACAGGTCGTAATGTCTTCATGAAGCATGTGACATAACAGTTTATGAAATGCTTTCACTACATAATTGTCCTGGGTTTCTTATGAGCATTTCAAATCATTTTTATGTTTTCTTTGAGAACCATGGCTTTGAGGGGGTTTATGGGCCATTTTATGATTCTGTCCTTATAAAGATAGCCATGGAAGTTACAATTGATCTGATATCCTAGCATCTGCACAGCCGAACATTGCAGATAAATGGATTGTAGTCCAAAATAAATAAAGGAATAAGGCCTGTTTTTTACCTACTGTCAATAGATCCATGCTGGTCCGTGCTGCTCCTGCAATTCTCAAGAGCTTGCACATGGCGTCACTTTGAAGAGCCTCAGCTCCGCCATGTCAGTATCTGTATCAGGCTAATCACTAATCACTGATTAGAGTTCAGAGCTTTTTGCTTGCTCCAAGATAATCCCATCGATCAGCGAGAGAGCAAGAGGGGTTTCTGATTGAATTCTTAGACACATTATTGGGAAGTCAGGTTGGCGTCCTTGGAGGAATAATAAAGCTGTCATTATCTCTAAGAAGCAGGCAGAGGAATAGCTAACCGAAAGACCTAGGTCAATCTACGTAATTGCCTCTTAATAAACCGGTCAGTTTTGGGGCAATCATATTGGTTTTGGATTTTCTAGAAAAGCTGATGAAGCGAAGAAGGAATAAAGATGGAAACATTTCTCTGCCTGCCTCTGTCAGTATAGAATTAACTTTATAGATATATGATTGGGCATTGGCTAGGATTGGCCTTAGCTTCTGTATTCTCTCCTGAAGTACTGTAATCTCTCTTTAGTGACATGGAAAGAAACTGAGAGGTAGAGTCTGACTCTACACCAGAGGCATAGCTAAGAGGGAAGATTCTTTGTTTGAAACGCACATGAAATATTTAATGACAGGTCTGAATGGTTCATGGCTGGGTAGCATAACTCACATATTGCACAGATGAGTTCTGTATATGTGTAGAATAACTTTGTTTTGTGGAGAAATTCTGCTACATACTGTATAATGGCTTGCAGAAGTCGTACATCTGAATCCATATTAACTTGATGGTTAATCAAGTTATGATTAATGAACACCTCTTTTAGTTTGTTTATTGTTATGGTGAGAAACAGAAGTATCTTTCCTGTTTGTGTTTGAAAGTTATTAGTCCGCCAACCATAGCCATCAAGATATCCAGCGGTTTACTGCAGTAAGACGTACTATATGACAAACATACGGGTTTATAAATTACAATAATGAAGTTTCCCCAAGGTGGAACGGTAGAGTAGTGGTTAGCACTGTCCAGGGTCCTGATTTAATTCCTGTTTCAGGTCTTTGTGTGTGGAGTTTGCATGATCTTCCCGTGCTTCGTGGGTTTCCTCCCACAGTCCAAAGACATGCAGATTAAGCTAATTAGCATTCACAAATTGCCTGCAGTGTGTAAATGAGTGTTTGTGTGTTGTGTTCATGTATGCCCTGCGATGGATTGGCACCATGTCCAGTGTGTACCCCACCTTGTGCCCTAAGTTTCCTTTGATAGGCTCCAGGTCCCCCACGATCCTGTATACAGGAATAGAAAATGAAAGAATAAATAAATAAAACCTTTCCCTATTTTTGCAAAAGGGTGTTCAAGTCAAACTGGGACTTGTGATAAGATTTCAGGTGAATGAAGACCTAAAACCGTTTGACATTTACAGAAGACTTCAAGCACTGTGCGATGATGAGACTTTTATCTGCGGAAAAACATTAGAACTATTCAAACTTTTTGAAAAAGGCCATACGTCTGTGAATGATGATCCTGGCCGAGGTGTCTCGGGGCTACTGCAGTCGTTTCCGTTAACATTCAGTGAGTGGATTCACGTGAAGCACGTGAAACGTGAATCATGGCTCTGGTGTACTTTCTACCTTGATGGTGTCCAAGCACTAGTGAAACACTGGGATACGTGCATTAGTGTTTCAGGGGATCACCGTCTTATGCAAAAGTTTAGGCACCCCCTAGGAACCCTTTATGAACCAAAATCTGTTATTTGTCAAAGGGTGCCGAAACCTTTGCATAAGACTGTTTATAGAAAAATAAAGGGAGTTTATTGTTATTCTGCACAAACAAAAGTCCCGGTTTGACTCCCCTTATAAAATTAGCATACGTAGATATTTTAATTCCTCTACCTGTTAACATTAATGAATATGACTGGATTGAAGGAAAACTGCACCTTGAGTAATTAACTCACAAATTCTATGAACCACAGCTGCTTCTACTCCTGCCTGACCTCCACCCGAAATCCATGAGCTCATCACACTTTTCTATTTAAGTGTAAAGATGACACAATGAATTAAAGTAGTAAAATTCCTCATCTCTCAGCATTAATTTCTGGCAGTTGCTCTACACATTACATAACCTCAATATTATACGATACTGTATGGATTAAGAGCCAAGTTGGCACTGTTGCTAGAAAATATATATAATAGCTTCCTGTGATTTGTATGAGGCTTATTGTTTAGCACGGTCACCTTGCACCGCCAGGGTCTGGGTTCGATTCCCACCTCGGGGTCAGTGTGCGTGGAGTTTGCATGTTCTCCCCATGCTCGGTGGGTTTCCTTCCGCAGTCCAGAGACCTGCAGATTGGCACCTCGTCCAGGATGTACCCTGCCTCGTGCCCCAAGTCTCCTGGGATAGGCTCCAAGCCAACCATGACACTGTATACAGGATAAAGCGGCGAGTGAGTGAGTGAGTGATTTGTATGAAAAGCTTCAGCATGGTTTCTTTCCAATTTACATGTTCAAACTTCTGAGGCAATTAGACCGCTAATTGGCAAACACAGATAAAAGGTTCTATACGAGGTTTTTCGTTTTATCAGATCTTATTTTCCTGTTTCTCAGGATACAAGTGTCAGTTTGGGGTGCATTGTAACTTCTCAGAGAAAGCCCTACTAAGCCATATTTAAATTTATGTTGATAGATGAGGTTTGATGCATTTTTTTCCTCTCAAAATGCATTCCCGGGAAAATACGGTATAATTAAACCTTCAATTAAATTTTATCCCGCAGTGTTAAATCTAACAAAAAATACACAGAGGATTCCACAGTGTCTACTTTTATCTTTAAACTGGAAATGTGTCTTTGAATGAAAAACAGGATATGTTTAGTATATTAAATATTTTATATTTCTAGTTCATGGTTTAATTTAGGCACATTTGTGATATTAGAATATTATCTCCTTGGAACAAAAGGTCAAGGTGTTCCTCGAGTCTTATTTCCCATGAAGCATGTGGTTCATACGATGCTCTGTTTGATTTGATCTAACTTGGTGTAGAACCCAGCATGTGTTTATGTGAAGGAGGACTCACGAGACAGGCGCATTTTGTCAGAGCTTTGGGTTTCTTTTGTTCTCTTCTTTTTTTCTGTTGCAACGCCAGCTCTTTTCATCCTGCTTTTCATAATCTTAAAGACAAAAAGAACAAAACAAAAAAAAGACCCAGAAGATTGCAGCTTGTCTAATGTACAAGTTCAAGATCAAATTCAAGTTCATGTGTGTGTCTGTGTGTCGTGTCGTGTCTCCTCCACCAGCTTTATCCTTCTCTCTGGTTCAAGAATGACACATGCAGTATATAAGCTGTTGGTAACGATGTATAGGTCCCACCTGCATTCTCTCCTGATTCACAGCCAACAGTCGGGCACACCACCACTAACACATCTGGTTTCATACAAACCTGTAGAGACCATGCCCGAGAGTGCACACTGCCATTACAGGAGATGCTGGATGTACACTTGGAAACTCTGAAATGTATATACAGTTGAGTTCTAATGTTCCTGTATGTGCATCTTAAGACTTCATGTAGAAACTACATTTTCTGTGTTAAGTGAATTATGGTACATATCGACAAGTGGTGTTCAAGTCAAACCAAGATTTGTGTTCACCAACTTTCTTGTGAATGAAGGCATGAAAAAATAAAAAAAAAAGTATTAGGGCCAATATGGGATATAAAAAAAATAGTTGGGAGGGGCAGGGAAATTTCTGAGTTTGAAACTTGAAATTTTCAAGTTGTATGTCGACATTCGAGAAAAAAACTTTACATTTTAAAGTAAAAAAAAAATACAAAAGTTTTGCGGAAAAAAAATAGAATTGTCTTGAATATCTTTTATATATATATATATATATATATATATATCAACTAAGCTATCTGCATATATACTTTGCGAGGTTGGGCAGACATCACTTATGCCTGGAGTTTAAGATCAAACTTTATTTTTCTTTTGGATTGAGTAACAAGTAAATACTTGTTATTTTAGCCCAGAATCACCAGTGCTGTAATTGAGTAAGTTTTTTACTTGTAATCATTAGTTTTTCTTTTCTTGAAATATTTATAGTTTTTGCTTCTAGAAAATTGCATGTTTTGTTCACTAGAAAAGCTCGATTTCTTTCTAGAAAAGCTAGATTTTTTTCTAAAAATTTGAGCTTTTTCTTGAAACTGTAAAGTTTTGAAACTAGAAAATGTAACAATTTTGTTTACGAGAAAAATGTTTGTTTTTTGTACCTAGAAAATGTAATTATTATTATTATTTTTTTTGTAATTTTAAGTTTTAGACACCTAAATTTCCTGCCCCTCCCCTCCCAACTCTTTTTTTTTTTTTTTTAATCCCATATTAGCCCTAATTCTCCATTGTAACTTAATGCACAGTATATTGATGAGATTCTTAGCTGCAGGAAAACATAATGGAACGGTGCAAACGTTCTAAAAATGTCAAAACTTGTCGTCAACCCTTAGAAGTGGCACATCTGCCTGTAGGAACTGAACACACAATCGTTCTCCAGCACCGCTTGCATGTTACAGGAACTCAGCGAGAAGTTATTGTCACACGCATTAGTGCAGCAAGGCATTATATAGAGAAATAAAGGTGGTTTTTACTCTCATAACTGTGTTCTGTTATTCTGCACAAAGTCCCAGTGTGACTCCACACTTACTTTTATTACCATAAAATGTTATTTCGAAATAACCAGACAGATTTATTTCATCATTATACAGCTATTATTTGCTGTATGAGATTTTCAGTGAGTCAAACTATTTTTTTTCTACAGTACATTTTGTTAGCGTTTGGTTTTGGCCTTGTAGCCCTTAAACCCCAAGACATTTTTTGACATTTTTTGGATTAATATGTTTAAATAAACATATAGAAGGCTCAGGATTGTGCAGTATAGAGTGAGGTACAGTATGCTTTTTTTCAACACAACCAAGGAAAAGTTTAACCAACTGTATAAAAATGACAGAGAAAAAAATGAATAAATAAATTTATAAGCAATAAGCAAAGAAATAGCACACCTACACATGGCCATGTGTGTTTATGGATGTTTTTTGGTTTCTGTTGTTCCTATGACATAATAATAATAATAATAATAATAATATGAGCATTTTTGTGGCGTCATCCCTGTATTCCTATAGTATCAAAATGTATCTGTTTTAAAAGTAATGATAACTTTGGTTCTACATGACATATCAGAAAACCCAAGTGCACAGTTTGAAGCCTCACCCCTTTAACACAGTCATGTTAAGTTTTGTTTTTAAATCGGTCATTGACCAGGGCTGTGTTGCATGCTTGGCTTTGTGCCATTCGAGTTTTAGAGGTTAATTGCTCGATCTTGAATCAAACACTTTAAGTAGCTTTCCACAAGTTTCTCAAAATCCTTCACTGTAACTGGCCCATCACTCCTAACAGAACTGCTGTAAATCATTTAGGTTTGTGAGCCTCCTCGCTCAGACACTCGCTCAGTCGTGTCCACAAATCTTCCATGGGATTTAGGTCAGGATTTTGTCCATCACCCATTCTAGCTAGGTATGCTTAGGATCATTGTTCTGCAAGAACACCCGCTTTTGGTCATAACTTTGTGGAATAAAAAGGATGAGGCTTTTAATCTGAAGGACAACATCCCAGCTGTGAACACGGATGTGGCAGCATACAGTATTGTGGTGGTGTTTTGCGGCACCTGTGCTTTTTCCAGTAAAAAAAAAAAACATACACTATGATGTTGCACCTCCATGCTTTATAGTTGGCATGGTGTTCTTCAGTTTAAAAGCCTCATCTGTGCATGTTTCCGTGCAAAAGTGGGCATAACTTGTTCTATTAAATGACATCCTGGTTGTTCAAATTGCACGTTTGCTCAGATAGATAAGGTTTGAAGAAGGTTGAAACTAGCATTGAAAAACACATTGGGAGACCATCAACTGGACCAACAAAGTAGATTTACAAAGAGGATTTGGGAATTGTGTTCAACGAGGACAAATATTTCCAATAACAATACAGGTAGGCCCTGACTTACGAACGAGTTCCGTTCCAGCAGCCCGTTTGTAAGTCAGATTTGTTCTCAAGTCCGAAAAGTGAGTCATGTATGCGTCTGATTCGATACCGGTGCCAAATCGATACTTTTAAACCGATACCGGTGCCAAAACGGTGCCTTAACCGATACTTTGCACAAGCCACAAAAGTCACAAAATGATGGTGGATGACTCAAGAATACATTTTGAATTGAATGCTTATATTGAACAATATACAAAAAAAATTGAATGCTTAAATTGAACAATATATTGAAAGTTTAAGTACTAGCTGGAAAGCCATAATTATAAACAGAATCCATGTTACATTAGTATTTCACAAATCGTTTGACCATTTGTTAGCATGAATGCAACATTTGCATTTTGCAGTTAACATTACATTAGCCAACTACTAACCTGCGGAAAGGCTGCTGTCATCATTATAATCGCTGGACTGCTTTTTGCTACGGTTGCAATGACTGGGGCTTGGGTCGTCCACACCAATAGTGCCAGCTGTTGTCTGTAAGCCGTCACACACGGTGCATCCCTCTGCTTTTAACTTTATTCCATGTGCCTTCAAATGTTTCATTAGATTTGACGTGTTTCCCCCTTTACACACAACTGCTGTAAAACATTTGCTGCACGTCGCGGTGTCGCCCGTCGGAATCCTTTCTTGTGAAATATAGCCACACTTTCGCCCGTTTAGTTTTAGGCAGTTTAACGAAAGTTGTTTAATTTAGCAAGTTAAGATAGCGGTTGATCACCTGCTGCCGTCAGAGCGAGTGTAACGTTAGTTGCTGCGTTCACGCGCGTCTCGAATGGTCTAATTTCCTGATGATTTGTGCTTTTAATTTTTTTATCTAATCTAATACGCTTTTAATCTACAAAAATAAAATGGACAGTAACATTACTGCAACAATGTTTTGGATTTGTATTATCAAAGCTTTCCGAAGTCCTCAAGATTTTTCTAATTAAGGAAATAATTAATTTTTCCGATCATTTCTGACAGCCCATGAATGCAGTATTTAAATTTTACTAGCGATCATGTGTGTTGATGAATATAATGCTTATTACAACTGTGTCATCATCATAGCCCCAGAGAACAAATATATTAATAGACATTTCAGGCATTTAAGTGGCACCGAAATGAGGCACCGAAATCCTTGAAAAACAGGACCATTCTGTTACGGCCCGGTACATACTGGTTATATAGGTACCGGTGCCGTATTGGTTTTCGGTACCCAACCCTACCTTTGAAACAAATAAAAAAACGTAACCACAGTGAAATGTAACAGTGTTGTCTCTGAGCCTTTAAATCGCAAGGGGAATCCTGGACACCATTTTGTCTCAGGGCTGTTTTCCACTGTCTCAGACTGTGAACTGTCTTGTCTCTAATTTTTCCTAAATTAGAAATATTCTCCATCAGGACAGCTTTACAGGACAGACATTTTCCATCATCGTGGTCCCGGACTGATTCATTGAAACCGGCGAGGCCGACTCATTTCTCCCACACACCCCAACTCCCACACGCGCGCACACACAATATACCGGACTTTAAACATTTAATACATTCGCTTACACACTTACAAATATTTACAATTATATGCAATTTTTCTATCTGGTGCACTTCAGTGTGGTACAATACACATGAGCTACTTCTGCAATTTGTTCGCATCTATGAATGTTCGCAGAACCGTTGTCTGTTCGTATCTAAAACTTTATTACGGTTTGTAATAAAAAAAATAAATCTCCGAATCGAATTACATTCAATGTTCCCTTCGATAATGACCTTCGATATTACCGATTCAGCCCTCATATATTTTTATCTGACCAGATATACTATTCTATGTTTCCAAATTCCCCATTTAAGTGAGCGTGAGAGTGTCCCTCGTGTGTCTCGCCTCGTGCCCAGAGTCCCCTGAGAGTCCTCCAGGCTTCCTGCGACCCTGTACAGGTTAAGCATTATGGAGAATGAGTGAGTTCGAGAGTGTCCTGAGAAAAGGGGCAAGATCTTCATTCTGGAAAAAAGCTACTGTTTTATGCTGTTTTGGAATAAATGCATGAGAGCTTTTCCGGCTTCAGCATCAAAAGGATGTCACTAATACTGAATGTTGACATTCTCTATGATATTAGCTGTTTGCTGAGATGACACTGAGATTTGCTTACAGTAAATTAAACTCATTAAACATGATGATTTACAGCCATAAGTGTCTTTCTCTTCTTGTTTGCTATACGAACTACGCTGTGCTTTGGAAACCTCTAAATAGAACTGGATATTGATCGGCCCCAAATGCCTGCTTTAATATTAATGCAGAGATAAATAAATAAAAATAGTTGTTTATTATACTGCCTGGTTATGATTTGCATTTCAATGGTGTGTATTTTTCGGATGCTATTTTGCTTCAAGGGTTTTTTTAAAATGTGGGGTAAACTACTGTAATATCCTCTTAACACGCTGTCTATTTACTTTATTATATCTGTGGTATTAAATATAAAATAATATGACAACTCCTAATGGAGCAATATTTGATTGGCGTTTTTTTGTAGTTTAGGATGCAGAGGTGAGATCTGACATCTGCATTAATAAGACATACAGCAATGATCTGTTTTGTGGTATTTACTAAAAGTTATGGCATAATCGATTACACAATATTAGTGTCCATTTGTTCATTGTGCTTGTTACAGCAATTTTGATCCTAATTTGAACAGCTACAAACACAGATTGGTGTGTGTGTGTGTGGTTTGGCTCTGCATTTAATAGAATTGGCATCAGTCTGCACCGAACATCTGGTCTATGAATCTAGTGTGGAGGTGAACCTTTTTCCAATTTTCTTTTCGTAATTTTATTTGCGCCTGTCACAACAGTTTCATACATAGTAATTTAAGTGTCTACGGTAAACATAGGACTTTCAGTGTATGGAGTAAGCAGGCATGCAGTGCACGGTATGTAAATGTCAGCATTTAAAGATAAATTACATATAATCATACATGTTTGAAAGTCAGGCAAGAAGTGGATTAAGGTGGTAAGGCATGTTGAGCTGGCGATGTCTGGATCCACTCGCTCCCTTGGTGGTCAAAGTTCCTGCTAATCATATAGTACATGTTCTATGATGCAACATTTCTATCCTAATGGGAGCGGAGTTGTATGAAAAGTATAAATCATATCGAACGTACTGTAACTGAACATCTGAACGAAAGGAAAGGTCTTTGGAGAGATGGTGGTCTACGGGACAGTACATAACCTCCGTCATCGAAACACACAAAGAGAATGTAGACTGTGTTTAGAATATGAGTGTGTGCTAGTACTAATACTAGAACTAGTACAGTGGAACCTTGGATTACGAGCATAACTCGTTCCGGAAGCAGGCTCGTATTCCAAAACACTCGTAAACCAAATCAAACATTCCCATAAGAAATAATGAAAACTCAAATAATTCGTTCCACAGCCCAAAAAAAATAAATACAGAAAAATTATTAATACAATATATAAAGTAAAAATAAAACAAATTAACCTGCACTTTACCTTTAAAAAAAGTTCAAATAAATCCCAACAGTCAAGTGTTTCCGTTTGTGCGCCGTGTATTTGTGTGTGTGTGTAATTAGCCCCTTCCCTCGCCTTACACAGTAAAACTCCTCCTCCCTCCCCCCCACCTTGCTTTTTAAGTTTCACAACAAACACACACACAACGGAAACCCTGTTTTAACGGGAAAAAAGAAATCTCTCTAATGACACTCGCGTGAGTGCAGACTAAAGGAGTCACTGCTGTAAAGTAAAAAACAAACAAACAAATGAACCAGCACCTTACTTTTGAAAAGAATCGTGACAGAGCAGAGTTTCTGTGTAGAGCAGAGTGTGTGTGTCTGTATGAAGCCAGGGAGGGGGGTGTAAAGGCGAGAGAGTGTGTGTGTGTGTGTGTGTGTGTGTGTGTGTGTGTGTGTGTGTGTGTGTGTGTGTGTCAGTGTCAAAAAACTTGGCACTCGTAAACCAAGACATGCTCTTTTTTCAAGTCAAAATGTATTAAAAATCTTTGCTCGTCTTGCGGAACACTCGTAAACCGAGTTACTCGCAATCCGAGGTTCCACTGTACTGGATTCTCCATCATCCATAAATCGCCACATTGGGAATTAATCACACTATTAAACAAAGCTATCTATGCCGCTTTAACCTGTATACATGGTTGATGGAGGCCTGGAGCCTACTCCAAGAGACTGTGGTCAAGAGACGGGGTACACCCTGGACAGGATGCCAATCCATCACAGGGCACAAATACACTACACACTCATTCACACACTATGGGCAATTTGGGAACACCAATTAGCCTAAGCTGCATGTCTTTGGACTGTGGGAGGAAACCGGAGTACCCGGAGGAAACCCACCAAGCACGGGGAGAACATGCAAACTTCATGCACACAGACCCCGAGGCGGGAATCTAACCCTGACCCCGGAGGTGCGAGACCACAGTGCTAAACACTAAGCCACCTGCAGTGATTTCAATCGCTGATGTTTTATGATGCGACTTCAACAAGCGTTTAAGTGATCTCCAACCAGATTTCATCCATCCATATTGTAATAATACACAGTTCTTAACCCAGTTCCAACCCCCTTAGCTGTTTTCTTTGCTTGATCCAGCCTCTTCTGAAACCGTGACTTTTTTTTTTTTTTGCTCATATAATGTATTATACTGCATTTTTAAACATTTTTATTTAACACCGATTCACTGAAAGAAAGAACCTGTTCATTGCTTATAAAAGATATTCAAGTGCCATTTGCTACCATGCATGCGTCAGACATTGAACGGCGGTGTGACACACCAACAGTATGGTGTTTGTCTCCAGTCTCTATGCAGTGCTTCCTGATGTATACTGATGAGGCTGTCAGTGCGGAGCCGCGCGCGGTAATCTGGTTGCGCTCGTTTAAAGCGTCACTGCTTTAGCTCAGGAGCAGCAGGACTAATATCATCAGCTAGCATCGCTATGCATCTCTTTTAATGCCATTAGCCTCGAATGAGGAGATAGAGGCAGGTGCTCAGTTCATTAGCGCTTACTATCAGTCAGTCTCTGTTTAAGATCACACAGGGTGAGCCTGGCCATGCGTGCAGGCTTGAGAGAGAGATGGAAATGGTCATAAAAGACAGGCAGAGTAGAGATTGAAGTACTTTTTAGCTCTAATGCCAAAAAGCATAATCGTTTTAATGCAGTAGGTGTTTTTTTTTTTAATTTTTTTTTTAAGCTTAGAGATACGGAGGATGTGAGATAAAAATAGGTGCAGACCAAGGTGAACTTCTTTTGTTCCTTAGCAAGACCAATAATTAACTTAATTTTTTTTACATATATTTCGTAATATCATCTTAAATGAGTTTAAAATGTAGGCTAAATTATATTTTATTACATGAAAATACATTAATAGTAAGGCACTATGTCAGGTCAGATTCTTTTTATTTATCACAGCATTGTTGAGTTCTCTATTATGGTTGATCGTAACACTGTATGTCTGAAGCACTGACTATAATATCAGCTGCAAGGCAAATCTTAGGCTTACAGTAAGTTACTTGTTGTAATACATTAATGCATAGTTTGCAGAGACGTGTATGGTTGATGCTAAAAAGGCTAAAACTAAACAGAATTATAAAGCAAAGTTGTAGAACCAATTGTGCAGCCTTGACCTGCTGAAGATTTCTCTAAGAGGAAGTGTTGTTTCCCACCCATGGTAGGTCTTCAAGACAGATGTCTTTGCCCTTTCTGGTTGCCTAGTAACATTGCATTGTTTGTGTGTTTAAATAACATCCTGTACACAGATGAGTCGTAACATCATGACCACTGACGGCTGAATCCATTGATAACCAACTACTCTGCAGTAAACTGGTGAAAGGATCACAGGCACTCGAGACTTAAAGACCAAAGGCCAGCACATCTGGTCTGATCCAACAGAAAAACCAATGCAGCAAACCTTGCCAAGAAAGGTCAATGCTGGCCACGATAGAAAGGCACCAGAATACAGACTGCGCCATAAGGGGCCCAGCAGGCAAACAGTGTTGGGGAAGTTACTGTACTTAAATAAAGTAATCTACTACACATGACTAATTCCTACATTAAAATTGTAATTTGATTACACTACTGATTATTACAAACTGTTGTCACTCCTCGCTCACTCCGTAGGCTCCCTACGTAGGCGTCACCCCCCCCCCCCCCCCCCTTCTGCCTTCTGCAGGTGCACGAAGGGGCGAGGCCGCCAGGTCGGGCCGCTGGCGATAATTAATGTTAACGGAGCTTGTGCTTTCTCCGCATTAAAAATCCTCGCCTCGTGTCCTTGTGTCCGTGGTGCCACCCATGCAAAAAGAGTGAACATCAAATGTAAAACTACAAAGCTCTCAGATGACTGATTAAAATGCAGCTCGTTAACTGATGTTGCCGCGCAAAATGTGATTTTTAAATGCATTTTGATTCATTTCTAAAACACTACCTTTGTAACGCTAGTAACGTAATGTTATTGACATTGGTAACCGTAATCAAATGTAAAATGTAATGCATTACATTACTGCGTTATCAAGTAATTAGATTACAGTAACTTGTTCCACAGTAACGTGTTATACCCAACTGTACAGTTGAAGACACCAAGATCCCAATGCAATCACACACCCATGGGATGCACCGGATAAACAAGTATGATCCACGGAGGCCCCATCTTGCAACCTACAGCATTCAAAGCATCCACTGACAGCGCACTCTCTTTAATTTTCTCTCAGAAATATTACTGTGACATGCATCTACGCTCCCAAATTACTCTCCTGCAATACGGTGTTTGTGCATCACAATTTTGGCTGCTTTCCAATGTAATATTTCAGCAAACTACTGTGTAACATTTTTTCTTTCTTTTTTTCTCTTTCTTTTGGTGCTTATGGTTATATCGATGCATTCATACGAGCTTCAACAGCACACACCAGGGCAACCAGTTTCCTGCTTAGGCCATCAATTTGGAGTTAGTACAACATCACATCATTTTTTCAAAAATTTTCTATGTGATTTTATCAAAGTAATCATCCCCATATCTGTAAACGTTCCTAAATTAAAACATCAACAAAAATAAATACTCACAATATTAAATATAACACAATAGAAACACAATTTGCGCTTAATAAACATTTCTGTAGTGTAAGTGGAATAAACCTGGCTTGGGAAGAAAAACTCTGTCGATTATTTTCAATCAGTGTATGGAGCCAAGGTCATATCACTGGCAAACATGTCTAGTACTGTAAATCCATAACGATATTCATAAAGCTGGCAAGATAGGGTCTGGCATCTTTTTCCCACGCTGTCACTCTTCTCCATGTGCTCATGTTTTCCCTAGACCGTCATGTGTATTTCCCATGTCCCCGTTTTTGTCCCGTCTGCACACTGGTTTCTCATTTCCTAGTGATTACTCCAGCAATTAAGCCATGCGTGGCTTAAACTGCTGGATTATTGGTGTTTCGTACCTCAATTTTCTCGAGTTTTCTTTTCTTATGATCACATTGCCAAGTTTGCTTTGTTTTCCCGTTTCTCGCTTTCTGCCTCTCGTTTCGGATTTGTTTGCCCTTTGCTCTCTCTTTGATCTTCCGGTTTTGACCTCGCGCTTCGTTATTGTTTATTGGCTGTTATTGGCCCCAAAGGCATCAAGATGGAACCCACCAACCTCCAAGCCGTCACAAGCTGGCCCACTCCCATCTCATGACAGGAACTCCAGAGATTCCTGAGCTTTACCAACTTTAACCGCCGCTTTATCCGGGGTTCCAGCTCTATAGCTGCCGCCTTAACAACTCTCACCTCTTCCAAGAACCACTTTCACTGGTACCTGAAGGCCGAGAGGGCCTTCACTGATCTCAAGAGACTGAAGATTCACGTCCGCCCGGACCCGTCACGCCTTCAGCACGGGGGTAGGGGGCATCTTGTCCCAGAGAGCCTAACATGATAACAACCTGCTCCCCTGTTCCTTCTTCTCACACCACTCCAACTTCCGTTGAAAGGAACTATGGCATCGGTGAATGCGAGCTCCTGGCCATCAAGTTAGCTCCAGAGGAATAGAGACACTGGTTAGAGGGGACGGAGGTCCCTTCCTGGTCTGGACCAATCATAAGAACCTTGAATACCTACGGAGTGCCAAGAACCTCAACGCCTGCCAGACTCGATGGTCCCTGTTCTTCAGTAGATTTAAGTTCACCCTTTCCTATCGGCCAGGATCCAAGAACTCCAAGCCAGATGTTCTCTGGCCACTCATGACATCCACACCAATGACACAATCCTGCCTCCTCCCTCCTTGCTTGCCGCTGCAGAACTCGACATTGAGACCAAGGTTAAGCAAGTCCTGACTCACGGGCCTGGGCCTAGCAACGTTCCCCCAAACGCTTCTTCTTTTCTCCCTGCGTCCCCAGGTCCTGGAGTGGGCCCACAGCTGTAAACTCTCCTGGGACCCGCACCCTGGCACAAACCCACCAGACTTTGTGGTGGCATGTGGCACCTGTGTTAGGTCCAAACACACCAACATGGCCCCAGCAAGCCTCCTCAGGCCTCTCACTATTCCACACCGCCCATGGTCCAACATTGCCTTGGACTTCGTCACAGGGTTACCCAGGTCTAACGGCCACACCTGCATCATGATAGTGGTGGATAGGTTTTCGAAAGCCTGCCCACTTCGTTCCTCTGCCAAGACTGCCATCTCCCAAGGAGACCGCCAAACGTATGATCAACCATGTCCTCAACCTCTATGGCCTCCCAGAAGACATTGTCTCAGATCAGGGTCCACAGTCGGCTCTGGCTGCAAGCAAGGAAAAACGCGTGTCAGCAAAAGGTACAAGAAACAAGCAGACTGTACAGATCAGGCAGTACAGAGTGGGGCAGAGAGTCATGCTCTCCACCCGGGATTTTCACCTAAACAGCGTCTCTCTCCCCAATACATTGGACACCAATGTCATTTACCGTCAGATTGTCAACTCATGCGCCGTCAAGCTCCTGTTCCCCTCTACTATGCGGCGACTATTACGTCGTCTCCTCTCATGCCCATTGTTCGCCTCATCTCTTTTTGACCTCGCGCTTCCTCTTCTGGTTTTTGGCTTCTCGTCTAACGTTTCCGGATGTAACACCCTGCTCTTTGATCTCCTGCTTATTGAAACTCCACGCTGCCTTTTTGACTATGACTCCCGCTTTCCGTTTTTGGTCTGACTTTTTGCTGACTGATTTTTCGGTTTCCCGTTGCTTCAGCGCCTCAACAACGTCCCCTTCCAAGCCTGCCGTCATTTTTCCATGTTTGGATCCATCTCGCTCTGCGCCACCTCGTGACATAGGGTCAAAAGCAGAAGGAACAAAAAACACTTCATGGGCAATTTATAACAACACTTGCCTCAGTTCTTCATGATATTGATTTCACAAGTTGTTGGAAGCATTCCTTTGTGACTCCGGTCCATGTTGACATGATTATATTATTTATTTATTTATTAATGTTTGTACAGTATGTATGTATTAGCTCTCCTGTTCCTGTACTACATCCCAAATGTGCTGTTTTTGTTGTTCACACTATTTGCACTGCAAATTCCACTGTAATTGCACTTAAGTTTGTTTCTTATTACTATAATTGGTTTACACCCCACTGCACTACCACATTACATGCTTACACTGGAGTCTTTTAATTTACTGTATTCCCCTTTGATTTTATTTATAATTGTAAGGTACTTGTAGTATACTATTAACTCATGGTGCAAATGAAGTACATTTACTTCTGGGAATTAATAACACGATCTGTCTGTCTGGATTCAGATCTGGTGGGTGTTTGCCAGCAGGGATGCGAACTCATTGTCATGTTCATGGAACCAATTCAAGACAACTGGAATTGGTATTTGTGTAACTGTTATAACATGTGAGGCCATAATGGGGGATGCACATGGTAAGCCACCATATTAACTGGTTGGTAATGTATACAACAAAAACAGTTCCCATCACCACCAGCCTGGATTCTCGTCACAAATCAGATCATGTTGGATTAATTCTGTTGATCCCAATTTCTGACCGTCTCATGTTCCTTAGATAGCAGAAAATGAGATTGATTCAAACGGGAATCATTTTTCAAATCATTGAATAATTGTCCAGTTTCCAACGTGCCCACGGTATTGTCTAGTTCTTGGGTAACAGGAGTGGAACCCAATTTGATCTTCTGCTCATGCAGACCATCTGACTCGAGGTCTGAGGTCATTCTGAGATGCTATTCTGTCTTACATGTTTGTACGGAGTGATCAGATGTGTTACTGGTCAAGCTTGGCTTTTCCCCTCTGCCCTCCGTCATCAGAGTAAAAGGTATTTCCACTCTCTTAATGGATGTTTTTTTTTTTTGTTCTTGTTTTTTAATGACATCATTAAGGGCTTGTGTGCTTGACAATCCAAGGAGAGAGAAAAACACTCGAATTGAAAAACTGAATCTGGCTCAGTCTGGCACCGAAGAGAGATTCCTTATTTTGATGTTTGATATCAACAATAAATGTTCTGTATTTGCACAGTTTTATGCATGACGTTCCTAACGTGATTGGCTGTTTGGATATTTGCAGGGTTTTTCTGATAAAGTGGTTGGTTACTGTATAGTATATTACTACGGTAGCAAACTATGGCTGAAAAATCACTTGGGTATTAGGTTTCCCTTGTGCCACTGGGGTGATTTTGGTCCCTCGGGGCGCGGCTCGGCAGGGATTCTGTGGTGTCTGGCACAAGGACATCCTTTGGGTGATGTTGGTTGCAGGTTGGATCAGACTTGTTTTTCCAGCGCATCCCATGGGTGCTTGATTGTGCTGGAATATGGAGGTGAGGTCGGCAGGCTTGGGCTCTCTGCCTGCTGGGCCTCATGTGTGTTGGGCTGCGGTGCTCTGGGTATTCTGGTGCGTTTCTATCTTAAACGGCATCGATTGTTTTATTTCATTTTTTTGGGGGGAGATTTGTGGTGCATTGGCTTTTCTGTGGAATCGGACCGGACGGGCTAGACTTTGCTCTCCGTGGGCATGGATGAGCCCTTGGGTGGTCATGATCCTGTCACCAGTTTACTGCTATGTAATTGATAATCAATGTTTTTCAGTTCACCTGGCAGTGGTGTTGATGTTAAGGCTGATCGGGTTCACACACACTCACACACACACACACACACACACACACACACACACTACTGAATGGTAGACAGACCCGATAACAGAATAGAACTGGACCGAAATTGGATGAATCAAGCTCTAATTCAAGAAGAAAAAAAAGTAATTAAAAGTGGAGGGAGAATCTTTATTTACAAACTTTTGAGTTTAGATGCTGTTAGAGACACAGTAGGATGGCACGCTTTCAAATAATTACCAAACAGCAGGACACATTGTTCTTGAAGCTGAGCCTGCACTTCGGGGATGTCCTCACTTAGTGTGTGTGTGTGTGTGTGTGTGTGTGTGTGTGTGTGTGTGTGTGTGTGTGTGTGTTTGCTTCTGCAAGAGCTTGATGCTTTATATTTCTTACTGTAGCCTATTTATCTATGCAAACAGCCTGCATGCAAATCTAAAGCTCGAATAACACCCACTCTCAAAAAAGAAAAAAAAAGAAAATTGCACAAGTGAGTAATCAGACAAGGATGTTTCTCTTCCTCTCATCTCGCTCCTCCTCTCGTTTCTTCGACGCTTGTTCATACTTCGGTCATTAGGAGATGTGGATGCAATTACACGCAACAAGGCGTTCAACAAGTGAGCAAAAAGAGCAGCAGCGCACTCGCCTCCTAAACTCCAGCTCGGCTGAAATCTGCTGCCACGGCAAGTGACATGAAGTACAGGAAGAAAAAAATGTTTTCTGTGTATCTCATTACTTTGTCATTTCCAGAGAATGGAGGAAAAGTCAGCTTTATTGAACAACCCAGTTTATAATACCCGTATTGCACATTGGTCTTCCAGCTCGGCTCTACTCAACTGTGGCGTCCTTATTTAATTCTGTTGAATCCGAACTCAATTAAAAATCACATCAATGACTACAGAAGTTTTTTTTTTTTTCATTTTTCATCATAGAAAGACAAACCATATAATGCTTCAGTTTCCTCCACGGCGCTTTTTGTTTGCTTCATTGTCTTGTTGGAGATGAAAAATCCCGTCACCCTGACAAATTCATTGCAGCATTTTCCTCTCGAAATCGTCTCCGCTATCGAGAAAAACCAAATAGGAAAAATAATAATCGCACGGACGGACAAAGTAAAACGTTCCAGACAATGAATGTTGTCTCACAACAGAAAAAATATACCGAAGCCTTATAATTACAGAAATATCCCTGGCTCACAGGCAGCCCTGTGTATTGCTAGCATATGGGTAAGTGAATTGTCTGGGGCTATGGTTTGGATCAATGTTAGAAAATTAACTTGAAAATAAATGACTGTGTGTACACAGTGTGTTTGATTAACTGCTTATTTGGAGTGCCTGGAAAAGTCAGGGGACTTCATTTGCTTATAGAGCTTGTCTCTTTTATTCCGATAGGGGTTTTGTGTGTGTGTGTGTGTGTGTGTCTTAATTTTCAGAGGAAAAAGAAAAAAAAAAACCTGCACACACCCTGAGGCGGGAATCAAGAATCAAACCGTCAACTTTGGAGGTCGAGGCCACCGTGCACCTATATACACACAGTGTATATATACATAATACATAATATATAGTGCACCTCGCACCTCCAAGGTTTTATATATATATATATATATATATATATATATATATATATATATATATATATATATATAAAATCTAGCATTTACTTACCCACCTTGATGGTGTCCAAGCACTAGTGAGGCACTGGGATACGTGCATTGGTGTAGCAGGAGATTATCTAGAGAAATAAAGGGAGTTTTTACTCTCATAACTGTGTTCTGTTCTTCTGTGCAATCAATCAAAAGTCCCAGTTTGACTTGAACGCTCTTGGGATACCAGAGTACCCAGAGGAAACCCACAAAACATGCACAAGCATGCACAAAACATACAAACACACACAAATACACCGGAGGTGAGATTCGAACCCCCAGCTCTTCGAAACCATGAAAGTGAAACCAGCAGGTAAATATTAAATCACTGCTCCTAGTGAAGTGTTACTGATACACTGTACAGAGGAGGAGCCTGTAGGATAGTAGGCCAGCTTCCAGTAACTGGTTTTATTTCATGCCGTATAAAGGCACAATTCATACCGCTGCATACAGTAGACGCCGGTGCTGACGGAATGTAAACCAGGCTTTTTTGCTAGACTGTAAATTTGAAAGTGTTGGTGGTGGAATATTAACACTTCTCCTTAGGAGCATTTGTCACGACTTCTTTCTTGTACACTGAGACGTTTTATATTCCACTGTATTAGTGTTTTTATTTTTTTTTATTTTATTTATTTTTTTCCGCTTCCTGAGGCTCCTGTGATGAAAATTCAAACACACAGCTCACATTTAACAGCTTTCCCTGGGCAGGTCCTGCCATATTATTGTGACTTATCTAGATATTCAGCGGTTGCATTGAGCTAAAGTTTAAGCCAGACGTGAGTCAGTGGTGCTATATCTACAGTATATGGATTATACGCACTTTAAGCCATTTTTACCTCGGATGATGTATTAAAAAAAAAAAAAAAAAAAGGATGAACGAAGAACTAAAATTTTTGATAGCAAGAGTATGCACTCGGTTTGATAAGTGAAAAGTGGCGAAAAATTCTGTTCTAAATTGTATACTGTATATATATATATATATATATATATATATATATATATATATATATATATATAGTGTTGTTTATTTCCCGCCGTTTTGTTGTCAAAAGTCGCTTTCCAGCCCATTCATGGAGAAAGCAGGTGCTACCAATTGCATGCATGTTGCGAAGCCAGACAAATCAGTCTGGTGAGAGGAACCTGCTTTGCCTGGTTTTGCATTTCAAAGGTGGCACAGAGGCACATTTCCCTCTTTAGGAGATCCGCTTATGCTGTCTAATTGAGTCAAGGGCTTTGATGATGGGCGGAAAGGGAGTGGTGCGCTGGAAAATTCAGCTCAGAGAATAATTACACAGCAATCCGTCTGACATTTACGGCGTATCCGAAAGGGAAGTGCGTTTAGGTCAAAAGTTTATTATTTGTGCCTCGCGTTGAGTTAAATAAAATAGCAGATTACTTTTTGATCTCCAAATATGGTCTCAGGACGTCATAAATGCTAAATTATTCGCTCAAATCAATTTGTATGAAACGCTGCAGGTTGGAGTCAGGGGGCCGAGGTGGCATTTGTACCCTTTTCTTACTACTTTATTTTCTATGGAATTCAACAAAATCCATCCATATCGCTCTTGGGTTGTTTGACACTTTGAATCTTTCATGAGATGAGATGGTTGCCTCATTTTCAGTCCAGGGAAACTTAATCACTGCATCGGGAGCAGACCGGCCGATGCCGCTCTGTGCGAGCCTCTCACTCGCGCACTGACTTCTTAACAGACTGCACTTTCTCTGACATGTGACGGTTTCCCAGCATTCTCAGTACGACATTATGGCACACTATACACTATGTGATCTTTTTTTTTTTTAATTAATTTATTTATTTTCCCCCTTAAGCAGGGTTTATTACAGGGAATTAAACCAGTATCATGCAGAGGTATGACTAGTTTCCCGGTTAATGGCCCATTTCCACTTAAAACAAGGAATCCGGGGTAGCTCAATGGTTAAGGCATTGGACTAGAGTTTGGAAGGTTCCAGGTTCAAACCCTACCAACCATCTGGTTGCCACTGTTGGTCCCGGACTCTCAACTGCTCAGATGTGTAATGAGAAAAGTCGCTCTGGATACGAGTGTCCGTCAAATGCTGTAATGTAAACAAACAGTAGAAAAGAATTCAAATTTTATCAACTAAACTGAACATCCTGTATAAATAAATATGCACTACACTATAAAATCCTTAGTTTTGAGGAATGCTGTACGATGCTGTTCCAACAACCTGGGTGTTAATTCAACACCTGGGATTTTGCTGTGTACCTGAAGACCTCTGTGCTCTCTTCATGTCATTTAGTTTGAGTGCAGGCTGTTTGTGGAAATGGAAAAGAAAGGAATTCTTTAGAGCTTAAAGCATGGAGTAGAATGATCTCTGTGCTCGGTGTCTCGCATAAATAAAACATTCGGATAAAAGAATAAAGTGTTCTGAGCGCTTGAGTGAGGTATAACTCAAAACATTAGTGGTTGGCACTGTAGCCTTGCACCTCCAGGGTCCGGGTTCAATTCCCGCCTCGGGGTCTGTGTGCGTGGAGTTTGCATGTTCTCCCCGTGCTTGGTGGGTTTCCTCCGTGTTCTCCGGTTTCCTCCCACAGTCCAAAGATGCATATTAGGCTAAGTCCCAAATTGCCCGTGTGAGGGTGTGTACAGTATGTGTGTGTGCCCTGCGATTGTGCCTTGTGCCTTAAGTCTCCTGGGATAGGCTCCATACCCCCGTGACCCTGCATACGGATAAATCAATATAGAAGATGACTGACTGACTGAGTGAGTATCTCAGCTGGGAAACCTATGAAGTGGTCAGAGTCCTTGCACTTTTTTTCTAAATGCATTATTTAAAAGGTGGCACTGTGGGATAGCAGGTAATGTCTGTATTAATTGTATTAATTATAATTTTGTCAATTTATGATGAAATTTCTGCTGCATGGAAGCATAAAAGCGAGTGACATTTATAGAAGCCGAGGTGGCTCGGAGCCCACTGCGGTCGTTCCCGGGAACGTTCAGCGAGTGGAGCGTCTGATCCTCAAAAATCAACTGATATCTTGTCGCCAACTTGCGGAAGAGGCGTTAGCGCCATGTCCCCCCCCCCCCCCCCCGGACAGTCCTGATCTCGCTCTAAGACATTTCCACATGATTGGAAAAGCCATTAAGGGAGTTCCTGGGAGGCCGGTCGCATCAGATGTAAAGCAAGCAGTCCGATCACGGCTCCGGCATACTGAGAAAACCTTCTACCTTGATGGTGTCCAAGCACTAGTGAGACACTGGGATAAGTGCGTTAGTGTAGCTGAGGATTATATAGAGAAATAAAGAGAGTTTTTAACTCTCAGAACTGTCAAAAGTCCCGGTTTGACTTGAACAGCCTTCGTCTGTTTACTGATTCTTAATTTATCAGTGTAGGAAATGTGCATTTTTTATGGTTTCGAGCTAGATTTAATGTTGTGGAACGAGAGGTTACTTCCTGCTCTCGCTTATGTCATAACTGTGATAAACAGACGTTCCCTCAACACGCTCTCTCTCTCTCTCTCGCTCTCTCTCTGGAAAAAAGAAAAAAAAGCTAGGAAATGTTAAGCGTAAACTTCTCTGCCCTGAAGACATTCCTGCTGTGATAAACTTCACAAAGCGCTGTGAATGTTATAAAGCTCTTACAACGCAGACTCCTTCCATAACCATCTCTCAACAAAAAAAGCACAACAACGATTAAACAACATTTTAATCTGTTTATTATTAGCATTAGAATAACTACAGTCGTGGCCAAAAGTTTTGAGAATGACACAAATATTAGTTTTCACAAAGTTTGCTGCTAAACTGCTTTTAGATCTTTGTTTCAGTTGTTTCTGTGATGTACTGAAATATATAATTACAAGCACCTCATACGTTTCAAAGGCTTTTATCGACAATTACATGACATTTATGCAAAGAGTCAGTATTTGCAGTGTTGGCGCTTCTTTTTCAGGACCTCTGCAATTCGACTGGGCTGCTCTCAATCAACGTCTGGGCCAAATCCTGACTGATAGCAACCCATTCTTTCATAATCACTTCTTGGAGTTTGTCAGAATTAGTGGGTTGTTGTTTGTCCACCCGCCTCTTGAGGATTGACCACAAATTCTCAATGGGATTCAGATCTGGGGAGTTTCCAGGCCATGGACCCAAAATTTCAACGTTTTGGTCCCCGAGCCACTTAGTTATCACTTTTTGCCTTATGGCACGGTGCTCCATCGTGCTGGAAAATGCATTGTTCTTCACCAAACTGTTGTTGGATTGTTGGAAGAAGTTGCTGTTGGAGGGTGTTTTGGTACCAGTCTTTATTCATGGCTGTGTTTTTGGGCAAAATTGTGAGTGAGCCCACTCCCCTGGATGAAAGGCAACCCTACACATGAATGGTCTCAGGATGCTTTACTGTTGGCATGACACAGGACTGATGGTAGCGCTCACCTTTTCTTCTCCGGACAAGCCTTTTTCCAGATGCCCCAAACAATCGGAAAGAGTCTTCATCCGAGAATATGACTTTACCCCAGTCCTCAGCAGTCCATTCGCCATACTTTTTGCAGAAGATCAATCTGTCCCTGATGTTTTTTTTGGAGAGAAGTGGCTTCTTCCAAAAGTCTTTCTCCTCACTGTGCGTGCAGATGCGCTCACACCTGCCTGCTGCCATTCCTGAGCAAGCTCTGCACTGGTGGCACTCCGATCCCGCAGCTGAATCCTCTTTAGGAGACGATCCTGGCGCTTACTGGACTTTCTTGGACGCCCTGAAGCCTTCTTAACAAGAATTGAACCTTTTTCCTTGAAGTTCTTGATGATCCTATAAATTGTTGATTTAGGTATAATCTTAGTAGCCACAATATCCTTGTCTGTGAAGCCATTTTTATGCAACGCAATGATGGCTGCACGCGTTTCTTTGCAGGTCACCATGGTTAACAATGAAAGAACAATGATTTCAAGCATCACCCTCCTTTTAACATCTCAAGTCTGCCATTCTAACCCAATCAGCCTGACATAATGATCTCCAGCCTTGTGCTCGTCAACATTCTCACCTGAGTTGACAAGACGATTACTGAAATGATCTCAGCAGGTCCTTTAATGACAGCAATGAAATGCAGTGGAATTTTTTTTTTTTTTTTTCGGGATTAAGTTCATTTTCATGGCAAAGAAGGACTATGCAGTTTATCTGATCACTCTTCATAACATTCTGGAGTATATGCCAATTGCTATTATAAAAACGTAAGCAGCAACTTTTCCAATTCCCAATATTTATGTAATTCTCAAAACTTTTGGCCACGACTGTACAGTGTCTGCACTGAACCAGAGTGAACCCTAAATTAGCAGGATTAGCTAGTAGAAATAGTATTAGTAATCTTGTTAATTTTAGTAGGAATAGCGTAGCAGGAGTGTCGATCAGGCCTCCGAATTCCGCAGATCTTAATTCCATCATGCGCCAGACAAACGAGATCTACTTAGGCCTCACCTTGTGACTTCTGGTGCCAGATCCTGTACATTCAGAGGTCTTGGGGAGTCCAAAGAGCCGAGGGCTCAGAGATGTTTTGGTGGCACACGGGGAACCTTAAACCCCAAGGTTATGGTTTTAATATTATGGTTTATTGGTGTTTATGAAGTTTTGTAAATAAATGAGTACTATAACGTACAAACTTTCTCCGGCACTATTCCTTCACATCACAACTTAAGCATGTATTAAGGTGAGTAATGACAGACTGCGAGGATATTAGGACTCTCAATTATATATAATCTTGTTTCTAAGGTGTACCGTAACAATGAGCACTTACCTTGCAGTTATTGATTTGAGCCTATTTTTTTTTTCCCCCGCTCTCTGCCTGCTACTGCTAGTCATAAAATAGTTTAGAGGGATATTGTGTCTGTCTTTTCTGTCGTTATTCACTTATTGAGAGTTCTCGGTGAATCATAGCTTTAGATATCCTGGTTGGGGGGGAGGGGGGGGGGGCTGTGGTGCTGGGGTAGGTAGGGGCTGGAGGGGGTCGGAGGGATGGGGTTCAGCTGAAATGCTCGCCTGCCGTCGACCTTCTTTTTCTCTCAAACAAAACGTTCTGTTCTGTCATCCCATTGTGTCATTTAATTCCAACAATTGTTGCTTTGTTTACGATATTTACTTCTAGTTACTCCTCGAAAGAATCCCTTGTCCTGCATTAAGTAAAGAAAACAACTAAGGGAGTCTGTTGGAAAAAAACTAAAATTGGGTTAAGAATTATAAAACACATTATTAAAACCTAGAAGTGACCCATCAATTTTAAAATGGAGATCATTTAAATGTAAAAAAAAAAAAAAAAAAAAACTGTAGACCACATGTACAATGTTAAGAGAACTCAAGTGATTGGGACTAGGCTAAGCTAAGCTGTTTAGCCTTACGTGAGGCTAGGGAGTGTAAAGAATGGACAGTGGAGCATGTCATGTGACCTGGTGAGTCCAGATTGAGTCTATTCCATAGTGATGGGACGTGTCAGGGTGAGAAGGGAAGCGCATGAAGCGATGCCCACTGTACAAGCCTCTGGAGACAGTGTTATGATCTGGGGTCGCTTCAGTCGCTCAGGTCGAGACTCAGCAACGTCATGTGGAGATAAAATGAAGTCACATCTATGGAGGTTTTCTTCCCTGATGGCACGGACATATCCCAAGATGACGATGCCAGAATTCATCAGGCTTAAATTGTGAAAAAGTGAACACGCTGTAGGTTGTGTATCTCCCTACTTACCCTAAAATTCATCAGACCACTGGACCTTTTTCCATCTTTCCAAAATCCAATCTTTACACTCTCTAGCAAACTAAAACTTTTTTTTTTTTTTCCCGATTAGCCTCAGTAAAAAGTATTCTTTTGGATACACAACCAATCCTGTAAGCTTTTTGCTGTTTTTGTTGTTTTTTAATGATGGAACTGGACCAAAGGTTTAAGAGAGGTCCATTTATGATTTTGCCCCGCCCCTTTCTTCTATGAAGATGACAATTCCAGGTATTTATACTGCACTAGTGCATGTACGCATCGTTGACGTTTAAAGAGTGTGTATAAATAGTTGAAAAGTTTAAAGCTAAAAATAATCTGATGAGCTTCAATGTAATCAGTGATATTATTATTATTATTATTATTATTATTATTATTATTATTTCAGGTTGAAGGCCACGTACATGTCTGTCTGTCTTTCTATACGGCAGAACTCTCTTTCTAACTTATTAATACAAAGAAATCAAATTTTTTAGGGTTGAGTATCCTACTAGTTCATCAGTAACATCTGGCTGATAATACTTACTTAGTAACCCAGCATGTACACAGTGTGTAAGGATCTATCCAACAATGGACGACGTGAATCAACGATGAGAAATCGTTGTGAAAAAAGTAGATCAGATAAAGATGAAGTTTTGTCTTAAAACGACTCCAGCGCGTTAAAATTCACTTATACCACTTCAGCGCTGTTATTTCAGCCAAAGTGAAAATATGAACTAATCCCAGTCAAAACATTCACTTTATCTTTTCTCATTAATATCTATTGGTGCAGGTGTTTTGTTTACATTGAGACAGTAGCGCATTAGTAGATTATTTTAAAGTAGATTATTAAATCCCACACATAACTGATCATAACATCAGCATAACACTTACGGTGCGGGTTAAACTTCAGGCAGATACAGTACAGACCAAAAGTTTGGACACACCTTCTCATTCAAAGAGGTTGAATTTGTATTATGGCAAAAAAAAAAAAGAAGCTAAGTAAAGAAAAACGAGCGGCCATCATTACTTTAAGAAATGAAGGTCAGTCAGTCCGAAAAACTGGGAAAACTTTGAAAGTGTCCCCGAGTGCAGTCACAAAAACCATCGAGCGCTACAAAGAAACCGGCTGACATGCGGACCGGCCCAGGGAAAGGAAGACCGAGAGTCGCCTCTGCTGCGGAGGATAAGTTCATCCGAGTCACCGGCCTCAGAAATCGCAGGTTAACAGCAGCTCAGATCAGAGAGCAGGTCAATGCCACACAGAGTTCTAGCAGCAGACACATCTCTAGAACAACTGTTAAGAGGAGACTGTGTGAATCAGGCCTTCATGCTAGAATATCTGCTAGGAAACCACTGCTAAGGACAGACAACAAGCAGAAGAGACGCGTTTGGGCTAAAGAACACAAGAAAGAACACAAGAAAGAAAACTCGCTGAATGAGAAGGGGTGTTCAAACTTTTGGTCTGTACTGTATGTAAGTACTGCAAAAGTTGCATTAAATTCTGTGTTTGACGCAACACAGTGTGACGCATGTGCAATACGCTGTCAAAATCTGTGGTTCATAATCTGGAGCCTGGATTTTTCTGAGACTGGTATGAAACATAAAGATATCATTGAAAGTGTGTATTCTGACCGTCGTGCAGACAAAACCTTTTTTTTTTTTTTTTTGTAGATTGGACAGTTCCCAACACAATGCCAGTAATTTCGAATCTACTTAGCTGTTTTCTTTTCCTGATGCAAGGCAATAAATAATTTGTCATTTCCGAAACAGCATTTCTTTCCCCTAGGCGGTGTACCTGATACAGGACATGCCAGTGTTAGCCTTAGTACTAATTCTATTAGAAAGATGTGTATTACTTTATATATGCATCTGTATGTCTTTCTGAGAGCCTGTCATTCTAAGCTACATTTTTTTCCCCCACATCTTATAAATGTGTAGTTTTCAGATTTCAGAGCCTCTGGCTCTGAGAGCTACTTTTGATGTGAGAAGAAAGAAATCTGGGGGATATAAGCGAAGGTTGTTGCTTCAAAGGCATAGTCGCAGGCAGAGCTGCAGAGAGGAGAGGAGAGGAGAGGAGAGATAGAGAGTCCAAGCATGGTGATACATCATGTGTGTGATATGACGGTAATGACAGGAATATTGAATGGGCGAGGGATGGAGACAATAAGAGCAAGGTTGACACAGATGCAAATGCAATCTGAGCGGCCAAGATAGGTGAGAAAGTGAGAGAGAGCGAGAGGCTGAGAGATGGGGTATGATACAATATGTAAGCAAAACCATGACAGGATCGTACTGGTTCTGAGCTAGACTAACATCAGCCACATGAAACAAAAGTTACTCTATAAAAGTTACCTTCATAATTTTTTTTTAAGCATTCCAGTGCGATATCGATTCTTTCATCTCTCTGTACACCAGCACCAACACTGAGACTATTGCACATTTTGTAATTTGATCACTAGGACTGAAATCCATGTCTAGTTTATCCTCTGTGACCATTTCCATCTGATCCACTGCTGCTAATACAGTGGCTGCTGACATGCATTAGTCAAGGCGTAATTTGTCTGCCTCCTCGGGTACAGAGACGACTCCACTGGCTTATGCAACTCTACTCAACATGGAGGACGCTGTTCTTGTCTTACAAGAGTATTGAAGGACTGCTGTGGGTCTCATGAATACATGTACGATTTCCCCAGCTGTCTCTGTTTCTTTGTGGTACTGAGATAGCGCTTCTGCTTGTTGTTGTTGTTGTTGTTGTTGTTTTTTAAAAAAGCTTTTAAGGTTTGTTTAAAGATCAGAGCTCTGGATTTGAGTATCATTTTTTTTTCTCAATTTGAAGAAAACTCATTCTTTTAAAAAGGATTTTTATTTGTATATATATACAGTTGCAGACGAAATTATTCAACCCCCATTGAAAATTAGGTTATTTGGCCAAAATTACTAACTTGCAGCTTTGTAATAAATCAGTGAACCACCTAATATAACAAAAAAAATATAACAAACACAACTAATATAACAAAAGGTTTCTCCAATTTCAACTCAGACGGCCCCTGCAGATTCAGAATCATTCAACCCCCTAAATAGAATCCCTTATTAGAACACACATTTTGTAAATCAGGTGTTGTCTCAAGCACAGATTAGATGCCACTGGTGTACTTGATTTAGAACACATCAAATACCTGGACTTTTTAGATGTTTGGTGGTCGAGATGGCTAAATCAACAGGGTTGTTCATGAAGTTAAGAGAAGATATCATTGCCTTGCACAAACAAAGTCAAGGATATAAAAATGAAATAGAAAATGTACAGTTGTTCATGTTTGCTTCAGCATTGGAAAGAATATTGTTTTAGGCTAACTAATTCTTCGTTGTACTTGGTCTGGCTTTTAGATAAAGTCCTTCCATGCGCCATCTGGTGGATATTCAGTGAAGCACAACACCTTTATTTAAATTCCCGAATGTTGCTTGAGGGATCTCGCGGCATGTCGCGCGCCAAATTGCGGGATCTCGCGGGAAAAAGCGCGCATTCTTAATGGCCAGATCTGTACCTAAAAATGCTCCTATAAATATAGTAGGAAGCTTATTTCAAAAGTTAAAGTAACAGTGGCTACACAACCTGGACGTGGCAGAAACACCTGCTGCTACCAGACGCCTGAGGATGCAAGTGTCGAAAAGACCCTCAGGAGGAAAAAGATTTGGTGGCAGCAGACACTGAAGTTTCATTCTACACTATAAGGCGCCTACTGAACACTGAAGATTAGCCCAAGATGTACCCCGCTACTGACCCTAAAACACAAGAAAAGTCAGCTCCAATATGCTAAAAACCATATTTTCTGGAATTCTGTTCTATGGACTGATGAAACAAAACTCGAACTTTTTGGGTCTATGAATCAGCTGTATGTTTGGAGTGCATCCAGCCTACAGTGAAGCATGGTGGAGGCTCGGTGATGCTTTGGCCCTGCTTTGCTTCCTCTGGCACTGGAAACCTGCAGCGTGTAGAGGGAACAATGGATTCTATCAAGTACTCTTGAAGAAAACGTCACGCCATCTGTGAGGATGCTGAAACTTCGGTGTCATCGAACCATCCAACAGAACGATGATCCCATGCATCCTTCAAATTCCACCAAGGCTTGGTTTCAGATGAAGTCCCGCAGGGTTCTAGAGACGCCATCACAGTCACCTGACTTACGGCATGCAAACCCAAAAATCTTACTGAATTTGAGTCCATTGTCCATCAGGAATTGGCTAAGATCCCTCAAAAACACTGCCAGAAGTTAGTATCTGGCTAGACAGTACATCCCATTTGCAGCAGGTGATAATAGCTACTGTAAGTACTGCAGATGTTTCTCATCAAGGGGTTGAATCATTTTAATACAGTAATAGTCATATTAAAAGTAACATTTTGGAAAAAAACACTCGTTACAGTAATTGTGTTGAGCTATTTAAATTGCAACTGTTTCACTGATTTATTACAAACAGCCGAATAATTTTAAGAGCAACTGTATGTGTATAAACAATATGAAACAAAAATCACATATACACACACCATATGATATATAAGATCATAGGTCTTGGTCATTATCATTTTTCAAGTTTGTCACCCGGAAGGCGACAGAGGTAATCAGAGCCAAATTGCACAACCCTCGTAACATGCAACAATGCATTCCAAACTTTAGCTAAAACTCATATGACGCTTCCGCAATCACACAGAGCTAAAAATTGTTGGTATCTTTCAAAGTTACACTGTGTTTAGTACAAATTTAACTCGCTAGTTCGCTAGTTAGCCCTATGGCTAGTTCCAGGGAAAACAAACAGAGTGAAAATGAGATCCAAAGAAGTCTCTTAGGAAGCCTGGAAAATGATTCCTAAAGACTACATACAAAGATATACAAGAAAAAGTCTGTCTCTTTGTGAACAAAATATATATATATAAATAAAAAAAAATGTGTGTGCCTCAAGACACGGCACTGTGGGTGGCAGAATGCGGTTTAGTCCACATCCAAATAAACAAACACCCCTTGGTACAGGCTGTGACAAGGCCAGCTAGTGCGTTTTGTACAGTATGAACACACTGCAAAAACAACTGTCCTCACATGATATAGCTGAGTGCCAGCAGTCATCTTTAAGTGTCACAGCCCTTACCCTGTAGGTGTTGAAATGCATTCGGCGGAAGGGAATGAAGGGGACCATTCAAGGTTGAATGGATAAATGGATGAGTTGGTTTAGCAATAAGGTCTTCTATCACAATGGATCAGTCATGTCCAGACCAAGATACAATTGAGATGAAGAGTCTCTTTAAACCATCCACACTTTCATATATTTATTTTGTGCAAAGTAAAAATAAATATTCTTGGATCTATTTTATATCTGGGTCAGATGTTTCTCTTGCGTGTTGCTTTCTCAGGCGTTAGAGATCTGTCTGTACTGGTGGTGGGGAGTTTCTCCTTAGGCAATACCATGGACCGCACCACACCGCTCGCTCGGAATCAGCCTGCCTGACAGTAATTTAAACAAATGAACATTTCGTTCCCTGGGCTTGAGGGATGACTAATATAAGATATTGGGGCCTCATAGGGTTGTGCAGGAAACTGAGATCTTGATTGTATTGGGGCCTTGCCTAGTCTGAAGGTCATTCTTTTTCATTTTAACATTTGTCTTGTAACCTTGTGTCTTGTGGCTGGTCTAACCCTAACCACTCACACACCAACCCAACAAACGTGCACATGATGTATACAGTACAGTATGTAAGCCTGCAAGACTGAGTTGGTCAGTTCTGGTAAAGCCTGCAAGACTTTAGAGCTGCTCATGCTTTATAATTCATCATGTGATTTGGAGCCTGTTCCCTATATACCTGAAAACCCGAGAAAGCCTAGAGTTTGCTCTGAGGTTTGCAGCCTAACAGAAAATACTTTATTAAAACTGACAGGCACACGCAATATCTCATTTTTAAATGTGTATCTCATCTCATTAAATTCAATATATCCTAAATAAAGTACATGCACAGCATGCAGATTTGCTTGTCATGGCCGAACCAATGGTACATACCAATAAAAAGAATAAGATGCACCAGATAAAGCATTGTCTGTTTGTCAGCGAGCCTTTCTTTTGTACTTCATTATTCAACCTGTAGTGTTGTAGGCCTAGGAGTTCTTATCTCCGGTCTGGTGTTAATGCAGAACTGCAGATAATTGTTTGAGCTAAGCAATTGATAAGGCTGTAAAAGCAGCACAGCTGTGAGATAACAAGACCGGCTGATTGAAAGGTTGTTCCCTGTAATCTTCCCATTGAATACAACCCAGATCATTACTGTATCTTACGCGATGGTTCTTGAATCTCACCATGCTCTTGAATAATTAAAGCGCACCATTTATTGGCTGGCTAAGTAAATTAGCTGCAGTCGTTTGAGCAAGAGATCTGAAACAGTGTCCTAAAAAAAAAAGAGAGAGAGAAAAAAATGCAGTTAAATCCAGTTAAGACTGGAGTGGATTAATTCATTAATGTGATCATTAATACAGAACCGGAGCTCAATGCCGAGATCTGATGTCCTTTAAAAATCGACTGCAATTATAGCGGATGTTTTAACATTCTTATCAGGTTGATGTCATTTTTAAACAATGTTTTTTGAGCAAAGGGTTTGTGCGTATGTGTGTGTGTGTGTGTGTGTGTGTGTGTGTGTGTGTGTGTGTATGCGACTCGCACAGTTCCCGAGGTGAGCACCGACATCTGATAATAAACCGAGAGAGTTGTTTAGCATGAGCGAGTGCAGTGGAAATGGTTTCCAATCAACTGAGGCTCATGCTTCAAGATTACTGCAGTTGCCTGCTGGGCTGATTCTGGCCTCCCTCTGCCACACACCAACTGCTCCCACTGAGCTAAGAGCCACACCAAGAGTGTCTGCTTTGCTACGGCACTTGCAAATCCTCACAACAACAAAAAAAAAGAAAGAACAGAAAAAAAAGGGGGGAAAAAAACAAACACTCAATTTAACTTCTTCCCCAAAGTTGCATGCCAACATCCCATAGCACAGCGCACTCACTGTCTGTCTGTAGCTTCAGGAGTCTCAGAGCATTAGTCTTCCCAACACATATTTGTATGCATGCACCATTACTAGCAGCTGAGTGGCTCCAGTAGGCTTTAGCCAATGGCTTTTCTCCTGCATATTACAGGCCAGTTCATTTTGGCTAGGTTTAAAACTGCAGACGAAGTATAATTCTGCGATGCCTGGCATGATAACATGCTGGTGTGTGAGAAAAGGTTTTCTGGTGTGTGCCCGGGCCAAGATGCTCTCCCTTCGCATCTGGTTTTCTGACAGACAAACCACATGTCTTAGCAAGCTGATCATAACAGGTGGTACCAGCGAAATCGCTAATGAAAGTGAGCATTGGCATCTCAGTTGTGGTTCCACAGCGTGTTTTGCCAAAAGTGTTTTTTGCTACTTGCTGTTAGACTAGTATTTTCATAACAGTTACATTTTTAACATAAGTAATGTTTGATTGCTGTATGGTTCTATCATGCTGTACCACCTACAGTACATGGGACCCATAAAGCACGGCATGTGCTTTGAGATAGCGGTTCCTCTATGTACAGGTCGTCTCCGACTTACGAACGAGTTCTGTTCCGGGAGCACGTTCGTAAGTTGGATTTGTTCTTAAGTCTGACATAGTGAGTCAAAGATACTCCTTTGACACCAATATACAATTTAAAGCACACCAATCCACTTGGCTAAATGTGAGCGGTGTGTCTGTCCCCTTTCCCCACACTGCCATCATGTGGGCAAAAACCGTAAGCACATGTAAGCCTTCTTTAAACATTCCTAAGGAGTACTTAATCTCACACATGTGAAATGTAACAGTGTTGTTTCTGTGCCTTTAAATCATGAGGGAAATCCCAGATGCCATTTTGTCTCACAGCTGTTTTCCACTGTATTGGACTGTCAACATCAGGACAGACATTTACAGGATACGCATATTACAGGACAGACATTTTCTATCATTGTGCTTCCAGACTGATTCATTGAAACCGGTGAGGCCGACTCGTTTCTCCAACATACAATATACCGGACTTTGGACATTTTATACTTGATACTTGTACTTACACACTGAAAATATTGTATAAAATATTGCATATAATTGTAAATATTGGTATCTGGTGCACTGCAGTGTCAATATTTTGTACAATACACATGATCTATTTGTATCTGCGGAGATTCGTAACTCGAATATTTGTAAATTGGAGACTTACTGTATGTACATTCAAGTTAAGAGCATTTACGCATGTCATGTCCGGCGTACATTGTCACGTGCGTGCAGTGTACATCCCAGAATGTCCGGAAACCAAGCGTAAATGCAGCAGCGATGAAGCTCGTACTTCTAAGAACCACCAAGCAGTAATAAAGGTGACAAAAGTGAAAAGAATTGAGAGAATCGAGTGTTCACAATTCCAAAGAACATGGACCTAGACAATGTTTGTTGGACTTACGAACAAATTCGACTTACGAACGAGCTCTCGGAGTGGCTCCAGTAGGTTTTACGCAACTCATTTGTATGTTGGGACTAAATATACAGTATACTAACGCTTAATAAAGTCATCTTTATGCATTCCCCACTGGATATGCAAGACATTTTAGGCATCATAGCATATGAAAAAGGCAGTATATGTAGAGTCTCTCAATACTATTATTAATATGAGTCATCTGTTCCTAATGTAGTGTGTTGGAGGAATGGCTAATCTCCTGGGTAGTTAGAGTTGCTAGTCTTTTGTTTGCGTAGTTGCTAATCATCTGTGTTGATTGTCAGTCTCTTCGGTTTGTGGACCTGTTAATCTATTGTGATGGTAGAGTTGCTAATCTCTTGGGTTGTAGCCTTTCTAGTCCTCTGTGTTGATAGAGTTGCTTTCTCCTGGATTGGTAGAGTTTCTAGTCTTTTTTGTTTGTATCGTTGCTTATCTCCTACGTTTGTATCGTTGCTTATCTCCTGAGTCTGTAAAGTCTCCAGCCATGTCCAGGTAAGAGCCAGCACTTTCGGGCAGTTGTTGAAAGTTGTTGGAAGTGATGGAAGATAAAACCGATCAATGCAATGTGAAATTTAATTGGAAATTGATATACAAATCGAAGTCGTCTGTTCTACTCCATTTCCTATAAGCAGTCCTGATTTTTATCTGTCGCTCTTGGAGAGCATTTAAGTCACGACATGAAGGGTACTGCTTGGGCGTATTTGAAGTAGCAAGGGCAGAGGTTATCAAGGCAAGTAGTTAAGCTAGAGCAAAGGTTGATTTAGTTTGAGACAAGAACTGCTTTGGGGGAATCAAAGAAAAGAGGGCTGAAGAAATGAAGGTAAGGGGTATTTTTATGGGGTATGTTACGTGTTCAGCTATTTGCTCTCGTTCTTGTTTTTTTTTTTTTTTCAAAAAGGAATTCTCAAATGATATCCTTCAAATGAGAATAAAAGTGACTTGTGTGGGTGAACGTTCCACCTATAATAAATAACCAGAGGGTTATTATCAACTGACATGAGTAGGGGGGAGGCATTATTATGTCTTGTTCCTTAAAAAAAATTTTAAAAAAGGCGATCGAGGACCATGATGTGCTTATTAATAGGATGAGTACCAAAGATTATGTGATGATAAAAGTTAGAATGCAGAAAGGACACAAAAGGTTATTTTCTTCTTCTTCTTCTTCTTCTTTTGGAAATCATCAAAACAGCTTCTCACCAAGCCAGAGAAGTCTGGAAGAGAGACTGTAGAAGGAGAAATAGTTTTGTAAGTTGTGGATGCATGTTCCTGTAAGTGCTTGGACATAAAATGAAAAGGACATGAAGTGCAAGAACATGAGTGATAAGGTTCTGCTTTTGTTGACAGATGACTGGCAGATCCGAAGCCTTTTGGGAAAAGAGGTCACATTTTATATGCGAATTTGCTTCGAAATATCGAAACGGTCTTTCCACCATATTAAAAGAAATAAAAATAAAAAACAACATTTATGAATATCTTTATCAACAGGGACATGTTGGAGTGCTCTTATGTTTACACAGGCTTAAAAAGTGTTCTTGTTAATTCCTTTTCTTTTGCCCTGAAATAAATACATTTTTAAAAAGCTACTGGTACTTAAATGAGATGCGCTGGCATTCATGCGTTATACACATACTAATTACCCATTTAGCCCTCCTTTCATGTAACCCTATTACTTACCCTGTTCTTCTGGCAAGTACCTTTTTAAATATGAGCATATTCCGTGTTTGCTGTAAACATGTTAAATTGGAGTTCACTACAAGTGTCTGAGAAACACGAGACTGTTCCCATCCCTAATGATTCATGGACAATGCTTGGACAATGCTTGCTGATTGTCATATTTTCATTAGCTCTCCTCCTCCTCCTCCTGTCTCTTCCTTCTCCTTCTCCTTTTTCGCACTTTCCCTAGAGAGAAAGCAATTGCGAGATCCAGAGGCGGGAAAGGCAGTATGTCTTCTTGCCCCTAATGGAGTTATTAACTTCTGTTGATGCAAACTAATCAGGTAATATGTCTACTGTGAAGGGGCTAGTTGTAGGACCTGTCCTCTTTAAAGAATGATAGACTTTTTTCCCCCCCTTTTTTTCTGTTCAGTCCTGGATCCTCTACACTAATCTGGTTTTCAGTGTGATTAAAGACTCTGACGGGAGTGTTATCTGGCCACAGATCTGTCACTGTTGGGGAATTGCCTGAAACCAAAGGTGCTTGTGCTTGAGGGGGTTTTACTGATTTATGGAAGCGTTCCTTTTGTCTTAACTACAAAGCGACCACCTTCTGATTTTCGTTATTTAATTTATAGAGCTATTCCCCATTCAGCTTGTTTGGGCTGCTGTTGGCATGTTTTTACTTCAGCCTGGTTATTAGTATTCTGATGGCGTTACAGTACATCATACATCCTAAACACACAAAGGACAAGTGGGTCAGAGGGCGAAGTGTGCAACATCTCATTTTACCTGTACCCACATCATGTGTGCTTATTACTGACAGTTATTGAATATTTAATGAGTCGATCTGTTATTCTTGATTTCTATTTAAACCTGCTCATAAGCATGCATCCCTTAAATCATCCATCCATACCATCATCTCTGGGTATCTAATATAAAGACATTTTATTGCGTTCATTTTTTATTTATTTATTTTTTAAACCCGCACCCTGGTCCATGGCCAGAGGACAATTTTACTGCTCACCGCCTGCTCTTCTATAACTCGGAGGGGATAAATTGAAATTCGATAGGAGAAATATGCAAGACATGACAATTAACAACAGGAATTATCCTTGAGTCATAATAAGTGTAACCTTGACTCAGACTTATTAATGGCTCATTTTTTTTTTCTCTCCTATGTGAGTCTATATAATATATTCATAAGGTAAGGGTCCGCCTGTGACAGATGTGCAATCGGATGACAGATACTCCCCTTCCTGGAAATAAATCCGTCATTTCAGTGGCAGTTTCTAACAGGTTCAGGTTGTGATTTTGATGTCCAATTGTGTTTGAGCGGTTGAGGGTGAAGGACCTTGCTCAAGGGCCCAACAGTGCCAAGAGTGACAGCTTGGCAGCACCAGGGCTCGAACCAGGGACCTTCTGATCGACAGTCCAACACCTTAACTACTGACCTACTCCCACCTGGCTTGTTTTTATGTTCTGCCTACTGCAGGGAGTCTGCCTCATACGTTCTCATAAGTTCTCAAAAAGCAAAGCAAAAACCTCAAATACTGTGTCTTCTTAATAGTATTAATTATTGAATAATAGATCTGGTGGGAAAGTATTTTGTGCATGATAAACAGCACTACAGTAACCAATAAATCACCCGCAGTCTGTAACTGTAGGATTAATCAATCATAATACAGTGGTACCTCGGCATACCTCGGTACCCCGCAAATAATTTTTGCCTTAAGAACTTAACAAACACAGCTGAACCGAATGCTAAGTTAAGCGTACTGTATGTCTGGGAGCCGTTCAAAACTTGTTCGCATCAGTGGAAAGCCAAGCGAGTTTACGTATTTTTTGTGGGTATTTTATTTTTTTTTTTCATTTTGTGCAAGATTTAGTGAAGACATAGCGCCACGGATCCCAAGAATGTTAGCATGGACAGTAGCAAGAATAAAAGGGAGCCGCTTTCAGTTTGTTTTTTAAAGCAGCCGGTGCCAAGAGGTATCATAAATTAAGGTTCCACTCCATCGCAGATCACACACACTCATTCATGCAAATTAGCCTATTCTGCATCTTTTCGGACTGTGAGAGGAAACTGGGTTACCAGGACGAAACCCACCAAGCACGGGGAGAGCATGCAATAAGTAAGGTTTAATGTCTAGTTAGTTCATATTTTATATGTTTTCTAAACGTTTTCATTTAGATGTTTTCATTTTTCATATGAAAAAAATATGATTATAGTCTTGGAAATTTTTAATATTGGTAATATTTTAGGGTGGCTGGAGCAGATTATATTGTATTATATAATCCTGTATTTACATTACAGGGGAACCTTGGATTACGAGCAGAATTCGTTCCGGAAGCGGGTTCGTATTCCAAAGCACTCGTAAACCAAATCAAATCTTCCCATAAGAAATAATGAAAACTCAAATAATTCGTTCCACAGCCCAAAAAAATTAATACAGAAAAATAATTAATACAATATATAAAGTAAAAATAAAACAAATTAATCTGCACTTTACCTTTAAAAAAAAAAGTTCAAATAAATCCCAACAGATAAGTGTTTCCGTTTGTGCGCGCAGGCGTTGTGTGTTTGTGTGTGTGTGTGTGTGTGTGTGTGTGTGTGTGTGTGTGTGTGTGTGTGTGTGTGGAATTAGCCCCTTCCCTCGCCTCGTCTTACACAGTAAAAATCCTCCTCCCTCCCCCCACCTCGCTTTTTAAGTTTCACAGCAAACACACACACAACGGAAACACTGTTTTAACGGGAAAAAAAGAAATCCCTCTAATGACATTCGCGTGAGCGCAGACTAACGAAATCACAAAATTTTTTGTAAAAACAAAACAAAAATGAACCAGCACCTTACCTTTGAAAAGAATCGCGACAGAGCTGAGTTTCTGTGTAGAGCAGAGTGTGTGTGTCTGTGTGAAGCCGGGGAGGGGGGGTGTAAAGGCGAGAGAGTGTGTGTGTGTGTCTGTGTCAAAAAACTCGGCACTCGTAAACCAAGACATGCTCGTTTTTCAAGTCAGAATTTATTAAAAATATTCGCTCGTCTTGCAAAACACTCGTAAACTGAGTTACTCGCAATCCGAGGTCCCACTGTATTTCCTATGGGACAATGCGTTTCACATTACGAAATTTTGCCTTAAGAACCCGACTGATTAAATTTGTATGCTGAGGTACCGCTGTATGACTGAATAATGTTATGACTATAATCAGTGGTTGAGTTGTAATAAAAAAGAAAGTGGCGGTGGCACACCTATAACTAACCATACAAACTGTTTGTGAAATATGTAGAATTTTTAAGAACAGTTTATAAATTAAAATATAAGCATAATTAATTCAGCTTGGAGCCATTAAAACAAAACACATGCACTTCAAAAACTATCATTTGATCCTTTTCATGGCTTTCATCTGGTGAGAATTATAAGAGTAGAATAAAAATGTACATGAACATTAGTAATTAAATAATTTAATAGTACTGTTTTATACTGTATAATACTATTTTTGTATGACTACACAGCAGTCTCTCTCTCTCTGCCTCTCTCTCTTTCTCTCTGTTTCACACACACACACACACACACACACACACACACACACACACACACACACACACACACACACACACAAATAATCAAATTACTATTACAGCATTAAAAAAATCTATTTTTGACCCTTTTGCAGCCAAGCATGTAGGTAAAGCCACAAAGTTTGATGAAAAAGCAAAGCCTGCTCTTTAAATTGAGAATGAAAGAAACATAAAGAAAAGTAAAGAAAAGAACGCGTCTTTTATAATCATTATAGCTGTCAGTCATTTCGAAAACTCCGTATTAAACTGAATCCTTTGTTTCCAGCGTATCTCCTCTTAGAGGATTTGTGCGTATGTACAGTATCATACCTTCAGTCCTCTTCTTTTTGAAGACTGTTGAACTGTTCTCTTGGCCATTGCAGAAACGCGAACAGAGCGGAAAATGACGCAAACTCGCATGAGATTGTGAGCAGCACCTTACAATATTGTATTCTGATTGGCTAATCGCTGTTATTTATACAGTAGTTCGTAAATTATCATACGTACAGAGTTGTAATAGTTCATTTTTATGATAAATTTGACATAACACACAGTGTTATTAATCTAAAGGCCAACACAGAGAGACTGAGGAGGAGCTTCTTCCCGCAGGCAATGCGGTCTCTTAATCAGTACAACACACAGTACTGATCCATTTTGCACAACTACACATGCTTCTGCACTCACTCTGGACATTCAGGACATTCGCCACACTAGTGTTCACTGCACACCTGCTCACTCATGGACATTATGCACATAAGACACTTTAAATATGCACACAAGCCACTTTAACACGACACTTTACTGCATATCTGCACACCGCTGGACATTCCGTTCTTTTATGTCTATATTTTCTATCGTACAGTTAGATTTTTCTCATTTTCTTATAATTTCCTCATATCTTCCTTTAGTGTATATTTTGTATTTTGTAACATACAGATAATTTATATTTTATTTTATTCTTTCTTAGTTAAATTTACTTGTATATATTTCTCAAATTTACTTTTGTTTTAATATTTATTTCCTATATAGATATTCTTTCTTATTCTTTCTTAGATAAGTAACTTTTTTTTGTTTTTGTTTCTTTCTTGTTCTAAGGTCAGGGCAGTCGCCTAAGCATTTCACTGCATATCGTACTGTGTATGACTGTGTATGTGACAAATAAAAGTTTGAATTTGAAAAGGGGATGGTAAGGGGGATGGTGGTGTTACAGAGGGGATGGTTTTTGTCTTTTTGTTGAACAGGGTGCGGGGGTGGTACCATCCCCCCACATCCCCCCTCATATCGAGCCTTGTTTATAATAATGTTTAATGTCTTTGTGTTATTAGCATGGATGCTAGCATTTTAATACCATAATACCATTGTTCAAAATCAAATGCAGCCAGTTTCAGCAGTTGAACATATATAATATATAAAATTATAATATTTAACTACAAAAAGTCACAAGGGGCAAACCCAACACTCGTCACTGAGGGTACCACTGTAGTTTGAAGTTTTATTAAGTTGTTGTACATGATACATAACTGAATAACATCTAGTGGAATACATAAAGTTGTTCACAGAAATGATCATTTGGGTAAAACTCGTAAGGCTGCAGCATACAATCGATTATTTTTAACCAGTTAATTCAGTCTATAAATATAATACTAAAAATTTATCATAAAAAAATAATTGAAATTGAGATTAAAAACAGTTAAGCCTCGATGAGAATTCAGTGAGCGCTTGTACTTTGATCTTTGAGAATGGATGAAAGTGGGATGAGAATACACCGAGTTCTTTTTAAAAGCTCTCTAATTTCTCTGCCTGAGTTTATAAAGAGGTGCAAAATTTGAGAATTATTATAGAGCTCGAGGAGGGAACTTTTAGAAACGTAAAAGGAGGCTAATTTGATATTTTGTGCATTTTTAATTTTTAGGAAAGAATACAGAATACTTAAAAAAAAAAAATTTTTTTCTTCTTTTTCTCATCCTCTGGTGCGGGTACGTCTTATACACACACACACACACACACACGCTCACACTCAAATGTTAATAGTAGACAATTAGGAGGTTCAAGGTTCAATGAGAATTGCTAAAATCTCTTCTAAATCTTGTTGTGTAAAGAGAGCAGACTAATCCCAGACACCTGATCCAGGGCAACAGAGCATTTCAAAATAAACCATATAAATGAAAACCTGTTACACTGCATATCTAACCCAATTTTTTTCAGGTTTAAGGCAGGAGGGGCAGTCTCCATTTGGTGGTGTGGATCAATGTGGGGAACTTTGGCCTTACAATATGTGATCTCCATCATTATATAATCGTAGAGTTCCCTAAACGAGGTGGCATATTACCTATTGATTTCTTTCTGTCTACTGCACAGAAAAAAGAAAAAAAAAAAAAAAACCTTACAGAATGAGTTTTTCTCTGGCTCTAGTAGTTGAACTGGAGGCTATATATAATGCAACATAGCGATTGGCCTTTTTGGTGCTGAGCTGTGCCATCTTTCAACACATTAAGTGTTGGCACTGGCAACAAAGCTTTTCCTCTTATGAATAGTAACATTTAGACACTTTCCTACAAAACTGTATGTGTTCAAACTTTTCCAGTAATACAGCAGGTGCATTTATGTACAAAATATACAGTATGTCTTCCATTGGAGGTCTGTAAGGTTGTTTTATCGACCAGCGTACATTATCTCACTATCTATTGTAATGAAAGCCATAGTAAACAATAAATATACTAAAAGGCTGAAAGATGTTTAGTTCATCAAGCTTATTATATACATGTAGCATTTTGTTTTATTTTTCAAACGGGGTAAAAATGCAACGTTTAAGGCTAATCCATTTAGACATTTTGATAAACAAGTTTTGGCTCTATTTTCATCTTGAGTGTGTAATGTTTTGGAAATGATTTGATGGACAGAAGAACGATATAACCATATTGGAAGATGGATTAAATGAAGCTTATAGGCGAAGACCAGAGCTCACATTTCTTTCTAAGCTTCAAACTGTTCCAGCTGCAGAGTTTGACATTTGCTCTGGTGGGGTAAATATTTTTTATATTATAATATATATATATATTTTTTTACCTACATCATTTCAGAGACCAGTTACTGTGTGGTGTTCATGCAAACAATAAAAGAAGACAATAGTGACGAGATCATCATAAAGCCAAATAATACAGCGCGTGTATCACACCCCGGCTTTTGCAGAGGATTTGTCATTTATACAGTAAAGTCTGTTACAAGTGAAATATCAGTTAGTTTATATCTTAGTCTTAGTCTTTACTTCCCATGTAATCTTTTAAAACATTTAGTGTACAGAATTCAATCATTTAAAAGAGTTTTATCTATTCCCAGAGTGCTTAAAAATAGATTTTTTGCATCATTTTATTCCATCATTATTTGCAGCTTGTGACAGTTCATTTCTGCAAAAATACCACTTGAGCAGGTCCAAACTCAATTTCAATACCCTGAAAATTGACTATAAAAGTCAATATGTTATAGACAGTTAAGATTTTATATATACAGTATATAATATAGCGGTATAGAGAATGAGTGAAAGTTAGTAAGATCACATAAATCGTAGAGTGCTTAAAAATTTAATTATTTCCAAAACCAATATTTTTACAATCTATTAACTTGTATATCTAAGTATATGTATGTATGTATATACAACATATATACAATACATATATTATTAAACAAAAGAATAATGAACATTCCAAAGATATAAACCACAGAAACGCTGTTCAGAAAACTATTATAGCTGCTGTCTTGCTGAATGGGTATTGGTACAGGGAGTGCCTCTAGTGGCCAACAGTAGTTCTAACACTTAGAAGAAGAATAACAATCACAATTATAACTGCAACAGCGAAGCCTCTGGAAAGTAAAATAGGACAATGGAAAATACTTTTTTTTTTTTTTTTTAATATTAAAACATTTTGGCAAGCATTAAGCCGCTGGGGGAGGGGCAATGCCCATCCTGCCTCCCTGCAAACTCCGCCTATGGCTTAATCTGACCCAGTGAGTTGAAGTAAATGGTGTGCAATACTGAAGGTGCAAATTATTTCTTTTCTATTTCTCCCTGTCTTTTCTTCTCTCTCTCTCTCTCACTCATGCACACAAACACAAAAATTTTGTAATTATAGAATTGAAAAAAAAATGGGTTAAATATAAGCATCTGATAGGGGTGAAATTGAAATCTCTTGATCCATAGAATTCAAATTAAGCAGAAACTGAACAGATAATTCTCTGTGCAGAAACTCTATATCAAGTCACATTAATAACGCTAACTGCATTAGGTTGATAAATTACATCACAAAGCTTTTCTATTTCAGGATGTGACTGAAGTAATTCCATTTTTCATTTGTCCTTGTTTATTGGGGAAGTGAAGACTGTGTTAGTGACTGATGATCCGATGTCATGGCCGCTTTATATGATTTTACAAACTGTCCAGTGTTCATTAAACGCATTTCTAAAAAAAAGTATTGTTTTATTTCAGTACACATTACCAGATCTTGTACCAGACAAAATGAATTGTCCCCTTTTGCAGTTGTAACAGCTTCCTCTCTTCTTGGAAGGCCGTCCACATGGTTTCAGAGGGTTTCTGTGGGAATTCGTGCAAATTCGTTCTTTAGAGCATTTATGAGGTCAGGCACTGATGTTGGACAAGAAGGCCTGGATCACAATCTCTGTTCCAGTTCATCCCAAAGGTGCTCGATGGGTCAGGGCTCTGTGTTAGGGCCGGTCGAGTTCTTCCACACAGATCTCATCAAACCATGTCTTTATAGTCCCTGCTTAGTCATGTTCCATAATCATGTTGGAATAGAAAGTTAATAAAAAGCATAGCATTGTCCAAGATGTCTTGGTATTCTGACGCATTAAGATCTGATGCACTTCACTGGGGATAAGGGGCCTGATGGATTGAAACACCTGAATTCAATACACAACAGGTTTTGTCCATATATTGTACTGTAGGTCAGTAGTGTGAGACACCAGCAGCCTTAACGAAGCACTGAAATATTTCTTATATTATGTAGAAGGTAACATGACCACAAATATCTTACTGAACGTTTGGAAACTCTGGGAAGAAATCTCTGTTAGTTTAAATGGGAACGGCCCTAGTCTCCTTCCTCCATCTTTTGTGACAGCACTCATCAATGTCTTCGTGATAGCATCTCTCTTGGAAGTTTTTTTTTTTTTTTTTCCTTTAGTTTCACTAAGAATGTTGGAATAGCACACTTGGGTTTGTTTTGATGCATCACTTCAGACAAAAACTTGACCTAAGCTAAAAACAAGCATTATTCTTATGTTTGTGTCTAGAAATCAAGCAGAATTTTAATTCAGATTTCATTAATACTTTTGGTGATGTTGGAGTCACTGGCTTGATGCTAAACTCAGGTTACTGTCTCCGAATCGGTTCCTTCCAGGCTGCTCAGGGTGTGTTTCCTCATTAAACCAAGTGTTCTCGGAGTCGGCTCCGGAAGCCCTGCAAACCCTGACTAGGATAGAGTAGTTACTGATTATGAATCATTTGGTAATTATTTAATAACCTTCCAAATAGTTGGTTATTCTTACCAAACTTAGCTGAAGAATCAGATTTCTATCTCATAACACAACAGCACTAATAGCCATATCATGTGACACCATCGCCGTGCACAATTTCCAGCCTTTTACTGCAATCGCAGTATATTTATCTTAATAACAAGGTTATGCACATTTTGCCAGTGATGTCAATCAGCCTTAATGGTAATATGTGTATTGTTTGATTGAATTTGCGTTGCTGATTTATACTTATTATTTATTTCCCCTCAGGAACCCTAACATTGGATTGTAATGATGTTCGCCTTCTGGACAATGTCGTTTTTGTAAGTTAGAATGATGTTGAGATAACATTGAACGAGTAACTTTTCATAGACAGCATCCAAACAATGAGAGGTCCAATCCAATTTGGTTTAATTCATTCTGATGCGATGATATTCATGACATACAAATAGATACATAGTACCGTAAGTTACAGTACTAACAGAGTTTAGAATTTGGATTGGCGATTGGGATGGACCCAACAGCATCCTGCACACATGGCGTATATCTCATGTCACGCTTCTCTTAATGTTGTAAGGTTAATTTTCTTTTGTTAATATTACCATGAGGTGCATCTTTGCTTCCCCAGGACTGTTTGTCAGTGTAGCGAACTCAGGCCATCAGTTTTGGTATTAATGTTACAGTGGAACCTTGGATTGCGAGTAACTCGGTTTACGAGTGTTCCGCAAGACGAGCAAAGATTTTTAATAAATTTTGACTTGAAAAACGAGCATGTCTTGGTTTACGAGTGCCGAGTTTTTTGACACCGACACACACACCGACACACACACTCTCTCGCCTTTACACCCCCCCCTCCCCGGCTTCACACAGACACACACACACACACTCTGCTCTACACAGAAACTCTGCTCTGTCGCGATTCTTTTCAAAGGTAAGGTGCTGGTTCATTTTTTTTAATTTTTTTTTTTACTTTACAGCAGTGATTCCCTTTAGGCTGCGCTCACGCGAGTGTCATTAGAGAGATTTCTTTTTTTCCCATTAAAACAGTATTTCCGTTGTGTGTGTGTGTTTGTTGTGAAACTTAAATAGAAAAAAGTGCTGGTTAATTTGTTTTATTTTTACTTTATATATTGTATTAATTATTTTTCTTTAAATGCTGTGGAATGAATTATTTGTGTTTTCATTATTTCTTATGGCAAGGAATTATGCTCGTAATCCAAGGTTCCACTGTATTTTGAAATCATAATTTTTTTTCACAATGTGTTAGGGGTCATTTGTTCATCGCTATCCCATTATGTTATGTCGTCAATGTTGTCCCAACGTCATTTCTTCATATTTTGAACTTTGAAAAGCAACAATACCAATACTGTCCCAACAACCACAACATTGCCATTTTCATTTTGGTTAGCCTAGATATTGAGTTTAGCCAACATTTTGCCTCGCCAGTGGTTTTGCCCTTCATTCCCCAAACTGCCCTTTAGTTAAAGCTATTAATTAATTAATTATTATTATTAATTTATTTATTTATACAATTAATCTTCACCTGTTTCTAACCTGTCATTAAAGGATAAGGATAAGGATGGCATCGAGTGCAAAACATAATAGTGACATTATGGATAATCCACAGATTTTGATTTGATACTCCTTTTAGTGAGACTCAAAGCTCGAACAATTCACTTCGGCAGCCTAGTGGAAAGAAAAAAAAGTAATTAAAATAAGTGACAAAGATAATCTTATGACACAGCCTATGAAATCACTGACATTCGGGCAAATAGCCATAAAAGTTCCACCGTTAGCAACCTCTTGCGCCTGAAAGCAGGTTCCTATAAAAGCAGTCTCAGTGGACCGCAGTCTCACTGATCTCAGCACAAAGACTCTCAGGCAGCTTTTAAGGGAGACGACAATAAAAAGCTTCCTCACAACATGTTACTTTAGCTACAGGCACAGCCAGTGCTGTACGATCCATAGCGCTTTACAACCTGTCAGCTTGCACGACCACCAGCTGGATATGCACTGGACATCTGTCTCACCCCAGGGGTGCGCTGAAAATGATGACCTGAAACAGAGCGCTCTTCCTGATACCGCTGTCTGTAATTGACTTGCATGTGAAAATCAGACACGCCATCACAAAGAGGGTTACAGCTAGCGTGACATTGACATTGATATTGATATGATAGAAAATTGGACGCTTATTAAAGGTGACATAATGTTTGAGGCCAGAGTTTCCGTACTACATCATAGCAGACAGATTTTAATGTGGTCCAGTAAAAATGACTTTTCTCATCATATTGGTGTTTGGGGTCGGCACAGTGGCATGGTGGTTAGCACTGTTACCTTCAGGATCCGGGTCCGTGCCCTCAGTAGCCAGGATGTCTGAAAGCACGCAAAAACGCAGCGGTGATGAAGCCGGTACTGCTAAGAAGCTCCAAGCAATAACGATGGGGGGAAAAAAAAGTGAAAATAATTAAAAGAATAAAAAGATGGCAGACATTGCTTATTCTTTTAACATGAATCGTTCAACTATCAGCATGATTCTAAAGAACACTGTATTGTAATATACTATGTATAGCCAATCGTCTCAGCATTCTAGTACCTAAACAATGTTTGTTTGACTTACGAACAAATCAGATTTACGGACGAGAACTCGAACTCGTTCGTATGTAGGGGACTTACTGTACATACGGTTAAAATGATGCATCAGATGCTGCTAAAGAGATCACTATGTTTCAGTCTCAGTTTTTTTCTGAGACTCTTTGCATATTCAATCACATTGTTGTCAATATTTATGAATGTATTTATTTATCAAGATCCGATGTTATATATAACATATATATGATTTTCAGACCAGATTGTGATATCGTAATCCTCGGCTAAATGGACAGTTTTGTTCAATACAGAAAAAAAAAAAAATCTAAATGTTCTGAGAATCGAATTTGTCCGGCCTGGTGGTGTTGTGTTTAGCACTGTGGCCTCGCACCACAAGGATTGATTGAGGTTTCGATTCCCACCTCGGGTCTGTGTGAGTGGAGTGTGCCTGTTCTCCCTGTTCCTTCCACAATCCAAAGACATGCAGAGTAGGCTAATTGGCCTGTCCATGTTCCCCAGTGAGTGTGTTCTGTGATGGACTGGCACCCCACCTGTCCCCTGTGATCGGCCTCCCGCCCCACTCTGAGAAGGATACGCGTAGGAGTGAGAACTGTGCCAATATGTAAGTTAAAACTTTGGATTAGTATGTAGCATGTCTAAACAAACTGGAAATTAATGGGGAAAAAATAAACAAGGCATCCAGGGGGAATTTAATAAAATTTTCAGCACAGAATGATGACGAAACCAAAAGGCAAAATAACTCCCTCGGCTCCAGTATGTCTCCTCAGGGATTTCACGAAGAGTCCATGAATGTCATGGAAGCCCCAGGAGACTGCTGGACTACACAAGTCATGTTTAGTGTAATACGTGTGTATTCATTTGCATATTTCAGTTTGTTTTTGTATTACATACTGTAGCAGAAATCAGTCTTGTTTATGTCTTGGCATGTGCTCTGTTTAAGTGCCGGGTTTTCAGTTGGACTCTCATCTGTTGTGTTTACTGTGCTTTCACATGTGGCTCCTACTGTAGCTCTTGCTTATAGTTTCAAGTATTTGTGTTTTAGCGTTGGTTAGTGAAAAATAAATAAATAATAATAAATAAATTTTTTTAAATCACCAACACCTGCAGCTTTATTTATGACAGTAAAGATTACAAGGTTTCTTGCAGATTTCAAAACATTTCCCAAAGATTGTACTGTAGATGAACAGGTAGACAACCGTTAATTATTAAATAAATAAATAAATAAACAAACAAATAAAAAATAGAGCTGTCAATATTAATGCGTTAATGGATGTAAATTAATCATATTACCAAATTGGCTTCCCGTAATCGCAGCACGGGTAATGGCGCACTTAACACATAATAACACGACTAACATCACTAGGTGTGTTAAGCGGCAAGTTTCATTGTAACAAGCTTTGGATAAAATCAACGTTGTGGGCTCGAGCTTCCTTCAAGGGGAAGTATTTTTAATCAAATACATTAAATGCAAGATGTGGGAGTGGTGGCTCAGGCTCTTGGTTGTTGATTTTCACGTCTGAGGAGCAGAGGTTCGAGCCCCGCCATCGTTGGGTTGCCACACCCCATACTATCCAGCCACTGCATGAAGTGCCGTCCCATTTGAGACATTTTAATTAAACATTTGTTCCGTGTTAAATGTTTGAGATATTATAAAACTGCACAATCGAAGGAAAATCGTTTCCTCAAACCAGTTTATCTATTCCAACATTGTACGTTTATAATGCAAGTCAATTTTAAAATTGTATTAGGCTGTGTGTGTATTGGTGTGTATTAGACTGTGTAGGATTATTATCGTAGTCATACGATTAATCACAATTTTTTAAATTGACTTGCACAGTCTATAACTGTGATTAACTAGATAAACAAGTCAGCACTAATACATACATACATACTTTTTCTTCCTTTGCACCCCATGAAGTAGGGATAAGGGCCTTGCACAAAGACCCACAAATGATGGTGGGGAGTGGTGGGGCTCAAACCCTCGAACCTCCGATCAGCTCACATCCCCTAAATCAATAAATAAATACGAGTATTAAGTTCATTTTTAACACTGGATTAAATATTTATCTTATTATCAGTTAGTAATAATCAACATGATAATCCCCTGTATTAAAAGCCGCAGTAACACTAAGATCTAACAGAATGACTTCACAAAGGATAAAACTCCCCTCTGCTGCGGTGAGTTATTGTCTCACGCAGAGATTCCCGGAGAACACACAGCACTTGTGTTGCTAGTGCTGTCTCAGGGGAACATTAGAGAGAGAAATGCTTTGAACATGATGTCCCATAGGCATTCAGCTAGTTGTTTGCTCTGATACTACATGACTATTTTATCTCAGCTCTGGAGATGGAGTCACAAGTGTCTTTCTTGTTTTTTTTTTTTTTGTTGTTTTCTAGCCGCTGTTCGTCTGCCGTTCTTTCTTGTGCTTGACATGGCCTTTTGTTTCGGACATCACAGAGACAGATGGAGATCAAAGGTTCCTGGTGTTAGCCACTAAATCGGTGAAGCAAAAAAAAAAAAAAAAAGGTAGAAAAATTGAATCAAACAAACAGGTGTTGAGGACTCCCTGCTCAGAGAGATAAAGCAGTGTAATGCGATGAGCTTAACGAGCCTGACCACACAGCAGAACTTCTTTCGACTCGAAGACAGAAAGGATTGTGCTTTTTGGAATGAATTGAGGTTTTAAAAGCTGGATTGGATGCGCGGGGAAAAATATGCCGCCTTGCTAAGTCTGGAGTGGCTTCTTTACAATCCCATCTGATCTTTATAAGCGTGTGTGTGTGTGTATATGTTTATACGTTAGTGCACTTTACAAAAAAAAAAAAAAAAATGTTTCACATCTAAAAGATTTAAACGTTTAATCCATAGTTGTTTTGTTAACCTTCATGCAGATGTTGTAACTCATAGAAACAAAAGATCTGAGATGGATTTTAAGATTCATTATTATTAGTTGTATGGAAAAAAAAAAAATTGTACATCACAATAAATAATAAATAAAACAATAAATAAATAATAAATCAGGGCTAAGTGAATGAATGAATGAATGAATGACTGTTTCCGTCATTTGATGCTTCACAAGGTAAATAATGAAGGTACAGCAAAAAAACGTAAAATAAATAATGATATTTAAAAACAAAATTGGATTGGAACCGTCATGTCGTATTATATAGACTAAACAGTACAGTATATGTGATAAATATGCAATAATTATTTTAAAGTAAATAATGTCATGTTATATAGACTAAGTGGAAATATTTGCTTTTGCTTATTCCTCAAAATGTTCATAAATCAAGTGTAAAGGAACAATAACTTTATTATTATTATTATTATTATTATTTGTATTATATAATAATAATCAATGGGGGAGGTTACTTTTTAAGGTAACTAATTACATTACAAAATTACTGTCTTCAAAAAGTTACCCATTTCTGATAAAAGTAACTAGTTCGAGTAGTTTTCCATTGCAAAAAATGAAAACTCCTTTGTGCTTCCTCATGCATGTTGTTTTAGTCGAGACCTTTATAATTATTCTACCATCATCACTCAGCGAAGTTTGGCCCGTAATCCCATAACCCTATTTCACCTACGCAGTTTCGCGCGGTGGCCGTAAGTACTGTTCATCATGATTGACCGCACGTTTGGCGCTGTGATTAGGTTTCCATCTTTCCGCGTGTCGGCCCTCGCGAGGTCAAAAGTTTGGACACCCCTTCTCATTCAGCGAGTTTTCTTTCATGTGTTCTTCAGCCCAAACGCGTCTCTTCTGCTTGTTGTCTGTCCTTAGCAGTGGTTTCCTAGCAGATATTCTAGCATGAAGGCCTGATTCACACAGTCTCCTCTTAACAGTTGTTCTAGAGATGTGTGTCTGCTGCTAGAACTCTGTGTGGCATTGACCTGCTCTCTGATCTGAGCTGCTGTTAACCGCCGATTTCTGAGGCCGGTGACTCGGATGAACTTATCCTCCGCAGCAGAGGCGACTCTCGGTCTTCCTTTCCTGGGGCGGTCCGCATGTCAGCCGGTTTCTTTGTAGCGCTCGATGGTTTTTGTGACTGCACTCGGGGACACTTTCAAAGTTTTCCCAGTTTTTCCGACTGACTGACCTTCATTTCTTAAAGTAATGATGGCCGCTCGTTTTTCTTTACTTAGCTGCTTTTTTTTTTTTTGCCATAATACAAATTCAAACTCTTTGAATGAGAAGGTGTGTCCAAACTTTTGGTCTGTACTGTATATGTTTACTAAAAATGAAGTATGTTTTAGATAACATTCAAGACTTTTTTATTGTACAGAATAACAGAACTGAGAGTAAAAAAAACCCTTTATTTCTCTATATAATCTCCTGTTACACTAGTGCACTTACCCCCGTGTTTCACTAGAGCTTGGACACCATGAAGGTAGAAAGGTTTCTCAGTACTGCCGGAGCTATCCGAGTGTCTGTCTGATTCACATCTGAAACGCCGGCCTCCCAGGAACTCCTGTGGAAATGGCTTGGAGCGATGTCAGGACTGTACGTGGCAATAACTCCCACTTAGTTTCAGGTAACATGCAATCGACTGCAGCGACCTCCGAGCTACCTCGGGCTGGGATCGTCATTCACAGTCGTACGGCCTTCTTTAAAACGTTTGCACCATTCAGGTGTTTTACTGCGGCTAAGAGTCCCATCACTGTACTGTTCTTACAGTCTTCTGTAAATGTCAATGTCGTACGCCTACATTCACGGGATAATTGTCAGTAAGTGCCGGTTTGACATGAACGACTCTCGTTGCTTCTCATCAAAATGTGATTTCATTTAGTTCTTATCCAGAACTTAATTTAACCAAGCTTCTCTTTACTAATTAGGGTGAATCTGGTCATGTAACGTAGTATACATAAGCGTGATTCAGCTATATACAAAATCTTTCCAGGATGTCGGGACTGAATGGGGGGTGGGGGGTGTTGAGGGGGATAATGCAATAAAATACAGCATGAAATTCACCTAATTTAATTATGTGTGACAAAATAGCTTAGTGGGTAACGATGCAGTTTCCAATGGAGTGTGATCCTGACCTGACATTCCAACCTGAATTCAGTAAATTCAGTCAGGTCTTTGTTTTTAAGTGTGCAAGAATGACAAAACGCTTCATGCTGTTATAGAAAAATAATCCCATTCTAGGTGATAAATGGCGGCACAGTGGCGTAACGGTTTCCCCCGTGCTTGGTGTGTTTCCTCCCACAGTGGAAGGACATGGAGATTAGGCTAATTGGTATTTCCGAATTGCCTGTAGTGTGTTTAAATGAGTAAGTGAGTGTGTGCTTGTGTGCCTTGAGATCCATCTACAGTAGTTGTACCCCGCCTTGTGCCCCAAGTGCTCTGGTATAGTCCGCAGACGACCCTGTAGAGGACAAGAGCTATAGAGAATGAGTGAGATGATAAAGTGATAAAGAGGTCACACATCACCATCATTGATCATTTTCCTTCGTGTTTCATCCCTCGTCCTACCGCAGTTGTAAAAATGGAAATAAACACAACGGTCCCCATCGGCCTCCGCGCTCTCTAGTGCGACTATAGAGGTTCCTAGATGGATGGATGCTTGGATTTTATCCATTATTTATCTTGCATGCAGGAGTTTATCATCTTTCCTTGTTGGCATACAGATGTTGCACAAATATTGTTTTCCGTGTTTAAAAAAAAAATGCCCTAATTTTCTCCCCAGTAAGGCAAAACATGTTACTCTTTTTAAAAAAAATCCAGCTTGCCTTGAAGTGTTTGTGTGCAAATTACTTTTAATGCAATGAAACCTTGTACATGGCTTGTTTGTCTAGCCTGAGTGCTTTATCCCTTTCTCCAGGCAATGGCAAAGGCGTCTGAATGTTTCTAAAAAAAAAAAAAAATGCAATTAATTTGTGCTTTTATTTGGCAAAACGTCACGGTTTGGGGTGTTTTTTTTTATTTTTTTTTTATATGTTCTTAGGTTCACTAGAGGGAGTTGTTTGTGTGTGGTTGTTAAGTCATGCTTTTGGCTTTAAATTTGTTTTTCCTTTTCATTACCAAATGCAACCCCTGTTTAGTAATAATATGCTGTAATCTACAACTAAACATGGATAATGAATCATTAAATGCAAATATACAGTAGTATGCGTGTCATTACAATGGATGGCTAATTTTTTTGGGGGGGAAAAATTATACTTCATTTTGTACCTGGTTTCTGTGTAAAATGCTTGTTAAACACTGGCACTATTTTTGGCATTCTGTCAAGTCAAAGCTTTGCGCTAATTAAATATGTAATGGTGCATGGGAATAAGAAGGTGTGCATTCCTGCTGTTGATCGAGTATTTATTTATTTATGCTGTAACTAATCAGACAGGACACAGAGTGTCTCGTAGCACTCGGCTGGGCTGATTTGCATGCAAGTAATTTTCTATCTACCCGATGATAAACTTGGATATGACATCAGAATTTAAAGATGTTCCTTCCAAGTAAGCATGGGTAATGCTAATTCACAGCTAATTATAAAATAGATATAAATGCAGGGTTATAGTGGAGGCTAAATGCACGTAAACAGCCTTTATGCACTTCTTATTTAGTTAATAATTATAATAGTTGGTAAATTTATTCCGACAACAGCTCTGGTTATTCATATTGTTTTGCCAGAACAAAGCGTAGTATATTCTATATTCCACAGCATTTACTGTACTATACCTCTGCTACTGTGTCAGTTAAAAACATTGAAATTTTTTAAGCGTGGAAATATTGCCGCTGCATTTTGTGCAAGATTTAGCACAATGATTTCCAAGAATGTTAGCAAGAAGAAAAGGGAGTCGCGTTCAGTTTCTAAAGCAGCCGGTGCCGAGAGGAATTACACATCAAGATTAAGTGACGTTTAATGGCTATTTATTTCATATTTTACTTCACTTACTGTACATGTCTTTTCTAAATGTTTTGATTGTTTGAATATGAAACTAATATGGTTATAGTGTTGAAAATGTGTAATATTGGTAATATTTTTGGGATGTTGAAACGAATTATCTGCATTTACATTACTTCCTTTGAGAAAATGTGTTTCACAAAATGAAATTTTGCCTTAAGAAACGGATTGAATTTGTATGCCGAGGTACCGCTGTATTCCTTTCATATTGTTATTTAATTCAGCTTTAAAGAACAACTCTAGCTTTTATTCTATTTATTTATTTTTAGCCCATATATCAGGATCTACTTTACCTTATCACACAATTCACATTTTACCCCAATTTTCTTTTTTTTTTTCTTTTTTTTTCTTTTTTGTAAGACCTAGCCTATGGTGAGGTTAGTGTTTGCTCTTTTTCCTAAGAAATTGCTTCCTGTGTCAAGATAGATAACACTAAATGGAGTTGCAGGCAGTTTATTATTGTAGGCCATCATCTTCATAATAAAGTAAACAAACACCGGGCAGTAACCACAATTCATTTAAAATAAAATAAAAACACTTAGCATTAGCTATTGTATATAGCTATTAGCATTCCCATTTACCAACTGCATAAGGTAACCAGGAAACTGAACTTGTGGCCAACAATAAATGGCTCACCCCGTTCAAATCATCACTCATAAATACCCAGACAAAGAAAATTACTGATAAACAGTCGAATCCCACAAAGTAAACCAAAAATGACCCGAAGGACTGGAGAGAAACTCTGCCACAACCCCACCCTAAGGTATGGCTCCAGGCGTGGCTTGGTGAGAACCCTGGACAGCCACTTCACCACCCCATGTTGGGTTCTCTGATGGTCAGGATGTGACAGGATCAACAGAGTTAAAAATGAGACTTGAACTTGGTGTGGATGCTGTGATGGAGCTTGGTACAGGGGCTTTTGGGCTCTGGGCTAGTTTGGAACTTGGCATGTGTGTTAAGCTGGAACTTGGCATGGGCGCCGGTTTGGAACATGGCCTGGGCATTAGACTTGAAACTGGTCTGAGCACTGGTTTGGAACTTGGCATAGGCATTAGATTGGAAATTTATAGATTGGAGTAAATCGTGGGCACTGGTTTGGAACTTGTCATGGGTGCTGGACCGGAACTTGCCACAGTGAATTAGTCTGAGCTTGGCACAAACACTAGGCCTGAACAGGAATGGCAGTTTCAAGTGGCCTACTCACTGGGGGAAGCAGATGGTATCAAATGCTGACATCTGCAGCCCGGTGTGGTGTTTTCATTGTGGGTGGGCCACTATGTCCAAATTGTAAAGGTTATCAGTAGAGATGAGACTGGATATAGTTGCAGGTAAATCTTTATCAAAGCCTATCATATTCACAATAAAAACTAAAGAAATAATTAAAAAGGGCAATAACTGTTATAAATAACAGTAGCCACTAGCTTAGGAATGGAAATAGGCTTACAGAACCACGAGAGAAGCTGTGACTTTATGTACTAGGGTTAAAAGGGTCACAAGTTCTAAGGTCTGGTTCTTCAGCATGTTGAAAAGTTGCTTAGTTGTTATGTTACGTTAGTAGTTATGTTTCTTAATAGAAATATCATAAATATGCCACTATCTCTACTTTCTCTAGTATGTCTGTATAGATTTAAAAATTAAATCAGTACACTATATATATATATATATATATATATATATATATATATATATATATATATATATAATTTTTTTTTTTTTTTTTAATAAATGTATATGAACTCTCCCATCCCACAGATGGATGGATGGATAAATGAATGATTGGCATCCTTAAATGTCAGTACATCTGTTTATTCCAAATAATGCATTTGATATTCAATTACATCCCTAAACAACTACATGTTTACAATGTTTTGAAAGACAATTGTTAAAAGCGCTATACAAATAACATTTTATTGAATTTAACTGAATTGAAAGACCATGTTGAAATTAAAAGGGTCTAATTAAGGGGCAACATCCTGTTCTGGAAAATGAAGTGCCAATATGTGCAGTTCCTCAAATGTCCACTGGGACTCCAAAAGTAAGTCAATCTCCATAGACCCCCATGTTTAAAACTTTACAACAGAAATACACATATTTGTAGCTTAGAACAAAAAAGTTTTTGGTCTCCATAGCTAGATTTTCCATTCATGACACTTGCACAGGGGTGATTTTTATTTATTTTTTATTTTTTTTAAATGCAACTCATCAGTTAAAATTATATTCCACCATAAAATTTTATATAATTCGGGGCGTGACTGATTTGAGTGACTGCAGTATTGCAGTTGTCAAACCACTATCTGTCTGCTATGCATTGCTTTAGCTAACCAGCCAAGCCAACTGGAATTGGTGCTTTAATTTATTTTCACGTTTAAGAATCAGTCGCTAATTGCCCGCCCTGGCTAGTTTGTCCACTATGTAATAAGAGGACTTTTCTACAAGCTTTAATAGGGCCTTGTGTTTACAGCAAGAGGTGCTTTGTGCAGCCGGGATGTCAAGAGAATTGTGTAGCCTGTGGAACGTTCTGGAAGAATGCCCTAGAACAGACAGACACTCTGGAGTGTAATGGGAATCGCGCTCGTAGGATTCAGGCTATAATGGGTTTCAGTTAAACTGTGCTCATGAGCATTTAGCGACAAGTAGGAATAAGCAGCAACTGCGGTGAAAGTGGAAAAACTCTTTTTTGGTGAAGGTACAATTAAGGCTTCCTTTTTCTGGTCTCCTGGAGCAATTCAGACAGGATTATAATTCAGCCACTTTTATAAAAGATCTCTAGATTTGGCTCGATCCCACTATTTTGCATTTAAAAGTCTGCATTTAAATTGGCAAAATGTTTTTTTAAGTTGGCCACATCTGTGTAACCTGCGCTGAAGAAATTGGTGCGTGAAATACTTTCATGAACACATTTTTTTTTTTCCTCCAGGAACATGGCTACTCACATTTGTATTATCCTGATCTGCTGTTTCTGATTCACTCTGTGTACCACCACTTCCTACTGCCTTGAAGGTAGTCTATTGTAGGATTTCTAAAATTCTTTTGACACTACGCTAACAAATTGAGTCATTCAGGGAAGCCGCAGAACTTTTCGGGAATTGAAGATAAGTTGCCCGAAAGGAGCCCGAAAGGAGCCCGAAAGGAGCTTCAATGACATGGCAGCAACTTGCTACTTACTTCTTACTGTAAACTTCACAAAACTGTATATAGTACAGTATACAAAGTATACTTTGGCCAAACCTGCAGTGACATTGTATCCATACACATACTGTACACTTCAATATGGAGTCTGTCCCCCTTTCCTTTCACATCTACACACGTGGACAAAATTGTTGGTACCCTTCGGTCAATGAAAGAAAAACTCACAATGGTCACAGAAATAACTTTAATCTGACAAAAGTAATAATTTTAAAAAATTCTATGACTGTTAACCAATGAAAGTCAGACATTGCTTTTCAACCATGCTTCAACAGAATTATTTAAAAAAATAAACTCATGGAACAGGCTTGGACAAAAATGATGGTACCCCTAGAAAATACTGAAAATAATGTGACCAAAGGGACATGTTAATTCAAGGTGTGTCCACTAATTAGCATCACAGGTGTCTACAATCTTGTAATCAGTCAGTGGGCCTATATATAGGGCTCCAGGTAGTCACTGTGTGGTTTGGTGACATGGTATGTACCACACTCAACATGGACCAGAGGAAGCGAAGGAAAGAGTTTCAGTCTCAGGAGATTCGAAAGAAAATTATAGACAAGCATGTTAAAGGTAAAGGCTATAAGACCATTTCCAAGCAGCTAGAGGTTCCTGTGACTACAGTTGTACATATTATTCAGAAATTTAAGATCCATGGGACTGTAGCCAACCTCCCTGGACGTGGCCGCAGGAGGAAAATTGATGACAAATCAAAGAGACGGATAATCTGAATGGTAACAAAAGAGCCCAGAAAGACTTCTAAAGAGATCCAAGGTGAACTTCATGCTCAAGGAACATCAGTGTCAGATCGCACCATCCGTCGTTGTTTGAGCCAAAGTGGACTACATGGGAGACGACCAAGGACGACACCATTGTTGAAAACAAATCATAAAAAAGCCAGACTGGAATATGCCAAACTACATGTTGACAAGCCACAAAGCTTCTGGGAGAATGTCCTAGGGACAGATGAGACAAAAATGAAACTTTTTGCCAAGGCAAATCAGCTCTATGTTTATGAAGCATATCAAGAAAAGAACAGTGTCCCTACTGTGAAACATGGAGGAGGCTCTGTTGGGGCTGCTTTGCTGCATCTGGCACAGGGTGTCTTGAATCTGTGCTGGGTACAATGAAATCTCAAGACTATCAAGGGATTCTAGAGAGAAATGTGCTGGCCAGTGTCAGAAAGCTGGGTCTCAGTCGCAGGTCATGGGTCTTGCAACAGGACAATGACCCAAAACACAGCTAAAAACACCCAAGAATGGCTAAGAGGAAAACATTGGACTATTCTAAAGTGGCCTTCTATGAGCCCTGACCTCAATCCTATTGAGGATCTTTGGAAGGAGCTGAAACATGCTGTCTGGAAAAGGCGCCCTTCAAACCGGAAACAACTGGAGCAGCTTGCTCATGAGGAGTGGGCCAAAATACCTGCAGAGAGGTGCAGAAGTCTCATTGACAGTTACAGGAATCGTTTGATTGCAGTGATTGCCTCAAAAGGTTGTGCAACAAACTATTAAGTTAGGGGTACCATCATTTTTGTCCAGGCCTGTTCCATGAGTTTTTGAGTTTTCATTTTTTTTATATAATTCTGTTGAAGCATGGTTGAAAAGCAATGTCTGACTTTCATTGGTTAACATTCATAGAATTCTTATTTATTATTACTTTTGTCAGATTAAAGTTATTTCTGTGACCATTGTGAGTTTTTCTTTCATTGACCGAAGGGAACCAACAATTTTGTCCACGTGTGTATAACAGCTTCCACTGTCTTCTCTGAAGGCCGTCCACAGGATGTTGGCGTGTTTCTGTAGGAATTCGTGTCTGTTCATTCTGTAGAGCATTTACGAGGTCAGGCACTGATGTTGAACGAGAAGGTCTGGCTCACAATCTCCGTTCTAGTTCATCCCAAAGGTGCTCGATGGGGTTGAGGTCTCAGGGCTCAGTGTTCGGTCCGGTCGAGTTCTTCCACCCTGAACTCATCAAACCATGTCTTTATAGTCCTTGCTTTGTGCACTGGGGCGGAGTCATGCTGGAAAAGAAAAGGGCCTTCAACAAACTGACACATACTAAATAATAACAAAAAAACACAAGAGCACGTATTATATTTTGCTTCCTTATAAAGGCGGCAAATATTTAATGCAATCTAACAGCTTATTGCATTTCTGGATTGCTCTGAGTTTTTGCAAGTACTAGGACCCCTTGGAATTATAAAGTTATATTTGACTTTTTGTGTCAAAATTGAGATATTCACATTTTCTTATTCTATGATAACATATTAACGTAATTTGATGTGTGTGTGTGTGTGTGTGTGTGTGTGTGTTTTTTTTTTTTTTAAGTGATATCTGATAATTCCTTATATTTCCAAGGGAACGAAGTGTGAATTTGGCCCTCTTCACACCTAAGTGTAGAAATGTACAGTAGATTATCCAGTCCATCTGCTACCATTTATTTTATTTTTATTTTTTTTTGAGAGAGAGATTGGAGCAACCCAGAGTACCAGAAGGCTACCCACTGCAGTGAGTTGAATCCAGTTTGACTAAAGCAAAATATGGATGAAAGATGAAAATCCTTCAAATTTCAGAATAATAAAGGCTTATTTTCTGTTCTCAAAGAGGCAAAGCTGCAGTTCTGTAATGATTGATATGACTCCCGATGGAGAAAAAAAAAAAGAGAGATACAGCTTACAGATAGTGTTTGTGTACTGGAAATGGGGCATTGGGATATTTCTTGTCTCTGGTGATGATGTTTCTATTTCTCATCTCTTCAAAAGAAGGCCTTGCTGCCCTTTTGCCTATCTTCTTCTCCCCACTCTTTGTAAAAAGATACTGATTGAAAGAGCTGAATATATTGGAGAGAGAGAGTTTGTAATTCAAAGCCCACAGAGAGAGCTTTGATTTCTCCTCCTTTCATTTCTTTCTTACAGTTTTTTTTATTTTTATTTTTTTATATTTTTTTGGTGTTATCATTCGTCCCCGAGTCATGTCTTTAACTCCGTTTTTCAAATTTTAGTGTTTGAGCTCTAGGTATTTAGATTCATCATCAGTAGTGGAGATCGAAGCGTTCTCATGAGATGCCTTCAGCAAACACATAGATCTTTTTGCAAATAACAAAGACAATCTGTTAAAAAAAAAAAAATAACGTCTTTCATTAATAGATGCATTCATTATTTTATCATTTTTGCCGTTCTGTTTTTCAGGCCGCTTTGTGTTAGTGAATGGCTCCGCTGTGGGCGGACCGTGGGTCCTCAGTCCGTGGCTTCGTTCTATCCGTCGACCTTGTGGGATGGACGTGACTGTTTTTCTGCACCCCAGGCAAAAAGGGCACTACAAAGTGTGGCTCATTGAGAGAGACAAACCACCGCTGGTTCTTCTGACCACCGAGACGCCGCACATTACAGGGTGAGTTTCCTGCGTCCGTTGTCTTGAATGGAAATCAGATATGAGCGGAATTTGCGATAAAAGTCAGCGATGGCTTATTCGGTGCACTTGGCCTCTGTTTTAGATGTTAAGCCACGCTTCATGACGACCTGTTGACCTTTAGCGGATGTGGTTTCAAGCTTTCTAATTAATAGCTTACTAACTGGTCCGCGGGTTAAATCCCAATTAGCATAAAATGGAAAACTAGTGCATTATGTTTAGTACACAATCAATTGTTCCTCAAACCATGTACTTCCCTTGATCAGGTTTTAGAGAGGGATTTAGGATGCAGCCTTATGTGAGGAGCTAGTTAGTGTTGTAGCACATGTTGGCCGTGAAACACAACACGGATGATTCGTTCACTGGTGGTTCGGACCGACTAAGAAGCAATTACTGTTTAAGATAACACGCTATCAGATGTGTTTTCTTGCTGAAAGTGCTACCATGACTGGTTTTGAATCTGGGTTTTGCCACTGGCATGTCTGTTATGTAATGTTCCTTTTTGCCGCCCAGAAGAGGGCGGGGCCATGTCAGAAAGACATTGCGATGTCACATGCAAAAGGTCAATAGGGAGTTTTTTTTTTAAAGACAAGTTTCCTTGAGCTCAAGGTGTGAATGGGTCTCACATACAGTATTCATGAAAGGTCAGGGATTATTCAGTGAAACAGAGCCTCTGCTGAAAAAAGTTATGCTCAACAGTCACTTAAATAAAAGGTGTTTCTGAGTGTTACATTATAATTTAGTTGTCTTGCTATGGACACACACCCAAGACTTGTATGAAGTCACATCTGTGTTCAAAACACTTCAAAAATCTGCCAGGTTTGTATATTCTCCTTTTTTTTTCCCTGCTTTTCTGCGAGAGTTTGAAATTGTAATAAATAAATAAATAAATGTATTTATTGAATGTATAAATAAATAGTATTGGAAATACTTTTTACCCCCCATTCTTCAATAGCATGTAGATGTTTCCCTTATAACATTTTCAGTCTCTCACGTCATTGTAGAGGAATTTTGGCCCATTCTTCTTTGCATATGTATGTGCACTTTGACATATGTTTAAAATGTTTTCCTTAATACTATTATTGAAGTCTAATATATTGATCCATGAGGTTGTAACCCTCCATAATGTTGAAGCTGCATTTATACAACCAGGTGATATAAGGTAAAGTCTACTTGTCTTATTAGAGCGACGTGTCACTGCAGATCAGTACAAACTTCTGCAGACTGATCGCCACCATTAATCCTCTGATGAATCATGTCTACGCTTATGGTAATTGTATCTTCCAGGATGACGATTGCCAATATCCACAGTGCACAAGGGTCACTGAATGGTCTTGATGAGAATGAAAATTGTAAATGTAAATTGTATCTTTTGAAATATTGTGTTCCATTACCGCAGTACTGTCCAAGGTACTAGGAACAACAACAACAAAAAAAGGATTAATTTTGCAAAATCTAAAAGGCCAGTCTATTGGATTTAGTGTCACTGTCACTGTAAATTATACACACGTGGACAAAATTGTTGGTACCCTCCGGTCAATGAAAGAAAAACTCACAATGGTCACATAAATAACTTTAATCTGACAAAAGTAATAATTAAAAAAAACTTCTATCAATGTTAACCAATGAAAGTCAGACATTGCTTTTCAACTATGCTTCAACAGAATTATTTAAAAAAAATAAACTCACGGAAAAGGCCTGGACAAAAATGATGGTACCCCTAGAAAATACTGAACATAATGTGACCAAAGGGACATGTTAATTCAAGGTGTGTCCACTAATTAGCATCACAGGTGTCTACAATCTTGTAATCAGTCAGTGGGCCTATATATAGGGCTCCAGGTAGTCACTGTGTTGTTTGGTGACATGGTATGTACCACACTCAACATGGACCAGAGGAAGCGAAGGAAAGAGTTGTCTCAGGAGATTCGAAAGAAAATTATAGACAAGCATGTTAAAGGTAAAGGCTATAAGACCATTTCCAAGCAGCTAGATGTTCCTGTGACTACAGTTGCACATATTATTCAGAAATTTAAGATCCATGGGACTGTAGCCGACCTCCCTGGACGTGGCCACAGGAGGAAAATTGATGACAAATCAAAGAGATGGATAATCCGAATGGTAACAAAAGAGCCCAGAAAGACTTCTAAAGATATCCGAGGTGAACTTCATGCTCAAGGAACATCAGTGTCAGATCGCACCATCCGTCATTGTTTGAGCCAAAGTGGACTACATGGGAGACGACCAAGGAGGACACCATTGTTGAAAACAAATCATAAAAAAGCCAGACTGGAATATGCCAAACTACATGTTGACAAGCCACAAAGCTTCTGGGAGAATGTCCTATGGACAGATGAGACAAAAATGGAACTTTTTGCCAAGGCACATCAGCTCTATGTTCACAGACGGAAAAATGAAGCATATGAAGAAAAGAACACTGTCCCTACTGTGAAACATGGAGGAGGCTCTGTTATGTTCTGGGGCTGCTTTGCTGCATCTGGCACAGGGTGTCTTAAATCTGTGCAGGGTACAATGAAATCTCAAGACTATCAAGGGATTCTAGAGAGAAATGTGCTGGCCAGTGTCAGAAAGCTGGGTCTCAGTCGCAGGTCATCGGGTCTCGCAACAGGACAATGACCCAAAACACACAGCTAAAAACACCCAAGAATGGCTAAGAGGAAAAAATTGGACTATTCTAAAGTGGCCTTCTATGAGCCCTGACCTCAATCCTATTGAGCATCTTTGGAAGGAGCTGAAACATGCTGTCTGGAAAAGGCACCCTTCAAACCGGAAACAACTGGAGCAGCTTGCTCATGAGGAGTGGGCCAAAATACCTGCAGAGAGGTGCAGAAGTCTCATTGACAGTTACAGGAATCGTTTGATTGCAGTGATTGCCTCAAAAGGTTGTGCAACAAACTATTAAGTTAGGGGTACCATCATTTTTGTCCAGGCCTGTTCCATGAGTTAATTTTTTTTTTTTTTTATAATTCCGTTGAAGCATGGTTGAAAAGCAATGTCTGACTTTCATTGGTTAACATTCATAGAATTCTTATTTATTATTACTTTTGTCAGATTAAAGTTATTTCTGTGACCATTGTGAGTTTTTCTTTCATTGACCGAAGGGAACCAACAATTTTGTCCACGTGTGTATATATACTGTACATCAGACAGGAGCAGTAAGACAAAGTACAGATTTTTATACACTCTTTACAGAAGGTTTCTTTTGTAAGGTTCTTCATCTTCTATATTACATATCCTGTGTACAGGGGCCTGATGCCTATCCCAGGAGACTTTGGGCAAGAGGCGGGGTACCAGTCCATCGCACGGCACACACACACACACACACACACACACACACACACACACACACACACACACACAAACTACATGGCAGTTAATCTGCATGTCTTTGAGCTGTTCCAGGAAACCCACCTAGCACGAGAAAATGCACTCACATACATGTTCAAAAGTTAGTAACGCCGCTTTTAATTTTTTTTGTTTTTGTTTGTGTGTTTAAAATCATAATAGAAATCATTTGATCATAGCAGGTTTTATTATTAGGCAAATACAACCTGAGACAAACAAAAGCATATACCTTTTTTAATTTCACTTTAGCCATAATTTATCTTTAACAAAAATACCCCCACACACCACAACAATAAATAAATAAATAAATAAATAAATAATGTAATTAATTATTTAAAATGTATAAATACTATTTATCCCCATAGCTTGTTGATGTTTCCCGTATGACTTTTTCAGTCTCCCACATCATTGCGGAGGAATTTTGGCTCATTCATCTTTGCATACAGTTTAAGTATATACACTTGACTAAAATACTTAGAAATGATCTTTTACATTTTTTTTTTTTGTAGGAGTGAAGAAAAAAAAAAAGCCAATTCTTGTCATATGTTAGATTAACTTGCCTATAAAAACTAAACACCCAATTTTCATAAAGAACCGCCCCAAATGACCATATACAATATACATGCTTTCCTTAAAATAATGATTTAGAAACACCCTATTTCTATTTAAAATATTTCCCCAAATCACAATATATACAGAGATTAACACCCTCCCTTTTAAAGGATAGTCTCATGGTTATATATAAACCTACTGTATGACTAATAAATGAGACCAGTGATTCAGTATGAAATAAAAGGTTTAGCAAAATGATAAAAATGAAATGTAATATAATGCAATAGATAGATTTAAATAATGGTGACATTTACATAAGGAATCAGCAGTTCTAGGCCCATACGCATTCTGTAAAATTATATATCTCTAATATCTTCTTGCTAGCTGCCTATTCTGTGAAAAAATAAATGATAATAAATCATTCAGTATGTGTAATGTAAATGTAAAACATGTATCTAGCCCTGGTCCTGTAATTGGGAAATAAACTAAGTGGTGCAGGCTTCACCACACAACAGTATCCAAGTTCATCAGCAACAGCCAATCAGCATTGTTTTACATTAATTGGTGAGTTAGTTGTTGTTACTGCCTTGGCAAAAAGGGGTTTAACAGTTTTTTTTTTCTTTCTTTTTTTCGGTGATTATTGCTGATTCCTCGTTTAATCTGAGTTTTATAATTTAAGTTGATTTACCTGTATGTTTAAGCATACTGTATATGTATATGATGAATATATTTACAATACTTCCACCCATTTCATTCTGTTTTGCTATCTCTCTGCTAAATGCCCTAAATTTATGGAACTGTCATGTGTATGAGGACATGATAGGAAGTCTAATGAGGCACACTTCAGTGCTCTGGTCTTAGTCCAAACAAGCTCCCCTTGACCAGTTTGAGAAGGTATTTAAACTGCACCGCACTTCCTTATTAATGATCCTTGTACATTATGCATGTATATAACATACAGCGTGCCATGTAACGTATCATGTGCGCTGTAGAACCTCGTATCATGTCTTCTACTACACGTTTCCGTTTGGTCTCGGGGGGAGATTGTGTGTCTATAGAGCGTCGCTGATGGGATCAGAGTGAAGGCTGCTGTTCTCATTTGTAGTCAGCAGCGGTTTCCCTCCTACTCCACATCCCTCTTCCCCAAAGGGGCGAGCAGCTCAGTGCACACACAGTGAAAAACAGAAGAAAAAGCCGGCAAAATAAATAAATAATAGCTCCGCTGAGTTGCAGTCTCTTTGTATGCTCTCATCTCTCTATTTCGGCCATATTTCACTTAATGCACTGAACAGGGCAAAAGATTTTCCAGTCCAAGCACATCACACATCATTTTTTCCCCCCTTTTTTTCTGGATGTACTTGTGTGATATTGACTGCTTTTGTGAGATCGTTGTTCTTGTCACATTGCACATGAATCACTGACATATTTGGTAAATTTGACTGCGATTTTACTAGGGATTTTATCCCTCATGTCATACACAAAACCCTGATGTATGTTGCTTCTGTATTGTGTTTAATATTTTTTTTAAGACAATTTGTAGAACAGTTATTTGCCTTTTTCATTATTCTTACTACTGGCAAGCTTATTAGGTTCTCTCTCTCTCACTCACTCATTATCTCACTCATCATCTATACCGATTAATCCTGTATTCAGGGTCACAAGGGGCCTGGAGCCCATCCTAGGAGACTTTGCGCACAAGGCGGGGTACACCCTGGACAGGGTGCCAATCCACGCACACACACACACACACACACACACACACACTATGGCCAATTTGGGAAAGCCAATTAACCTAACCTACATGTCTTTGGACTGTTGGAGGAAACCGGAGGAAACCCACCAAGCACGGGGAGAACATGCAAACTCCATGCACACAGAGACGGGAATGGAACCTGGCCGGGAATGGAACCCGGACCCTGGAGGTACAAGGCGTAAGACATTTTATTATGGTACGGGTACGATGATACATACAGTAGTACCATGGTACTTTTGATAATACTTTAATACTGTACTTATTTGCTAGTGTACGGATATCTACAGAAAGTTCATTCCAACACCTAGAAGCCAGGACAGAAAACAGGTTGAATATGGTACAGTAGTATAAACATATCATATTAGACTCCTGAAGTTTTTTAGCCACTGTGCCTCCCAATAAGTACTATTATTATTCACCAAAATATTGTGGTACACATCATACTACCACAGTACCCACTAAAGTGCCACCAGTGCATTCACATAACTATGCTGGCCAAGCGAAGTGATATATATATAAAAAATATATATATTTTTTAATATATACACTTTCTTTTTTTTTTCACTTTCACTTTCCTTTTTTCATTTTTTGTGCAAGATTTACTAAAGACATAGCACCATGGTAGCAAGGAGAAAATGGAGACACTTTCAGATTGGTTTTTAAAGCAGTCGGTGTCATGAATCATGAATCATAAATTAACGTTAAGTGAGCTCTATCTCTATTTAATTCATATTTTACTTCATTTACATGCCTTTCTTAATGTTTCGATTTGTTTTTATATGCAGAAGTATGATTACAGTGTTGGAAATTCCACGGGTAATATGTTTGGGTGGCTGGAACGGAATATTTGCACTAACATTATTTTCTATGGGAAATGCTTTCCACAATACAAAATTCCACCTTAAGAATTCGCCTCCAGAACCGATTAAATTTGTATGCAGAGGTACTGCTGTATGACCTATGTTATAGAATAACGTTATGACTATAGTAATGTTTCATGTCTTTGTGCTGTTTGGCTTTGATGCTACTGTAGCTAACCACGTGTCCTAACATATCCTAACACTTGTAGTTCAATCATTTATTCTATAGCAAAATGCAGCCAAGTTCACTCATTGTCTATACCCCTTTATCCTGTATTCTGGGTCGCGGGGGGCCTGGAGCTTCTTATCCCAGGAGACTTAGGGGACGAGGCCGGGTACACCCTGGCACATGAGGGTGCCAGTCCATCGCAGGGCACGCGTTGGCATTTTGATATGCACACATTGTGTGTGTACAATAAAAACTTCTGAATATGAACGATTTCTGAAATGCAGTTAAGTTTAAATAATGGACTGAATGGCATCTAATATGCTTCTCAAATTTGCCTCTCCTGCAAATCTCTTGCCTGTGAAGTTCCTGGAAACCGGGGAACGCTTCCGGTTAACTTCCTACATTAAAAATATAATTCAAATGATTCACAGTATTGAGAATTTGGCAAAAGACAGGCCACATTAAATAAATATGTAAATGAAACCCCTGGAGGCTGTTCTCACGTCAGGGATTACATGCATCACAAAACGCAGAGCACCTCGGCAGCTAAGACGTGGCCTCACTGTGGAATTCTGTGTCACGAGATTAACTTGATGTTTATTCCCAGCAGCTAACACACGTTAATGTAACAGCGTTTACAGATAGAGTCATTAAATCCCCACTGAGCACTTTAGCATTAAAGGTAAAAATAGAAGGTGTACGTGTTTTTTTTTTTTTTTTCCTGTTAGAGCCAGAATCTTCCATCAGTGCTTACTGTGTACGCCTGCAATAATGTCCAATATGGGAACACAGATAAAGTGGGGAGGAGTGAATGTGTGTGTGTGTGGAGAAAAGTTCTTACTGTTTATTGCATGTGGTTCTCTGTCGAATCTAATCTTCACGTATGAGATCCCTCTTACAATTGCGTTGCTTACCCAAGAATGTGGAATTAATGACACAAAATTTATTTAAAAACTGTAATGATATAACACTAAACCCTTAAGACCTTTAAAATTGGTTTCTCTAAGCCCTCGGCGAGTGTGTATAGCGCTCATTCACAATCAACAAAACGACTGCCTTCCAGGAGAATCCCACACTTTATTCACAACCTGCAAACTAGAGTTCGTTAAATAAAACTCTTATTATTCTTTTGAAGCATTAGGGCCAGAAACAGTAGTTTTTGATTTGGCATGGGTTTTATGCCGGACGACCATCCTGAAACAACCATTCCATGTTATCCAGGCTTGGGACCAGTCCGGATAGGGGTCATTGTAAGTGGCTTGTGATGGCCACATGGTAGACAACTAAAGCCACTCATGCCTCATATTAAATGAAAATTCTAATATAATGTAATTGTGTTGCTTTTACAGGTTGTTGTGTATCACACAAAAGAGATCGACATTATACACTTCCCAATTTTAACTTGAATAGATTGGACTCATCTGTTCCTTGGTGCCTTTATGTTGCTACGTACCTATTTGCACATGTTTTCAATTTCTGATAGTAGCATGTGAAATTATATTTCACACGACAGAAAATGAAGGACGTTTGTAGAGGTAAAAAGGCTCATACACCATCATACAGTACGCCAATGCTTCATTCTGGAACAATACTTGAGAATTCAAAAAAAGTATAAAATAACACTTATGGAATTAGGTCATTAAAAAGCAACAGCAACAAAAACAGTCAGTTTTCATTTTAAGACATGAAGCTCAGCTGTTCTGGAACGGTCCTTGGAAGAACAGTATTGTGTCGAGTTCCATCAAGCTCCATGATGAAACTGTCTCTCATGAAGACCTTCCCAGGAAAGCGAGACCAAAACTGAGCTCTGCTGCAGAGGAGAAGATCATTTAGAGTCACCAGCCTCAGAAATCACCAATTAACCTCAAGCAGCACCTCAGATTAGAGGCGTTATGAAACTTTACAGAGCAGAAGTAGCAGATATACATCTCAATATCAGCTGTTCAAAGGAGATTATTGAATTTTTAGGATAAACACCTTCAACATTGTTATAGCATCTACTGTAGGTTTTGGGCTCCCTTGTTTGTTAGCTCTGGCCCCTTGGGGTGTGGCTCTGCACGACTTCACTGGTGGTATGATGTACTGGCAGTCATTTGGGACCAGCTGTGGGGCATCATTTGCAGGGTGGACTTGTTTGTCCAGTGCATCTCATGGGTGCTCAGTTAGATTGGCTGTCATGGGCTCTTTCCCTGCTGGGTGCTGTGCATAGGGGAGTTTTTGGTACCTTTCTATTGTGGACAGCATTGATTATCTATTTATTTATTTATTTCATCTATTTATTGTGTGTGTGATTTATGCTGCATTGGCTTTTCAGTGGGATCAGTCCAGACGGACTGGCTTTCGCTCTCCGTGGACTTGGGTGCCCATGATGCATTCACCAAGTTGCTGATCACCAGGTGATCAATTCTGTCCTCCTCACCTGTCACTGGTCATAATGTTGTGGCTGAATAGTCTATGTATACAAAATGAGTAATAAAACAGTTAACTGTCTTGTTTTATTCACTTTGTTTTAGAAAGCTAGCTAAAGTCATATACAGTATCTGTGGACGAGGTGTTCAAACTATCCTCAGTCCATGACAAACCAGGTTTGTCCTTTTACGGCCCCTCTCTAATGTTCCCGCTGTGGTTCTGATATATTGAGAATACGTAAGCAGATAATTACATGCAGAGAGTAATAAATACTTGGGCCATATCCAAGAGCAAATTAAATCGTCTGCCAAATAAAATCTCTGGTACTGAAGCATATAATCATTCAAGATGTTCTACATGCAAATATTTTTAATACAGCCACTAAAATCACAGTCCCTAGATCATGAGAAGTTTGTTGTATTTCCTGCAAAAGGTGCCATCAGTAATACTGTACATTGGGAAAAAGCAAAACTACCATTTAGTCAAAATATTTAAAATGAAGGATTTCTCCTTTCCAGCTGGGAGATGCTTGAGTAACAGGTGAAGGTCAGCTTCTAGGCAAAATTCACTTGTTGATAATTTTTGGACATTCACTCGGGCTTCTAGCGTGTTTGTGTGTCTACATTTTAAATTTGAGAAACGTCTATGCCCTTGCATGAAGATGAGCAGTCCCTAAGTATACTAGCCACCTACATTAGGATATTAGATTGGGAATTCCATCACAAATTAACAATCTTATATTCACATGCAATTGGTAACTACAGTACAAACATAGATGTTTTGTATAGAAAGTCCATGTTCTGGAGTTTAGTTGAGACAGTTTTCAGCAAAGGGGTACGCGGTCGGTACCTCATCTGCATTTAAAGCTACAGACAGTGAAATGGGTCATTTGGAAAAGAGATGAAACAGATTTTCAGACATTCCAGAATTAATTTTCAGAGCGATGCTACAGCTGGAACGTTAACAGATGCATTTTGGAGTCTCTGAGACCAAGGTTAACTTATTTAAAAAGGGGTCAAATATTGTGACCTTCAGTGAAACCAGTGTCCACAAGGTGGAGTAAGAAGAAGTAACCCATGACCGCACTGCCAGATCTGGCTCAAATTTTATAGTCAGGCTTGCTGACACCACCACAGTGGTTGACCTCCGTTGACGGTGACAAGGCACCACACACGGCTCCTAATCCGGTGCCAGAACAACAATCTGTCTCTAACTGTTGAGAAAATCAAACAAAACAAAAAAAGGTGATTGTTGACTTGAGTATGCTCTGATGTGGTAATCTGCGCTACAATGGAAAAACACCACATGTTCCTTAGTGCTTACGTCGCAAAAGGTCTTATCTTGACAGCCAACTCCAGCTTCCTGACCCAGCAGCACCTGCATTTTCACTGGTGCCTGCAGAAGACAAACATCCCCATCCTTCTTTACCGCATTCCACAGCGGCACCATAGGCAGTCTTCTTATCAGCTGCTCCACTGTCTGGTTTGGGAATTGGAACATTTCTGATTGCAGGACCCTGCAGAGGATGGTGCTGCCAGCTGAACGCATTATTGGTACGCCTCTACCCCTCTGTTCAGGACAATTTCCATTCACGCAGCATCTGCAAGGGTACCAGCACTGTGGAAGATACTGTACATCCCAGCCCTCTCCATTTCTATTTGCCTCTCTCCCATCTGGAAGAAAGTTCTGCCGCATCTGTTTAAGGTCTGCCAGACTTGGTATCAGCTTCTACTTCTGGGCTCCTGAGCACTGTATTTCCCTGACTACACATCACATAATAACACCCCTCACCACCCCATTGCACATTGAAATCAATAATGATGCACATGTCTCTATGGTTATTTCTGCACTGACCTTAAAGAACACAGAAACAGAATGTACTGACTCATTACAGTATTGAACCGTCTCTTAAACTCAATTTCGCTCAGGTTACTATCACAACCATTACTGCTCTGACACTCTATATTACATTTCCATTCTAGTTGTAGTTCTGGACCTTAAGGTTACCGTAGTGTCCAATTGGCAAGTTTAAATGTCAGGTTTTTTTTTGTTGCTCATTTGTTTTTGGTCTTTACTGCCCCTTGATATTCTCACCTCCACTGTTTCATCATGTCCACTTCCCAGCACACTGTTCCTGTTGCAATGTATATACTGTTATGAGGGGTGTTCAAGTCTAACCAGGACTTTTGATTGTTCAGGATAAGAAAACACATTTATGGGAGTGAAAACTACATTAAGTACCTCTTTTCATTATGTTGTTTGTGTAAAAACATAATTAAACTCATATGATCATGTCAGTTGTCAAATGAGCAAATAACTTTATTCACTGTGTCCCTATTTTTAAAAAAAATGTTGGCAATACCCCCCTACTACTAACCATACCTTCTTACTTACTACTACACAGAGGACAAGTTGCAGCCAGGTGCTACTAATCATCAGCCCTTGATTAATTAATCAGCAGCAGGTTTGCAGGCCTCTATAAAAGCAGATGTTTTGGCAGTTTGCTGGTTTGGAGCATTCAGGTGTGTTAACTCAATGCCTAAAGGGAAAGACATAAGAAAAGGTCTTACTTAAGCAATTCATGCTGCACATCAATCTGGAAAGTGATATAAAAGCATTTCCAAACAATTTGGAGTTTGTTTTACAATGAGAAAGATTATTCATAAGTGGAAATCATTCAAGACAAGACAGTTGCCAGGCTTCTCAGAAGAGGACATCCCAGCACATTCCCAGTCCTAAGCTCAGACTATACAATGCTCAGAGAAATCCCCAACCCTACAGGCCTCACTGAGCATGTTAAATGTTAAAATCCATGACAGCACAATTAGAAGAAGACCGAACAAGTACAGTTTGTTTGGAAGGGTTGTCTAAAAAGAACACTAAATAAATCACAAGACTTCTGAAGCAATGTCCTGTGGACAGATGAGACCAAAGTGGAGTTGTTTGGCTTTAATACCCAGCACCATGTTTAGTGAAAACCAAACAGCATTTCAGTAGGAACACCTCATACACACTGTCAAGTACGACGGTGGAGGAGGGGGGGGGTGGGTGATTTGGGGTTTGTTTTTTAAGCCACAAGACCTCGGCACCTTGCAGTCATTGAGTCGCCCATGAACTCTTTATACAGGAACATTCTAGAGGTAAAATTGAGGCCATCTGCCTGACAGTTAAAGATTACATGCAACAGGACAATGATTCAAAGCACACCAGTAAATCAACATCAGAATGGCAGAAAAATAGAAGAATCAAGGTTTTGGAATGGTCTAGTCAAAGTCCAAATCTCAGCCCAACTGAGATACTGTGGCGGGACCATAAGAGAGCTGTGCAAAAGCCAATTCCCAAAAAGCTCAATGAACTGAAGCAATGCTGTAAAGAAGAATGGACCAAAATTCCTCCGTAACGATGTGAGAGACTGAGAGTGATACCAGAAATTTACTTAGTTATTTCTGCATTTCACTCATCAGTGTTTCACTAATGCTTGGATACCATCGAGGTAGAAAGTTTTCTCAGTATGCAGGAGGCTGTATGATTCTCATCTGAAATGCCCGGCCTCTCAGGAACTCCTTGATTGGCCCAAACATGTGGAAATGTCTTGGAGCGAGGTCAGGACTGTATGGGGGATGTGGCGATAACTCCCATTCGAGTTGGCAACAAGTTATTCGTTGATTTTCAAGGATCAGGATGGAGTTACGGCTTTCTTTAAAATGTTTGCACCATTCAAATGTTTTACTGCAGCCAAGAGTTTCATGACTGCTTGAAGTCTTCTGTAAATGTCAATCAGTTTTACACCTTCGTTCATGAGAAATTTCATCACCAGTCCTAGATTGACACCCCATCCAACTTCAAAGACCTAGACCATCATCAAGCATTATAAGTTTTCAACCTGAAGAGTCACCTCAGGTTCAACAGCACTTTGGTAGCACAGAAGAACAAAACTGCTCTGTTTTTATACATTTTTGAACTTGTAGATGAGGATAGCAGGCCAAGTGTCAAACTTTCTCAAGGGGTTTTTTATCCAAGCTCTATCTGTCCCTTCACAATAATGGGAGGTTATACAATATTCATACAATGCGTGGAACTGACTTTACATGCTCCAGATCTAAACCTACATGATGCAATTATGAAGCAATAAAAGAAAGGAAGAAGAAGAAGAAGAAAAAAAAAAACGCCACGTTCTTTTTCCTCAAGGTTAAATAAATGTCAGAGCTCATTTGCTCAACTTTTCTCTTTATTTTTATTGTAATACTTCATGCAATACTTCAAGGAACCTATTTGATCCACACGATGGATATGGCTTCACTATGATCAAGCACTGAGATAGTGTGAATGGAATGGATCCAGATTGTTTGGTCAGGAAAGCTGCTGTTCGCTTACAGGTCCTGAGGTTAATAGACTCATATTATAGCTGTAGATTTTTAAAACTCAATAATTCATTTCCATAAACTTTTAAATGACTCAAAAGCTTTCTTAGAGGAATATACTGTATAAGAGCAAAGATGCGGATTGGCGTCTTTTAAGCTTTAAGGTCCGCTTTTAGAAAAACTGGCAGAACCTGGAATATGGATTTTATAATATCTCTCTGAGCAGAGATGCGTACACTGTACATTTCCTACTTTCATACCAGTCTGCAACCTACTGCTTCCATCATCTTGGACATTATTGCTCTGATTTCTAGTGTTCTTAAAAAAAAAACAAAGTTCAAAATATTTATACAGGTTTGTTTCAATAGTTATCAGCAGGCAAAATAGAACAGACAGCACAGACAGATGGATGGATAAATAGAACTTTATTAATTAATTCCAGGGAGAAATTTTTTAATTATATCAGCTTTCCAAAAAGTAGAGATTCCATAGTAATAATAATAATAATCAGTATAAAACTATATAGTTTCCTATATAAAGTTATCAATTTTGATAAATTTTTGAATAACGGTTGGTTTAATACGGTCACGTCAATGCCAAAGTCGTTGTCTCACTATTAGATAGATAGATAGACGCTTATTTGATGTCGAAGGAAACAAGGGGCATCATGTTTTACCACATCCAAAACCCACTGCCCATAAGACCACTAAATGCCCTGTAACGTAGGCCCACAGTCGATCAGACTTGTTTGTCTGATCATTTTTATTCATACACATTTTCTCACATTTCATAAAATATTTCCTTTTGATTCTGTAAAGCTGCGTTGTGACAATAACCATCATTAAATGCGCTATACAAATAAAATTGAATTGTATTGAATTTGTACAGCACATCTTACAAACGCTCCATCAGATAAAGATACCGGCCCGTATTCACAAAGCTTCTTAAGCCTAAAAGTTGGTCCTAGTGACTAAATTCATCTAAAATTTCATCTTAGCCCTAAAAACAACTCCTAAAGTAAACATTGTTAGGAGTAGAGAGGAGGACTTTTAAGAGGCTTAAGAGTTTCTATAGCAGAGGACAAAATGGTGGAAAGAAGAGATATTCCCCAAACACTGAACATAAAACTAATAGAAAACACTGCTCTTCTGTCCAATTTGGTTTGCTTGTTGTTTTACTTCCTTCCAGAAGATTATTGACTACGTATCATCCAAAAGTGCAACTTAAACAGACTGCATTCATGTAAACTGGTAAAAGCTGAGCCATTTTGCTCCCATCAACCTGAAATGGATTCAAAGTAATAAAATCAGTACGGCAAATAAATGTAAGAACTTAACTGTGTGGAAATTGGTTGCTTCAAAAACAGACACATTTTCAACATTTGGTTTTAATTAACTTTAAGATATTTATAACAGCCTATAACAGACACTTTGCATGAAGTAGCCTGTAGTCATGATTATACAATTTCATTATATACAACATTGTGAGTCATGTATTCTATTTTTACAAAGAATGCACTTGACCTTTACAGAGGTCAGAGGTTATTTTTTATCAACCAATTGCTGCATCATCCCTAGCAACGGGGTTGACCACGCCGCCTCACTAAGATAAAGTTTTTTTGCACTTTCCTTTCTCAGAGTTGCTCTGAGAAGTTTCCTTAATCACTTTTAAAAGTCTAGGACTCCCAGCTAGGACTTTTTAGGCTAAGATAGGAGCTCTCTGAGAGAATTCTAAGAAACTTTATGAATACAGGCCATGGACCGAAGTTTTCCCAGCAGAACATTGCTCAGAGCATCTTACTGCCTCTGCTGGCTAGCATCTGGTGCCATACGTTTCTCCAATGAAGTGGCGCACATGATGTAAAGAAAACGAGATTCACCAGACAAGGCCGCCTTCTCCCATTGCCCCATGGTCTTGTTCTGATAATCATGAACCTATTGTACTGTAACTGTTGCCGGTTACCGGTTGTCCTTCCTTGCACCACGGTTGTCAGGTAGAAACCACTGCGTACTGGGAACACGGCCCAAGACCCGCGGTTGTGGAGGTGGGCGGATCCAGTCGTCTAGCCATCAGACTTTGGCCCTTGTCAGCATCACTCAGATCCTTACGTCTACCCATTATTTCTTCTTCTAACAGTTTGACTTTGAGAGCGTTCACTTGCTATTTACAGTAATGTATCTTAAACCTTGACAGGTGCAACTTTAATGAGATCATTTATTTTATTCACATTACCCCTCTCTCTCTCTCTCTCTCTCTCTCTCTCTCACTACATGTACAGTATATGAGAGATGCTGATGGAAACATTCAGAATGCTCAACACATACAGAACTCATTCACGAATCCAATCTACAGTATTTTACCGCAGATACAGTCTTTTGTTTAATAACAATGGACATTAATATTCAACTCATTCTTGAGACAGATTCAAATTAAATGAGGACACTCATGAGGATCTTCAGTGTATTTAAATGCTGCATAATCGAACCTGAAATACAATCAGGAGAACGTTGAAATTAATTTCGCGGCTTTTTTTTCAGCAAATACAAATTGGCTGTCACAATATTTTTGTATATTTGTTTGGTTGTTGTTGTTGTTGTTATTGTTGTTACTGGCCTTGTGACCATTTTCTTCCCCTCAGTTCAACATTTAGCGGCTGCCAAAGCTGACTTCTTGTTGCTGAACTCGATGGCGACGGCGGCGCCCGAGCCGATGTGTTCGGAGTGACACCGACTGCCAGAGTCTGGGAAAAAGGCCAGCAGCTCGATATTCATTCATACCTTTACAAATCTCAGAGTTGGGCTTAATGGTGATTTAATGATGTAAATGGGGATTGTTCCTTCACAGAATGTAATTTGTTACCTTGAATAAATATATTAGCTCTTTCTTAAGCCTGTACAGCTAGCAGGTACAGTGTTTAAGAAAGCAGTGCCCTTAATCTGCCATCTTTGCCTCGGAGGGCCGTAATGGGTCTATTTAGACAAATGAGAACTGACAAGCCACCGTCTGCTTAAAGACGCAGGAGACTTGAGTACGGGCAAAATAAAGTTGTCATCAGTTTCAAACATCACAAACAAAAAGGAAAAAAAAAAAAAAACTTTTGCGGATCGTAGGTGTTTTGTCAAGGCCAGGTGGCACAAAGTGATTCAAGAGAATGTATCTCTGTGTTGTTTTTTTTTTTTCCTTCTTCCTTATTTATTTATTTATTTATTTATTGTAATGATAACGTTTGAAGTGTACTGTAAATATCCCCTCCTCACTGGATGAGCTTTCCTGTTTGCCTATACCCTGCGGCTGCGAGGGCTGGACTCCCACGAGCCATCATCCTCATCCCACTGTCTCATATGCAAATCCGCTTCCTTCAGCATCGACACTGCTACCCTGACGGTCTCTGGAGGAGTTGAGAAGTCTGCATAAATGTGTCCTTTATTTTATTTGATTACCTGTACAAGAAGCCTCCATTTATAGATGCTACAGATTGAGCAGACCCCTATCACACACGCAGAGACACAACTGCATGCCAACGATGTACAAACTGCACATTTGAGGTAGGTGTAGGTATTTATGTCCGCAGGCTTCCCCAGCTGTCCTCATTCTGTCCCTTCAGCATGCTTCCAGAATCGCATGAGAGTACTTTGACCGGTACACTGGCACCGGATTTACATAAACACTGACTTTGATATGCAACATCGAATGAGTTATGAAATATGCAAGCGCATCAAGTTAAATCAGGTCTAGTCAGCTTTTATTTTCAGGCAGGATCGGACAAAATGTGCCACGTACTGTAAAAGTCTCAGGTTCAGAACGGGGTGAAAGATCAAAGACGAAATGTGACATTTTGCTTGTGTGTTTCAATAGATTGCGTGTGTGATTAAGTAACATCTTGAGGGCGAACAAATGACGACATGAAGGACTTCGATGTGGACTTTGGGTCGAAGTACTAAGGAAAGCCAATGCAGCACAAATTGATGAAAAAAGTTCATGTTGGACACGATAGAAAGGTGTCAGAGATCTCAGTACACCCCAGCTTGCTTTGTATGGGGCTTAGCAGGCAAAGAGTTCAAGGTGGTTGATCTGGCCTCCAGATTCCCCCGATCCTCAATCATGGAATGAGCCAGACAAACAAATCCATGGAGGCCCAACCCCACAACCCACAGCACCCAAAGGATCTGCCGCTAATTTAATGTGCAAATCAGAAATAACCCAGACCCTCAGCCATCATTCCTACTGTCAAGGCTGGAGTCTGTACAGCGAGGGAAAACTTTTCTGACATTCTGTCAGACATGAGAGGATTCTATAAAGAAAGCACTAATATGAATAAATTAATTGGACATTATTGCGGTTGTAAATTTGGCACGTTGCAGAGGTTGTCCATCAATAAGCCTTCAAATTGTTGTGGTTTTGCCCGCAGCATCATTTTTATTTTGATCAGAAATGTGGTTCGGCATTCATCAGGCTTAATTACGCAGCGTAAGTAGTTGTAAATCAGTGTTAAAGTGCACAACATAATTATAGCTGTTATGTACCATATACGCTGTTAACTAATTGCAGCAGTGTGCCTTAAGCTCTTGCATGTAAATAAGTCAGCTTGATCATTTTTTTTTTAAAGTAATATTTGTGAGGATTTTAGAGAGCAACTCAAAACTTGTTCAAGCTTTTAAATGTTTAAATGTTAAAAAGGAACACAAATCACCGTATTATTGGAGAATTTATATAAAAGTATTTTTTTTTCATGTAGACAGGTCTCATTGAGTTGTAAAGATTTAATAAAAAAATAAATCAAATAAACAAAAGAGGTTTTTTTTTTTTTTTTTTTTTTTTTAAAGATTGCTGATGCAGATCATTGAAGCCCAACATCCTTGACGCTTTTTATTTAAAAAAAAAAAAAAAAACGCTTCACACCGGAGACCAGAAACCACTGACTTGGGAAAGTGTGTGTTTTGTTAAATGCATTAATTAGAGCATGACAAATACACTCTTTGGATTTTGATCCAAATGTGGATTTTGGAATTTGGTCATTGTGTATCTGTTTGTTTATTTATAACCCACAATTCCAAAAAAATAAATAAGTTGGGACAGAATGGCAAAAAAAAAAAAAAAACTGCCGATAAAACCATAAAAGAGTGATCTGTAAGAGTCTCTTCACCTTGTACTATATTGAAATCTCTACATCAATTCAATATTTGATGAATTACCATGTGAATTTAATTATTTGTTGAAAATATGCACTCATTTCAAGTCTGGTTACTGCAGCATCCTCTAAAACATGTTGGGACAATTAACTGTTTATCACTGTGTAACATTAACATTTCTGTTATTAACACTTTCTAAGCATTTGGTCAATGATAACGGCAGTTAATAACGTTTAGCTAAGGGGAGTTTCCTCCATTCTCCCATTTTTGGGCAATTACTGCGCGATCGTGCCATATTTTGCGCTCTATAATGCACCACGCATTTTCTATTGGCTCAGGCAGGCCAGTGTAGCACTCGTACTCTCTTTTTAGCAGCCATTTAACAACTTGAAATGTTGACTTGTTGGACCACAGACCACGTTTCCAGTGTGCCACTTTCCAGATGAGAAGCCTTTGATGTACGGCTTACTTAAGGCTTAAGTTGCATTTGTAAATGCAGAGACAAATGTTAATGCTGAACCCAAACCAAAGTGTTTTTAAGACGTGGATGTCTGAGGGATCGGAGCTCATGCATGATTAAAAAGGGTTTGTCCCTGAAGTGAAGTGAAATTTGACAGGTTTCCTGCTCTATCAGGTTGCTCCATCCTCGCTCTATAAGGACTTGGCTTTACTTTGAATCTCCTTGGATACTGTAACATAATTGGTTCGGGTACAGTATAAAGCTAGCAGCTAACTGGCCCCTGTTTAGAATGTACTATAATAACCATGGATCCTAAATCCAGCTGTACATGATGCATATACAATGCATATTAGGTTATTTATTTATTTATTTATTTAATTATTCATGCATCGCTACTACAGGTACAACTGCTACTGAGGGCAGTGTTGCCTCAGGCGGTTGAGGCTCTGGGTTGTTGATCAGAGATCAAGGTTGGGGATTGGCGCACTGCCACCGCTGGATGGTCTTTGTTAGGCCTCTTGGCCAAGGCCCTTGAACCTGTGCCTATACAAAATCACTCCGCCACTGGCGGTCCTAAAGGCCGGATTAGAAAGGAGAGTGCTGTATAAACGATAAAACCCATTGCCTGATGTGCTCACAGGAACAATAACAAAAAATAAATTCATTAATTCATTAATAATAAAGCCATAAGTGCCGTTGTAGTGAATATCAGCACGACGATGATGCAGTCGTAGGCATCACAGCTTTTATATTGCTTTTATACAACAGGTCCACAAACACCATTTTTTGAAAGGGGTTGTTTGTTTGTTTTAGTTATTTTTCTCCACCAGTTCGTATTCTACTGTGACTAACAGAACAAACTAACCATGACTGTCTAAGCTGGGAACCCACAGTTAGTGTAATTAACAGGTGTGAAAGTAGTTTTTCAAGTAACTCTTGAAGACCCGTCTTTAGATGACCAACCATCATACACACGTGGACAAAATCGTTGGTACCCTTCGGTCAATGAAAGAAAAACTCACAATGGTCACATTAATAACTTTAATCTGACAAAAGTAATAATTAAAAAAAATTCTATGAATGTTAACCAATGAAAGTCAGACATTGCTTTTCAACCATGCTTCAACAGAATTATTTAAAAAAATAAACACCTTGAATTAACATGTCTCTTTGGTCACATTATTTTCAGTATTTTCTAGGGGTACCATCATTTTTGTCCAGGCCTGTTCCATGAGTTCATTTTTTTTTTTTATAATTCCGTTGAAGCATGGTTGAAAAGCAATGTCTGACTTTCATTGGTTAACATTCATAGAATTCTTATTTATTATTACTTTTGTCAGATTAAAGTTATTTCTGTGACCATTGTGAGTTTTTCTTTCATTGACCGAAGGGAACCAACAATTTTGTCCACGTGTGTATAAAATATAAGTGTCTTGGTTAAAGGATGAACCCCAAATATATTTTGCACAAAGAATATTTATTCATCATTAACCTGTGAAAATCTGTGGCTTCCCCTCCTTACAGTGCAGAAAGACAGTGGACTCCTGTAATACTTGTGTTTCTTTACTAATGTGCTTTTATTATAATTATTTTGAATATTATTGCAAAAGGTCCTACAAATGCATAAATATTAATTAATTTATTAATTTATGTACCCGTTTATCACTTGTATAGCTAGTAAGTAGCAGAAATATGCAACAAAAAAGCCAAATACTAACAAGATCTTCAACCTTTTTGGCAACATAACGATATGTTCCTTATATAGAACAATAAAGAATTCAACTACAAACAACTAGCCTTCTCCAATTTTTAATCATAGCCTCCGCCCACAAAGTGTATAAACGCATCAATACATAAGACTAAAATAATAGAGGAACAGCAACATAAATCAATCAACTCTAATTATCACATACATGACAGTCTGCAATGTTCCATGAGACAGACGCTCTCCCTTTTGTTGAGTAGAGAACAGAAGGTAGCTTAGACTTGTTCTTTCTGTGGCAGCCATGGCGAACGAGTTCTTAAGAGGTGAAGAAGTTGGCACATGTGACAGCAACAAGATCAGATCTAGGCTTGACAGGAGCCATACAGGACCTACGTGTGCAGTATGTAGGCCTGCAGGTCAGTTTTTTTTTTTTTTTTTTTTTAAGTGAGTGAAGGAATGGACGCATCCCATTCTAGTTTCATCCATATTTGCAGAAACCCTCAGGTCTTGTTATCTCCAGGAAGTATATCTAATGTTGAGTTGATGTCCTTGCCATCTGTGTGCATGGAGCTTGCATGTTCTTCCTGTGTTTGGTGAGGTTCCTCCGGGAACTCCGGTTTTCTTTCCACGGTCCAAAGACATGTAGATTAGACTAGACTAGACTAATTGGCGTTTCCAAATCGCCTGTAGTGTGTGAATGTTGACATGAGGTCCTACCACAATCGTAAAAATGAAGCAATGGTCACCACGGTCCCTAGACATTCCTAGATGGATGGATGTCCTTGGCTTGGGTGAGCCGCTTACTTGTGGCCACTTGGTCATCTGGCCACGACTGTATATCTTAATCTGTGTCTTTGTGGTTTTTGTGGTGTGTAAAAGATTTTTTTATCCACCTGGTCAAAAATGATCCTAAGACAAGACCCTGGTGGTTTAAAGCTTTTTAGTGGCAATATGAAGAAAGGTGATGCTTCGTGTTTTCTAATGTTAGGAGTCACTCTAGTAAAAGTAATTACATTTTTGTTTCAAGGAAGATCATTAGGTGGTTTTCTCTGCTGTTAAACGTAGTGGAAGACAACACGAGGGTCGAACCTGGATAGCAGTAGCATGTCTCGGGCAAAGCACATCTTAGGAATTTGAAAGAACGGAGAGTGAAGACACAGAGCAATGCAAGAAGGAGTGGACTCATAGTGACCAATCGGACACCCCGCTTGCTCCAGATTACCCCCCTCCCCCCCCCCCCCCCAAGCCTGGCTGTGCTTGAACTCTGCAAGACTCTGTGGGCCCACTGGGATTGACCATGCTAGTGCAATAAATGCCCTTGTTGTACCTATCCACAGCATCGCAACAACGATACCTAGAGCACACCAGATTGTCTGCCGATTTCCCAGAGATAAAGTCATTACACAACGGTTCTTCTCCTTGCCCTAAATGTTGTATCTGGTAGAAAACTTTATAGAAAAGTGGGACATTTTGGAAAGGGCTATTTTTAGATGTGATTACTTTACCTACTGTAAGTCAGGATGCCACTTCCCCTTTTGCTGAGAATATGCTAAACCTGTTTTTTTTTTTTTTTTTTTTGTCTGCATGCAGTTATGATTCAAGGGATACATTTTAATTCAACCAATCCCATTACTATCCAGCTAAAAGCCTGTTGAACTAAACACAAGTCCAAACACATCAATTCACGCAATTCCCCAGTTCACTTAATATGGAGACTTTATTTATTATTAAATAAAATAAACAGGAACTAAATAATTTTAGTGGTGTCTCAGGCAAAAAAAAAAAAAAAAAAGCAAGATATTCACTTGACCCAGTGGTGTGTAATTTTCTTACATCTCAAAAAGTGTTTTTAATAGCCTTCTCAGCTCTGTATTGGAGTGCTTTCCAGAAACTGGTGGCTTTTCCACTCCACTCGAGATAATTAATAAAGAAAAATAATCCAGACCTCCTGCATTGAGAGTCATTTCACACACATACCAAATGTGGACTTTTTAAAATCAAAAATCACTGAAAAGGGTTGTGCTTAAAGAGCTAAACGTCTTTTACCTTAGCAGTAACCTTTTTTTTTTTTTTTTAAGGTGTAATCAGGTCATTATGCAGTGCTGAGCAGCATGGTTAATAACCTCAAACTCAGTGGTTATGAGAACTGCATTTGATTTTTCAGCAGCCTGCGCAGAGTAGTTAATGATCTTGGACACAATGGTGATGAGACCGGCGTATGAGAACTTGTATTACTTGATTCTTTTGTGCCCTTTGACACTACAGACCATGCAATATTAATCAAACAGCTTGAAAAATGTATTGGAATGTCTTTGACATGAACATGTTCTTTAATGGCTTGATTTGTATTTAATCTAGCAGAGAAATTACTTTTGGTTGTTCTTGGTGTGACCATTTTACCAATATATTACATTTACTGTAGGATGGTGTTCCACAGGGGTTTGTCTTGGTTCCCTTATCTTGTCTTCATACTGTAGGTGTACTGTACAACCATCAGCCATAACATTAAAAACATTAATATTAAATGCACTTAGGTTTTGGGTTCCACTTAGTAATGGATCCTTTGAGTGCTGTTGGTCTATGTGGATTGGACTTGTTTGGCTTGTTAAGGCTATCTTGATAGGGTGTAGTGGTCCTTACTAACGCCCGTGCAATGTAGAATGAGTGGAGCATTTATTTTCGTATGATCAGTCATAGCATTATGACCAACTGCCTAATATTCTAACAAAATATTGCAACCAAAACAATGATGCGCTGTGTGTTCTGACACCATTTGATGGGAACCAGCATTAACCTTTTCAGCAATTTGAGCTGCAGTAGTTCTTCTATGGGATCGACTACACAGGCCAGCCTTCACTGTGATGGCTAGAGGACTGGATCAGAGCAACCCCAACACTGAAGCTCTAGTGGAATCTTCCTGGTCTTCGGTGGTCAGGACATACCAAAAGTGGTTTAAGGAAGGAGAACCAGTGAACATGGCGACAGGCTCAGTGATGCACATGGAAGGTGAGCGCTGGCCCATGTAGTCTGATCCAACAGAAGAGCTACACTAGCTCAAATTGCCTAAAATGTTAATGCTGGTTCACATTGTTTTGGTTGCAGAAGGGGGCGGGTGGTCGTAGTGTTATGGCTGATCATTACATTAATAATTCCCTTTAAAGGAAACATCTTCAACTTTTAATTCAAACTACTGTATATGACTAATTGCAATTTTATTTACAGACTTAAGTAAAGTTTGCTCACTCTCACTCACTCAATTCTTCTCTTCATTACTTTACCTGTAAAGACTCATTGGGGGGCCTGGAGCCTATCCTAGGGGACTTGGGGCATGAGGTGGAGTACACCCTGAACCGTTTGCCAATCAATCAAATGGCACGAGCATTCACACACTCATACATGCGGTTTGGAAATGGCTGTTAGCCTCCGAGTGGCGCAGTGGTTAAAGCGCTCGCCCTATCATTCGGAGATCGCTAGTTCGAATCCCGGGTGGTGCTGTAACCTCTCGCAGCCGGAGGTCTAGAGAGAGCTGATTGGCCGAGCTCTCTCAGAGGGTAGGGATGAGAGGTATTTAGTGCTCCCGCATTAATCACGGCTCTACAGCCAATCAGGGGCGTCTGTGAGCTCGCGCAGTGGAGGGAGCGGATAGCGCTGTCCTCCGCCCCCAACGGTGCGCGAGCGAGCAGTTCGAAAAGATGCGGTCGGCTGGCGTCACGTGGTTCGGAGGAAACACGTGATAGTCTTCGGCCCTCCCGGCTGAGTGGTAGTAATAGCCTTAATGTGGGAGCCCCCTAGTGACGGGGAGGAATTGGACACGACTAAATTAGGGAGAAAATCGGGGAAAAATCAAAAAAAAAAAAAAAAAAAGGAAATGGCTGTTAGTCTAATCCGCATGTCTTTGGGATATGAGAGGAAACCGGAGCACCTGGAGGAAACCCACCAAGCACAGGGGGAACATGCAAACTCCATCCATGCAGATCCTAAAACAAGAATGAATCACTCAACTTTAATGTTATATTTAGTCACTTTTAGGCATTCATTTGGGTGGACATACGGCGGGTATGTAAAAACAAAAAAAGTGAGATATAAATCTTGCTTTTTTTTTCTCTCTTTTTGGATTTTTGTTTTGACAAGAGGCTTAAACAAACTAATTGGGTTTTTTTTCCCCTAATGTCACCTCATATAGGAAAGACCCTCCCCCCTGGCTTGTTGCACAGCTTTGCTGTTCTCTGATTGGCCTTGGCTCATTTACACAGGCACTGAAACGCAAACACACACACACACAGACTTTTTGAGGAAGATCCGCGACCCGTGTTACGCTGTTAAAGAAATATGAGTAAAATATGAGACCTTTAAGTCTTAGAGAAATATAGAGTACTGAAGTCTTTAGGAGGTGATAAAAAAAAAAAAAAAAAGTCTAAGCCATGTTATACACGAAGAAATGTGACGTAATGTGGCAGGAAAAATATTGAGTATGAATTAATCCAGTGATGTATGAATCAGAACACTAAGGCTAATTCATTCACAGTCTCCTCTCATCTGACAGCTTGACCTTTCCGTAAGCTGTTGGCTTTAGGCATCATTTCATTTTTCTCTCATTAGGACATGATTTAGGAATGAATGAGTGCGAAGATAGATCTCCGGAAGACTGTACAGTCATACATAAAAGACATTTAAAAGACCCGCACTGACTCTTGTGTAGCTGACATTCTTATTCATTCTTTTTGTGCCATCATCATTATTACTATCATAGAGAGACAGACCTAATAATTATATACATCTGCGATAAAATTGTTCAAATAAAAAAAAATTTAAAAAAAGGAAATGTTTAATAGAAGAGAAAAAGGTGTGTGCAGAATTGACAACCAAATTAAACTTCATATTCAAAAGAAATTCACCTGTTAGTCAGTACAATGTTTCTGGGAGCCCATTGTCAAAAAGTACTGATGAGGAAATAGTAGAAAAGATTTGAAGAACATGAAAAGTACTATACCATGGAACACCATCAAGGCCATCGTTACATAGCAAGTGGTAAAAATGGGCAGATACGGTGTCGTTACACTCAACAGGATTGATTAAAGGATAAGATGGAAACTAATCAATGACGCTGCCGACGGATCTACGGAAACATGAATGGAGCTGCAGGAAATATCAGGCATGTACAATCAACAATCTCACAAAATCGCATGGAGTGGTGTGGTGTAGGGAAACCGGATGGATCGACTTTTTGTCATGGCAAAACACATTGACCTACATTTTGTCAAACCATTTGGCCAAAAGACAGAAACACGAGACCAAAATTTTTGGTCCGAATGTTTTCGGCCATAATTCTAAAGGATATGTTTGGTCATGAGAGGTCAAGAGCTTATAGGCTTCAAGACGATACATTTGACAATGTGGCATGGTGTTGGTACTGTAGCATCATTGCATTTCCTCAGCTGGGATTGGGGCGGTAGTAAAGTTACAGGGAGCCATGAAACCTTGGGTATCTCCAGCTACAAATTTATTATGGCATGAAAGATATAGGCATTAAATTCTTTAAAATGTAAATCATATTAAAAACCTGTAAAATGACATGGAAAAGGAAGGGCAGCTCTGACTCCTTGATGCATTGCTGTACAAGATCTCTGGGGGGTGTGCTGGGGTTGTGCTGGGGTGTCTGGCACCAGGACAGTGGATACTTTGGGAGCTGTGGGTTGTGGCGTCACGCCTCCATGGATCAGGCTTGTTTGTCCGGCGCATCCCGTGGGTGCTCGATCGGATTGAGATCTGGGGAGTTCGGAGGCTGGGATGGTGACCTTGGGCTCATCGCCTACCGGGCTCCCCGTGGTGCACTAGGTGTTTTGGTGCCTTTCTATCATGGTTAGCATTGACTTTCGGCGATTTGTTTCTGCATGGGATCGGACCGGACCGGTTGGCCTTTGGTCCCCGTGGACATGGGTGAGGCTTGTGTGCTCTGGTGTATGTATTCGGTGAGCAGTGTTGTTCAGGTCACATGGCAGTGACGTTGATGTTAATGGTTGATCAAGGTATATTTATAAAATATGCAAAATGAATGCATCTATCTTTTATTTTGATATGCCTTGAAACATTAATACCAACCTTGATGAAGGAAACTTTTTTCAATTGCTTTAGCATTTTTATGGGCCCTCTGTCACTCATGGGACCTCCTACTGTGTATAGAACCCGTATCTGCAGGACTGTGAAGCACTGAAGAAGAAAAAATAATAATAATACAAAATCATACGTCATACATCAAAAGGCTGCTGGTCTTGTTCTCATTTCCTTTGTTTTTCTCTCTACTTTTGTGTTGTTGCCAGAAGACTACTGATCTGTCTTGGTGAAGCTTTATTCTGCGCCTAATCTCTGTAAACATGAAGCAACCTCTTTTCCTTCTGCTTGGAGGTGGAGCAAATCAGAGCACGCCGATGAATGAAGATCTCTGCATCCCCTGAAGGATTTAAATAGTAAACATATTGCTGCCTCCAAGGCCCTGTCCAGGTTATTTAATGTTGCTTCGTAGAGGACTTGTGGAAGGCGTACAACAAAACTTCCATCTCATTATATCTTTTATCTATCGCCTCAATCTCATAACTAAATTTTCAGTGGCATCCCATGTTCCACCCTCCTGCTGAGTTCAAAACAAGCAGATGAAGCCGGATGCACAGAGAGCAAGAACGAGGGAGCGAGAGAGAGTGAGAGAGTGCATTTACATCCTGTTAATTAAATGCCCTCAATTTCGAAGTGGTTTCATGAGATATGGGCCGCCTTTAATGCCTCTCCCCTCGCCTTCTCCCACCCACGGAACAAGGGAGATGGTCCTCTTTTGGTTCTACACGATTGGAAAAGTTCATTCTTTCGCTTTTAGCTCAGAAAATGATTCTCTACTCCCTGCAGTCTTAATCTGCTGAAAGAAAGAAGCTGGGTAATGATTTCTGGAGTACCTTTAAGGCTGAAAAAAATGTGAAAAGAAGCACAAAAGGACGGCTAGGACGGCTTTTAAACTCTCCACTAACCTCAGACACTCAATTTTGCAAACGCAGTACACTTACCGACCAGTTTATTAGGAGGATCTGTGCCACCTGCTTCTTTACGCAGTCACCCAATCATTATGAATGCATAAAATCATACAGATGCAGATCAGCTGTTTCAGCTAATGTCCACAACAAACATAAGAACAGAGACAAAATGTGATCTCACATACTGTACAGTACAGTATAAGGCTGCTGTTGGCAGATGAGCCGGGTATTTCTAAGTGCACGAGTGTGTGTTTGTGGTTTGTGATCAGACATGGAATTGTAATTAGGCATGAATTACCCACTCCACATCCTAATTAGACTTAATCTTATATTTCCTCTAAACAGAGGCGGTTCTAGAACGACGTTCACATTACCAGGCTAAAGAGACGCGAATCCAATAGTTTTTTTTTTACCGAAATGTGACGCAGATCAGATCAATTTTTTTTTTTTTTTAGGGCTGTCTGAACCCAGAAACCTATTGTTTTTCAGATTGAATCGGAGTCATTTTCGTCTGTGGTCCTAGATCAGACACGTTTCCGATAAACAGTATAGTGTGCCGATGTCATCAGTAAGCATCAGCAGCATGGGGATTTCAAGCGGGGCGTCTGGACTTTTTTTTTTTTTTTTTTTTTCTTCTCGACCTCAACAAATACAGCCGACTAACTGCTCGCCGTCCTCCAGACGAAAAACCCCAAGGGTATTTTTGCTATAATCGCATCTGTTGTTTAAAATGTATCGATGCGCGCATCAAAGGAAAGACGCGTCCACTTTAGAGTCAGATAAACGTGACTTGTAATTATGAATGTTGACATTCATGTTGACATGCAAATCAAATCTGACCAAAAGGAATCAGTATGGATCATAATAATAATAATAATAATTAAAAATATTATAATAATTTGCCTTAACTTTACTCTTATACACAGACTCATATACACACACTCACGCATTCATTCTAATTATATCAGCTTAATCTGCATGTCTGTGTCTAACCACTAAGCCACCTTTCTGCCCCCACTGCATGTTTTTTTCTTTTTTTTTTTTTCTTATATCTACAAGTATGGCAAACATTCCATTTCCTTGTCTGTTAAATTCCAACACAATCACACCTCATTCTGCTTTATGAGCTACTGATTACGGTAGATAATCACCTGACTCTAATCGTATTTAATGAGGAACAGTAGAAAACCGTTGGTATGATCATCACTTTAATCTTGCAGCGTAACCAGCTGGGTGGCAGAGACAGTGCTAGTAGTCAAAGCTCAAAGGTAATTGGCGTTGTAAAAATAACCACTGACCATGGAAGAGGAGTTGAAAAGAAATGAGGAAAAAATCCTGTCTTTACTGGCCAGGGATACAGTGAGGGTTAGATGGCTTTGAGCTTTTTTATATATTTATTTATTTATTTATTTGTTTGTTTATTAATAATGGCATTATCCACCCTTAATTCTAGGGTCAAGAGTCAAGTCTAAACCATTTAAAACTTTAGGGTTTGTAGACTGGATGTATAGAATTGCTAATGCTTTCAAACAAAAAGCGTCTGCCACACTCTACCGTACAGAAGCCATTGTTGAAAGAACGCCATAAGAAATCTCGTTTGCAGTTCCACATGGCTTGTCGCAAACTGCAAACAGGACTTCTTATGGCTTTCTTTTAAAAACAGCTTTCTTCTTACCACTCATCCAGAAAGGCCAGATTCGTGGAGCGCACGACTAATAGTCGTCCTGTGGACAGATTCTCCCACCTGAGCTGTGGCTCTCTGGGTTAACATCTTAACAGCTCTTGGCTGCTTCTCTGATTAATGCTCTCCTCGACCAGCCTGTCAGTTTAGGTGGACGGCCATGTCTTGGTACTGTAGGTTTGCAGTTGTTCCATATATTTTCCATTTCTGGATGATGGATTGAACAGCGCTCCGTGAGATGTTAAAAGCTTGGGATATTTTTTTTTTTTAGAACCTACAGTAACTCTGCTTTAAACTTCTCCACAACTTTATCCCTGACCTGTCTGATGTGTTCCTTGGGCCTCATGATGCTGTTTGTTTGTTAATGTTCTCTAACAAACCTCTGAGGGCTTCACAGTATTTATACAGAGATGAAATTACACACAGGGCTCTATTTACTAATTAGGTGACTTCTGAAGGCACTGGAATTTAGTTATGGGTATCAGAGTAAAGGGGGAGTGAATACAAATGCACGACAGACTTTTCAGATTTTTATTTGTAAAACATTTTGGAAACCATTTATCATTTTCCTTCCTGTTCATAATTATGTGCCACGTTTTCTTGGTCTACAACATAAAATCCCAATAAAATACTTTTGGGTTTGTGGTTGTAAAGTGACAAAATGTGGAAGGGTTCAAGAGGGACAGTATGGACATTTTTCAAGTATTAACAGTATTGTGAATGACCTGTGGTTTATTTGGTAGCATTTCATAATGTGATTGAGTTTACTAATTTCATTGCTGTACAAAGTTAGACTCCCCCTGGAGACCTGAGCTGATGCCCTCTTTCCACTTCCCTCCCCATCTTATCAATCCCATCTTTTCAATCTCCGCTGGTCAGCAAACCATGCCGTCTGGACCTAAAGCCGTCTCTGTCTCTGAGGATTCTCTCCTCCAAAGACCTCCTCTGCGATCTCACGCTGAACGATTGATTCTCTGAAAGATTCTCCATTAGGCATTCCTCCAAACTGTTCCCTGTCCATCATCTGCCAGAGCCGTGGACAAAGCATCGGCATCCATCTCTCTGAGTGCTTTCACATATGAAGTGTTTATTCTGTTTGATTCAAACCTTGTTGTGTGTGCTTCACGTTGTGGTGTAACGCGCATGACCAAACCCACTAGTCTATAAGTATCTGACGAGGTGGTCTAATAGTCTGCCTCTAGTTAAGTGCCTCTGAATCGACCCGACTGCAGGAAGCGAGCTCTGAAATGTATTTTATGTCACGTCAGCAATTTTTTTTTTTTTTTTTTTCTGCCACACTAAGGTGCAAACTGAGCCAAAGGTCAGAGTTATAAAGCTACAGGAATTCTAGATATAGTGTTCTGGACATTTGAAAGAAGAAAAAGTGCTGGCTGTGATAACCAAAATGTTATGTTTTATGTGTATAGAAAGTATACACTACCAGTCAAAGGTTTGTACACCCCTTCTAACTCCATGTTCTTTCCTGATGTTTATTTCTTTCTACACTGTAAAACAATACTGAAGGCGTTTATCCAAAACACACAATAATCTCCTCTGAACAGTTGATATTGAGATGTATATCTGCTACTTCTGCTCTGTAAAGCTTCATAACGGCTCTGATCTGAGGTGCTGGTTGAGGTTAATTGGTGATTTCTGAGGCTGGTGACTCTAAATGATCTTCTCCTCTGCAGCAGAGGTCTCGCTTTCCTGGGAAGGTCTTCATGAGAGACATTTTCATCATGGAGCTTGATGGGTTTTACAAATGACCTTGATGATACCGTTCCAGAACAGCTGACCTTCACGTCTTAAAATAACAACAGACTGTGTTGTTGTGTTGTGTTTTAATTATCTAATGCCATACTGTATGTGTTATTTTATACTTTTGAATTCTCCAGTGTTGTTCTTAATGGTAGAGAAATAAATCCAATCATATGACGTGTGTGTGTGTGTGTGTGTGTGTGTGTGTGTGTGTGTGTGTGTGTGTGTGTGTGTGTGTGTGTGTGTGTGTGTGTGTGTGGGACTTTGATAGAATGACTAATCGACCAGCTCGAGTGAGTATCCACTTAACTTGTTGTCCCTTGACTAACTGGTATGATGTGTTATATCAGGAGACATCCATAGAATGATGCCGTTTACACGAGTGGGTCCAGACCTCTGAAAAACATTCTAATTTATAATTAGCTCGAAAAAATATTTATTTTTAAATACTTAGTGCCAGGGGTTGTGTATAAAACGAACTTTATAACATTTTAAATGATAGTCATTTAATTTAAAATTTACACAATACATTATTCAAAATAAATTTATTAATTTATTAATTCATTTATTTGCATGTTTATCTTCTTCTATACATATAATAAAACTGTAAAGTGGGCGTGTCTGTACATCTGAAGATATTTGCGAAAAAAAAACTATTTGTCGACATAAGACGAGTAATAGAACACATTACACGAGATTGTTTTGGGAATTTTTGTCTGTCTGTTTGTTTGTACATGCATCATGTGACAACCACTGAAGGAATTTGAATGTGGTTTTCACAGGTGCATTTGGCCGAGCTTGAGGTAACATACAGGCTATGTTTCATCGCAATCGGCCCACGGGAAGAGAAGATATGTTACTTTGAGATTTAAATGGAAAATGCCCTTGTAGCATAAAATAAATAAATAAATAAATAAATAAATCAACCTTAAAAAAAAAAAATCATTAGTTCCACTCAAAATACAACAGATCGTTGTACTTTTTTTATGAGTGTGCAATTGAAATCTACGTACTTAATATACGCGATCTCACACCTTCATGCCGTGCACGTCACGGTAACATGTAAAAATTGTAGCTCATTTCAAAATGAAAAACAGATGACGCTGTACATGTTTTTAAAAACGCGCTTATGAGTTTGAAAATAAATCAAGCCGTTGGCACATCTAGTATAATGTACGAGTCTGGTCCAAGTCAGCAACTAGTGGTTAAATGTTTAAAAAAAAAAAAAAAAATCAAGGATTGTATTTGGATGTTTTTATTATTACATTTATACAGAATCATGATTATTACCAGAAAAAAAAAAAAAACGGTTTGATTTTAAAATTGATTCACACAAGGATAAAATCACAGCAAGGTCACATGTCTGAAATATTTGTAGTAGTTTTCGTGCTGTTTGAAGAATGTCTTAAGGGTAGTTCAGGCATACAGATTGGTAAGAAGAAGGAGCAGACTTCTCTTGACTGCAAATCCGTCCCTGTCGACTCCATCAGCTTCTGGTTACACAAACATGGCTGCCAAGCGCTCCAACCCCTAACACTCTCATTCCAGTTCCTGATTACTGATTGTCAACACCGCGACTCAATCACACACCGCCGCCGTATATAAGCACTCTCGGAGCACTCACTTACTGCTAAGCATATGCTCTGTGTTGATTTCCTTGTTATTTAATCCTGTTTAGGTTTCCTGTTTATCACTCTGTCCTGTTCCTGTTAACGCTGTTTAAAGCTTTGCATCATCTCTCTCTCTCACACACACACACACACACACACACACACACACACACGCTCTTGCTGCTGGTCTGATTTAGATTTTTGTTGCCTATTAAATAGACGACTGCTGTGGTGTGTTGTATGCTGGTCACGTTTTTTTATATATACAGTATATACATACTTTCACTCCACTTTCATGACGTTTTTGACCAAACCATTCAAATGTCACAGCAGAAATCGAGACTCATTAGATCAGGAAACGTTTTTTCAATCTTATTATCTTGTTAAATTTAGCTGAGCCCATGTGAACTATAGCTTCAGTTATCTGACAGGAGTGTGGTGGTCACCGGTGTGGTCTTCTGCTGCTGTAGCACATCTGCTCCAAAGTGCAAACTATTGTGCATTCAGAAATACTCTTCAGCCTCGACATACAAACGTCCTGCTTCTGAAATTTTGCAAGAAATTGGCCTCGGCGTACGAAAGCATTTTTGACATACGAGCGAATTAAATTAAACTCTGGCTAAGTTGCGCGTACGTACTTGATTTTGTCAGCAGAAAGCCGACAAATATATATATATATATATATATATATATATATATACACACACTACTGCGCAAAAGTCTTAGGCGCCTTATTATCTATAGTACAAATTTTGTTATATAAGTTTATTATGTCTGCATTATTATGTAAAGTACAAGACCGTTCCCTACAAAGATACACTAGAATTAATGAATAAATAACATTACAGAAGAATATTCGCATGCCTGTAATGAAAGCGACATATTACATGACAGACCGGTTTTCAGATGGGAAAAAATAAATCAATAATGTCGACTCCTGGGTTTTGCATGAAAATAGAAAGGAGCGAGTGTGACGAAGTTACCAAAAGAACTCTTTATATTCTCCAGCACGCTCAGTAAAACCTAACAGCTGTTTTATTTACAGTACTGCACACATCTGTATCGAACACTACCGCTTATGTTCAAGCAAACAGTTTCCACACTAAATATTGACCGTTTATTGTTTATGTTATGACTTAGTGCTTTTTATAGAAATTTTATACAAGTTTCTTTTAATGTAGAAATGTTTTCAAAGGCATCATTGCATAAATAAAACAGTATATATATATATATATATATATATATATATATATATATATATATATATATATATATATATATATTTATTTTTATTTATTTATTTTTGTGTGCAAGATTTAGTAAAGACATAGCACCACGGGTGAGTCAAGAATGCTATCAAGGCCTGTAGCAAAAAGAAAAGGGAGCGATGTTCAGTTTAGTTTTTAAAGCAGCCGTTGCCAAGAGGAATTATAAATTAAGGTTAAGTGAGGTTTAATATCTATTTATTTCATATTTTACTTCATTTACATGTCTTTTCTAAATGTTTTGATTTGTTTTATATGCAAAAATATGATTATAGTGTTGGAAAATGGGTAATATTGGTAATATTTCTGGGCGGCTGGAACGGATTATCTGCATTTACATTATTTCCTATGGGACAATGCGTTTCACAATACGAAATTCCGCAGTAAGAACTCGTCTCCGGAACAGATTGAATCCGTATGCCGAGGTATCGCTGTATGTTCTGTATGTGAGTTACCGTTTCCTTTCCATCAGCTCGAACAAGTCTGGCCATTCTCTTCTGACCTTTGGCATCAACAAAGCATCTTTGTCCGGAGAACTGAAAACTGGTTATTTTCTCTTTTTCACACCATTCTCTGTAAATCATAGAGTTGGTTGTGTGTCTGAAAATTACAGTAGATCAGCTGTTTCAGGACTACTCAGACCAGGATGTCTGGCAGAAACTCTGAAAGTCATTTAAATCTCCTTTCTGCTTCATTCTGATGCTCGTCTTGACCGGTGCTGCTGCCATGTGATTGGCTGATTTGATATTTGCAGCTGTAAAGGTGTACCTAATGAATTGTCCGGTGAGGGTAGTTCTACTGTGTAATGGACTGAGCACTTTAAGCTGTATTGTTTAGTATAATTAGAATCTAATTATATTCTCAAAGCTCAGGGCGTTCAGTGAGACTGTTAGCATTAAAATAAAATAAAAAATGTGTCATCATCATCATCATCATCATCAGCGTCGCAGCTTTCTTCTTTCCTTATTTCATGATGGAATCCGGAAACGGTTAGGAAGTACAGAGCTTTTTTGCAGTTTGCCACAAGATGAGCACTAAATTGAACAGTTTCTGTTGCACTTGAGTCAAGTGGTGATGTGTCTCCAAGCTTAGATTGTCCCTGTAGCAGGCCAATTTGTTCGATCATGACCTTACTCCAAACAATACTTTCAAAAAGGCACAAAGCAAGGAGATTGTATAAACATTGTTGTCTAGTTGTCTTATATATGAGATCTTGCTGTGTATTGGAAACATAGAATTATTCCATTCTTTTATTCATCCATCTTCACTAAAAGCTTTATTCTGTTCAGGGTGACGAGACAAGGAATACACTCTGAGATAGGCAACAGGTCATTGTACACACACCCACACACACACACACACACACACACTCCACCCAGACAGTAACCTGAGCACAGAACTGCCTTTCTTTGTTATCCCCCCCACCCCCCCCCCTTCTTTGATTTAGCCATCTACAAACGGCCTTTCTAGTTATTTTGTGCAATTTTATGGTAAAGGGAAAATACGCTGTATAAGACGGGAGGCCACCCGAGTCGTGCTTTGAATAACAAATATAAAATATGTCCTATATAAAAATCTTTTCAACAATGAAGCGAGCATTTTTAATCCAAAAGGCTTTACAGCTAGGAGTATTTTATTTTTTTTCCTCTCTCTCTCTCTCTCTCTCTCTCTCTCTCTCTCTCGTTAAAGCTTAAGAAGCTGCGGATTTATGGTTCGGGTTTGGAGTGTGAAGTGCTCTTCTGAGAACTCCTCAGCTTTCAGAATTGTGTATAAGCTTATTAAACACTTATTAAGCATGAGCACATTAAGGTTTATTAAGTTGAAATCCATTAATTACTCTGGATGCTTGTTAATTCGGTGCATTTTTATGTAAAAGTCGTAGATCCTTAGACTGAAATCTACATTCAGCACTTACTGTTTCTTACAAAATATCAGATCTGCACTATTATGTTTTTCCAGCCGTTTATGGGGTGTGCGGATATTTAGTTACACATGATCGTACGTTTCCAAAAGACACCGAGTGGAACCCATGTAAAGCTCCGCAGATATCATTATACTGTATGTAAAAAAAAGAACTAAACTAAACATCTGTACTTAAGCCTTTATGAATGGAGTTGTAGATGAGTGCAGATGCAGATCATCATCAACAAGCAATGAGGAAAAACAGAGAACAGGCAGAGCCCATGGTGACTAAGTAAATTAGTCCTATAATAGGTGTATGGATATTGTCTTGTTGTTATGGAAATTATTCACTTCTTGTACGCTCACAGATACCATCTTGTTTTGAGGTCAAGGCTTTGTTAAACCCGAAGGCAGCTAACCGAATAGAGATCCATTTTCCGAAAGTGCTTTTTTTCTTTGCTTTTTATTTTTCATTTTTATTACAACATTTATTTTTCAAGCATTGTTTAAAATGTCTTTGAGTGGAGACAGTTTTTCTACCCCAGTCCTTCTAATCACCCTTCTGAAGTCTCTGACCTGCCCTGCAGTATTTTATTTCCTGTCCTTTGCTATTCATGATTCTCAGATGTATGGTGTGTGTATGCGTGTGTGTGGTGGTGTGTGTGTGTGTGTGTGTGTGTGTGTGTGTTGGTACGTTTGAGCGTGTGGGTGGGTGAAAGGATGTGTATGAAGGATGTAAGTTCACAGGGAATGTCAAAAGCCTCTTAGCTCGAAGAAGAGTTTCCACCGTTCACAATTGAAAGATGCTTCATTCAACTACCTTGTAATTTCCGGCCTCAGACTAGAAAAGCGTCCAAAATGAAAAAATAAATAAAGAAATAAATAAAAAATAGTGGCCCAAATTGAAATTTGTACCCAGGAAATTGGCACACTGCCCTCAACACTGGATCCGGCAATGACATCAAATCCACATCGCTGCCCTCAGCACCAGTGGTAAACAAAGTAGCATTTTGTACTTTTTAATGCATTTTACTGTATACAGAATTCTTAGTGGTTAGCACAGAGGCCTTGCACCTCCAGGGTCCGGGTTCGATTCCCGCCGTGTGCATGTTCTCCCCGTGCTTGGTGGGTTTTCTTCGGATACTCCGGTTTCCTCCCACAGTCCAAAAACATGCAGATTAAGCTAATTGGCGTTCCCAAATTGCCCGTAGTGTGTGAACGATCGTGTTAGTGTATGTGTGCCCCTTCCAGGGTGTACCCCATCTCGTCTTCTGGAAGAGCCTCAAGGCCCCCCCCCCCCCCCCCCCCCCCGTGACCCTGTATACAGGATAAAGCGGTATAGACGATAAGTGAGTGACTGAGTGAGTGAGAATTCTCACTCAATGCCCAAACATGGGAGGGTTGAGTCAGGAAGAGCATCCGGTGTAAAACCTGTGCCGAGTTGTCGTGCGGATGGGAGGGTCCGCTGTGGTGACCCCTCGATGGGAGAAGCCAAAACACGACTCATGTAGTCTAATGCAATAGAAGATCATCTGTAGCTCGAATTGCTGAAAAAGGCAGGCTGGTTAACCTGCAGAGCAGTCAGTGTGCCCCTGCTGACCCGTGTGCCACAAGTCGCCATACAGTAAGTGCCTATAATGGGCACATGAGCATCAGAAATACACATGTATCCCATATATAAAAAGGACCAGTTTTATTCCATATATGCAAGATGTATACAGTATATGGCACATATTTCAAATTCATATACGTCAATAAATTATATATTCACATGGGAGAGGATGAAAAACAAACTGACGAAAAAACTGTAGAAAGTTGAATGCATCTTGGTGATTTATGCCCATGGTAACATGCAATAAAGGCAATGTGTGTAAAGTAAATAAGTACATTACATTTTTACAATTATTACATAATTAATGGCCTTCTAATGTAGACAGGCGTAGCTCAGTGGTTAAGGTGTTGGCGTATGGTCTAGAAGTTCAAACCCCACCACCACCAAGTTGCCCCTGTTGGGTCCTTGAGCGAGGCCCTTAACCCTCAACTGCTCATACTGTATGTAAGCTGAGCTAAAAATGTAAGTCTCTTTGGATGAGGGCGTCTAAATAAAATATAATTCCAAATATCATATCAATGTAATGCAAATATCATAAATCTAGAAGTTTTTTCAAAAAATTTTATTTCATTTCAGGTCCGCCTACAACTCGCTGCCTCATTCAGTGTCTGTATGTAATCTGATCTTTTTGTAGAGAAACGCAATTACTGATGAGTGATTATGTTAAATTGTAGAAAGGGAAATTTGTTCTGCCTCGTTCATATCACTTTCTTTTTGTCTCACTTATCGTTCTTTAATCAATTAGCTAATCTCATGCGAACATCCTCCAATTAGCCATAACATTAAAACCACCTGCGGAAAGAAGGCGTACGTCCACATTGTGCCACCGAAACATCTCCCACCCATCAGGCAGGGACTCCATAAGACCCCTGAAGGTGTGTGTGTGTGTGTGTGTGTGTGGTTTCTGGCAGTAAGGTGTTAGCAGCAGATCCTTTAAGTCCTTTAAAGTTGTTAGGTGGAGCCTCCATGGATCAGCCTTGTTTGTCCGGCACATACAACAGATTCTCAATCAGAATGAAAGATTTGGGGAATATGGAGGCCAAGTCAACACCTTGAACACTTCATGTTTCTTAAACCAGGTCTGAAGAGTTTTTATTTTATTTTATTTTTTTATCTATCCTGCTGAAGAAGGTCACTGCCTTCATGGAATACTGTTGCTATGAAAAAGTTGATTTGACGTGCAACGAAGTTTAGTTATGTGGTACATGTCAAATTAACATTTTGACATGTCGGGGACTTCTTTTAGCTAATTTACCTGCTTTTGGGGACAAGATGACAGACCTGATTTAAGAACAGCCTTTTGATGCTCATGTGTATATAATACGAAGATAATATACAGTATAATAAGTACCTTACCGCGCAGTGAAATTATTTTTTCATGTACCCCAGCTGGGGTCAGGCAGGATACAGCACCCCGTTGGGGTTTAAGGGCCTTGCTCAAGGGCTCAACAGTGTCAACTTGGTGGTGCTGAGGTTCGAACACCCGACCTTCCACTCATTAAACCAGTAACCCAAAGTCTTAACCGTTTTAGCCACCACCGCCTCGTCAAAGTAAAGATGGAAGACCAAAACTCAAGAGTTTATTTCAAAAGCAGTGGCCCAAAACGGTTCCTTTAGCTTTCTTAATTGAGTAAAAAGGATTGGCTATGTGCGGCATTGGTGGGTAAGTGCAGACCTGCAGATGAGTCTAATTGGTGTTCGCTAAATTTCCATGAGTGTGTATGCAGTGAGTGATGGCTGTGTTTATTGGTGTTATTATTATATTACGTGGCACATACAGTACACCATACAAGTCCCTGTAAATTCTATCATTCCCTAAAGTCAGTAATGTGAACCCACAAATATGAAACTATTGTTCATTTTACATGTTAAATGTGTATGTAAAGTATGTATGAGTAATAGATTTCTATCCGTAAGATTTAAAGAGTTCAGGTTTAAAATTCTGTCCTAACTCACACTCCTTAGTATGAGAGACTGTCAAGGTAAAAAAAAAAAAAAAAAAAGAAGAAGAAATACCTTATTGTCTAGCTAGATGAATTAATTCTTGCTTTTCAGGCTCTTGCTTGTCTTCAGCTGTATAGCACCTTAAAATTAATGTTAAACATTACAGCACTCATCCCTTAAACCCCCCCCCCCCCCCCCCCCCAAACCTGCTCAGATCTTATATTTACGCACGGAGCAAACATTGACTTATCAGTTCAGCAGGCCATCGCTGCACACCTGTAACAAATTCATTTAAGATTCTTCCCTCAGGCTTTTTATACGCTCTTAAGTAGGGTGTGATTATGTGAAAAATGTTTTGCGTAATTAATAGAGCTGTCATAGGTGACAAGGAGGAGAGGATACTTAAATGCTTCCCTGGTGCATGACTAGCTAATTATCTTATGATTGAAAACTATGGAGATTTAATATATCTATATATTTTCATAGAATATATTTTCTTCTTGGCCTGCGCTTGTCATTTAGTCTTCACATTTAATATTCAGCGTACTGTCATTATTTTATACACATTGTAAAATAATAGCTATGGCACATTTACATGTGATTGTTTCAAATCTAAGAAATTTAACAGTCTTAGATTAATTATCTGGCAAGTGGCAAACACGTTGTTAAGATATGTTCAAGTTTACTAAAATGATAACAAAAATACAGTTATTAAACTTACTGACGATAATGAATACTCAAGTAGGTATAGTGTCTCACCATACGTCATTTGCCAAGTTATCCGAGTTTCCAACGTGCTCAGCTTGTTTAGTTTACGCCATTTCCTATTACACACTGAATGATGTTAAAGTACTTCTTTCTTTCTTTCTTTCTTTCTTTCTTTCTTTCTTTCTTTCTTTCTTTCTTTCTTTCTTTCTTTCTTTCTTTCTTTCTTTCTTTCTTTCTTTCTTTCTTTCTTTCTTTCTTTCTTTCTTTCTTTCTTTCTTTCTTTCTTTCTTTCTTTCTTTCTTTCTTTCTTTCTTTCTTTCTTTCTTTCTTTCTTTCTTTCTTTCTTTCTTTCTTTCTTTCTTTCTTTCTTTCTTTCTTTCTTTCTTTCTTTCTTTCTTTCTTTCTTTCTTTCTTTCTTTCTTTCTTTCTTTCTTTCTTTCTTTCTTTCTTTCTTTCTTTCTTTCTTTCTTTCTTATGTCATGAGCCAGAATTCTGGTGCATGTACAGCACATACATCACCATACGCCTTGCTCGTTACAAGCTTTACTCTTCTCTACACCAACTGTGATGCCACCCAGTGTGTGAGTACAATGTAAGTAATTGGAGCCAAATTGCACTGCCCTTGTTCCATGCAACAACAAAAAAAAAATCTCTTATTTCAAAAGAAAGGTACGTTTAGTCAGTAACTTAGTGATATATTTAACGATGGAGACTTTAAAGCACGTATGTAAGTCACACTGGGATAATAACATGTGCCAAATACTGTAAATAGGAAAGGAAATGTACCAAAAGGTCCAAGGAATAATAAGAAGTTAAAAAGCGAAAGGTGTCTGAACTTTGATCCATGGAGGCCCGGTTCCTCTAGGAGCTGTTTTGGCTGCACAAGAAGGGCTTGTACATCATTATGTATGTTTAATGTTATCTATCTATCTATCCGTCCGTCCGTCCGTCCGTCCGTCCGTTGCGTTGCAGCAGCCGAATTTATAAAGAATAAAACAGACAGTCTTAGAGACACTTGTGAGCCGGGTAATATTTAACTAGAATTTGTAATTTGTTGGAGGTCTCCGGTGTCAGAAGCCTTCTGGGAAGCCTGTCATACATTAATAACAAACTGTTTAAGCAATAATATCGCCCCCTATGGAATACTTGATAAAATGCTCATGGAATTTAAATCTGTTTCTACATATCATGAATGTGAATAAATCTAAGCTTTTTTTTTTCTTTTTCCCCCCCCCCTCCAGTCAAACAGATTGAAAAATGAAATAAAATGAAATTAATTAAAATAAAAGGTTGCTTTTGGTTGCCAGCCCATGCATGGACCGGCGTCATTTCGGGTTTGGATTAATGTTTGTGTGTGACTTCTGTTTTAAACGCCTGCTTCATGAAGCATAATAAATAGAAGTCATTACTTAATTAACCTTTAAACAAGGTTCTTTATTGCACATGTTTAAATGATTTTTAAAAGAACTGTGTCGTTTGTTGTAATTATGGCCCGTCATTAACAATTCTACAACTGTGCACCTGACCTCATTACTTTAGAAATCGTTTGTCTTCGGTTTTGTCCTCAGCTGATGGCTTTTGGCTTGTTTTCAAAGTCTAATGAGCTCCTAATCCTCCAAGGCCCATGTTGGTCTTTGTAATGCTTGTGTTTTTTTTTTTTTTTTTTTTTTTGTTATTTGGCTTGATGATGCACTTGGTTCATTTACTCATTTGACTTTTTTTTTTTTTTTTTACATTTTTTTTTTTTCCCCAAACCTCATTTATTCTGCTGCAGACTGGATCGTTCTGAAGCCACAGTGGGCACCATCAAAGTTTCAGATGACCTGAAAATCCCAGTGAACTTTTGTCCTCTTTATCTGAAGTGCCACTATTGGAAGCTGTCAAAGCCTCCAGCCATCATCACGTCCCCGAGTGGGCGACTCTGATTGCCCTCACTTTCCTTCTGCTATTACATGCCTCTGACAGAGTCCATGTGTCTCTTCTGTCAGCAAACTCTGATGGCAAACCATCACAAGATGACCACTAAAACCCAAAGCCTTGTTTTTGCTCGTGAGTCACATCTTTGTTGTTGTTGTCATGGTGTGATGACGGCGCATGCCTGAGCAAGCATTTATGATGGGAACAGCTCTCGGCTTTTCTACTCCTGATGCAACAGTATGACACACCACGGCAAAAACTAGATCAGAAAAAAAGGGATTATTGACTTGAAAGTCGTGTTCGTATTCATTATACAGCATTTTTAATCCTTAGAATTTCAGGACGTATATATACAGTATACAGTATATACTGTATTGAACAGTTATCACATTCTTCACGCATGCATCATTAGAGGCTGACTCATGCAGAATCCTATATTTATTTCTCAGGCAGCTTTTATGGTAATGTGCAGTGGCACCGCTGCCTCGCAGGCTGGTGGCTGTCATGCAGAGGACACCAAAGGCCAGAGGAAAGCGAAGCTGCTTTGATGTTTTTAGAGTTTTCAAAGATGTGTGGGACGCGACTGTGCTGTAATCACTGATTACATTAACCCCGTGCCTTCGGCTTCTCATTGTCGCTTTTAGGAATCCGGGAGAAATGTGTGCCTTTTTTTTTTGTTGTTTTTTTTTGTTTTGTTTCAGCTTTATTTCAAACAGTCTCTTGAGTCCTGCTTTTCAAATTCGAGTCCAGGGATGCCCAGGGGTCTGTGAAGCATAACCACAGTGCGGGAAACCTCAACCTATCGTTATCAAATGCAAAGAATAAATCTGTAGATATTACAATGAAAATTTCATTAATAAAGGGTCTTCAGATGTGAATACACAGAAATAACATAGCACACGCACACACACAAAAGAAACATTTTTTATATTGTGAATATTTAGCCATTTGATAGCCATTTCTAAGGTAGCGCAGTGGCATAATGGTTAGCACTGTGTGGCATCGCACCTTACCTCCGGGTACTCCGGTTTCCTCCCACCACGGTCTAAAGACATGAAAATCAACCTGACTGGCATTTCCAAATTTCATGTCGTGTCATGGATCGGCACCCCGTCCTGGGTGTACCCCCGCCTCATGCCCGAATTCTCTTGAGCTTCCAGTGATCCTGTATACAGGAAAAGCGGGATAGAAAATGAATGAATAAACTTTTTTAACTCCACATCTCGGACAATAGTTCCCACTTCCAGGTTTACATAAATGCAATCATTCTTATATGGTGTTGTTACTATAGTAACGCATACACACAGACTTGTATGGCTGTCTATCAATGTAAACAGATTGTATTGAGAAAGTGATAAGTGAAAGTGTTGATAAGGTGATGATCTTTGTTTTTATTTATTTATTTTTTTTGCTTGTTTTTATTATAATTATTATGTATTTATTTATTTTTTTAATGAACGGAACCTTTAATTCAAGAGCTTTGTAAAGTCAGAGCTAAAGCTGTACCTTTCAGTCTTCCAGCACGGGGAAGCCTTAATGATGGAGGGCTGTGGCTTTAAGTTTAAAGGTCGAATACAGGACGTACGAACATTGGAGTTACGAATTTCTGCAGGTACGAATGGAACGCGTTTCTCCTTCAATCACGAAATAGAAAAATGGACACTGCAGTGCAATATTTTCAGTGTGTAAGTGAATGTATAAAATGTCTAAAGTCCATGATATTGTACGTTTGTGCGTGTGTGGGGGTGCGGGAGAAATGAGGCGGCCTCTCCGGTTGAAAACGACATGTCTGTCCTGTAAAGCTGTCTTGATGTTGAATAATCCTAATTTTGGAAAATCCTCTGGCCAATATAGTGAAAAACAGCTCTGGTTCAGAATTCTGTTACAAAACTGTTACATTAATTTCACTGTGATGTATTTCCTTATGCATGCTTACGGTTGTTGGCTACATGATGGCAGTGTGGGGAAAGGGGACATATTCAGTCAAATGGATTGGTATACTTTACATTGTATATTCGTGTCAAAGGCATATAAGACTCGCTGTGTCTGACTTAAGAACAAATCCGACTTATGAACATTCTCCCGGAATGGAACTCGTTCATAAATCGGGGACTCTCTTTATTTTACCATGTCTTTAAAAGTACTTTAAAACATACTGTAGCTCTCAAAGTTCCCCCAAAGTATGCCCTCTAATGACACATGTTATTAGCTCCATGACGCTAATGACACTCCAGCTGAAATAATGCATTTCTTTTAATAATGACATCAACCTCCCTCTGTTTTTCTCCTCTTCCGAACATGCTGTTTCAGTGTCTATGTAACAAGAGCTGAGCAAGAACTTGGGGAAAGTTCCCCCTCATATGAGGTCACATTAGAGGAAAAATCGATTCTGCTTGTTTAAAATACACAAATGACTGAAAGAACTAAAAGCAGGTTTTTATTTAATTTTCATTTATTGTACTTTTATTTGTATCTGCACACTGGAGACCCATCTAAATGTAAAAAAAAAAAAAGACATTTTTGCATAATATGTCCTTTTTAAGAGAGAAAACACAAAAAGAATGCTAGTAAGGGAATTTCTAGCGACTACGGAAAAGTGTTGATGGCAACAAGCTAACAGATAAAACAAAGATCTTATTCTCATAAAGAAAACAAAGAAGTGTTGGCAAATTGATGGGATATATGAGAAAGAAAAGATTTCTAGAAGCAGTCCTGCATGCCCTGTTTGTTGTAATCCTTCTTTTTTTTATGCTTTTACCCTACCCCCCCTTAAGCACGTCTCTCCTGACGCTATTCTATAAGCATTTTTGATGTTTGATTAGTATACCATCTGCTTTTGATGGCAGCCACTACTTGCTGAAACAAATCAGGTGAATGATAATAAGGCAGACGACATAATGAATTTATGGACAAAAAAAAAAAAAAAACGATGATGCTTTCATGCATGGAATAAAGAGACTCGATGAAAGAAAAGAGACAAGGTTCAGGGTAATGAGATCTGGGCTTTGTGTGAAACAAAACTTACAGTGAATGCTAAAGAAGGCTGCTGGGAGACACATGCCAAGCCATCCTCGCATTTTGTCTCGGCCCGGATGAGCGATAGTTCAGGGTGAAATGATACTACAGGGTGGAACGCGTTCTTGTTTTTGTTTTTCTGTTTCGAGGAGGTGGTTTGCGGAGGTCGCGTCCGCGAGAGCCAGGCACATGAGAGATAGCGTACGGTCTGACAGTAGTTCGGAGGAAGAAGAGTGAAAGATGTGGGTCTCTATCAGCTGGTGATCAGACGAGTCTGGCCGTAAGACTTCACAGAAAGGAAATTGTGAAATACACTTTCTCACAACGCCTGTAGACAAACAGTAGTTTACGTCTCGAAAAGATCCACAGACCTACATATAAAAGTTTTGGTATGATGGAACTAGATCATGTTCGATCCACTTGAAGTCCACTTGAAGCTCTTTATTTCGTTATTTTTGAAAAGTTCATATAAAGTTTCGCTCAGTCGATGATCCAGAATTCATTACTGAAGAGTGAGACTTGTTTGTAATGGGTTTCAATCATGGGTCCACTCGAGTCAATGTCAAGTCAAGAGTACTTTATCACAGTCACAGTTAAATCAGACAGAGTCTCTCTCTCTCTCTCTCTCTCTGGCTTTAGAGTCCAAGGCTAGTTCTGCATCCCTGTGCGTTTTTGTTAGGGGTGTAATACAAAACCACTCCATGTGTCTGTATCTCACTCGTGGCCTGAATATCTGTTTCTGTATTTTAAATTTGAAGCAAAAATGGATGTCGTGTCAAACATTATGTTTTCTTGTGTATTTCACTTTGCTGAAAATACTGTCAAACACTGTAAAAGGCAAAGAAAGGCATCTTAAAATGATTTCGCTAAATAACACTTTGTTGAACATCAACGCATGAAGTTCTATCATACGTCCTGCTGAGCTCCGTCGCATAATTTAATAATTATTTTAATCCAGACACGGCCTGCTTTGCTATGGCGAGGTTTATTATTTTGGAAGAAATGTGTTTTTATTCTGGAGCTCAGTAAAGCTAATGAAGCAAACTACTGATGTTTAAAGAAATAGTGCACCACCTCTTTACAGTATATCTGAGTTATAACACATTACACTTTCATTCCAAACAATGTATTCGCTTACATCCTTAATTTTTTAAATATAACGCAGAAAGAACGTTTTTAAACCCTTTCAAGTTTTCCATGTTTTGCTGTTTCATACTCATCTTTCATACCTTTTTTCCCTCATCTTAGTACTTGGTTAAAGCACCTTCGGCACTCAAGTCTGCTTGTGAATGATGCTCCGTCCTTGGCACGCCTTTCTTTTGGATTCTTCTTCAAGCTCAACCAGGTTGGAGAGGTGTTGGAGTCAGTGCACCGCCAAATTTTCAGGTCTCTCCAGAGATGCTCTTTTGGGTTCAGGTCTCCAGACTCTGCCTGGTCCAGTTGTTCTGAAGCTAATCCTGTGTTTCCGTGGCAGTCTGCTTCGGGTTATTGTTGAAATGTAAATCGATGATGACTCACCCTGAGATCCTGAGCACTCTGGAGAAGCTTTTCACTCGGGATAGCTCTTTATTGAGTTTTCTCTTTCCTCTCTTTCCTCTGTCACAGAAAAACATCCCCACAGCATGATGCTGCCACCACCGTGTCTGATTGTAGTGATGGAGTTGATAAGGTGATGTGTGCAATGCCTGATTTGGTGATACCAAACAGTTCAATCTTTGTATCATCAGACCAGAGGATTTTGATTTTCATGGGTTGAGAGTCGTTCAGGTGCTTTTTGGAGAACTCTGTCATGTGCCTACTGAGGAATGGCTTCTCTAATTGTCCTACCATACAGGCCTGATTGATGGAGTGCTGCAGTGATGCTTGTCCTTCTGTAAGCCTCTCCTATCTCCGCAAGGGAACTCCGAATCTCATTTATACTGACCCTTAGGTTCTGGGTTTCAGCTCTGACTAAGGCCCTTCGTGCCTTATTATTCGGTTTGGTTGGGCAGCCAGACCTTTTATAGACTGTTGGTTGTTCCAAATCTCTCCAATTTGAGAATGATGGAGGCTACCGTGCTCTAGGGTGCTTTCAATGCTGCAGAAAGTTTATTGTGTCCTTCCCCAGATCTGTGTCTTGACACAGTCCTGGCTCGCAGGCTTTGTTTTCACTCTGACATGCACCGCTAGGCAGGGGTCTTCCTTTCCTAATTATGTCCAAGGAATTCAATTAGGCACAGGCGGACTCCAGTCAAGTCATAGAAGCATCACTAGGACCACTGATTGGAGACCAGAGATTAACTGCAAGTGATATTTCAGTTTTACATTTTTTTATTTTTTATTATTGTTATAAATTAACAAAAACACTCCAGACAGCTGTTTTAGACCAGACCTTGTACAGTGTGTAGAATTAGGAGGGGAAAAGGGTTCTGAACATGTACTGTACTGTCAGGACCGTATGTAAAGCAGAATTTCACAACCCCGTACGAAGCATTCTGACTTGAATTCCTCTCATGTGGCGTGATCCATTCCACAGCCTGCAACCATGCACACTTTCGTAAGATTCTGTCTCAGACTAACTTCACCGAGAGCAGCACGATATACTGTAAGGATCTCAGAGAAAAATAAAGCTGCTTCCTACTCCGTAAATGGATGTCTGGTTAGGCTTATCAGCCAAAGATGATGTCTGTTGCGGTAAAGCCTGTTAGCGAGACTGTGTTCCATCAAACCACCTGTTTTATTGCTGTCAACAAGATTAGACCCATGGAGGCTCCCGTGTAATGTGGTAAACTGATATGTCGGGCAACACCGGCCTATTATTGCCAATTTAAGCCCACACCTGGCAGCTCTTGTTTGCATTAGGCGTTTTGCAGAGCTGCAGGTATTCTGGGGAAAGCCCATGTTTCTCCTTTCTCTACATCTGACCACGTCAGTTACAAAGCATCTTCCGTACTGTATGATAAACACTGCGAGTGATGGCTTACAAGTTGTTGTTGGGAAGAAATGTAAAGTTTCAGTCAAATATCTGGGTTCAGTTATGGATTCCTGATTAAATACTGTATAAAGATCTGGATGTTCAATTAATGATACCAAATGTTACCTTGTAGTAACTTTATTTTGATTATTAGTAAAACAACTTAAATGAAGGTATACGTCTCTAAATATTATTAAGATTTAAGAATTGTATTACTCCTTGGGGAAATTACTTTGCCTTGGTGCTGTGGCTAACTGTTTAGATACAAGAAAAAAAAAGATAAATAAATAAATAAATAAATAACATTTATTTGAGTATTTGAGGTTTGAGTATGAGAAATTGTAAGTTTCTGTAGATAGATAGATGGACAAGACAGACAAACAAAATGCTCAGCCATAAGATTAAAACCCTTTACCTAATAATGTACAAGTCCTTCTTGTGCCACCAAAAGAGCTCTGATTCATTAAGGCCTGGAGGAACTGGGCCTCCTTCGGTCAGAGTTCAAAAACCTCAGAGCATTTTAGCTATTATTTGTTTTTAGTTTTTAATTCTATGTTTTTTTTTTTTTTTTTTTTTTTATTCTATGTGCATTCTATATATTTTTTTATTTATTTCACTTTAACCAAGTATACAAACATGACAAATGGGCCACAGATGCCCATGGTCACACGGTTTAAAGGTTGTTTTTTGTTTTGTTTTTGCGACCATAATAATAATAATAATAATAATAATAATAATAATAATAATAATATGCTAATTCTGAGAGTTCTACATTTATGTGACATCATTCCCAAATTTTATACCCATTATAAAAGTAATGAAAACTTTTGCTCAATCGAACGTATCCGAAAACCCAAATACACAGTTTGAAGTCTGAAGCCGCTCCGTTAATTCCACATAAGCATTTTTTATTTTATTTTAATCATCATTGACTGATGCTGTGTTGCCGGCGCGGCATGGCATCTGTGCCACTTGGGTTTTAAATGTTTAAAAATAAAAAGGAAGAAAGGAACCACATCGACACAGATCAAGAAAGAACTGCAACTGACAAGTGGGTTCTACGGACGTTAATGATATTTGCGAGAAATATTGTGTATATTAATAACACATATTGTGTATATTATTTAAGATTTGAGTATGAGAAACAGTGAATAATAGTATTAGATGAATAGTAGGTTCTCGGTGTGGTAGCAATGACAAATGCAGTAAAGATACAATACTGTACGTATGGCATGTTAATATCGGTATGAATACCTTTTAACAAATGTAAATAGTTTGCAACATCTTGGGGAAAATATATCATTAGCAAGATCTTAGACCAGTTTAAGCCATGTTATGTTATGTGTTTGAGGAAAAGTGGTTCTGCCACAGAAGTCATGTACTGCATGTTTTTCTTTTTAACCGATTTATGCTTTGTTTCTTGTTTTACTTTTTTTTATTTCTGCTACAGCAGTTTTTCAATTACTCAACCAATTAAAGTCCCTCGCTATAGACGTCCTATTACAGAGAATATTCATATTTTATTATGAACTAATGCATTGTTCTTCCATAATTACACGACTTAATTCCAGTTCGTGGCCATTATACTGAAAGAGCAACAAAACCCACAGTCGCTTCATTTATATTACTCTGTCAATACAGCAGCTTCGAAATGATCTAACTCTAGAAAAGTGAAGAGTTTCAAACTTTCCATCTTTTTATTTACTCACAGTCTTGTTAGACTTACTGTATAGAGACACCTACTGTATACTCCGCTTGTCAGACACGCCTCCAGTCATACATTTAAGCATCTGCTTGGTATTCATCTAAGCGCCTTGAGCCAAGAGTAGAGCTGATACGTGTTCCAGCAGCATCTGATTTCTAAGGTCAAGTTGCCAAAAGTGCAAGTGTATATCTGTCCCTCTATCGGCCCAGCAGTCCCATCTCTTTCTCTTACACATTCTCTCACGTTTAACTCTTACTGTCTCACTGTGATTGAACCATCCGGTCATGCAAACAGGCGAAGTAGAAGGCACTTCTTCCAAAATCCCAAAACGCAGTCTTCCCTAAGCTGGATGGTGACTTAGATGCATATTTGCTAAGGAACCATTAGCTAAGGACATATTTTAGTCTTGTAGAGGTTGCTGTTAAGTACATCCGACAAACTTTCATTCCATTAGAGATCCTCAGGTTCAAGATTATTTAAAGGAGCACCAATGTCTCTCGCATGCCAAGAAATCACTCCAGCGTTCTTCTGGCGGGTGGATCACCAAGATTCCCCCGATTAAAGTTTTGTAAAGCTGGGATTATATCACAGGAGTGACGAGACAGACAGACAGATTGGCTTATTAAGAATACTGAATTTTCGTATTAATTGTGTGATTCCATGAATCCATGGATTTTGAAATGCCGCTAAGGCTTTGTAACTCTTAATAATGTTCAGTATGTGTTTTTGTTTGTTTGTTTTTGTTTTTCAAAAATCTAAGAAAATTTAGAAATCTTGTTTAAATTTGTGACAGGGTTGAAAATTAAAGGTTTTTTTTTTTTTGCATATAATCAGCAAACACATAACGTGCATAACTAGCACCACATTTTCTATTGATGTGACTTATATTTATTATTATTATCAGTTTCTGTAGTAATGAAGTCAGGAGGTACAGAATAACAGAACACAATCCTGAGAGTAAAAACTCCCTTTATTCCTCTATATAATCCGCTGATACACTCACTCACTCACTCACTCACTCACTCACTCATCATCTATACCGCTTAATCTTGTATTCAGGGTCACGGGGGGCCTGGAGCCTATCCCAGGAGACTTAGGTCACATGGCAGGGTACACCCTGGACAGGGTGCCAATCCATCGCAGGGCGCTCTTTTAAAAATGTCGATTAGTTTGATATCTTTATTCACAAAAAAGTTCATCACAAATCCCAGTTTGACTTGAACGCCCCTCGTTTATAATGTCAAACAAGAACACAGGCCCTACTCACTGCTTCTTGTTTAAGGAATAGTGGTTATGGGAACAAAAATTCTGTTTACATATAGTTAAGTTTAAATTTATTTTTAACATTATGCCGTCCTGGATAATAATACATCATGCAAAAGGTAATGACAGGTCCCATGCATCATGCATACTGAGTCACTAAATCATTGGAAAAAGAATGAATGAGAGAAGGTATTTTTCTTCCCCTATAATTTTAGGAAATGTGGAAAAAAATCAGACCTTTCTGTTTAACAAATGAGAAGTTTTTCACTTATGTAAATGTGTTCAGGTTACAGCACTGAGTGTCGGATCTGAGACACTAAAATGTCTACGTTTTACACTCAGTGGGCCTCATGCAAGAAGCAATATACAAACGCATTTTCTCTTATTTATGATTGTATACAAGATTTACTTTTATTTTTTCATACCCATTCATTTCTGTGGTTCACCAATGTTTTTTTTGTTTGTTTGTTTGTTTGTTTGTTTGTTTGTTTGTTTTTTCCTGATGAGAAAGCGCCAAGATTAGAAAAAAAAAACAATCTTTCAAAAGTCTCCAAATCTGTAAACAGTTTTAAGCTCGAGAAACATAAAAATGCATCATATTATCAAATTTTGATTATTATGTGTTTTTAGAGGAATTATAATAATTGAATCATTTAATAAAAAAAGAGAATATCGGTCGACTGATCCCAGTTAAGACTATAAAAACTGTTTCTGCTTCTGAGTAGCTTACAGATTGCTGTCAGGCGCTGCGGCCGTCCGGGCCGTTTATGCGGAGAGTGCATGTTTAGAAATCACACAGATTTGACGAGACAGAGGAAGAATGACTGCTGAGCCGTTTCACATTCTCACCAGCACTCACGAAAACAACCTATCCATTTCAACTGTTACAAAAACACGTCAACACTCCATGTGCCAACAAACCATTTTTTTTATTTTCTTTTAAATTTCTGTAACACGCCGACACTGACACGCCCTCACGGCATCTCAGACCTTTTGCCGTTGCTACTGTATGTATTTGGTTGAAATGTGATCGAACACTAGTGCAAACACAATTTTGAGTTTATTTTAACGTATTTTGATTTTTATTACTGATGTAGTCCTTCTTCTCCATCTTTGGTGGCGTCTCTTCAATTCTCATGCCTGATTTGCACATGGCACAGCATGTCCCTGCCCTTATATGGTGTTTAGGTGCGATACCCTGTACCTATGCTAATCCCAGGCAGCTCTAATGTAAGATTAAACGACTTCATCCTTCAGTTCACCTGCTTAAGAGCAGACTGGGATTGTTATGTGCATTTGGCATTTATCTCTTCTTTTAACAGAAAAATCAAGAGTGAATCTGGAATTTCCTTTGGGATCAATAAAGTATCTATCTATCTATCTATCTATCTATCTATCTATCTATCTATCTATCTATCTATCTATCTATCTATGAGAATATTTCATAGCTTATAATAGATGACAATTGTGGAAAAAATGGTTTCAAAAAGAATTTGGTTTTAAAGTATTTTAATAATTATGTATATTTAAAGGTGAATGTAATTTATCCGAAATGTGCATGCAGATACTTGTTAAGCATAATCCGCTGGCGACGTTAACCTTTCCTTACACATTGTACATGTTTGGAAATGTGCCATTGTTCAGACACTGTTTGTTGTTGCACTCAACACGATTAACAAAAAAAAGTAAATCAATAAATATATATATAACTGTAACGGTGCTACTGGATGATTTGAATCATATTTATGTAAGATGTGAAATTGAGGTAGAAGAAAGGAAAAACCTACCTCTTACCTAACTGCCTGTAGCAATGCGAGGGGATGAAAGCCTGGGTTAACAGAGTTTATGGATTCGTGTTCTAGCAAATGGAGTCTTACTTAAAGCTGCCCAAAAATGGTGTTTATCCCCCAGGGAGAGAAAGTGATGATAAAAAAATTGCACTATGACAGTTTTGTACTTATGTGTAAAAACCTCTCTATCGGGTTTAGTTCCGCATTTATAGACCTCATCCCCTGCCTGGTGGAGTTGTTTAGCAAGCTGCCTTAGGACTTTTTGGCTCCGAGACACGATTGCTCGTTAATGCCGCTTATTACGTTTGGGTTGAATACATTTTTAATGCCGAACTTATGCTTCTTAATGAACGAGTCCTTGTATTAAATGGGCGCTCGCGCCGAGAGTGCGTATATTCACTATAACCACACCGGGAGGTTTTAATGAGAGTCTGTGCATCACTCTGGAGGTCTTTGTTTACCGCATAAAAAAATTTTTTTACAATCAGGAATATAACTTTTGACTTAAAATACAAAAGCTGGCCGGATGAAGATAAAAAAAACAGGAAAGAAGGAAAGCCAATTTCACTTTAAACATAGATGTACAAATCAATGTAAGCTAGCTAGCCAAGCGAGATAAAGACTTGGAATAAAGATTTCGAATCACACATTCAGCATAAAAGCAAAAGTTGAAAAAGAAAGTCTATAAAGTAAAGTTTTTTTTTTTCTCTTTAAAGGTCAAATCCTTTCCAGATTCTAGCTAAAAGCTCTGCATGATGATGATTTATCTTCTTAATATTATATACATACACCCTGAACATTAAGTCCTAATTCTTTAATTTCAATAGACTTAATAGAAAAATCATAAATGAATGCAATATCAGTTTAACCTTGAAATACGATATGAAGGAATCTGATGAAACTGGTTGAGTGCATCAGGCCTTAACAGAAGTAATGACGCTTTACAGATTTATTTTGCTGATAGATCATTATGAATTTCTAGAGCAAAAATAACCTTTGATAATTACTAGATCTGTGTGTTTGTCTTGTTGTGTTAGCCACAAATGGATTTTATGATTAGCTTTAAACAAAACATTTTTTGTAGGAAAAAAAAAAAAAACACCACTCTAGATATATCTTAAGATTGTATCTGTTATTATCCTGCATTACAATTTAACCAAGCCTCAAATCATTTGGCTCTAACACCCCCCCCCCCCCCCCCAAATCCCCCCCAAGCCAAATTTGACTGGATTGAATGTGGTCAGATGTGATCACGACTCGATCTTACTTATTTCTTCACTTGATGCGACCCATTTATCCTGAGAAGAAACATGCAATTAATGTTTGCTTTTAAATCGAGCTAAGTACACGTCCGTTCTTGCTAGATCGAGGTTCCTTTATGAATTTACTGCACTTCGTATAAACATGTAGTCAACCGCTCGGCTTGGGAGAGTGGTATTATCTCATCTGCACAGACAGCAATTAGCAGAATTAGATAGCTAAGTGCTTGGTTGTTGCCACACGCTTCTGACCTAAAGCCTGCTTTTGCTGGTCAGAGTCAGATTTTGTGTGTATCTACACTAATGGCTCTCCCACAGAGAATGCTCGGAACTCGACCAGCATAATGGCCCACTCACAAAAGGAATGAACATCCACAACCATGCTGCTTTAACCTGCTGGTAAATGCTTTTAAGTGTTACCTATAAGATTTATGTACAATATATGTGTGTGTGTGTGTGTGTGTGTGTGTGTGTGTACTGAATGTATAAATACTTACACACTATGGCCACTTTGGGAACGACAATTATCAGCATGTCTTTGGACTGTGGGAGGTAACCGGAGTACCTGGAGGAAACCCACCAAGCACGGGGAGAACCCAAACCCTAACCCTAACCCTAACCCTAGGTGCAGGGCGACAGTGCTAACCCCTGCACCACCTGTTCAACTGATTTTTAACAAAAATATCTTATCAGCCGATTAAATGGCAACAACTCAGTACATTTAGGCATGTAGACATGTTCAGGACGATCTGCTAAAGTTCAAACCGAGCAGAATGGAGAAGAAAGGTGATTTCAGTTGTTAAGTCAGGCAGGCTGGTCTGAACAGCCGACAAATCTGCAGCAAGTCAGTCTGGACCAGAATCTCTATGGAATGCTTCCAGCACCTTGTTGAAGCTATGCCATGTAGAATTAAGGCTAAAGGGTCCAACCCAGTACTAGCCATTTTCTTTTTTTTTTTTAGTTTTTCAGTTATTTATTGGATGCCTAGAAAAGGAAGGACTCTTTTAGTGTTCCAGCATTCAAACAATCAATGTCTTATGTAAAAAAAGAAAGAAAAGAAACTGCATTAGGAGCTCTTCTGACAGCATTCCAGTATCAAATCTATTTGTGTAATGTTTTCTTCAAGAATATTTGTACATGTTGTGTACATCTTGATTGCACCACCAAGCTGTTATTGGGGCCTCCGTGGATCATACTTGTTTATCCAGCACATCCCACAGATGCTTGATCAGATTGAACTCTGGGAAAAGCCATCGTCTTGAACTCTTTGTCTTCGAATGTTAATTTCCGAACAGTTGTTGGCAGCTTGGCAGGACAAATGATCTTGCTTAAAGAGAGGAATATTTCTTCAGTGAGGTGTACTTAGTCTGTAACAGTGTGTTGGCGTAGGTGGTACATGTACATCTCAAAGTAATATCCTCATGAAAGCCAGGACCCAAGTTTCCTTGGAGAACATCAGCCAGAGAGCATCACACTGTCTCTGCTGGCTTGTCTTCTTCCCACATTGCACCGTGGGGCCATCTCTATCTCACACATGCTTCCAGCCATCCACACGATCTACAGAGGAAATGTATTCAAAAAGGATTCATCAGACATTGTGCCATTGCTCCATGGTCTAGTTCTAAACCTCCCATTGGTCCAGTTCTAAAGCGCCCATTGTAGGCTGGTGTTGGTCCAATGTAATTCATGAAGTCCAAAGTCAACATAGGCACCTACCAGGAGATTCTAGAGGACCTCATGCTTCCATCTCCTGACAAGCTTTATGGAGATGCTGATTTCCTTTTCCAGCATGAATCTCTGGGGTACTGTCAAAATGATTTTTTTTCAATATATATAAAGTGATGCATTTTGACCCAAACATCTTCACCCAGGCATTATTGTTCTGTGCTTAATAGTGAATGCTTTTCAGACACCCTTGGCCTGTCAGACCTGAGCTGCTGAGAGACCAGAGAAGAGGGCAGAGAGGTAGAGGGGACTGTGATTGATTGTGTTTTGATGTAGGCACAGTGATCGTGATGGGGTGTACATGACAGCTGAATGGCAAGCAGTGGGGAATTCTGGGTAAAGTGGAACGCGAGAGTGAAGAGAGAAATAAAGGGACAGCGAGAGAGAGAGATCTATAGATGTTGGGTTCTGATAGACCTGGTGACTGTAATAGAGGGTCACTGACCCATGAAGGACCATTCTTGCATCCTTGGGGGAAAAGGAAAGGAAAAAAATGTAGCAGGAAAGATTGGAGGTTTTTTTTTTTTTTTTTTACTATTCAAATAGGTGCACGGTTTTAATTTTGTATTTCAAAATGTCACATTAATCTTTTAATACATTTATAACAGTTACATTTCTGAGGAAATATTTAGAGGGAAAAAAAACATCAGGACATTTTTTTTCTTCTCCTTCTATAATAAGTAGACTTTTTTTTTTTCTCCCAATAGATCCATAAGTCTATGCTGAAAATCAAGTAAGCCAGGCTTACAGGCACAACACAACCACTCAAGGACATTCTTATTAAAAATATATAAACTTGAAACAGCAACATCAATGACCGAAAGCATACAGTAACTACATGGAAACAGCGAATCACCTCAGGTCAGTTGCGTTATCCTTACCTCGCCCGTATAGCCGGTTTTGGAAGGGATTTACGAACGGAGTAGAAAAGGTTAGGGACGGACTTGATGTGTGGTGCTGAATTTGAACACACTTGTTGTGGGACAGCAGCCAGCCAGGATTGTTTGTTTCCATGCCAGTGTGATTGAAAGCACAAGGCAGGGGGCTGATCGGATACTGCAGTGTTAATCTACCCCCACGGGCATGCTGGAGTGCTAGGCATTGGTGATGATTTGGCAAGATGGAGTATTTACACCTAGTGGCAAGGTCCACTGGGTCAGTGCTAAACTCTAATCATGCAGGGGAGAGCTTAGAGCACGCATGGGCAAGCTACAGCCCACCAGCTGGTTTGATTCAGTCCATCAATACTATGCGGCATACTGCCTTGCAGCAAGTCGATACTTAAGCTTACATAACTGAGATTTAAGCCCATACACTCTACACGGTATACGCTTCCTGCAGTATGATTTATCGCCTTATTAATATATACATATACACTATATACATACATATACTGTATATTGATCAAGCATGCTGCCTGGCGAACAAAAGGTCACAAGAGTCTTCCACTGGATAATTACTGCAGTGATTAATATGGTTCAGCTGCAACAAGTTATTTAACCCTAATTGATGCTGTGAGGTGCTTCTCATTTCTTAAACCACCATGTCAGAAGACATATCCTGTGGTCGTGGCAAAGATGTTCCTCTGTTTTAGGAGGGTCAAATTAGTGTCCTGAATCAAGCAAAGACAACAACTAGGGAGATTGCGGAAACTACAGAAATTGGGTCAAGAACTGTAAAACGCATTATTAAAACTTGGAAGGATAGTGCTGACCCATCAACTTTGACAAAGGTTTAGTGAAATCAAACCGTTAAAAAGCATTTACAACTCACGGCTGTGTTTCATCGTGAAGGTACCCTAAGAGTTTGTCCACACGGACAATGCGGAGACAACTTAAAGGACTGGGACTAAACAGCTGTGTAGCCTTTTCAACAACTTTTCAATCAGGAAATCAGGGAATAAGGCTTCAGTTTGCTAGGGAGCATAAGGAGCATAAAGAATGGACTGTGGAGCATTGGAATTAGGTCATGGGACCTGATGAGTCCAAATTTACCCTGATCCGGAATAAGGTCATGAGTCCAGAAAGGTAAGAAGAAAGTCGGATGACTTTATGATCTGGGGTTGCTTCAGTTGCTCAGGTCTAGACTCAGTAACGTTATGCACTCAAAACAATGAGACCAGCTGACTTCCTGAATGTACTAAATGACCAGGTGTTTCCCATCAGTGGATTTTTTTTACCTCCCTGATGGCACGTCACAGGATTCATCTGGCTCAAATTGTGTAAAAGTGGTTCAGGGACATCATTTCACACATGTTGTGACCACCGTGTCTAGACCCGAACCCTGTTGAGAGTCTTTGGGATGTGCTGGAGAAGGGTTTACGTAGCGGTCCAACTCTGGCGTCATCAGTACAAGATTTTGGAGAGATCTATACGATGTCACGGCCGTAATCCAAGCAAAAGGTGGTCAAATGAACTCCTGGCTGGCCAGTGTATACTATAAAATACACTTTTGCACAGTACTGCATGTAATTAATGGATGCTTGTAAAAGGATGTGGATAGTTTGTAAATATTTAGGATCACCATGTTCAGGATTGGAGAAGATCAATTCTTTAATAAACAATGTCACTCGTTTGGCTTGCATGTATAAAGTACATAGGTACATGATATTAAGTTCCCTCATGTGTGCCTAGAAGACGTTCTCCATGCAGTTACACCACCAACACCACCAGTCTGGACTGTTGTCTACATCTACATCTAGGCATTTGGCAGACGCCCTTATCCAGAGTGACTTACTTTTTATCTCATTATACATCTGAGCAGTTGGGGTTAGGGGCCTTGCTCAAGGGCCCAACAGGGACAACTTGGTGGTAGTGGGACTTGAGCCTGGGACCTTCCGAACCGTAGTCCAATGCCTTAACCACTGGGCTACCCGACCCACCCTGGGTCGGGTCTATGGGATCGTTTGTCAGGCCAATTTCTGAACCAAGCAACTGTGAGTTAGGACAAGTACTGAGAATCAGATCATCTCGAATTCCTGTTCTAGATCGACAAAACCGGAACCTGGTGTGTGTGTGTGTGTGTGTGTGTGTGTGTGTGTGTGTGTGTGTGTGCATCTGACATGCTTTTTCCACTGCACGGTTGTAAAGAATGGTTGTCTTGCTGTCAGCTTGGACCAAGGTTCTTCAAACTAATGCTCACTGGATTATTTCTTTATTTCACTATGCTAGAGACTGTTGTCTACAGTTTTGGAAATACAGAAACACCTCTGAACCACCATGACTCACATTTTCTCTATCCTGATGCTTGTAAAAATGTAAAAATGAACTGAAACCCCTATCTGTATCTGCATGATTTGCTGTATGCATCACGCTGCTGCCACATGATTGACTGGGTAACTACAGTACATACGCCAACAGGTATGCCAATTAAATTGCATGGTGAGTGTGAGGATGCGCTATAATTATCAGACGGTGTGTTTTTAAACAGAGGAAGAAAGAGAAAGTGATACAGAGGTTATATTGTTTTTAATAATTTGTGAAAACAATTTTTTCCCTCTATGTTCTTACAATAATTTACATACTTTTCAACTATATACAAAATAAAGAATTCTTTTGGCATCTCATTTGCAGTCTGCGTGCATATAAAACCCATTCTACTCACCGCCGCTCCCCAAACAAATGCTTTGTTGCCTTTGCATTATCCACAGAAATGCATTCTGGTGTCCTTGATAGTGAGCTCTGCAAGCGGAATACAAAAGTGATGTGGGCAGGGTTAAAAAAAAAAGAGAGAGAGAGAGAGAGAGACAGACAGAAAAATATTGTGTGGTTCTGTGATTTATGAATGTGGTTTGTGTGACTTTAAACTTTGCCAAAACTGTTCCTGGAAATCGAGGAACAAATAAAGCTGGTGCAGGATGCACCAATGTTTACCAGATTTTATGTCGCTCTTCTACAGTATATACTTGAATGCATTTAAATAACCACTTCTTTTTAGCTGATTTTGTTGTAAGTGTGATTTTGTTTGGTGATGTAATATTGGACATTTGGTAGTTGTTGCCTCGGCAAGGTCACGGTTTAGTGGTGGTGAAAACGTAACAGAGAAACAGAGATTGCACCCAAACTAGTGTTAGCGGAAAAGAGAAGCTTATACAAGTCTGTCAATAAGTAAAATAAAAAATAACACAAGGAGGTGAGGCCAGCACCTGAACACTAGCTGGGTCGGAGTGTATTCTTCTAATGAGGTCTCTGTAGGATGGGTTCTCAGTGAGAATGGAGTTTCGGCACATCGCTCTACCTCAGGCTCCTATACTGCGTGCGTGCAGTACAGTCCAACCCTAAGTATGATATGGAGACATGACCCGGGAAGTGTGGTGCGATGGGACTGACGCCTTTGCTAGCACTTAAGCAGAAAACGCAAAACATACAGTATAAAACATCATGAACAATTACAGTAAAGTGTACTTTTGGTTACAGTACAGGTTTACACTCCCAGCCCAAATCTGACCTGTTTTTGCTCATGTGTGACTCGGATCAGATTTTTTTTTTCGTTCATGCAGTGTGACCAACCCAAACCAGGGCCACGTCCCCATATGTGCTGAGAAATCAGATGCAGAGCTGTTTTGGTTTTGCAGTGCGACCTCAGTCTGAACAATAAAATCTGAATTTATATAAATGACACTCACAGAGTCAGTTCAACAAGACACTCAGATGATCACAATTTTCTCCTAGGAAAGCTGGAGGCTGACACTGTCGCAGGATTTCGGTGGTGGAAGTAGTGCTGGTGCATCCGACAATCTAATCGTTAGCCTAGTAAAGCTCACCTCCTGTAAGAGAACCAGTAAAAAGAAATGAAATGGTGAGTCACTCACTCATCGTTCATACCGTTTTATCCTGTTCTCGGGGTCGCAGGGGGCCTGGAGCCTACTGTATCTCAGGAGACTTAGGGCACCCTGGTGGACGGTGTGCCAATCTATTGCAGGGCACACACACACACACACACACACACACACACACACACACACATACTCACTCACACACTACGGGCAATTTTGGAACACCAGTTAGCCTCATCTTCATGTCTTCGTACTGTGGGAGGAAACCAGAATACCCGGAGGAAACCCACCAAACACGGGGAGAACATGCAAACTCCACGCACACAGACCCCGAGGTGGGAAAGACGTAAATGCTAACCACTAAGCCAAACTTTAAGGTGCGTTCACTAATTCACTGTCACATTCCCTTAACGTCCTGGAATCCTGCGTCCTCCTATGGAGACATCGCTTTTTGGGTTCGCTGCACCCTATACTTCATTCTGTCCACTGTAGACCTGTTGTCCTCATTAGTCGACACTTTACAGCATCATCTAATGGTAGCAAAAGACTAAAGGTAGAAGAAGGACTCGCGACTGCAGTCACCCGCTAGTTCAGGACTGGAGTTTCCTACAGTCTACATGAGCCTCCAATAACAAACTTAAGTTCATATGAAGTCCAACACGTCTCCTGGTTTACTAAACGTCCAGCCTCCTAACACACACAGTATGAGTGCAGATCAATCCCTGCTATCCGTTATCACCCAGATGAGGATGGGTTCCCTGTTGGGTCTGGTCCTTCTCAAGGTTTCTTCCTACTGCCGTGCCACTTTGGCCTCATCTTTGGCTCACTCAACAGGAACAATCTGATCATTTGATTCATACACATTCACATTTCATACAAACTTCCACACTTCTTTTGATTGTGAAAAGCTGCTTTGTGACAATGTCAATTGTTAAAAGCGCCATACAGATAGAATTGAATTGAATTGAATTGAATTTTTATTTAATTTAGTGTACAATGGTCTAATTAGTAGACACACAGTTTCTGCTAATCCCAGATATATAGGAAATATTAAAGATGTATTACAAAATTAAAGTTCGGGTCTTAAGAGGGTAAAAGTTTCTGGTAGGATTTCCGCAGCAAGTTAATTTTTTAGCTAAAATTCATTTACAAAAATGAGGCAAGCGTTGCATGCACTTTAGATTGCTCTCCGGTGCCTAATTAAACAATTAATAATACACCTTAAAAGCATTTAGGGTAAATGTTGCTGTAAAACAAGGTGGTTGAACATGGCAAGACGTGAACCTGACTGTAGTGGCAAAGGAAAGCTAACAGTTTAAAAAAGCAAGACCATAAGAAACTAAAGACGTGAACTGAAGACGTTTCCATGTAACATGCCTCTTTTATAAATCCGAGAAATCTCGGCTTTGTTCAGTAACTCGGATATGCATCATGTACCGTATGTCTCATTTATAGAGAGGAAGCCAGGTGTTACCCTGCGTATGTCTACTTGAAAAAATAATAATAAAGTTATACAGTATAATACAGTAATGCACTTACAGTGTGCGATTTAAAATGTACTTTTTGTAATACGTGGACACCCAGGGTCAGTGCCAAGATCTTTAGGACAATTTGCATAAATCATGAATTGTTGTCACTTTTAGTGCGGAGGAATTGGACTGAACTAGGTGAGGATTTTGCATATTTCTCGTAGACTAAGTTGAGTCGTGCACTTCTGTGGAATAAGCTGAATGTGTCATTCTGGCAAAAAAGGAGATTGAGACTCTTATAAAGAGTTTTTTTTTTTTTTTTTTTCCTTTTCACCCTGCTTCTAATACTATTAAAGTACATATTATAATGTCATGGGCTTATTATTTCTGTTTCATGAAATCCGTCAAAGATTTATTCTAATGCTCATTTCCTCAAGTAAGAGAGAGAGAGAGAGAGAGAGAGAGAGAGAGAGCACAATGTAATTAACTAGAAGAAAAAGCGATTTTGGTTGAGTCAGAACCAGCCATCGAGTATAATTTAATAACATCCAGTGCATAATGTAGTCAAACTCTATTTACGGTTCCTTATGATCACTGAGCTGACCTCTATGGAAGGAAGTTCTTCACCATTACATTTCAGCCGGAATTAATCACGGCTTTCGGAATCAGTCAGAAGAATCTTCCTAAACTTTATTCAGCTTGTTGTCGGTCTTTCGGCTGCTCCCGTCGGAAGGGTCGCCGCGGCGCGCAACCCGATCCGCGCAGCAGCTCTTACTGTACGGCTTCCTGACGGATTGGCTTAAAGTCCAGTACCTGTGATTAACAATATCAAACTTGGCAGTTGAACTGAAGTTCCCCGAGTAGCTCTGGCTACAAAATGTGTACAGACGTACTGTACAGTACTGCATATGCTGCATCTAGGCACAGTTTCAACTTCGCTGCCTACGATCGGTAGCATCCACAACAACACCCGTCAACTTGTCGATTTAGGGTCGTGTACGGAAGTACCAGATTTTTTGCACACAAGCCCTGCTTCTCTCCTTTCTGGAAGAGTTTAGAATAAAATTAGGTTTAGATTAAGAATAGTTAAAGTAGCTTTTTATGAACTTTTTGTGTTCTGACATGTAAAAACAAACTAAAAAAATGTAGTATTCTAGTTTTGTTAAGTATTTTACATATGCTATAGCAATATATATATATATATAGTATATTATTCATCTTTAAGTTAATTCACAACCCAGAGCCTATGCCAGGAACACTGGACATGAGGTCTTTGCCCAAATCAGTGTCAGGAGCCAATTTTCAAAACCCAACACAGAAGTATTTTACATATGCTATATATATAATTATTTTTATTTATTTATTTATTTATTTATCTGTTTGTTTATTTATTTGTTCATCTTTAAGTTAATTAACTGCAAGTTGGTCCGAACCAGAACCCAGAGCCTATCCCAGGAACACTGGACATGAGTTCAAGGCCCAAATTAGTGTCAGCCCCCAACTTTCAAAACCCAACACACACTATACACATGGCCTTTGAGAACTCCAATTAACGCAAGTACCAATTCACTTCTTTACCTGCCACAGTATGCAGGGTGAACTCTCACTAGGACGACGCAGTCTGCATGGAACAACCTACAATGTGCTCCTCGGTACACAGAGCCTCGAAAACGCCAGGATGCTCCTGAGTCGGGCTGATCATTTAAGCGCCAGATAGTTATTACGCTGTCTAAAGCCGAACCCCTTCACTCAGTCACTTCAGGAACACTGAGCGGCATGTCGCCAGAATTGTGTCTGGCAGATCACTTCCGGCATCGTATGCACTGTAACGCATGTAACACATGTTATCACACATGACACAGACTTACTTGCGTACTGTACTGTATGTAGCGTCATTTTTGGTTCAGATTGCTTCATCATAGTGATGAATGAAGTGGGTTAATACAGAATAATTGGGACCTCTTTCGAACGAATCAGCAGTGTCGCCTCGGGGTTTGATTCCCGCCTCGGCGTCTGTGTGCACGGAGTTTGCCTGCTCTCCCTGTGCTTGGTGGGTTTCCTCCAGGTTCTCTGGTTTCTTCCCACTGTCCAAAGACATGCATATCAGGCTAACTGATTACCTTCTGTTCCCAAATTGCCTGTAGTGTGTGAAAGCGAGTGTACTCCTCCTTGTGCCCTAAGTCTCCTGTCCAAGCCCATACCATGTATACAGGATAAAGCGGTATATAGACGGTGAGTGAGTAAGTGAGACGGTTGTCTTGCCTATTTTTGATTCGGTTGCTTTGTTCTTTAATAAACCTCAGTTTCACCTGCAATTGATTTCTCCTCTCTCGTGTTGGCCCTGATAGTCTGAATATTCCCTGGACGGGACTCCAGTCCATCACAGGCCACCATCAACACATTCACACACTTCAGCACTTCAGCTAACGCATTTCCCACACCTGCTCTGAGTCAAACGGCAATTCATGGCACCTTGTGCTTTTTTTTTTTTTTTTTTATTACTTACTAGCATTAAAGATGCTGTTTAGCCCTTAGTTTATGTTGTCATATTTCCACAGTGGATCTTTTAATCAGTAAATTAGATTTTGGAGTTTGCATTCTTATTTGAGATTGGGATCAGCACTAAGTGAGCCCTGTGTGCCCAGCGCCTGGGTGCGGGGCATCGGCTGGGAGGAGGATTGCATGGCAGGTGAGACGTCTGCCACTGAGCCACCAAAGTACTTGTGCAAATATGTGATGTCATGAAAATGTACACTGAAGAATCACATGATCAACTTGTGTTATTGTATACGGTGTTTGTTTTTCTGTGAAATCATTCGCCAGTTTAGGTTCCATCAGTTACTGCAGTCAGCCCTGGCAAAGCGACACGCGCGCACGCACACACACACACACACACACACACACGCACACACGCTGACATATTGTTTATTATTTCCTAATGAATCTTGGGGAAATAGGTGAGTGAAAAGATACCAGCTGTCTGAAAGTGCTAACAGGGTTTGATTGATTTAGCTCACCGTCTGTGATTGTAACGTCTGCATACAGCATACATCAAAAGCTATAATGTCAAAAAGAATAGGATTTTAATCTAAGTGTTTGTCCGAGCCATTCGTTATCATTTAGGTGATACGACGCATTTTATACATACACTCGCATTCATTATGTCAGTGATATGTGCTGCGTTTCTAACATTTCAGGCATTGTCATGATGATGGCAAACATCTAGTAAAAGTAAATACGTGAAAATGTATTTATAAAACACATTTACTGTACATACAGTACAGTTTTCACTGACCAACATCTGTAATACAAATAAACAAATTATTGTAGATTTAGCCAAATGTAATCAACGATTAAACAAACACAAGACAAACGGTTTATAGAGATCCCAACAGGATAACAGATTACAAGACAGAAAGTGGCAGAGAAAGCAGGTGGGGTTTAAGGCCAGACTTACAGAGATGTACAGCGATGGAGGAAGCTCTTCGTGTGTCAAGTGGTAATTGGTTCCACAAATGTGGAGCAGCGACTGCAAAAGCTCTGTCACTTTTTTTTGCTTAAGTCGCGTCCGGGGGACGTCTGAAAGATCACCACCTGTGGATATGTTACTGTCACACCGACTGTTACTCCACTCTGTGTGCATTTTACATATTGAAGACCAGAGAGCTGTCTATGGGAGGAATGTAAGTTATTTTGAAGCAGAGGAACCAGCGAGAATCAATCAATCAGAACCATTAGGATTATGTTGTGGAATAAGAAAACAATTTTGAATGTCTTGAGGTAAAACATAAAATGAAATAGTGTTCTGTCAGGCAGACATCAAACAGGTTGGCCAAGAAAAACCACAGCAATTTATAACCCGAAACATGTGAAGAGATTCTCAAAAAACACAGTCAAAACAGTCAGCGAGATCAACAAGGTGAAGGTACTGCATCACAGCTCGCCATTTACGGTCATTGAGAGCAGAAATATTACCACAAGATGCAAATCCCCATAGTTAGTAATACTATAATTAGAAAGCCAGATTAGATTCTCAAAGAAATACTCTGAAGAGCCATAGAAGTTCTGGAACGATTCACCTCTACCAAAATGATGGCACCTCCAAAGTTTGGAGAAATAAAAAAGAAAAAAAAATCTAAATTCTATTAAAAAAAAAGGCTTCTTCTCATGATTCAAAACATACCAGCTCATCACATAAGGACAGTGAATAAAGTGTCCTGCATGGAATTTCCTCCGTCACATGATGGTGGCAGCAGAAGGAATTCAGAAATTCACTCAATCATCTATACAGCTTCATCCTGTATACTGTACATCGAACCCGGACCCTGGAGGTGCTTTGGAAAAAAGCTCCTGGATTTAGAAGGGTGCCGTTATGGGGAGACATTAGGAGTTAGCACCGTCGCTTTGCACCTTGTGGTTCCTGGTTCTACTCCCACCTTGGGTCTGAGTGCATGTTCTCCCTGTGACTTTTGGGTTCCCTCTGGGTACTCTGGGTTTCCTCCCACACTCCAAAGCTTAGTCTGATTGCCGTTCCTAAATCGCCTGCCGTGCTCTGCAATGGATTGGAACCCCATCCAGTGTGTACCCCCACCTCGTGCCGTAATTCTCCTGGGATAGACTCCAGGCCCCCGTGACCCTGTATACAGGATAAAGTGGTATAGATGGTGAGTGCTTGAGTGATCATCAAAACATACTGCTAACACACACACACACACACACACAAAAAAAAAAAGTGGAAAGTGGAAAGAAGTGGAGGGTTTTAGACCAGACAGGTCAATCACCAAACCTTAACCCAATTAAGCAGCATTTCATCTTCATTCGAGGAGACTGAAGAGAGGAACCCCTCAACAGTATCCCTCTTGCAAGGGATATGCAAATATATATAGTAACTGTTATTTACTTTGATTTACTTTAAGAATCTGTTCCCACACTTTTTGCTCTCCTAAACATTGGGTAACATGCCACCAAAGGTGCCACGTTCTGTTGTTCAAGACATTTAGATGGATGGCAGCACAGTGGTGTAGGGGTTAGAACTGTTGCCCTGCACCTCCATGGTCTGGGTGTCTGTGTGCATGGAGTTTGCATGTTCTCCCCGTGGGTTCTCTTGGTGGGTTTCCTCGGCATGCTCCGATTTCCTCCCACAGTCCAAAGACATGCGGCTCAGGCTGATTGGCGTTCCCAAATTGCCTGTAGTATGCGAATGTTGACCGGAGGTCGTTAATATGGGAATAAATACAACGGTCACCATTGGCCTCCACGGTTCCTAGTTGGACTACAGAGGTTCCTAAATGAATGGATCAAGAAATGGAATCTGAATTTTTTTTTTTTTTCATAATTTATCTTGTCCATCTTCTGATTTTAAACTCCAATGTCTTTAATATGTTAAATAAAGGCAAATAAAATATTCTTACTCGTATAGTGAATTGTGATATCTCTAGTTTCTCCTAGCTTTAGGATTCCTAGTTTGATCCTGACTTCAGGTTTTTCTTCACAGTTCCACATGTTCCTCTTGTGTCCACCAGGGTTTCCTCTGTTTTTTTTTTTTCAGTCTTCCAAAATCCCGTCAGTGTGATCAGCTATTTTAAATGTTCCATCAAAGGTGTTCTAGTATTTCCTGAAAATGAATGAACGAATTACAGTGTAATAATAATAATAATAATAATAATAATAATAACACATCAGAAATCTGTTCAAACAATGAACACTTTTCATAATTCTTTGTTGTTTTTCTTTTTTTCTTTTTAAAAGCTTTCACGTCAGAACAATAGCAGCTTATAGTGCTTCACTTGTCAAACCTGTGAACATCCAAGAAAAGTACTAGATATTTATTTTATCCAGCTCTCTGCTAAAACTAACACAGAGGAGAGAAAAACATTTCAGCGATGATCAGATATGGATGAACCTGTTCTGATTGTCTGATGTGACACAAGGAAATCTTTCACTTGCCAATCTGTAAAAGATAAAAATAAGATGTGTGGGCTGAGAGTGGGAGATAAACGTATATTCTTGTGGGAGAAAAAGTATTGTGTGATCTCAGCACCTATGGAGACATCAAACTGCACTTAAAGGAAGATTTTTTTTTATTTCAATCCTGACCGCCTGACACTGACAGCCGGTATAAAAGATACGGGACGCCGGCTTCGGGTTCTGCTTCGTGTCGCAAATCCTTTGAGTCTGCCTGAGGTGGAGGGAACAGCTATCATACATCATACTGTTTATCATTTGCATGACGTGGGACTGGTAAAGATGAACGCTTTCTGTCTGTCGGGCATGGGGAACGATACGGAGCGGCGGCTTGATGGATGGATCGAAGGACGCCCGATGATTCCTCTCTAATCGGCTTTTGCTCGGGATGCTGTAGTCATCCTGTAAGACCAGTAATAACGCCCAGTGTAAAGAGAACAAACCATCAAGACATAGAAAGAGAGGCGACTGTTGTTGATTGATTGTACAAGATGGGTGTTGAAGAAACAAAAAAGAAGAAAATGCACAAATAATAATTGGAAATGTACGATCTTCAGTACTGTAAATGCCATCCAATAAAAATAGCAATGGCAAAAAAAAAAAAAAAAAAAAAAGACAAGACGGTTGCTTTGCTTCCTTAAACTTCTTCCTTCATTCAGCAGCTAATCTCAAGAAAAAAAAAAAGGTTGAGATTCATATACTTTATATTCCATATTTATTCTTCTTTTATTTTGAGTGCACACATCATGTTTTCACACCTTTTCATAAAGGATACTTTTGTTATGTTGCTTATTCTTTAAAACCCCAGCGGCGTCTCAGTAACAGACCGTATGGAAGAGTGTGTATACAGAACGTGTGTGTATACTATCTTATCTTGTGGGTGGGAATGAGCATCAGGAGGCATGCCCAAGAGAACGGGTTGCAGAATTCATTCTTTCTTTCTTCGCTTTTTTTTTTTCTTTTTTTTTTTTCAGCTCTATACCTTCCTGTCTAGTTTGTACCAACATAAAATGCTCAACTGGAAACTGAAATGACTGATAAATATCAAGTTAAACATTCAGTTTGTGTGTGTGTGTGTGTGTGTGTGTGTGTGTGTGTGTTTCTGCTTGGCACCGTACCATCTCTCTCTCTCTCTATCTGGATTTATTTTTTTTTCCCCTCTGGTATTCCCCCGTTCCCATTGCCCATACACTGTAAAAAAATTAACCGTAAATTTTGCAGTAAAAAAACGGCAGCCGTGGTTGCCAGAATTCTACTATAAAAAATGCGGTAGCAACATTTTTGGTTGCACAGGATTGCACTCATTATGATGCATATTTTATGGATTTTAATTGTTTTTTTTTTTTTTTTTTAAGCCTGGCCAGGAATCGAACCCAGACCCTGGTGGTGCAAAGCGACACGACTGCGCTTGCTACACAATTGTTGTCATGGTTGGACTTCCTCGGTTTCTGGGTTCAATTCCCAGCCAGGCTCGGAAAAAAAAAAAAAAAAAAAAAAAAAAAACCTATTACATTCTGTAAAAATATACAGTTAAATGAGCCCAATCTCGTACAACCTAAAAACATTGCTACCATATTTTTTACGGTAAACTTCTGGCAACCACAGCTGCCGTTTTTTGTTTACTACCGTAAACTTTACTGTTTTTTTTTTTTGTTTGTTTGTTTCTTTTTACAGTGTACAGTACACAAGCTGCTATAAACATTATTCCTCATTTGTTCCCGACTCGTCCTTCTCTTCTCGACATCACACTCGCAGTTAGACCTTCACCATGCCCCCTGGCTTATGATACACAGTACAGTACTTAAGGAACGACACAGCAGACTGTAAGAAATGTACAAACTACAGTATATCTCATGCTGGTGTGCAATGATATTGAAACAGCAACAGATTAGGAAGAGGGCGTTCATTTACACCTACTGTATTTACTCCTACCTTACGATTTACATGTTACACTTAGAGTTACTGTCGCGGAGTTTCAGAATAGAAAGGAATTGCACAGCTTCATTTTGCTCACTGAACTACATTTCTTTTTTTTTTTTTCTTTTTTTTTTTTTGATAGATTGATATTTGCCCATTTCCATTATTCCATCCACAGCAGTGATAAAGTGTTATGAAAAAGTCATCTGCGTACTTGAATTGGACAACGTGCGCTTAATCTACTTTTTGTTTCTCCTTCAAATTCATATTTTAAATAATCTACCATTTTCACTTTTTCCACGTGTGCATTTCACATGAGCCTTCTCCATCACGGTTAAAGAATTCAGAAACGGCTGATGTGATGGTCGAATACAGGATTTCTAAGATGCACTATGCAGTATGTACTTTACTATAGTACCGTAGTAGTACTATAATGTGTACCACAACACATCCGGTGAGTACCATGGTGCTTATTGGGTACCCCAGTTCCTACCAAAGTTTGCTTGTTCTCCCTGTTCCTGGTGGTTTTCCTTCCACAGTCCAAAAACTGTCTTGGGAACATCCAAACAAAAGCCGTACGCAATGATGCTTCGGAAAACATTTCTACATTAAATGAAACTTCTATAAAAAGCACTTAGTGATAACATTAACAATAAACAGTCAATATTTGATGTGTCCATATTTGATGTTGGTGTTCGATACAGATGTGTGCAGTATTCTAAATAAAACAGCTGTTAGGTTTTACTGAGCGTGTGGGAATCGAACCCGGACTCCACGCCACCGTGCCACCCTTAGGACTTTAGTTAATGTAAAACCGGTAGTGTCTGATGTGGGTGGGAAAAAAAAACTATATATATATATATATATATATATTATAATATTATATATTATATATTATATAATTGCGTGTGTACCTACGCTAAATACATCTTAAACTATTATAATTTGTACTTTTATACATTTATAAAGGGAGCAGATGAACGTAATTTATGTGTGTAATTTATTTAACTTGAATCCTATTGTTTTGCTCTTCACCAGAGCGCATAATGTAGGCTGGAATCTTAGAGCTGCTCTGATGAATTTAATTAATCTGACACCAGCTGAGCAGAGACTCACACCTGTGTGAAGCAAAGGTGTTTCCTTCTGTAATAGTGCATCCCTCTCGCCCCCCCCCCCCCCCCCCCCCCCCCTCGCCCCCCTGCGCACCCGCCCCATGCACACAGCCTTAAAAAAAAGATGGTGTTGGGAAGCAATGACGATTAGTATTAGGAGAAGAAGAAGTGGAGCAGGCCTGGCGGAGATGACCGTGAACCTGTAAAAACTGTCCGGTCAATAAAACCTGTTCGTGTTTCAAGGTGAAGTCAAGCTGATGAATCACCGTCTGCATGTTCGGGTCATGTTAGTTTTACATCGGATTTGCTTTCAGTTTAAAAACGGCCTTTGCTCCATGGGGTTAAATTGCTCAGTCTAAGATTGTAGCAGTAAATCTCCAGGTCATGCTTTGTCCTGAGCTGCTGCTTTCTCTTGCGCTCCAGACACATTGCAGAACCAATTACAGATATAATAAGATTAGCGCTGCTGCTGTGACGCTTCCCAGTAGATTTGAACTAAACCCGTCGTGTTCATTGTTGTGTCTCTGTGCATGTGCACACGCACGCACATACACGTGCAAGCACGCACACACACACACACACACACCACCCATGAAGCTTTCTGCACTTCTGAGTCACCTTCTGCTTGTATGGATGTAATGTCCTCACATAAAGAGGCACTATCTACAGTAAAAAAAATAAATAAAAAGTTCATGCCTCAGTCTTATGCGTGCTTCAGTGGATAATCTCAGCCAGGTGCAGGAGGTTTATTCCTGAGAGCTGTTGCTGGAATGATCAGTACTGGTCCATTCATCACAACTCTTATATACAACATATATATATATATATATAAAACATATCTTATATACTGTATTGCACTTGAATAAAGCTTGAAAAATAAGCAAAGAGAATGATCTCTCAACTCTGAATTCCTGCTCGTAAACTGGGAATGGTCTCTTTATCCCTGAAGTCAACAAGTCAACACGGCTGCTAAGAGTTTAAACAGTACACAAAGAACCGTTTTTTTTTTTTTTTTTTTTTTCTTCCCTTTTATCATTAAAAACTGTATTTTATGTTGTATTTTATTATACAGCAGTACGATCCGACGAAGTAATCTGATTGGACAAGAGGCAGACAGTAACATGAGTGCTGATATAGAGTACAGTCGACCCCCAAAATTCTCTGGTGTTACGTTCCTAGAACATCTGTACATTGTGAAAAAACAAAACAAAACAAAACAAAAAAAAAAAAAACACAACATGAATTCTGGATGTTGTTACAAATAAATAAAATGCCTATTTTTATACTTCGAACCCTAAATATACTCCCGAAACACTTTAATTTCATTTCAAACTCAGGCTAATACATTACCCTTATAATAAAAAATAAAATAAGGATGTAAAGGTAAAGCCGTATACTGTACAGTACTGCACTGCTGTTTCTCCCGCAGTGCTAGAATGTAAAATACCGATGTTACTCCTGTATGTACTGTAACTCGTTTCTTTATGTGCTGTCGTTTCCTTTGGTATTAGTACTGTAGGGTAAATACGGTAATAATAATTCACCATCACAAGCCACATTGTTTTCCTTGACGGTTGCTTTGTGTTCTCTCTACAGTACCTACAAAAATATATAGTATCGAGTTTTATCTGGAAATTGAGTTGGAATTTAAATTCACATTAAAAATGAGTAAATTGTATTGTTCTTAATAGGTTAGCATGAAAACGCGTGGAAAATTATATATTGCCGTGGGAAAAGGCATGAGACAATTGCGGAGGCTATTTGCTGGGGCCGACAACATCACTAGGATGCTTAACTATACTGTATGTATCACTCTGCGTCACATGTTTTCTAACAATCATTAATTACAATATCTGTTAGACCTACAGTAGCTGCTCGCCAAAAACCCACGTTCAGCTCCAGTCATGGAAGCACTTTCAGCAAGAACACACGGTTCCGAATCGAATCGCTTAGCAATATCACGTGATGTTATATTGAATATCAGCCTGGCTGTGATATCTCTGGCATGCCCTCGTGCTGATATTTAGCACAACAGCACTCTTGTGCGATGCTGCCGATGTTATTAGCATTTGTTTTAGATCGGTTCGTATGCAGATATCCATTTATTTAGCATTGGCTGTACAGTTCAGTGTTCTGTGCGGATCACATCATCACAGTCAGCTTTGCTGGATTACTCCGAGCAAAAGACAAACATGTAGGCATCGGTCTCCCCACACGTTGTAGCTCAAACACATGGAGGTCGAAAATGATGTCATTACAAGCGTCTGACTCCCCACTTCAGAATCTTCTGCCAAATACTCTCTCTTTTCAATACATCCCTCTCTCTTCACGTCTTTCCTCTTCTGGATCTTCATTCGTAAAGCATCAGTTCCCCATGTGGCCCAGAGGAGCTCAGGTTCCCTTTAGTGTCTGCTTCCTCTCGAGGTTCCTCCACGGCTGCTCCGTGGCGACGCCTGGTGTCACTGGATTGACCCGGATTGGACGCACATGTTCGTCTCACTGCAGTCGTACATTTAACACTCTGATGCTGATCTGATTCCGCTGTCTCTACTCTTCTGTCCTTCGTGCTTGAGCTCATGGAGAAAGCGGATGATCTCATACTGTATGTGCAGTGACGTTGCAATAAAGTCAGACGTGTTTCCTGACGTGTCTTATCTTCCTTAACTTATCTAATCTGGACGCTCCTGCTGTGGAGATCTCTCCATGCGCATGATTTTCCCGAACGTCACTGCCGTATCGTGATCCCGCCGTATTACTGCAGGTTTATTCCTATCGATCGGTAAAGGAATGAAATTGGTTAGAAGATATGCAGTGTAGAAAAGCGGTGTTTGCGTTTCTTCTCATGTGAGCTTCCTGTGGTGTGTGATGGGTAGCGGATCGGGAGTATCCTCAGTCAGGGCTTACTCAAGGCTTCTTGTCGGATAATGCTGAAGTCAGAACCCGATTCAGTGAAAGTTAACCTTTTTATCTGTCAGGGTCTCAACAGTTGGACACAATGTCCAGGGAGTAACTGCACTATTACTGCAGAGAGGAATGTCGAGGTGGTGAAATGCACAGGTGGAGGCGCACACACACACACACACACACACACACACACACACACACACACACACACACACACACACACACAGGCTCGGCTTGAAATCAAAACAAGACTCACATGTCTCACTGCTTCTGAAGCTGTAAAATACTGTATTATTATTATCACTATTTTTAGATATTGATTTTAGTTACCTTTCTGCTGACAAAAAAAAAAAAAAAAAAAATTTAAGAAGATTTTTTTTGTGTGTGGAAATATGTGTATTATTAAGGATTATTGTGGAACCATTAAAGGATACAAAACAGCTGAAGAATGATTGTAGTGGGATTTTAAAGAAGCTTGGTACAATGGAAGAATTCACTCATTCTGCTTTTTAATGGTTTTTTTTTTTTTTTTTTTTTTTTAATAAATAAATCAGGGCGGCACGGTGGTGTAGTGGTTAGCACTGTTGCCTTGCACCTCCAGGGTCCGGGTTCGATTCCCGTGGGTTTCCTTCAGGTAATCCGGTTTCCTCCCACAGTCTAAAAACATGCAGATTAGGCAAACTGGCGTTCCCAAATTGTCCGTAGTGTATGAATAAGTGTGTGAGTATATGTATGTGTGTGCCCTGCTATGGATTGGCACCCTGTCCAGGGTCTACCCCGCCTTGTGCCCTAAGTCTTCTGGGATAAGCTCCAGGCCCCCCGTGACCCTGAATGCAGTGAGTGAGTGAGTGGGTTTCTATTAGATCTTCGAATACTGTCTAATCCTGATATCCTGAAGGGAGAAAGTAGGGGAAAAAAGGAAAGAATCAAGGAAGCGTAAAGAGGCAGGAATGAAGATGACAAAACTTAATAATTAAATAAAGAAGCACAGAAAGAAAAAGAAGCAATGAAATGAAAAAAGAAAATAAAGATGAAGAAAAAGAATGAAGAAGAAAGAAGTGAAGGGAGGAGAAAAAGTAAGAAAGAAAGAAAGAAAGAAAGAAGAAAAAAGATTGTGATTAATGAAGAAGCACAAATGAACAAAAGAAAAAAACACAAAATAAAAAGAAACAGAAATGCAAAAGAAAGGAGGAAAGAAAGAAAGAGAGGAATAAGGAAGAAGCACAAGAAGACGAAGAATGTGAATGAATGAATGAATGAATGAAGGAGAGAGAGAAAGAGTAGGAAAGGAAGAAAGACAGAGTTGTAATGTATTACAGTTTAAGTGTTTTGTGAACTCGTGTACGCAGTGCGACGCCTGAGTGACTTGTGTTCAGGGACTTTGAAAGGTTTCGTCATTTCTGTCTGTCTCTGCTACGTGTGGAATTCACCGCCCTGTCCCTCGCTTTAACACCTTCATTTCCTCACCTGGATTAAAATTCAACAAAATGACCCCTGGGTCGAACCCTACAGCGGGCCTGCTTTTCCTCGCTCCTCTCTCTCTCATGTCCTGCGTAAATAAATAAATGAATGAGTGGAATTAGTCTCGAGTGTTGACGCCCATATGCACCGTTATTTTCCCCAGTTCATTTATGTTGTGTGTTTGGTGTTTTTCTTTCTTGCGAAATGAGAAATAACTAAAAGCTTAACTTGATTTTATATTCTTTCCCTCTTTGTTTCAATCCTGGCAGTAATTTGCCCCGGATCACGAAGCATAAGCGTAGGCTACAAGCGCCGTTGTTACAGTAATTCTACCCCACCGGGAATATTAGTTAGTGCACTGTATAGTCACAAATCCTGTTCCGAGGTAAGTTTCCACACACAAATGGCTTCGGTTAATTACCTTGGGGAAATGAGAGTAAGCAAAACAAAACAAATTTGTATATTGAAGTTGAAGGTTCTTGTTTAAAGGTTTCGGTGTGAAATTTGTTCAGATTATTTTACAGATTTAGAAGTAACCAATGCAACACTTTTTTTTTTTTTTTAATTATCCAGGGTTTAATTTTTTCTTTTTTTTTTGTGCATTTGCACATCTGTACTAGTGATGGGAAGTTTGAATCATTTTAGTGACTCGGTTCTTTGAATCCTGTTCATCAAAATGAACAAATCTTTTTTTGAGTCGTTTAGTTGATTTCGTTCTTTTGAACGAAAATAAAATAAAATGTTACATTTTCAATAAACAGACCCCCAACACGTCTACATACACACATATTCCAAAACACTCGTAAACCAAATCAAATCTTCCCATAAGAAATAAGGAAAACTCAAATAATTCGTTCCACAGCCCAAAAAAATAAATACAGAAAAATAATATAAAATAATACCTTACCTTTGAAAAGAATCGCGACAGAGCAGAGTTTCTGTGTAGAACAGAGAGTTTCTGTGTAGAGCAGAGTGTGTGTGTGTCTGTGTGAAGCCGGGGAGGGGGAGGTGTAAAGGTGAGAGAGTGTGTGTATTCGGGCTGGTGTGTGTGTATCGGTGTAAAAAAACTCAGCACTCGTAAATCAAGACATGCTCGTTTTTCAAGTCAAAATTTATTTAAAATATTTGCTCGTCTTGCGGAACACTCATAAACCGAGTTACTCGCAATCCGAGGTTCCACTATAGTAATGAAAATATTACAATGCAGCTAAGGTCATATTATAATAAACAGAATGAGCAGCTCACCATCATATCTTCTAGTCCGAGTCATTTGTTCTTTTGAATCTATTGCACTTTATAGCGTCTATGGGAGTCATGTGACAAAAGAACGAACCACTCGTACTTGGAAGATTCGTTGAGGTTTTGCAATGATTTGCGCATGCGTGGTCGGTAGAAACTGAACGAATCACTCGTTCTTCTGAGTTACTGTACGTTAAAGATTCGTTCAAAAAGAACGAATCGTTCATGAACGACCCATCACTAATCAGTGCTTAAAATAACTTTTTACCATGATTTACCATTCTGACTGTTGCTGCTGTTGTTACTTAATTACCGAATGCCATATGTGTTATTTCATAGTTTTGAAATCCCAAGTATTGTTGTACAATGTAGGAAATAAATCACTCTGAATGCATTCGCAGCGAAGGACCGACTAATCAACTGTACTGTATATTTGCCTTAGCTGGAAATAACGCAGTCATCCCGTTATCAGATCTCATGATTGAGACATTTAAACACTGTGTACAGGTCTACTGTACAGTATAAGCAGCACATTTCGGTCAAAACAAAAATGCAGCAGTAGACTAATAAAAGTGATTGACAGCCTTTCTGTAGCAGAAACGATTAATGGAATCCCATCGAAAATGGCCGATGGAGACGCATGTAGGTAATATCACAACACATCCCGCTTTGTTTAAGGAAATGGCTTCCGATTGACGCGTCAGATTTATTAGCCGTGAGATCTCATCGGCGAAATCAGTAACTCACAAATGGATGGTTAGATCCTTTAATCTCGCAGCTTCCTTCTTTCCTTGTGGATCAGACATCAAAGAGTCTCACGTACGCGTACACACGCACAAAAACATTCACACACACACTCGGAGAAACGGTACGTGCATGTAGTACCAACATCTCTCCAACAGACTCAAGGCTACCCGTTCTCTATTCTTTTGTGCAAATCATTTTCATAAAGATGTTTGATAAGATGGCAGCGCCGGTTTCCCTGATGCAAGCAGTTAGCATGTAAATCATGTTCACGCACCACAGTCAAGGGCTACTGAGATAAATTCAACAGTCGCTATCGTCCATGCACACAGTTGATTCATTGTAAAGAATCAGCAGGTGTAAAAGCATCGTTCATACACATGGAACAAGGAAAACGAAGAGCATCATGTGAATATAAAAGAGGAATAAAACACAGAAGATAAAAGATAAAAGAGATGTGATGTGATATGGAGGAGCCACGGGGTACTGTTGTATGAAAGACTTGTTTAATTTCCCTTAACCGCACCAAAACCTCTAAAACCACAGCGGTGCGCCAATGTTACATCTATTACTGTATGTCTATTTATTAAAGAATGATGCTGTATAGTGTTGCAGGGTCGATGGTTCGATTCCCGCCCATTATCAAAAGCGCTCGGTTTCCTCTGAGTACTCCAGTATTGTGTGCGCTGAAATATATTGGCACCTGTTCAGGGTGTACCCCGCCTAGTGCCTCAAGTCCCCTGGGAAAGACTTCAGGCACCCCCACAACCCTGTACAGGATAAGCGGTATAGAGAATGAGTGAGTAGTTCAATTTAATGTTTAGTGTAACATCCGCGAGACGAGTTCTTCCTCGTCAGCCTTGTTTTATTTATTTTTTCCTTTCTCTTCAAGTTACAGTAATAAGACAAATTTTGTGTCACAGCGTCCTGAGACCAGAAATTGTGAATAAATCTCTCCTCACATGAAAACGTCACAATATAACACAATATGTTTGGAATAATACATCTGTACTGTAGCAATACACACCTGCTTGTACAGTAAGTTGTTGCTATGGGGATCTTCCTTAGCCCTTGTCCAATCAGATTAGTTTAGCATTTGGTGCCACTGTGGTTATGAGAGATTATACAGTAGCAATCATAGCAGGAAGCGGTTTGTTTGCGTGGCGGTGGGCTTTAACGGAGACAGAGGTCAAAACAGCAGTTGTGAAAAAGAAAGGAAAGGAAAAAAAGTCTGATCAGCATGGACACCAGACAGTCCTGTTGTCTCAAGGTGTATTATCGCAGCACAGCTGCCTGCAGTGGAGCGCTTCAGCACGCTAATTGCATCCATTATCGCTAATTTTGTGGGACAAACCAAATGGGAAATCATTAGCCAGGGCACTTTTGTGCAAAAGTCCTGTGTGTTTCATATTTTAAGTTCGGGTTCAGTACCTGGCTGTACACCTTATGTACACCTCAGCACATTTTCAGTAATCAGACGTTTTTTTGAACGCGCGTCCAGAAAGCTGAGAATTAGGCCGGCAAATGATTTCACAGTAAGCCGCTTCGTTATGCAGATTCATTTTAAGTTTGTTATAAACTCTCTCTCTCTCTTTCTCTCTAGCTTTATAAAAACTGTTTCTAAAAATCTTGTCCTAGGGTCATAAATTGTAAGATTTCATAATTGGAAAGGAAAAAAAAATAATTGTACGTTAATTGTAATGCATTTATTTATTCATTCATTTATTTATTTATTTATGTGATAATAATCTTCTGGTATTTTCTGGCCCAGCAAATGATAACCCAGTATGTTACAAATTCTCACATTGTTGAATTGTCTCATAAAATTAGGGCGAATAGTTACGCAGGTGTATCGCGGCCCGAGCGCACCGTCACTGGGCGCCACCAATTTCTTCTCTGAAGAGAAATAATTTCTTGTAATAAAAGTTATTTATTTTATAATCCGGTTGAAATTGACACACATTTACAGCTGCATGAGGCATCAATCAAACGCAAAAGATGGGATAATAATTGGAACCGTTATAATAGGGCTGAATAGATCAACACTCACTCACTCACTCATCATCTACACCACATTATCCTGTATTCAGGGTCACAGGGGCGGAGCCTATCCCAGGAGACTTGGGGTACACACCTGGATAGAGTGCCAATCCATCACAGGGCACACACACATACTACGGGCAATTTGGGAAGTTAACCTAACCTACATGTCTTTGGACTGAGGGAGGAAACCGGAGAACCCAGAGGAAACCCACAAACATGCAAACTCCATGCACACAGAGACGGGAATCGAACCTGGCCTGGAATCGAACCCGGACTCTGGAGGTGCAAGGCGACAGTGCTCACCACTACACCACCGTGCCGCCTAATAAATCAGCAATACAATGAAACAAATGAACATTAAAATCCATTTCCAGTACAAGGGGCACTGGTGGTTCAGCGGTTGGTTTCTCGTCTGGAGCAGGTTCCCACCAAATAGCCAAACCCCAGCCACTGACTGCAGTCCTGGTCCCAGGCCCGGGATAAAAATGGGAGGGTTGCACCAGGAAGGGCATCCAGGGTAAAAACCTTTATTGTTCCAAAGTTGTTGTGCCGATCAGACGATCCACTGTGGCATCCGTCCCCTCAACGGGAGCAGCTTAAAGATCGTGCAAGTTACAGACGGCAGCAAAGTTGCACAACAGCTGCAGCATAAAAGAGTGAGCGAAAGAAGTGACAGTGTTGTCCAAAGAGGGAAATACATGCTAATGTTTACGGTCACATTAAAATATATGCGCATGAGACGGGAACAGAAAGAGGAAAAAAAGAATCACAATCGTACATGAAGCACAATCACACTTTGTTATCTTTATTTTTCCTTTTCTTTTCTTCTCCCGTTCTTTTGTATCAATAATGATTCTTCCTTCACTGCACTTTCTCTATTCATTATTATTATTATTATTAATAGTCATACTGTTGGGTATGTATAATGGTCATACTGTTGGGTGGCACGGTGGTCTAGTGGTTAGCACCGTCGCCTTGCACCTCCAGGGTCCGGGTTCGATTCCCGTCTCTGTGTGCGTGGAGTTTGCATGTTCTCCCCGTGCTTGGTGGGTTTCCTCCAAGAGTCCAAAGACATGTAGGTTAGGTCAATTGGTCGAGGGTGTACCCCGCCTTGTGCCCTGAGGCTCCAGGGCCCCCATGACTATGATTACAGGAGTAAGCGGTGATGATGAATGAGTTCTGTTGTTTTCTCACTTTATCAGATGTGTTAGCCCCTGAGTGTAGTGTTTTTATGAATATAAATAGTGATACACTGTTTTCTCTTTGATTAAACTCAGTGAAAAGATTGTAATTTTCTCTGTTCTGTGTCTTAATAATTTTCCTGCCCTCAGGGACTCATACTGTAGTAAGGGGCGGGCCTGTCTACCCTGTGCCCCAATGATGGGAGGGCCCTTGGAATTCTGAGATGAAATATGAGAAATATGGATCAGGAAAGGAAAGGAGGTCCAGTTAGATCACAGAGTTCTGTGCTACGCCCCCTACTGCCCTACGTGGAGTTGATGGAGAGCATAGGTGGGGTTAGTCTGGTGGGGAAAGTCGGCCCTGTTTCTTTCTTTCTTTCTTTTTTTTTTGGGGGGGGGGATATTTAAAATGTCAGTTGTACCAACTGGAATGAATACTGACACATGCATCGAAGCAGTTCACTTTAACACTGCGGCGGTAGAACCTGAGCCGTGTAGGGTAAGGTGTATGGCAAGTGTTAGACAATATGGCTGGGCGTGCGCTGAGGGGAGTCATGTGCGTGTACGCGCCGAACCAATGCCATTATTTTCAATACTGTATGTCACTCCACGATTTTCTGACAAGTTGACAGCTACACACGTGGACAAAATTGTTGGTACCCTTCGGTCAATGAAAGAAAAACTCACAATGGTCACAGAAATAACTTTCATTGACCGAAGGGTACCAACAATTTTGTCCACGTGTGTATGTACTTACAGGATGCTGAAATGTTGCTAAAAAGCTTATGTAAGGAATCAAACATTTGGAAATGCACTGTTGATGGGGTGTGTGATAAAGCTGTGACATGCGGTTATACAGTAGGGTTTAAAAGGGACGGGTCGTTGGCTCGATGTCCAACCCTCATACTTTCTCAGGACACGAGGAGCAGATTCTTTAAGTAGCAAGGTTGGGCTTCCATGGATCTGACATGTATGTCCAGCATATTCCATGGATGGTCAGTTGGACTGAGATCTGGGGAATTTGGAGGCGCTATGATGTCTTGGTGAGTCTTCTGATACCTTTCTAGCACAGCCAATATTGGCATTTTTCACAATTTATGCTTCATTGGCTTTTCTGTTGGATTGGACCGAACTGGCTGGCCTTCACTTCCCACGGCCGAGATCCTGACACCAGTTTACTGGTATATCATCTTCTTCTTTGTCTCTTTGCTGTTCCCTTTCTTTGGTCTTCCTATAGAGACATCCTTTCTGGCAGTTCCAACCTCATCGTCCTTCTCCTTCTATATAATGGTTAATAAATGTTACTTTGACACACGCCAACACTACCACAACCTTCACATTTTCATATTGGTTCCCTTTATTCTTGGCTTCATGCATCCTTGGAAAGATGTTTCAGTATTTTTATTCTTGTATGGAGTAGAAAGAAATTAAAAACACCTGACATTGTATATCTATATAAACGCATTTTTACTTTGAGACCCAAGACTTCAACTTACAACGTTCTTAGCACTAAAATTGGAGACTCCTTCCATAAGTTGAAAAAACAACGCTCCTTTATGAAGCACATCAGTTGCACACGTATCTTTGTTGGTTGTTATTATGAAAATAATAATCCATTAAATCCATTAATACACACTTTGCAATTAGCACTACTGGTCGAGGAATAAGAAATAATCAACACCTTCTGGTCAATTACAGTTTAGAATTGAACGGTGCTTTTTGCTTTTGCAAATTTTTGCAATCTGGTGTTGGTGAGTGTAAAAAGCCACTGAGATCGTTCAATAAAAAAAAAAAGAGTGCCGTGTTTGTGTTTTGTTTTGTCCGTGTCAATCAATAGCAGTAGATAGACATGCAAATGTAAATGAACACTTGCGTAAACAGGCGCAAACGTCACCGCAGTGACCTTGAATATTGTAATCCAATCCAAACAAAGCATGGCTCAGAGCGTCCAAAAAAGATTAACCAAATTTGAAACAGTTCATAGACCCCACGCCTCAGACCCCGTGCAGTCCGTGATCAGGAATGGGATGGGGATATTAGGTAATGGGTGAGCGTTCATTTCCAAACACACGCCACGGAAAGGGACGAAGCAGAATACCTCACCTGTATTAATGACAAGAATTATAATGTGAATCATAATGAGGAAGCATCAGGCCTTGGTGTGGTCTCTGGCAGAGAATTGAGAGAATGAAGTTATAATATCTTTACCATGAAAGAGGTAAAACAATGCATTTACATACAGTACTGTGAAAAAAATGTCTTGAGCTTCCTTCGTTTCTTTATATTTTACTGCTTCCAGAGCCGGACTTTGTTGAATTTTTTAATTGTAGTCTTAAGGAAAAGTTTTCCAGGTTTCCTGAATTTGGCTCACATTGTTGGCTCCCAGTTTCAGAGGAATATTTTATGTATTATTTTATGTATTTTATTTTTTTCTTTTAAAGACAGACAGTGACCCACACTGTAAACCCGAATTAGTTGGCAAAACGCAAAAAATTTGAGTTAATCAGTTACATCAAAAGTAATTATGTTTCCAATTTTAAGTAAACAGAACTATCAGTTTTTGAGTTTGTTGTCTTCATTCATATTAATCGTTCTTTACTTGCATTATTGAGTCGCCAAACTCATACTATTTAATAGCAATTATCATTTTTTTTAGTTGCTGCAAATCGAATAAATTGTTGTTGGTCTTTCGGCCGCTCCCGGCGATGGGTCACCGCAGCAGACGATCCACACACAAGCTTGGCACAGGTTTTACACCAGACGCCCTTCCTGACGCAGGCGGTTGGGAATCGAACCCGGGCCGTTCGCATGGCTTAAAATACTTTCAGATGTTACTTAAAATATCAAATGTGTTCAGCTAACTTGAAAAGTGTCATTTCTACAAACTCATGAATACCAAAAAGTTCTAAATACTCATCAAGGTCTATTAATTTGAACTAATTGTAATTATTTAAGTGTATAATATATAATATAATTACTTTGAGCATTAGGGTTTGCAGTGTACTGTATGTAACATTCAAGCATAATAAGTCTGTCCATTTTAAGGCATTAAAAACTGATAAGTAGGTCAGGAAGTGATTAGTTTACTGCTGATGCTGAATGCTGAGTGGTTGGGACGAGAGGGGAAACGAGGTCGCTGTTGAGGCTGTTACACGAACAACCAGTTTTTATTTTGTATTTATTGTTATAGTAAAACAAAAAATGATTCAATTTAATATGAAGAAATGATGAGTGGCTCAAGACTTATGCACAGTACTGTGTGTGTGTGTATATATATATATATATATATATATATATTTATATATATATTTTTTTTTCAAAGAGCTTACAGCCAAATGTACTATGGTAGCTACAGTAGCTGTTTCACAATACATTTTTTTTCTTTTTTAGTACCAGAACTGAAACCTTGAATATCAGCCAGATATTGAATATATCGGTGTCTGCGTTTGCGTGGAATTTAATTGCACACTCATAAGCATGGTTTAAAAATGATACAGCGTCATCTGTTGAATTTTGATATGAACTAATGATTTTTTTCAAGGTTGATTTTTTTAATGATATAAGGGCGTTTTCCATTTAAATTTCAAATGAGCATTTCTTCTCTTCCCATGGGCCGACTGCAATGGTTTTTATATGACGCATGCACAAATAAACAGACACAAAAAAATATCATCTTGCGTCCATCTTCGCGTCTTTGTACAGACATGCCAACATTACAGTTTTAATATATGCATAGATTTTTCCTTATATATACACAGTACTGTGCAAAAGTCTTAGGCGCCATATTATCTGTGGTACTAATTTTGTTATATTCAATTCAATTCAGTTTTATTTGTATAGCACTTTTAACAATTTTCATCGTCGCAAAGCAGCTTTACACAATCAAAAGAATGATTTAAGTTAGTATGAAATGGGAATGTGTATGAATCAAAAAATGGTCAGATCGTCCCTGATGAGCACGCAGAGGGCGACTTATATAGGTTTATGTCTCCATAATAAAACTACAAGATATAAATACAACAACATTAATGAATAAATAACATTACAGAAGAATATTTGCACAGTAAGACTTTTTTCTTTTGCACAGTACTATATATGTATGTATGTATGTGTATATATATATATATATATATATATATATATATATATATATATATATTACAAATTTGCTTTTTATTTATTTTTTGAGTGCTTCAGTAAATAGAAAATAATTAATAAAAAGCAAAAAAATATATAGTAGCATGTATGTATGTATATATATATATATATATATATATATATATATATATATATATATTACAAATTTGCTTTTTATTTATTTTTTGAGTGCTTCAGTAAATAAAAAATAATTAATAAAAAGCAAAAAATATATATAGTTTTTTTGCTTTTTATGTATTTATTTTATTTACTGAATAAAAATCATAAATAAATAAATAAATAAAAAGGAAAAAAAAAACTATATATATTTATGATTTTTATTCAGTAAATAAAATAAATACATAAAAAGCAAAAAACTATATATTTTTGCTTTTTATTTATTTTTTGAGTGCTTCAGTAAATAAAAAAATAATAAATAAAAAGCAAAAAAAAAACTATATATATATATATTTTTTTTGCTTTTTATTAATTACTTTTTTAATTTACTGAAGCACTCACATACTGTAACACTAAACCCCTATCAAATAAATCACCTTCACTGTAGCCAAATCACTATACAGTATACATGAACATATACAGTATTAATCAAAATCCACTTTAAATTCTTGACACTTGCTACCCCTTTCACATTTTGTGTTCACAATGGCTTCATAACATCAACACCGGGCATCAGATAATTAGATATTTAGTTATTAGATAGGAATTAGAGTGCTGTCACCAATTGTAGGGAATTTTGTAATCATTCTGATTAATCAAAATCTGATTCCTAAGACGTATAATCGTATTGCTGAAAAATATTGGCTGTGTTTTAAACCCAGCCTTTTTTTTCCCCTGAAAGGTCAAAGACAAATATTATACCGAGATTTAACTGTAACAGGTTCTGTGTGAATGTAAGAGGTAAATATTATTAAGTATAACTGGTTAGTATATGAATGAACAAGCTGAATTTTACGGTAAATGATACTGTAAAGAATTTCAACTATTAAATGTTACTGCAAAAGAAAAACTATATTTAAAAAATAAATAAATCTTTTTTTTTTTTTTTTTTTTAAGCATACACACGTGGACAAAATTGTTGGTTCCCTTCGGTCAATGAAAGAAAAACTCACAATGGTCACAGAAATAACTTTAATCTGACAAAAGTAATAATAAATAAGAATTCTATGAATGTTAACCAATGAAAGTCAGACATTGCTTTTCATCCATGCTTCAACGGAATTATAAAAAAAAAATGAACTCATGGAACAGGCCTGGACAAAAATGATGGTACCCCTAACTTAATAGTTTGTTGCACAACCTTTTGAGGCAATCACTGCAATCAAACGATTCCTGTAACTGTCAATGAGACTTCTGCACCTCTCTGCAGGTATTTTGGCCCACTCCTCATGAGCAAGCTGCTCCAGTTGTTTCCGGTTTGAAGGGTGCCTTTTCCAGACAGCATGTTTCAGCTCCTTCCAAAGATGCTCAATAGGATTGAGGTCAGGGCTCATAGAAGGCCACTTTAGAATAGTCCAATGTTTTCCTCTTAGTCATTCTTGGGTGTTTTTAGCTGTGTGTTTTGGGTCATTGTCCTGTTGCAAGACCGATGACCTGCGACTGAGACCCAGCTTTCTGACACTGGCCAGCACATTTCTCTCTAGAATCCCTTGATAGTCTTGAGATTTCATTGTACCCTGCACAGATTCAAGACACCCTGTGCCAGATGCAGCAAAGCAGCCCCAGAACATAACAGAGCCTCCTCCATGTTTCACAGTAGGGACAGTGTTCTTTTCTTCATATGCTTCATTTTTCCATCTGTGAACATAGAGCTGATGTGCCTTGGCAAAAAGTTCCATTTTTGTCTCATCTGTCCATAGGACATTCTCCCAGAAGCTTTGTGGCTTGTCAACATGTAGTTTGGCATATTCCAGTCTGGCTTTTTTATGATTTGTTTTCAACAATGGTGTCCTCCTTGGTCGTGTCCCATGTAGTCCACTTTGGCTCAAGCAACGACGGATGGTGCGATCCGACACTGATGTTCCTTGAGCATGAAGTTCACCTCGGATCTCTTTAGAAGTCTTTCTGGGCTCTTTTGTTACCATTCGGATTATCCGTCTCTTTGATTTGTCATCAATTTTCCTCCTGCGGCCACGTCCAGGGAGGTCGGCTACAGTCCCATGGATCTTAAATTTCTGAATAATATGTGCAACTGTAGTCACAGGAACATCTAGCTGCTTGGAAATGGTCTTATAGCCTTTACCTTTAACATGCTTGTCTATAATTTTCTTTCGAATCTCCTGAGACAACTCTTTCCTTCGCTTCCTCTGGTCCATGTTGAGTGTGGTACATACCATGTCACCAAACAACACAGTGACTACCTGGAGCCCTATATATAGGCCCACTGACTGATTACAAGATTGTAGACATCTGTGATGCTAATTAGTAGACACACCTTGAATTAACATGTCCCTTTGGTCACATTATGTTCAGTATTTTCTAGGCCTGTTCCATGAGTTTATTTTTTTTTATAATTCCGTTGAAGCATGGTTGAAAAGCAATGTCTGACTTTCACTGGTTAACATTCATAGAATTTTTTTAAATTATTACTTTTGTCAGATTAAAGTTATTTCTGTGACCATTGTGAGGTTTTCTTTCATTGACCGAAGGGTACCAACGATTTTGTCCACGTGTGTATGTCTAGTCTCAAAGTATAATAGTTATGATGGTCTGGCAGCTGAGAACACTGAAGTGGCATCCGAATCATAATGCATTAAGTATTATAACAATTTATACGTATTACACCTCGTGTAATTCATCAGCAAGATCACATTTGTGATGAAAAACAGAAGGTAATTTAATGATTAAAAGAATGAAATTATCTCTAGATGCTTCATCACTCTTGAGGCTGGATGTAATGTTGCGCGGGACCTTTTGTCACTGTCAGGGCGCACAATATGAAGTTCCCCAAGGAAACTGGAGATAAATACGAAGATGGTTCTAACAAGGAGGCTTGTTCTCTTACTTGATCCCTTTCTCAACGTCTGAGAACTGAACTGGAAAGGTTTGTCTTTTTTCCCCATAGTGCTACAGTAACAGGGTTTTGACAGCTGCAGCTTCGACATTAAACGAGCTCACGCGGACAAATCCGTCATGTCCTCGTCCTAGTGAAAATCGTTCTGCAGTGACGGTGCTGCAGCGGTAGCTCTGTAATGTGTTGGGGATGGCGTTCCCATTCAGCCGAATGTCCGGCTCCTTCTGATTTATATGCAGCCGATTCGGTTTAAGTGTAGCCACTTTGCATGAAATCTGTCTCCGTCTGCGCGTTTATTTAGAACAACTGCGATGCCGTTTTGTCACGCTTTTCAGATCTCATTCACGCTTAGTGAATCAGATGTCAAGGTAAATCCTGTGCCAAGATTAGAGGCCCGCTAACAAGCATGGAAAAACATAACAGCCAGGTGAACAAAGAGGGGTGGGGAGGATGGAGGGAGGGAGGGAGGGGAGGAGAGAGAGAGAGAGAGAGAGAGAGAGATATGGAGAGAGGGAGGGAGCAATGAATGAGATAAGAAGAGTCATTGGTTAGTAGGCCAAAGGCAAAGTAAAATCTATTCAATTTGCTTAATAAAATTAGCCTGTGCACTGACTACATTATGGCAGGCGATGGTTGGCTACCATCTCAGAAGCCAGAACGCTGAGCACCTCTCCACCCGTCCGTACATACAATCACACTGAAATCCGCTCGTATCTACTGTGCCGGAGCCACAGCTGGATCCCTGCTTCCATAACGCATGTGTGAAACTGAACAAGAGCCTAAAATGGCAGAGGGTGCAGGTTTGGTATCTGAAAACCAAGCGTCATCCTCTGCCAGCGTGCCCGAGACGACCGAGCTGACGCGGGGGAACGAAGAGGGGTACTCGGGGCCTGCTCTGACCCCGGACACATCCGCCTCGGCTCTGCGCCGACCTTTCTGCCTGCTCCTGATGCTGATCTTGCTGGTTTTGTCTTTTCTTGGCAGCTGGGCGGTGGTGCACCTCAGCCTGGCAGCTCGAGAAAATCCGTTCAGGATCTCATCCAGTTACGACCAGCCTGGAGAGCAAGAGACGGCTACCTACGACCCGCTCTTCATCACCAACTGCACCATGGGTAAGAAAGCTGGTCCTAAATGTTGTTGGAAAGACAGTTTTGTACAGCGAGTGATAGTTTACTGTATGTGTATAAAAAATTATATATACACTTCAGGAAAAGAAAAAAATATGTTTTATAGAATATTTAATACTATTTATTTTTTGCTATACCCTTTATATATGTATACGGTTTATATACAGTGTATATAACATTTAAAAGTGTAAGATGTAAGAACTGAAATGTGTAAAGCAGTTCAGTTACATTAACACTTTTTTATAAAGCCTATATGCATAAATCCACAACACTGTGAAGTTTATAAAGAATGTTATTATAAGCAGTTTTATTTCAACTTCAATAATGGGTCATAAAGCTCAATTGATTGTTTTATAGAGAGTATATTATTGCAAGTATCACCATTTTCTACAAAAAAAAAAAAAAAAAGTTATAACTAAAAGTAACCTGAAAATATTTTTTGGTCTGTTGCACCTCTGTAGTAAACCTGTTTTTAAAACCTGCATTTTGCTTTTTTTTTTTTTTTTTTTCAAATTAACGTTAATATTAATTTGCATTAATATCAGTAAGAGATATTAATAGATATGTTTTTAAGTTTTGTTGTAAAATGCCATGATACGAAATTGAAGTTAATAGTGCCTTATGAATTATAATGAAAAGTAATTTCACATATTCACTTAATTGAAGCGCCTAGTAATAACGATTGAACTGTTTCCTATTTTAAATCTTAAGACTTGTCTTATAATTATACACAAGCCATTACTATGACATTATAATGAAGAGCGACACTAGTTTAATAACATGATTTTAAGTTATTAAGAAGTTATTTATAGACATCATTTGAGTTACAAGTATAATAATGCTTGCAAGATATCATTAACAACTTGCAATAAATTATAAGCTGAATTATAATTATTTGTGAATATGGGCTTTATAAAGACTCTTAAAAAAACATTTCCAACAGCATCTTCCATAGTAGCTCTAGATTTATATGAATGCACTCTGATGCATTAGTGTTTATAAAGTAGCAGCTAGATCATAGAGGCATGTAGGGGCAACTCTAATACACCAGAAGAGAGAGAAAAAAAGATGTGTATTATATTGGATAATGATAATAATAATAATAATAATAATAATAATAATAATAATAATAATAATAATGGATAATAATAATAATATTTATTATTATTATTATTATTATTATTATTATTATTATTATTATTATTATTATTATTATGTGTGAGGCCAAAGTGTTAAGCACTACGCCACAGTGCCGCCCACATAATAACAACAACAATACTACTACTACTACTACTAATAATAAAACATATAAAACTACAAAATATTATTTAATAATAATAATTGTTATTATTGTTGTTGTTAATAATAATAATAATAATAATAATAATAATAATAATAATAATAATAATAATAGCAACAACAACAATTATTATTATTATTCAATAATATTTTGTAGTTTTATATGTTGTAGTAGTAGTAGTAGTGTTGTTGTTATGTGGGCAGCACTGTGGCTCACACTTGGATAATAATAATATAAATAAATAAATAAATAAATAAATAAATAATAATTATAATATAAAATAATAAGAAATAAAATGCATCTTTTAACTTTTCGTATTTAAATTCAGTCACCTCATAAAGACAAATATTTAAACATTTCAACATATTTTACATTTGTCTATTTGTATTATAGATTTACCAATCGGATGAGAACAATTATTTCTCAATTTGCTGTAAAATAGTATTTGATATAAAGTATTCACCAGTGGTTCTTATGAGTTTTTTTTTTTATGAATGTAACCGATGATTATTTTGATTACTTTTATTTATTGTTATTATCTGTGCATTTTGTAGAATGCATTAGAAAAAAAAAAACATAAATATAAATGTCATATCCGACGCTGTGAGTTCACTACAGCGACTCTTTTCTACCTTTGTCTTGTGAAAAAGGAAAACTCTCTCTCTCTCTCTCTCTTTAGCAGTAGCCTTCACGGGAGCTTCCACTGCTATTATCTAATGTGAGCCGTCATACCATTTTTCTTTTCATGAGGTTGTAGTTTTCTGACAGTTTCTCAAGGTCAGAATCCCAGAAAGGCAGCAACAGAAAAAGCACCTTTACTCTCCATGGATGATATGTCTCTTTAAACAAAAACAAAAAAAGAGGAATGCATTTGAATAATTGGGGGGAAAAGGATCTGGATTTTAGACTTACAGTATAATTTTATTTTTCCGGAGAATCTGACATGAGAAAATTTCCTGTAGTTGTTTTTTTTTTTTTTTTTTTTTTTTTTTTTTTATACAAGGTTTCTAAGGGCAGCATGGCGGCACAGTGCCTAGCTCAGGTTACCGTCTGTGTGGAGTCTCACGTGTCCTGTTTGTGTCTGCATGGGACTACTTTGAGTTATCTGGTTTCCACCTACTGTACCTTCAGAAAAACATCTAACGACGTTTTTTTTTTTTTCTTTTTTTTTTTTTTTTTTCCGGCCACATGTCCAGTGTTCCTGTAGACTTCAAGCCAGGATAAAGAGATTGCTGATAGTGAACAGATATACTTTAATATACTTCTTTTATAAACAGAGTGTGCTTATTCATGGCTTAATTTCAGGGCCTTGATTTTGAAAGTCTCTTTAGGATTCTCAGGGTCGTCAGTGAAATTGGTAGAGGCAATAAATCATTCTGTGATCTGCATAAGTCTGAGTGCTAAACTGAACACATTGGGTTTAAACATGCTGCCCTATTACATAAAGTGAAAAGCTGATCATATTATACGAGTCAGTAAAAAAAAAATCACATGGCATTTATTTCTCAATACCTCAATATTCATCTTCAGTATGAGTATCTTCAGGCAGAGACCACGCTGGGAATATTGAGTGTGAAGTAGAAACACAACCTGGATATTATCCTTAAAAGAAAAAAAGAAAAGAAAAAAGAAAAAAGAAAAAAAAAAAAAAAAAAAAATATATATATATATATATATATATATATATATATATATATATATATAATACTGTATATAGTGTTTATTATGTATTACTAGGATTCGCATCCGTTGTTGACTGTTAAAGAGTTTGTAGAAATAGTTAAAATGTTAAAGCTAAAACTGGTTTTAAAAATTTTTGGTTTTAAAACAAACTGATACATCAGTCAATACACAGTACTATATGTGTATTGTATATATACTGTATATGTATTGGGTTCAAATATTTATGTATCACATCACTTGTGGTTTGTTTATATATCCATTCATCCATCTACCAGTATGTTATTTATTAGTTACTTAGTTTGTTTCTTAGTAAGTTAAAAAGAAATCCTATTCTGGGAGTCTATACAATTGTGAATTATAAATCCGGATATATGAATTTATATATATATATATATATATATATATATATATATATATACATTGTATCATTTTATTATTTTTTCTTCTATTATAATACAGTCTATGATGCACTCAATCACAGTGTTGGTCCCATTTGGTTAAAAATAATTTGCAAAAGCGATCTGTTACATACAGTCCATTCAGGATAATACTGTACACTGAGTGTTTTGTCTGGGACTTGGGATATCTACATAAAACATAACTGCTTCTGTGTCACTTCCCCATTTATTGTCTGACAAGAACAGCTCAGCATTCAAGGAAAAATAACCCTCCATGCAAACACAGACCATGCATCTTCCCTCTTTTCCTTTTTTCTGCCTTTTCCTCTTGTGCTTCTGGTTCAGTGAAGCTGTCACAATTTAAGAAATCCTTTAAGACAAACCAGGATCTTTACTGTTTATGAGTATCTTAAATGAATGTCATGAATATTTTAATTAAGTGAAGCTTAATTTAAACGAAGGCATGTCGAGCAAAGGAACACAAACACATACACAACCTGCACGCGCACACACACACACACACACACACACACACACACACACACACACACACACACACACACTGGCTGTCATGCAAATGCAGCATCAGACAGGTCTCTGATTGTTTCAGGGATCTGGAGCCCGAGCAGTTCTCTGTATTTAGACCGTCAAGTCCCACGTGTCACTCTTCACGTAGGCAGTGTGTACTTCCCTGAAGCACGTCGTGTACCTGCGTGTCCTGGATGCTGTCCTTTAGACTCATCAGCTTCCTGCATCAGATAGTAACAGATTGACATGCTTTATCCCTCAAGCACCTGCCACTGGAGCTCAAATTACATGCCACACAGCATGTGCTTGACGGACTGGGTCTCAAAGCTAACTCTTTAGGGGAGTAGGTGTGTGTGATGGAGAAAGATGAGAAGTGTCAGATCTGGCTGTTCATCCACCTTTAATGAAGTGAACATATTCCATCTTGCTATGCAGCAAGGACGCGTTGTCGGTGTTTTGATTTCATTGGTGAATCCAGTAATGAGGCCTTAGAGAACCTCGTTCAATACGTCTGTGCTTCAGATGAAATAAAATGTACGTACTGTACGTCATCTCAGGATTAATGAACGCGCAGTGTTTGTTTTATTTGTATTTTTTTCAATTATTTGAACGTCTGTCAGGCGGCACAGTTGGCGTAGTGGTGAGCATTTTCGCCTCGCACCTCCAGGTTCCGGGGTCGATTCCCACCTCTGGGTTTGTGTGCATTGAGTTTGTACTCCGGTTTCCTCCCACAGTCCAAAGACATGCAGATCAGGCTAATTGGCGTTCCCAAATTGTTTGTATTGAGTGTTTGTGTGCGTGCCCTGAGATGGCTCGGCACCCGTCCAGGGTAACCCTGCCTCGTACCCTAAGTCTCCTGGGATTAACTAGCTCCACGCCCCCGTGACCCTGAATACAGGATAAAGCGGGATAGAAGATGAGTAAAGTGAACGTCTGTCAAAAATACAGAGCCTGGCTGCCATTTTGGGCTACAAATAAATAGTATAAGAGAATATAAAAAGTCTCTGTGAAACCCCAGAGGATGTGACTATAGCTGAATGTTTGTCTGAAAACATTTTCTGTTTTATACAGTATATATATATATATATATATATATATGCTTTAGACTATATACGGTCTGAAATTGAGCTAAATATCTTTCCTCTGTCTATAAAATTATTCGAGAGAACTGCTTTTATTTATATATAAACCAAAATGCGCATTAAAAACCTTCTCCTTTACTTTATAACTTTATATAACTAGCATGATAACATTTATTATTTCTATATTTTATACTTTTATCATCTATATATATTTAGAGAATTATATATAAAATTTTGTCCAAATTAGATAAATAGATAAATACCAGTTGCTTTAAAACAATCAGGTCTGGTTTTTGGCAACTTTTGGTTGAATTTTCCATCCATCCATCTATCCATCCATCTTCTATACCGCTTAGTCCAAATCAAGGTTGCAGTTGGAGCAGGAGAAGCAGAGATACCCAGGCACCCCTGTCTTCAGCACCCACTTCCTCCAGCTCCTCTTGGAGGAGCCCTAACTGCCCCCAGGCCGACTAAGAGAAACAATCCCTCCAGACCGTCCTGGTTCGGCCACGAGGTCTCCACCCACTGGTCGTTCCCGGTACACCTCCAATGGAATTGTACCTTATCAGAGCTCCTTCTGGACTTCCATACTTCTCACCCAATCGAAGCCCGACCACCCCACAAAGGAAACTCATTTCAGTTGATTGTATTTGTGATCTTGTTCTTTCAGTCATGACCTTACAGTAGGCGAGGGTAGGGATGTAAACCGACTGGTACATTGAGAGCTTGGTCTTATGGTTCCGCTCCCTCTTTACCATTAAGCAAGCTATCAGAAAAGGGTGGCATGCGCCCTTGTAGTTGAAGGGGGAAAAACCTATCCCAGGTGCTGATCCACATCCTGACCCCATCACGGCTGCAAACCCTTCAGGTGCATGCTGACGGACCTCCTGCAGTGCTGCCAGTGGAATCAGAATGAATCCTTTTAAATTCTATAGTTTCCTTTTGTGAGTCAGGTACTGTACTACGTTTTCGTGAAACGTTAAGTTGCTCACCATTTGTTTCTGTGAGGCATGTGCATTAAGTGACCCCCTGAGACACCGGATTTTGATCATACTGACACCATAAAAACCATATCCGTCAGCCTGAGTCAAGTTGTGTGCAAGTTTGATGGGATTCATTTATATTCACAAGGTTCCCCCTGATTTCGAAGTGCATGAGCGAATGCAGTTAGCACACACTGTTCCCTGATGGTAAGAGGAATGGAGAGACATTCAATCACTAATTCATGCTCCCTATTGGTCTACTGACTAAAGCAGGAGTGTCCCTGAGAAATGTTTCTTCTTCTCATTTATTCAGCGTGTCTTTATAATTCATCTGTCTCATTTAAGCTAAAGGTTAAACAGGTTCAAAAGAACAGATGAAGTTATACAATACAGACATGTATAAGTAGGTTAGTCTATCAGGCTGTAGTTTTTGTTCAAGCAGCAGCTTGGCAAAGCTCCACTGTGGAGAACGGAGATGAATATCTGTCAGATTTTGTTTTGTGGTGGTGATTTAATAGAATAGAACAAGAAAAAAAAAAAAAAAGTACTCCGTCCAATGTTTTTCAAGTTTCTTTTTTCCATGTTGCTACTTGGGATCTATCAATATATTTGTCGATCGAAGCGACCAACACTTTTAGTAACATAATAATCAACACCAGAAAAAAATTGGCGGTTTATTTCTAGCCTTTTCAGCATAATCTGTTAACATTAAGCTTCTCCTGTGGGAGAATCACATACAGTACACAAGTTCAGCCATAACATTAAAACTGGCCAGGGTTTGGGTTGGCCACTTGTGCCACCAGGGCAGCTCTTGCCACTCGGGGCGTGACTCCACAGGGCCTCTGTGTAACGGTCGCTGTTTGTGGGCTGAAGTAGAGGCATAATGGCAGAGGTGATGGCGGTTGAAAGGCTTTAATAATACCAAATGAAACAGAACATAAATAACATACAAGAATTCTACATTCTAATGAACAAGAATGAGCTAAGCATGACACTATGAAATCTAGAACAAAACAGTAAACTTTTTTGCTAACCCTAACCCTAACCCTAACCCTAGATAGTCCCTGATGAACGAGCCGAGGGCAACAGTGGCAAGGAAAAACTCACTGAGATGGCAATAGGAGGAAACCTTGAGAGGAACCAGACTCAACAGGGAACCCATCCTCATCTGGGTGATAACGGATAGCAGGGATTGATCAGCATTCGTAGTGTGTGTTAGTTGGCAGGCAGTTCAGTATATCTGTTAATTGATGTTAATATGGAGTCCAGGTAGTTATTGGAGGCTCAGGTAGCCTTGTAGGGTGTAACAATGCTAACTGCTAAGCAACGATAGCCATATTCATAATTTTGTTAATTGAAGCACAAAATATTTTGAGCAATTAAAATGTAAACGCAACCTTCTAAACAAAGGTTCCGAGTTTTAATTTTCATTATGGTTTTTGGTTAAGACGAAGGAGCTTTATAATTTAGCCTTTTTTTTTGTGACTGAGGAAAGTTATTAGAGGAAAATAAGTCATGTGTTGTTATTTCTTATATTATTTTTTTTTTGTAGGCTGTGAAATAAAAAACAAACAAACAAATATATATATATAGTATGCATATACTGTATGAGAATGGCGCTGCGGTTTGCGGTGTAGCCAAAAAAAAAAAAGATTAGACTTTCTTCTCTTACAAACTTTTACCATTTTAAATGATAACACGAAATGAAGAAACATATCATACGTTGGGATTTCCCAAAGTGCTAGACTGTCAATCACACTCTAGCATCCTTGTAATGTATGGCTGTCAAGCACTCTTGAAATATATGGGTGTCAAGGACATGGTAATAGTAGCTGAGAGCACCATCCACACCTCCTTCACTTCTGCCATCGGCACAGCTTTTTTATTTTTATTTTATTTTTATTTGACATTCTGCCACTTCTGGGTGTTTACCTGGAGCCCGTCGGAGCCGCTTTTCTACAGGGCCTGCAACCCACAGTGTATTTCAGGCAAATATAAGTGTCTTGCAATAGAAAAAGTTTGCGTAATATACATGTCGACATTTTCCAAGTGCTTTGGAATCAGGGGAGCGCGGGAAGTGTCAAAGATAGTCATTTGCCACATACGCAACAATGAATTGTGACTGACTTTATAGGCATCTATCAAATACTTTTTGCATATATGGAAAAATATAATAATTCAGAGTTGCACATTGGGTTTAAACATACAGTATATCCTGTACTGCTCTGCCATTGTACATGCGTGATCAGTTACCCATACAGCAGAGTACATACATTTATCTCAAGTGGCAACTTCCTCCATATGAGAATTGAACCCCTAACCTCATGCTTCCTCATCTATTTCCCTGCCTACTAAATCATGCAGCTCGCAGAGTCTAATGCAGTGTTACAGCACAGCTTCCCACCCTCACTTAGGGTACACGAGCATGGCGAGCTTTCCCCTAGCCATCAATCATCCTGCCGCGGGAGACGGAGGGGAAATGAGCTGTGCCGAGGATGGACGAGCAGAAAGCAGGGGTGTAGGGGAAAGTCCAGTGGGGACAGCACTTAGTGGGTCTTGAGCAAAACTTGTGCATGGAGCGGTATTCGCTCAAGGCAGCTGAAAAGGATTCACAGTGAGTGTTGGAACTCGGAAGCTGTGAACGATTCAGTTTTATCCCTCTATAGAATTTCTGTTTTCGCATTAAATGGACAGAGCATCTTACTGATGCTCATGAAAGGCGAAGCCAATGATATTCGCAGATATTTAATGAAGCTGGCTACTTTGAAAATCAAAATTCAGACAAATATAGCGGCAGTTGTTCAAAGTCCCAAACTTAACCCTGTACTTGCTAGGTTAGAAAAACTTAACGCTAATACAAGAGGCTTTTGAAACTGACCAGAAATATGATTGACATGCAAATAGGGGACGCCTTCCTCATCCGGATTGTTTGAATAATGATAGTACACATGACTTTTTTTTTTTTTCTTCTTTCCAGTGCCACCAATTTTTTTTTTTTTTATTGACACCATCTGGAATGTGAGAACTTCACCAGAATTGTTTGAGAAACTGGAGGAGAGCTCATTGTCAAATGCCCACCTAACAAAAACGTTAAAAAAGTTAACCCGGGACTTGAACCACGTCCCCCGTACAGTCCCGACCTCAAGCCAAGACATTTCCACATGTTTAGGTCATTAAAGGAGTTCCTGGGAGGCCGGCGTTTCAGAGGTGAATCGGACAGATCATGACTCCGGCGAACTGAGAGAACTTTCTACCTTGATGGTGTCCACGCGCTAGTCACACACTGGGATAAGTGCATTAGTGTATCAGGGGATTATATAGAGAAACAAAGAGATATAAAGTTTTTACTCTCGGGACTGTGTTCTGTTGTTGTGCATTATCAGAAACAAAAGTCCCGGTTTGACTTGAACGACAATTGCAATCCGAGTGACACCAAACAAGAATTTAGTAGGTGTGAACTGGGTTTTAACAGCTGTTTATACAACAGTTCGAGTCCACAAATAATTTTTTTTTTTTTTGACGAGCAGCTTTTGGCTTTCTCAGTGTTTGAGACGCTGCGACGTTTTACAGTTTGTATTACGCCACTCATCTGTGTTTAAAACATAAAATCCTGTTTCTAGTAAAACGTTTGTTACTACAAGAATGTTACTGAGATTGTTAGCAGACACGGCGAAACAACGGATATTACATGAATATTACTGCTGATTTCAAATATGAAAGCTTGTCGAATGAATAAAAAGGAAGAAGGGAATCCAGTTTCACCAGAAGCACCTTTCTCGGAAATGTACAAATTTACATACACTAGCTAGTCAGTATGATATAAAGTGACTGCAGCTTCTTTTGTTCGTTGATTTTTATTTATTTTTTTTCCAGTGGAGTGAAAATAACCCAAACTTTATGGACAAATAACCCAAGCGTTATTGTGTTATAAGCCACATTCGCACACACCCTAGACATTTCTACTTTAATTCTATGTCAATTAGAAGAATATTTGCATGCCTGTAAAGAAAGCGACATATTACATGACAGACCAGTTTTTTCAGATGGGGAAAAAAAAAAAAAAATCAATAATGTCGACTCCTGGGTTTTGCATGAAAATAGAAAGGAGCGAATGTGACGAAGTTACCAAAAGAACTCCTATTCTCCAGCACGCTCAGTAAAACCTAACAGCTGTTTTGTTTATTTAATTTTTATGTCTACATTATTGATTATTGAAAATTTCTTTTTTCCCATCTGAAATCTGGTTTGTCATTTTCTTTAATATGTCGCTTTCTTTACAGTCATGCAAATATTCTTCTGTAATGTTATTTATCCATTAATATGTAGGGAATGGTCTTGTTGTCATGATACTTCAAGTACTGGAAGGCGGACGCAAACGCAGGGTGTTCAAGCACTTTGTCTTTTATTTAATATATCAAGAACAAACAAAAGAAAACAAACAAAAAATAACACTCCCCAGGCTGGGTATGGCGCAGGCAGGCTGGTAGTGACGATGTGGGTCTTTACTTTTGACCACAGTTCCACTGGCAATATTAACGTGAACGGAGTATGGCTGAGCTTCCCTCAGCCGTGACCTTGACCTAGGTCTATTATCCAGCCTCGCTCTGCTGATATACCTCAGTCCTGGGGGGAGAGAAGAAACGAACAGGTTTGTTAGGCTCCGTGACATATACAAACCATGAGTGCACGACGGTGAACGGACAAGTGTGTACGGGTTCGGCCGACCTAAATAGAGACACACAGGGGAGACACAGGTGATCTTAATTTGCTTTAAACATTGATGACAAGTACACACGTAGACACACTAGGGGGGGACAAAGCGCCGGCTCAGTAATCCGGTGAACCCGATCTCTCTCTCCCGGACTGCGGTGGCACAGATGTGACACTTGTACATAATAATGCAGACATAATAAACTTATATAAACAAAGTTTGTACTACAGATAATATGGAGCCTAAGACGTTTGCACAGTACCGTATACAGTATATTGTTCTTATCTTCTACAGCTATGTTTTTCTATATTTTATTCGTATTTTATTCCATTATTTATTTCTTATTGATAATCTTGGTTTTTAAGGTCACGGGCGGTCGTATAAGCGTGTCACTGCATATCGTACTGTGTATGACTGTGTAAATGACAAATACATTTTTCATTTGAATTTATTAGCGATATGGCTGTATGCAGGGAGCAGGGGCGCGGTTAACGCAAGCAAAAAGTTTAGGCTTCATTTAAGAGTCTTTAAGACACGAAGTTCAAAATCCCCTTGGCTAGAAGTAGGTCCCCTAGTCACAGTATAAACAAGGCTTTCTGTTTAGACTTACGGTCATACTTGGGTCCCGATTCTATTAATAAATAAAGACATTTGGTTAGATAAACAGTTCCAGTAAATAATGCGCTTCAGTATCACATGCAGGCTGGAAATGCCCCTGAGTTTTACAACTATTGTAAAATGGCACAGTTTCCTTTTCCTTCATGTGAGCACTGTATTTGTCTGCGCTGAATTTCACAGTGAAATATAATCCTTAATCCAAAACTCCCTACACAGCTGCTGTCATGCATATTTACCGAAGCGTTTTTTGCTCATTGAGACATTATAAATATTGCATTTTACATGATTAAAGCCCAGTTTTTTTATTTGACACTTTTGCATTCGGACAAGAAATTAAACGGCTTGCAGTACGTAACACACACGCACACTGTTACACATACACACATATACACACACACACACACACACACACACACATGATGCAGCCAAATGGTCCTTGTAAGGAAAGAAACCCTGGCCTACAAACAAATCATGATGATTTTAATTGCGTGGAAATCGTCTGCGGTATATTTTTTATTTTCCTTGTATTTAAAATGTCATCCTAATAAATGTTAAACCTATTGTCCCAGAGTACTTTAGATAAATCAGGAGGAACAGATCGTATGGGAAAGAACTTGGCTCGGGCGTTATGTGTTCTGTGATCTGAAGAAAACAGCCTGGAGAAACACAGCCCATGCCAATAAACAGGCAGCGCCATTAAATCCAAGTCTTCCTTTTAACACCTGTCACAGCATATGCATCCGCTACGTCTGCAGACACCGATGCCCTTTGGTCGCTGTTTATTAGGCATCCATTTCAAGGCCCTAATTTGCACAACTGTGTTTGTTTGTTTGTTTGTTTGTTTGTTTATTTATTATACCGTTTCCTCCCATGCCAACATAATGTAGCTGTTACCAGAGGTGATGGGGGAAGAAAAAAATATCCAAGGATGCTTCAAAGGCTAATTGCACTCCACTCGTGAAAAAAAAAAAAAAAAAAAAGCAGTCTTAATTAGCAGGGAATTCAGGAACATCCCTGATTATTTTTCCCCCCCCCTGTGCTTCGTTCTCTCCTGCTCACTCGTACTGGTTGTTCCCTCAAGATAGTCCCATGAATCATTCCTGAACTCATCATTCGGCTTTGTCGAGAGCAGGAAGCAACCTTTATCTGTCTCCATATCTTCAGGTTCTGCATGATGATTTGGGGTATTGAACGAGACTACAAGCACCTCGGAAGGGAAACCGACCGAGCCGAGACGATCCCGAAGCGGATCATTTATAGAACGAGAATGTTACGGAGAATATCACATTCATCTTCTTTTGTAAACTCATTAAGTCAGGTATTTTTTGCTGCAGACGTTTGGTCTTTAACTGCGCAACTTTATTCATTTATTTATTTATCTGTCTCATTACCTACTTCCTCATTTGCATACTCAATTCATTCACTCACTTTTTTTCTCCGCTGATCTGATTTCCTTCCCAATTTCATCCAGTTCCAACCTGTCTCACTGTTACAGCTTATTACCTGAGACTCGTGACACCAGCTGACCAACTGCTACATACAGTACACTTAGAGGAAAGCCCTATCCACGCTTTGCCTCGCTCTCAGACACGCTGTGATTGATGTGAGAGTGCAGGTATGCCACGCCTACCCCTCTGGAATCTCCTCCTTGGATGGCTGAGGCATCACCTGGGAATCACACCTGCGATCTCTGGATGATACTGTAGGTTGAATTAGCGCTTTACCGTTGTGCCACTCTGGAGAAATCTGCATTTTATGACTCTCACTCAGCATGCAGAGGGAATATTCCAATAGCAAATTTTAATCGAAGACAAATTAGGTTTAGTGCTCAGACTTCCAAGTTGTTTTCCTACTCACAGTAGATTTTTTTTTTTTTTTTTTGGTGAAACTCTGCACAAGGGTTCATTTTTGTGACATTGCTGCTTTTTTTAAAAATTTTTTTTACTTTGGTTTGCCTGGTTACACATCCTATTGATTTCCAAGTGTACACCAACCACTTCTGCATTTCTGTGTGGTGTCCTTGCTGTCGTCTAGTCATCTAGAGTGTCAAAACATCAGACGGCTCAACCGACAAGGGAAATAGCCGAGGCTGGCACCCTGGAACATGTTGAAATTGGAGATGAGACCTTCGCATGTTTAAATAATTTTGCACAAACTCTTCCCAGGGATGGAAATGGCTCCATTTTATTTGATTAGTCTTTCTACTTGGCCACTGGATCGTGGGTGGGAGCCAAAAGACAGGCCGATTTGAATGTTCAGCTGATTGCATAATTTGTTCCACACATGGGAAGTGAGTTTGACTGCCTTAGTTTGAAAACTTAATTTAATGGAGCTGCAGATGTTTCCATTGCAGTCGAGCAGGCATTTGAGAAACGGTCAGTCAACGAGGACCAGGATTGTGATGGAACCAGAATTGTGGTAAGACCAGCGGATCAGAAACTAGAGTTAGGGTCTTTTGAAATAGGACTGGCCGCTAGAAAACATTTCTCACCGATGGCATCGGTCATTGGGTGTCTTGAAGTTTAAAAGACAAAGACCCGGATAGCAGAAGACTCGTCTAGACAGCAGGTACGAGTCGTCTGCTATCTGGGGAGGTATGGACCCACTGGATGGGTGATTAGTACATACAGTATACGGTATCTTCTATGCAAGGCAGTCTAGTAGTGAGGTTTAATTTGGTTTGGCGTATTTGTTGTCTTCCATCAATAACCAGTGGATACCCAGCATAGAGGTTGCAGGAATTATGGTTACAAGAACAAAAAAGTTTCAAACAGATGAGAAAGTGCCTTCTGGTGAGTTTGTATTTTGTGTAACAATGTGGTCTTCATAGTCCTTGTACTTCTTTGCGTTGAATTACAGTATCTTACAAGAAAACATAAATATGCGCAAGGAAACATATTACCAAGGATTGCAATTCTTTTGTATAATACAGCTTTAATTCCTCTTTCTTAGGCATCTGTACTCTATACTCTATAATGGTTAGCTTCTCAGTGTTATCTGAATGTTTGGAAATATTTGCCCTGGTGAACTTCTTTCTGAATGGTTTAAAAGTCACTAGTTCCTCATGGAGTCTTGGTGGGTGTGGCCATTCCTTGACATCTCTTACCTTGAGTTGATCCAGTTGATTATGTATCCAAGGAAACATAGTTGTCTTATGGAACGTGCAGTTTTCACGTTTTACAGAACTTGTTTCTCTTGAACCCTCTGAAGACAAGATGGCCATCATTGATGAAGGATTTGTGAACATGGAGGAGCATTCACCAGACCATAAGCCATTACCAGATACCCATAGTCACTATATATACCACAATATATATGGTATATTGGATGAAGATGCTGTTAGAGGTGGCAGATTATGGATAATTATACTGTAGCATGGGTACCAATGGCATGACAATGACATCTTTCCATCTGCTGTAATGAATTCAAAGCAGGACTGAGGAGAGGAAATGCTCAGAGGAGTTATTTGGTCTTAAGTCTACTGTAATTTCTAGAGGTCTGCGAAGTTTTTTTTTTTTTTTTTTGCTGAAAACCCTGCTAGATTATTGTATTGCAAAAGGATTTCCAGGAGAGAGTCGACATCTTGGTTCTGTAATAGAGCATAATGGTGGTAAACATGATCCATACTATATTTAGCTCTTTTCTCCCGGCAACATTTTCTTGGTTGTGTTGCCTCAACAAAGCGAGCCTCCTTAATTTGGGCAGCTGGGTAGACGGTGATCACGATTACCTGGTACAGTATATGAATTAAACAGACTTGGTTTGACATTCGCTTGGCTTTTACACACTTACGGCCAAAACATGGTATCGGTGCTAAAGTGTCTCACCTAGTTGAAAATGTAAATTTTCAGATAGGATCATATAACACCATTTTTCAAAGTACTTAATGCTTATCTCCCGATCCATGCTTCGTTTTTTTTTTTTTTTTGTAAATATGCATACACATTTATATTTTTATCAGATAAAAAGAAACACATTTCCTAAGTACAATTTCATGCTTTTTTATGCTGTAGTGTTTGTAATTTTTTTCAATTAAATCTTTCAATGGTCTTAATTGACATTCAGATGAAACTTAGTTAGTTTAGATTTTACATGAAAAGACATAAACCTGAAAAAGTGTATTATTTTAAAATACAATATTGTACATTTTGGCAGATGCCCTTATCCAGAGTGACTTACATTTTCATTTCATTAATACAGTACATCTGAGCAGTTGAGGGTTATGGGCCTTACTGGTGGTTATGGGATTTGAACTTGGGACCTTACGAACTGTAGTTCAATACCTTAACCTCTGAGCTAACCCTGTTTCAGTGTACAGTATGTGTTGCTTAGATATTGCAACATTAATTTGACATGGTTAAGTACACTACAGATTTTTTGCTTTTTAAACTTCCACCAGATCAACTCTCAATCTCTCAAGCAAAGCACTGAAGTCACACTGGAATTTTAATGGGATGAACTATATACAGTGGAACCTTGGATTAGGAGCATAATTTGTTCCTGAAGTTTCGTATTCCAAAACACTCATAAACCAAATCAAATTTTCCCATAAGAAATAATGTAAACTCAGATTATTCGTTCCACAGCCCAAAAAATTAATACATAAAAATAATTAATACAATATATAAAGTAAAAAAAAAAATTAACCTGCACTTTACCTTTAAAAAAAGTAAAAATAAATCCCGACAGATAAGTGTTTCCGTTTGTGTGCGCAGGCGTCGTGTTTTGTGCGCGAAGGCGTCGTGTTTTGTGTGTGTGTGTGTGTGTGTGTGTGTGTGTGTGTGGAATTTTCCCCTACTCTTGCCTCGTCTTACACAGTAAAATTCATCCTCCCTCCCCCCACCTTGCTTTTCACAACAAACACACACACAACGGAAACACTGTTTTAACGAGAAAAAAAAAGACATTTCTCTAATGACACTTGCGTGAGCGCAGACTAATAGAATCACTGCTGTAAAGTAAAAAAAAACAACAACAACAAATGAACCAGCACCTTACCTTTGAAAAGAATCGTGACAGAGCAGAGTTTTCTGTTTAAAGCAGAGAGTGTGTGTCTGTATGGTGTGTGAAGCCGGGGAGGGGTGTGTAAAGGCGAGAGAGTGTGTGTGTCGGTATGTGTGTGTGTGTGTGTTGGTGTCAAATTACGCGTGCACACACACATAGGAGACATGCTAAAACAGAGAGGGAGATATTGATTATACCAGCAAGAGACGAGCACTAAGACTCAGCACAGCAGGGGAGACGATTACCCACAATTCCGCAGCGCAAGAGAGAGATAAATCATTGGCTCAGTTGTGATCACGTGATGCTTGGTGTCAAAACAAGAGCGCATGCGTGATACATGATACCCGGCACTCGTATACCAAGACTTGCTCATTTTTTCAAGTCAAAATTTATTAAAAATCTTTGATCATTTTGCGGAACACTCTTAAAGTGCGTTACTCGCAATCTGAGGTTCCACTGTATGCGTTAATTGTAATTATTGGGCAGAAGGCAATTTTTTTACTGAATAAACTACATTCTAAAAAGTAATGTTTAGACTCAACAAAAAAAAATTAACGCAACATTTTGCATTAGTCTTTTTGAGTTATGCCAACTTCATTTGAAATTATATTGAACTAACAAGCTAGATTGCGGTGGGGGAATTAGCTTTTTTTTATGTAATTACTAACATTATTATTTGTTCACAACTTGTAAAAATAAAGTTTGCAACTTAGAAGGTTCATCTAAATCAATTAATTAGTATTTTTAACTTGCATCCATGTATTAAATCAAGTATCGTTAAAAGGTCCTCCGAGTTAGTTTTTAGAGTGTATAGTTTTCTATGCATTATGTCCACATAACATAAGATGCAAGTCTAATTTGGAGCATTTATCCAAAACCACTTTTGTTAGTAATTTGGGGGGAAAAATCGTTAATTTTACATAAAATGCTTTAATATAAAGCAAACTTTTTATAGGTCATAGGCTTTTAGAAACTTACACCAATTTTAGTATCAATACTCAAAGAAATCTGAATAATTTGCATTTTAAATGATTATTGTTTGAAACAAGAAAAAAGGGCAATTTTTGGCGTGTATAAAATCATGTCTTCAGAAGCAGCTCCTTTGGCACAAACATTTTCTGTATTATATGTAAAACATAGAATAAAAAATACATAGAAATACAATCAGCACCTAAACTGTGTTAGTGGTCAACCATTTAGGACTTGTGAATGGATGTTGAGAGAGCTGGGAATTAAGGCTTAAATTGAGGCTTGCGAGATTCTTGTCCTTAAGGATCCTACAGTAGAATCAAACTCCTGTTTCACTTTTGGTCAAGGTCTACTTCATGTTGACACTCTTTTATACGACGCCACATTGTCCTTCATGCTCTTTTTTTCCGTTTCTCACTTTCTTCACATGACGTCTTCCGATTTTCACTGATATTTTCCAGAGCGCGACTGTGACCGTCAATACAAACGACCGCTTGAATAAACTGTACTTTAAGAATGAATGCTGTGAATGCTACTGTATTTCTGCTTGTACGGTTTCATTTGAAATTTCTGTGGGAGGCTGCGATGCTGAGTGCTCAATCATCCTAAAAACACCCGAGTCATAAAGAAGGTGGGTGTTTTATTTTTTGGTGGTGGTTACAATGCACTCAACACGTTTTTACATCTTCCAGGTATCTTAGGACATTTCTCAGTTCCGGCAATAGAGAAGCGCCTGTCTGAGATGAATGCGGTGAATTTTGAGCAATGTCGGCCATGGTGGGTGCTTTCAGTGACACAGTGACCTGCTGATATCATGAGTTTTTTGGCTGCTTTTCCGCAGCACAGTCGGACGAGTCGCTCTGGTTGGACCCCGTTATCGGGCGCTGTTCGGAGAGTATTTCAGTTTCAGCCTTGAAACTGCAGATTGCACTTGACAAACCACTGTTTAATTCACACACGGTGTTAAAGAGGCAGGTCTGTAATCAATCACAGCGCAGCACCCGGGAACATCAGGGATATTCAAATAGCAAAAGTAAACAAAGGCAGGCAAGAGAAACAGTAATCAGCTAAGAACATACTGTACAAATACATTTGTCAAGGCTTAGCAAAGGTTTGAGGCAAGCATGAGTCCTTAGGTAATGTCTGTAAATGAGGAGCAGGTGTGAGTAAGCATGAGTACAGCATCCATATTCATTGGACATTGCCCTCTGCTGGGCTGAAGGTGTTACTGCAGGTGTGGATGTTAATCTTCTGTATGTTCGGATGATGATGACACCAAAGAGGTCACAATACATGTACAAATCTTACGTTTAAAAAAAACACTGACATGCTGAATCTCTGGGTAAACTGTAAATTGTACAAATCATCTTTTCATTGTTTCCTTTTTTTTTTCTCTCTCTTTTTAAAAAAAATCTTTTTTCTTTGTTTCTTTCTTTTGTCCATAGTTGCCTAGGTGTCATATTTTCCCCTGCAATATATTATAGCAGTAACATTTTCAGATTTCTATTGGTTTTAATCAAAAACCAATACCTTCAGCGCCCGTACCGGCTCTCCGATATTGTCGTCCCTCGGTTGTGCAATTTTTACCTAAATAAATTGTCTCCCAAAATAAAATCATGTTCTACCTGAAAGATGGACTACTATCCTTCACAGTGAGCGCTCTCTCTCTCTCTCTCTCTCTCTTTCTTTCTCTCTCTCTCTCTCTCTTCTCTCTCTCTCTCTCTCTCTTTCTTTCTCTCTCTCTCTCTCTCTCTCTCCTTTGTCAGTGCAACACTCTGCCAGAGAGTGATGATGATATGGCTGTTTGCTGGCCAATCAGCCATGGCTTGGTACAGTTAATTGAATTCCTATTCCTATTCGATCGATTGTCCTGAGGGAGAGGAGAGTGCGATGCACAGGCATTTATCTTCAACCTTTCCTCCGTTGCCTCCGATGTCTGTAGCCTCGCTTCTCCTGCTCTAGTATTTACACAAATTGGGGCGCAACATTGATGTTTCAGAGAACACAGAGTAAGTGAGTGCTTTGTTTATCCGTCCATGTTTTATGCGCTCTAATGGATGACAGTTGCCGAGATTTTAGACACATGTGAAGCAGGACATCTCTCCTTATTGATGTGATTTTCTTGGTGGAAAAGAAAATGACTAGAATTCATCTTTTCCACATGTCAATCTCGGAAATATTGAGAAAACAGTTCTGTCCTTTAGTTCAGCTTAGATGAAGGGACTTGATCAGATATCATCAACAAATGACTTTTTTTTTTTTTCAGCAATGCTGGATGCTGAATATAAAGTGTCTGAAAATAGATTGTAGATTAAATACCAGACACGTCTTGTCGACAGAGACTCATATACAATGGAACAAAATGAAGGTTTTAAAGTAAGATTTACAGCCTACATACATTCTTGAAAAAAAAAAAAAAAAAAAAAGCCTCCATCTATCACTCTCAGGAGGGTTTCACACTTGACTTTTCTCAACCGATGCAGGTTTTACATGTAATCCTATGGGAAGTGACCACGAGCACTTTTGAAAAGCCTTTCTGCTGCTACAGTATGTTTATGGTCACAGTGGAGTACTTGGAATGTTAGAAAAGTTTTGCTTTTCACAAAGGTGATATGTCAGGTCACAAGTGAAAAACAACAACAACAACAGCATCGATAACAATGTTTATCAGTCATGTAATATAAAGAGATTTAAAACATCTCCATAAAAGTTCCAGGGTTCAAATAGAACTAAAGAGAACAGCTTGGCTGTTGGCAACTTACATACGTTTTATCCCATTATACCTCTGAGCATCTAAGGTTAAGCACCTTGCTCAAGGGCCCAACATGTGGTGGTGCTGGGATTTGAACCTGGGACCTTCTGATCCACCTTAACCACTGAGCTACAGTACCCCTGTCCCATTAAGTCTTTATTTAGGCCGAGTTGTCACTTACGGCTCATTGGTGCTTCCAACATTCTCGTGCCTGCACACCCCAGAGCAACACTGATCACCAATTACGTAGCAGCAAACTGGTGCAAGGCCCACCCATGCGCATGGATGACCAAAGGCAAGCCCATCCGGTCCAATTCCACAGAAAAGCCAATGCAGCTCAAATCACCAAACAAGTCAAATGGCACCAGAACACCCAGTGCACATGGGGCCCAACAGGCAAAGAGCTCGATTCTGGCCTCTAATTTCCCTAGATCCCAAAATGTAAATATGCACTCATGGGATGTGCTGGACAAACAAGTCCCATCCACCTCAGGCCTACAGTATCACCTCGTGGAACATCCTTGTGAGGTCCTGAGGGGTCAACGCCCACAAAAGGATCCCAAAAGCTAGTTTTTGTGTTTTTGGTTAACAAGTTAGCAAAAAAAAAAAAATCTGAGTCTTTCAACCGTAAATACTTTGGTGTGTGGGAAAGTAAAATCTTCACCCAAATCACTGATCTTAGAGACTCCTTCCATAAATGCTGAGGAAATGTCTAATCACAAAAATACATTTTCACCATATCGACAATTACACACCATTTTAATCAGTTTGCGCCAAAATTCCAACATACAGTACGAGTTTTGCAAGTTGTTATCATAGACATGAAAATCTATCATGTCGATGGATTGGCACCCCGTCCAGGGTGTACCCCACCTCATGCCCTACGTCTCCTGGTAGAGGCTCCAGGCCCTCCAGACTCACACGATGAGTGAGTATTTTATCTCGTAGCTGGAACTTCCTTCAGAACTGTTGCGATTTAAAAAAAATATATATAAATAAAAATAGAATCAGACATTTCATAGCACTGTGGTGTAATTAATGTCTTTGAAGGGCTCCTTTGCCTTGTTGCATAACAGGCCATTTGTGGATTTATTTATTTATTTATTTTTCCACCCAGTAGGAACATTATGATCATAACACTAAGCAGGTTGCAAATTGTTGAGCGAGTATGAAAATTCAACGTGGGTGAAAAGTGTCTTAATAGTCAGCATATACAGCATAAGGAAATAAACGACTTTGGAATTGAAAATATTTCTTTGATAACATTCCAACATTGAAATATAACTAAAGATAACCTCGCTGTGAATGGGATATTCGGTGGTATGCAGAGTAACATCGCATGTTAAACGTGGATGCATGATCAGACTCACTCGCGGTTTTTGGATCATTCCTTCTTTATATAAGACGATCATAGATATAGTGTGTATGTGTGTGTGTGTGTGTGTTTGAGAATGGGATTTAAAGAGATGAAAGAGAGATACGGTAGAACAGTTTCGTGTGTGTGTGTGTGTAAGAAAGTGAGTCAGACTACAGCACAGCGTTCAGCTTTTATGTCTAATGAAAACTGTTATCACTGGGGTCAAGGACACTGTGGTCGACTGGAGTGTCATGATAAAATCACCTCTCTATTTTTTTAAAGACTTTTTTAAGGGAAGTAAAACTTATCTGTGAATTGGTTTTTCTTTTCTGTTTTTCTTTCTTTTTTTTGTGGCTCCCTTTATCTCATTTAGTAGTAGATGAACCTGGGTATACTGTAAGTGCGGTTCATTTTTACAGTTGCAGATGGATGCCTAGCATTTGCATAGATATGCAAAGCGCCGGCCTCATTGTGCTCACTGATGCTATCAGTCGCCAAAGCACATAAATCCAGGCAACTCGCTTTACCTATCTGGTTCACTGTGCACACTTTTCCTATTGTGTCTGATTTCACACTGCTAACGTATCATATGCAAAAAATTCAAAAACAAGTTCTCTGTCGTCTGGTTCTGCTGTGTTTTTAATGCAACATTATCCTTGTGTTACCTTTAAGGTTTGTCTCACCTTCACCTTCTGTTAATGTGGTAACTGTGGTGTGTTCAGAATTATATAGTGTACAAGACAAGAAAGGGTTCATAGCTCTCTCTCTCTGTCTGTCTGTCTCTGTCTCTCTCTCTCTCTCGGTCTGTCTGTCTGTCTCCGTCTCTCTCTCTCTCTCTGTCTGTCTGTCTCTGTCTCTCTCTCTCTCTCTGTCTGTCTGTCTCTGTCTCTCTCTCTCTCTCTCTCGGTCTGTCTGTCTGTCTCCGTCTCTCTCTCTCTCTCTGTCTGTCTGTCTGTCTCTCTATCTCTCTCTCTCTCTGTCTGTCTCTCTCTCTCTCTCGGTCTGTCTGTCTGTCTCCGTCTCTCTCTCTCTCTCTGTCTGTCTGTCTCTCTCTCTTTCTCTCTCTCTGTCTGTCTGTCTCTGTCTCTCTCTCTCTCTCTCTCTCTCGGTCTGTCTGTCTGTCTCCGTCTCTCTCTCTCTCTCTCTGTCTGTCTGTCTCTCTCTCTTTCTCTCTGTGCCATTACTTAGTTGCAAACACTTGGCAAGTATCCTTTACTGTCATCTGTGGCCGTAAAGAACGAGTGACTTTACCTTTAAGTGCTTTTATGTTCCATTTCAATGGTGTTTCAGCTTAGGATAATGGTTGTGTGTACAGAGGCTTTTACCAACAGCGTCTGATTTATGTTTTGGCTTAGAGGCTTTCCGAGGGTTAGAGAAAGGCTTTACACAGTCATTCCTTACACTTGTTTTCTCATCACCTGCTTTATGAGCGGTAACAAAAGAAAATACTATCTTTTATGATATTGAATTTCATAACTTTTTTTTTTTTTTCAGATCTTCTGATATTTAGCAATAAGGGACTAAAACTGTTTCTCCCATTTATTAAATTGTGTTTATTTGTTATGTATTTTTATTAAATTCACAGATCAAATTTTATTTTATTTGAACAAAGTTTATTGGATTGTTTGTTTGTTTAGCAGAAGTGCATAATTAAAGGTACATAATTCGAAAATAAACCAAACTTTGTTTTTGTTTGTTTGTTTGTTTGTTTGTTTGTTTAGTAGACATACATAATTCCTCAATAAACTATACTCATATCTATAGTTAAAATTTTAATAAACTCAATTTGTTGTATCTGATTGTCCTAAAAAAAAAAATATTTAACATACAGTTAATTTCTTTGGATTAAAAAAAAAAAAATTTTATGTAATGTATCACTGTGTGGTTTAACAAACAAAAAACATTTCTCTGAAAATGTTCAAGTAGAGGGACTGGACTGAAAATATATGAGAGACAAAAACAATCCTTCAGGAAGCCTGCACAACCTTTCCTCAAAATTACATTAAAATACAAGAAAGTTTGGCTCTATGGAAGCAAAGTATGAAACGGGGCTCAGGACTTTTACACAGTACTGTCGATTACAAAAACCCATTGATAAAACCTTGTTTTGATGTGTGTGTGTGTGTGTGTGTGTGTGTGTCTCCCTCTCACCATTCAGAGACCTCTCGAAACGTGACCTTCGAGGGCCGCTATCACTGCAGGCAGGGTCAGGAGATCAGTCTGGAGCGCCTGTGTGACTTCACTTCTGATTGTCCTCAAGGGGATGATGAAGGAGAGCCGTGCCGTGAGTATCACAGTGACGCGCAGGGACGACATATAGCCGAGACAGTAGAGGGCAGAGAGCAGCAGATCTCCAATGAATACGGCACGGGGTCATCCTTATAAACTACACGGCCTAGGTGCTGGAGATGCGGCTCTTCTGTATGAAGCGCAGATTGTCACTCACGCTTTCTCGGTGAAATCTATTACCTTTCTCACCTCTAGACAGCAGCTGCCCTCCAAGTTCTTATCTCTCACACTCGCTTTCACTTTCTTGCTTCTTTCTTTTGGCTGAGAATCTGCGGCATAGAGCCAAATGTCCGGTGTTGTTTTAACACTCCGAGTTCATTCAAGTCCAACTAGACCTACAGTATACACACAGTCTGTATTTTTGTTAATTCAACACAATTTGCCGTGTAATACTTCTGACTGCTAGTTCATAGAAGATTCTTTGAGATTTGTTTTCTTTTTCCCACCTGTAGGCAAATAATTTACATGAATAAAAAAGACTGCTAGGTTATTCTACAGGGCTGACATAATTTGTTCCGGAAGTGGGCTCGTATTCCAAAACACTCATAAACCAAGTCGAATTTTCCCATAAGAAATAATGAAAACTCAAATTTTTCGTTCTACGGCCCATAACAATAAATACGTAAAAAATAATGAATACAATATATAAAGTAAAAATAAAACAAATTAACCTGCACTTTACCTTTAAAAAAAAAAGTACAAATAAATCCCGACAGATACGCGTTTCCGTTTGTGCGCGCAGGTGCCGTGTATTTGTATGTATGTGTGTGTGTGGGGAATTAGCCCCTTCCCTCGCCTCGTCTTAAACAGTAAAACTCCTCCTCCCTCCCCCCGCCTCACTTTTTAAGTTTCACAACTAGGTCTCGAGAGAGCTGATTTGGTCGAGCTCTCTCAGAGAGGAGGGATGAGAGGTACTTAGTGGTCCCACATCAATCACGGCTCTACAGCCGATCAGGAGCGTCTGTGAGCTCATGCAAGCGGAAGGAGCAGATGGCGCTGCCCTCCGAGTGTGTCATGCCGCCCCCGACGGTGCCTGAGCGAGCAGTTCGAAAAGATGCGGTCAGTGACGTCACATGGTTCGGAGGAAACACGTGATAGTCTTCGGCCCTTCCGATTGAGTGGTAGTAGTAGCTTTAATGTGGGAGCCCCCTAGTGACGGGGAGGAATCGGGCACGATAATATATATTGTTTGTTTTGCCATTGAAGATAGAAATGTTATTTTCAGATGTTTTTTTTTTCTAATCTTATCCCATCCTTTCATCCTTTTTCATGCATCAAGTCTGATGCATATTACTCGCACTACGTGTTTCGTACCAACAATCTATTCAGAGTCTTTTATGTTTAAGATTTTATCATTGTACTTACAGTATGTACAGTATATGTAGCAGTCTGGGATCCCCTTCTTGTTGTTCTGTATTTAGATCTGACTTTAAATTTTAGCTGATTTTTTTTTTTCTTCTCCTTTTTTGGATGAATCTCAATCATGAATCACTTTTTTTCCCCCCTTACATTATGTGATCATCAGTACAGAGTACTCTTCTTTGTTTTGATGATGATATGACAGTGCAGATTGCATTGCATTTTGATATTTTGACAGCTCGGACAAATCCTGAAATTTATTGCTAGCAAGGTTTTAGACATCTTTAGGCAGACTTGTTATTTTTAATGCAGCATTTGTTATAGTGGCGGGATACAGTCCTCGTTGCAAGCTTTGCAGGTAGACAGCCAAGGTAAGGTTAGAAACCAGCATGAACATTCATTGACCAAGAATTATGTCTCCATTACCGTATATTTTGTATAACTGTCAGGATTAATTACTCCTACTAGTAAAAAAAATGATTATATCTACGGAGGAGTATTAAAGTCGAATCGAATCGGGATTTGTGATGAAATCTCTCGCTCCCGGCTGTAGGATGACACCGCGCTGGTCGATATGTTTACACTCTCCTGGTTAATGGTAGTCACCTTCGTTCTGCCTCGTCTCACCTGAGTGGTTGATTGGATGCTCTTGAATCTTGGCTCGCTGATTATCGATGTGCCCCAGACGTAATCAACTTCCTTCGGCTACATTAAAGGACACAATTCGAGTCACAGGCTTGAAAGATTTCGAGGCCCTCCTGCTTCCGTATTGATCCTACAAGTGTTATAAAATAGCAGATATGTTCTGTGAGGTTACGTTATCATACATTTTTATCTTACATACATGTACAGTATCTGAAAATAATCAGGCCGTAGTCTAGTGATTAGGTTTATTCCTACTCTGTCTTGCCAGACTCCAGGGTGATTCAGAGTCATAAAATGTAATGGAATTTGTTTGTAGCACCTTTTTATATAAATAAATAAAGTAACAGATTTTTTTTATCATCACTATTAGCATGCTAACATGTTTAACCTTGCCATTTTTTAGCGTTTATGAGTCACAAGGGCAGCAGATTTAGCTTGTCCTATCAGTCATGTTTTAACTTTTAGCGCTAAACAGGCTAACATTAATTTACCGCATTTGGCAGACGCCCCCTTATACAGAGCGACTTACATTTTTATCTCGTTATACATCTGAGTAGTTGAGGGTTAAGGGCCTCGCTCTAGCGCCCAACTGGGCCAGTGTTAGTAGTCGGGATTGAACTTGGGACTTTCCGATCAGCAGTCCAACACCTTAACCAGTGAGCTATCTCGGACCATTAAACGACGTTCAGGACTCTTTTACTTCAACGTACAATAGAGTGGTTGCTAACGTTTTGTTCCCGACTTGTTTTTAGACTTTCACACAAACTCTTTGCTTCCGTTTATTCTGCCTATTCCTCAAAATCACTGGCCTTAAAGATCCTGTATCCTGCTTCAGCGTGATATTACCTGCACAGCGTCGCTAAGCTCAACAGGCTAACTTGTTAACATGATGTTAATTTAGCTACTCTTACAGCTTCGGGATCTGAAGTTAAGCCGTAGACAGACTGAATTAATCCACTCCTGAGCTTCAAACTGGAAGCGAATGCAGATTTGAAATATCCCTTATGAGAAAGCAGACTCGTGTGAAATGGGTCGACCGTGAATAAATACACGCCTTCTGTCAGAACATTCCCACCGCAAAAAAAACAAAAAACAAAAAACAACCACCGTGCCTTTAGTTTCAGCTCAGCCTTGCACCTCCAGGTTCCGGGTTCAGCTCCCGCGTCACGTCTTGATTGGTTCCCTCCGAGTACTCCGGTTTCCTCCGCCTGTCCAAAAACATGCAGATTAGACTAGTTGACGTTGACCGGAGGTCCTAACACGATCATACAAATGGGAATAAATACAACGGTCACCACTGGCCCCCATGGTCTCTAGCTGGACTAGAGAGGTTTCTAAATGGATGGATGGACAGGTGTTTAAATTCCTCCTAAATCAATTAAAGCTGCAGTAATGAAGGCTCACGTGTGTGTAAATGCAATATTTAAACAGCCAGACAATCAGCTGCAGAAATATTAGGTAAAGCCCGCCAGTATTTTTCCTCTTTTTAATAAAGCGCATATCAATCCTAACAGCATTACACAAATCCACAAGGATTTTCTGACCGAGAGGATATCTACTAACAGGACTTTCTTTCTTTCTTTTTTTTTTTTTTTTTCTCATTTCATCCTTCTTGCTTTACCAAACCCCAATAAATAAACTTCATCAGCATGCCGTCTTTGTTGTCTCGGAGTTCCTCGCTTTTCACTGTCCAGAACACTTTCATCAATGCACACAAGCGCCTGAGCCTCAGGATCAAGTTTTCATTCTTTCTTTTTTTGTGTTTGAGTTTGTGCTTGTTTCCCGAGTCACTTGGTTTTTTCCCGTGCTCTTTTCTCATCGTGTCTTTTTCACCTGCTTCATTGTGTGTCTCTGTGTTCCTTTCTCTGCAGGTCAGTTCCTTAATGGAAGCTACTGCTCCTTTGAAGAAGATGACTGTGGGTGGCAGATGGTGTCAAGTAAAAGTTTGTACAAAGGAGTCCATCTTTCTCTGCCCAAAAGTCTTACAAGCAGCTGTCCATCCTCAGGTAGATTCCAAAATCTTCGCCCTTTAACATGTAGCTCACACATTTATTTAAAAAAAAAACTTTTTTTTTAAATAAATTTGTTTCTATCCCTTTGTCCCAAGGGATTACAATAAGTATGTGTGTGTGTGTGTGTGTGTGTGTGTGTGTGTGTGTGTGTGTGTGTGTGTGTGTGTGTGTGTGTGTGTGCGCGCTTTCAGTTATTTCAATAGAGCTTTAAGACCAGCATGACTTTTTTTTATCATTAGTTCATTCAGAGCATTCAGTTACCTACTGTAGGTAAAATGTCAAAAGTTAGTATTAACTTACTGTCACTCTGTTCCAACAATCTAATCAGTTACAATTATAACTTACTACGTACAATCAACAAACAACTACTCAATTTTGAGATTTCATCCTATCAATGTCCATGAACATGTTTAAGAGTTACTGATATCCAATAACATTCTCTAAGTCAGGAATAAAACCCACCACGATGAGAAGCAGCGTTTATGTCATTACTTCCCTTTAACAGTCATGTCTGGGGGTTTTTATTCTCCTTATATCACTGCACATAACACCAAAACCATTCACATTAAACCATATAGGATGCGGGTGTGATGTGGTGTCTGGCACCAGGACATTGACAGTGGATCATTCATGTGCTGTGGGTCAGTAACTCAGAGCCTTAACACACTGAGCCCCAAATTACAAACACAGCAGATGGGAATTGAACCCAGAATCCATGGCTTAGGAGGCCAGTGCCTTATCCATTAGTCCATTGGGGCTGACCCATTGATGCAGCCCTCCCATTTTATCTGGGTTTGGCATCGGCACAGCATCCAGTGGCTGGGTTGGGTGGGAATCGGACCGGTCCCTTCCAAGCATGACAGGCGGGAAACCTACCGCCGAGCCACCACCAGTTGTGATCCCTGAAATTTGGTGTCACATTTGTACAAATAATTTCAATGCTCCAAATTTTTGTACGAACCCATTTCATTGAAAAGATGAGTTGTGAAAATTAGATGACAAAGGTGTCGTAGCGGAAGCTCTTCCAGGTGCCAGGGATATCCTCCACGTGCCATCAGAATTTGTGAATTTGTGTGGGTTTTTTTTTTTTGGACTCTGTGTTTAGTGCTTGGGACTTTTACACTGACATGAGCATTCATTGTTTCTTGTTTCTCAGTTGTTCACAGGTGCTCGGTATTGTCTTGATAAGTGCCTTTATTTAAGCCTGCGCCCGGTCTGGTGTCTTTGTCTCACATCTGTTGTCACTGTCGTCGTACAGTCTGTTTGTCCTCCGGCTGTTTATTTTCTGTCTAGTTTACCCCAGTTCTGGGTGATACAGTATTTCTGAGTTTTGTTATTAAAGCCTTAACATCTGCATGTACGCCGTGCCAGACAATAACAGCCTGTAGCACGTGATACTGTTGACTTGAACTGGGTTTCATAATAATTATCCCATTACGAACATTACTATATCAATGTATAATTCACAATATCAAAAACATATGGAGTCAAAGACCATTTTTTTGGCCACCTTTCGTCACAAAAAGTGTGAACAGTTTTCTCTCTTGTCTTGTCCGTGTCCTGGTTTTCATTTCTTCTGCTATGTTTTATCTTTGGCTTTCTTGTTTCCTGACAGGTTCTGTTTTGGCTCTGGAAAGTCAGTTCAAAGGCCAACGGGGGTCGGTAGTTGTGCGGAGTCCACTGTTCCTCTATCCACTGCGCAACGCCCCCTGCATGGTAAGAGAGCAGAAATTCTGCATTCCGCCCGCAAAGTCGGGCGAGAGCGCGGTGTGCCTGTGTGGCCAGCTTTATTTGGATCTCGGAAGAAAATATGTTAAGAGCATTTTTCATCAGACCCTCTTTCATATTCTAGCAAATGTATTCCGCTCTCATTCGAGTACACAAGGCAACAAAAGATGCGGCCATTAGCGAGGCACTGCATACTGATAAAGAGTTTCATATGCATGCGGGGAGGGTTCGATCACCCAAGACAAAAGGGGTGTGTGATTAATATGCCAACGTCCTGATAAAATGTCATAGCTAAATCAAGACCAGTTGATTAATTGAAACTCATCATGGCCTGGTGTGATGATCGCTTTTAATTCAGTTTTATGGTAATTTATCCAAGTTATAATTTCACTTTAAGGTATAGCAGGTATTTAGCATATTTTGTAGATCAGTGTCCAAGGTTGTGCTCATTATTTTTACCAATTAAATGAAAAATGATCCTTGAGTGTTATAACGCATACTACCGGCATTTAATCCAGAGTAGAGTTTGTCACTATGCACCGATGTAATTGGATGTGATTTCAATGTGCATTAAAACAGGACAATTTACACTGCAATGTTAGGATGATACAAATGTAATGTAAAAACATTAAATGTTCAATTAAAATGTCATTTTTATTATATATAAAATGTATCTTTAAAAATATAACTGTCAAACATTGTTTATGTTTCAAACTAAGAATTTTATTACAGTTCTTTTATTGGGGCCTCCGAGTGGCGCAGTGGTAAAAGCGCTCGCCCCATCATCCCGAGATCGCGAGTTCGATTCCCGGGTCGTCCTGTAACCTCTCGCAGCCGGAGGTCTAGAGAGAGCTGATTGGCCGAGCTCTCTCAGAGGGGAGGGATGAGAGGTACTTAGTGCTCCCGCATTAATCACGACTCTACAGCCAATCAGGGGAGTCCGTGAGCTCACGCAAGCGGAAGGAGCGGACAGCGCTGTCCTCCGAGTGTGTTACTCCGCCGCCAGCGGTGCGTGAGCGAGCAGTTCAAAAAGATGCGGTCAGTGACGTCATGTGGTTGGGAGGAAAGACGTGATAGTCTTCGGCCCTCCCGGCTGAGTGGTAGTAGTAGCCTTAATGTGGGAGCCCCCTAGTGACGGGGAGGAATTGGACACGAATAAATTAGGGAGAAAATCCACCCATTTTATTAAGTTTACTTACCTGGAGCAGGGGTAGCTCAGCGGTTAAGGTATTGCTTAAGGTGACTGCCGCTCAAGAGGTCCCCGGTTTGTGCCACAGCGCCACCGAGCTGCCATTGTTGGGGGACCTTGAGCAAGGACCTTTACCCTCAACCGCTTAGATGCAGTCGGGCCTCAAGCTGGCAATCCGACCATATAAGAAATGGCATGTGGACAGACTCTTACCCACACCTACCTTAAACGTACGAAAGTTCTCAGGTGGAACCTTTTAATCGCAATGGCTATACCTCAGCAGCCCATCTACTGTATTTGTGAAGTTTCATTGTCTTGTCCTTCATTCAATGGTCTGGACCAAAACAAACTAATAACAAACAACTAGCAAAGCTCTCCCGGACCTGCCTTCTTCAACAGCTTGGACGCTGACCAACATTTATTCACTCTTGTTAATGCAATTAGTAATTGAGTCCTTCAAAACCTGAGAAAGACAGACAGGCACAAAAGGGAGTGTGAGCCAGGCATAGAGAGATGTGTACAGTATGTCCAAAAGGGAACTGAGAGAAGGCAAGACATGCCTAGGCAAAACAAAAAAAAAAATGCAAAAAAAAAAAAAGAAAGTGAAGAAGTAAAAGGATCAAGTAGAAATAGACCCACATGGAGGGTAGAGGACCCATCTGGCCAGAGTTTCTGATTGACAGCTCCAGATAAATGGAAGGAAAAGGGCTCTTTGTTGTACATATGGAACTGAGAGCACTATGCAAGCACAGCAGGGCATGACAGCAGCTTGGCTCTAGTCCCACAGATGAATAAGCCTCTAGCTGAGAAGTTCTGTCTCACTCACCTTGTCTCGTATCCCCGGTTTAAGCACCCAAACTGAAAACTTTTACTTGTTTAACACCTGACTGTGTCGTCCTCCACAGTGTGCCACCTCAAATGCTGTAAGAGGAGCAGTAAAAGGGGACTTAGCGTCACCCCTCATAATAATAATAATAATAATAATAGCCAACCAGCCATAACTTTACAAGCACACATTTCTAATACTGTCTCACTTCTGGCACCAGAACAGCTCTAAAGTTGGGGTTGGGGTTTCCATTGATCGGACTGGTTCATCCAGCACCTCCCACATTGATGATTGATCAGATTGACATCTGGGGAATTTGGAGGCCAAGTCAATACATGCAGCTCTCTTATGTTCCTCAAATCATTTATGAGCAATTTGCTGCTGAAGGAGTTCACTACCATTATGGTGTGTACTTGTCCGGTCTGCCACCATGTTTATATTGGTGGAACAACAACCCCTAATAACGCCTCTGTGTCTTTTACACACAACACCAAGGTGCAATTAACACCTAACATTTCTACCTTTCACAACCTGAGCGAAAGGGGCTAAAGAAGGGGCTCTCAACCTCGAGGACCATGAAGGACCCCCTGCCCTGCACGTTTTAGAGTTTCCTCAGCTTCTCGCACACCCAATTTAACTAACCAGCTAATTATCAGCCTGTGCCGAATTAAAGTGGGTATGATCGAGCAGGGAAAACACTCGAATGAGAAGCACAAGAGGCTGAAAACCTCTCGCCTAAATTAACATTCACATGAATGCCAGCAGGACATTGCACGGAGCAGCATACCGACTCTGCTGTCTTCTTTCTTCCCATCATGCGCCCTGGTGCCGTCTTTTCCCCACGTAGGTGGGTGACTCACGCTCACCCGACGGACCATGTGATGTAAAAGAAAACATGATTCCATCAGCCCAGGCCAGACCAGCCTTTTTTTCTTTGTTTCAAGGTCCAGCTCTGATCATCACCTGCCCACTGTAGCTGTATTTGCTGTTTGCAGGAACACACACAGAGCAAAATGTGGTAGATCATGAGTTCAGACACCTTTCCATCATAGCCGAATAACTTTTTTCCAGCAATTTGTGCTACAGTAGCTCCTCTTTGGTGTTGGACGAGGTGTGCTAGACTTCATTCCCCTCGCGCATCATCGATGCACCGCACCCAGGAACACCCCACAAGACCTAGTCGCCTTGCCGTCACTCAGATCCTTGCACTTGGCCATTTTTTTTTCCCTGCTTCCAACATACTGTATCCACTTTAAGAACATACTTTTCACTTGCTGCCTAATATGAGGTGGTATCAAGTTTTAAATGTTGTTTTGTAACATGCTAACACATGACGGCACAAGGGTGCACATACAGTCAGAGGGAGCGCCGACCTTCATAAATCAGTGTGCCAAAAGACATCGTCCTGTGTACACTGGAGCTGAGCGACTGGTGCTATTTCATCATGTGCAGCAAATTAGAACAAAACGCAAACGTGAAAGTCTGCGTGAAACTGTGAAAATCTGCCACAGAGACGTTTGACATGATTTGGCAAGTTTATGGCGATGCTGCAACGAGTCGTTTGGGGTCTTTTGAGAACGATCCACAGCATTGCTGCCATTGTCTTAAAAGCATCGCCATTGGTTTTAAAGCATCTGTGGGAGGACGTCTGGAGAAAGCGACCGGATCTGTGGCACCTTTCGATACCACTTCATACATCTCACCGCCTGACCAGTGCCTATGTTATGAGATAATCAATGCTACGCACTTCACCTCTCAGTGGTTTTAATGTTATGGCTGATGGCCGTACCTTAATAAGACGTGGCACAGAAAATCAATATTTAGAAGTCTAGGTTAAATGCTCAAACAAAGGCTGGTTTTCTAAAGTGTAACTATACAAAGTGCAAGGCAAGCAAAAAAAAAAATCCTGAAATCTCTAAAAATAGAGGGTGTAGTTGTAAAACTGAAAGGTGTAATAAAAAAGGATGTTGGCCTTAAGGGTGCTCTCAGGTTTGTCACTATAAAACCACTCTCAAGAGTGAGTCCATTGATGGAAAAAGTTTGATTCTGCACACTTACTGTACAAACATGTAGGAGACAATTATATTATCCACCCTTGTCTAATTATAACCATACAGTAGTTCACACTAATAAACACAAACATTCAAATAATAATTCAAATAATTATCAGTTTAATAAAGCCAATCTACACAGAAGCGTTGTGCAGCATAAGGTTTTTCATTACACTATGTACCAGCCAGTGTGGCTTCCCACTGCCTTTTTTTATTTAATGTAAATACTATAAATCACAGACGCGGCACTGTGTATGTGATGTGATGTGATGTGATGTGATGTGATCTGCAGGTACAGTTCAAGATATGTGGAAGCCCAAATGGTCTTCTTTCGCTCTGGATCATCGAAAACAGCACAGGACCAGAGGGCCAGAGAAGTCTGTGGAACTCCAGCAGGGAGACCAAAGTGGACAAGGGATGGAGGCTCGTCACTTTCCCGCTGTACGGATTGGTCGACTCGTAAGTGTCTCGGTAGCAGATCTGTAACCGAGTACAATCGCATTGTTTAAAAGAAGAACAAATAATGTGTCCGCAAAGACTAGCAATTATTTATTTGTTCATAAAAAGTTGGTTTATATATTTGAGAAATGAAATCAGTTTCATTTGTTTGTATAAAAAAAAAAAAGTGAGAAATAATAGGAACAAGTGGTGCACGAGTGGGAAAAGCAGTCCTTCGCACATCGACGGTTATGATCATGAACTCGAGCTGAGGATGAGGAACAGTCATAACCAGAATTCACACAACATTCTGAGAGTTCTGGCATTTCTATTTGTTTTATATTGTTCTCTATTTGCTTTTTATATAGTGACTTTAAGTCTTTTTTTTTTTCTTTATTTTTAGTCTCTTTTTTTCAGAATTCTGAATTTCACTTCAATTTGTATAATTTACTGTCAACCCTAATGCTCAAAGTAATGAAACATATTGAGTACCGTTAACTTAAATAATTACAATTAGTTAAAATTAAGAGACCTTGATGAGAATTTAGAACCTTTTTGGTATTTATGAGAAATTAGAAATTTGTAGAAATGACATTTTTCAAGTTAGCTGAACAAATTTGATATTTTAAGTAACTGTAAGTACTTAAGTAACAGTAACTGTCACCTTAAAGTTCCACCAACTTAAAATCTTTCAGACTAGTGATTTTGTGCCTGACATCATCAGGGCAATAGGACACTAGTGGCTCAGTGGGAGGGGTTTCGTCTACCATGTGAAAGGCCCTGGTTCGATTCCCAACAACTGGATGAAGTGTCTGTCCCAAACCCAGATAAAATGGGAGGGTTGCATCAGGAAGGGCATCTGGTGTAAAACCTGCGCCAAGCTTGTGTGCGGACCGGATCGTCTGCTGTAGCGACCCATCGCCGGGGGCAACAACAATTTATTTGATTTGCAACAACAACAACAAAAAAATGATATTAAATAGTATGAGTTAGGCGACTCAATAATGCAAGCAAAGAACGATTAATATGAATGAGTACAACAAACTCAAAAACTTCTGTTTACTTAAAATTGGAAACATCGTTACTTTAAAAATTTGATGTAACTGATTACCTCAATTTTTTTGAGTTTAACCAACTTATTCGGGTTTACAGTGTACTTTCAACAATTATCACAGTTGCAAAGCAACTTTACAGAATTAAAAAGAAAATTATGTAAATGTGTATGAGTCAGAATAATCAGATTGTCCCTGATGAACAATCCGAGGGCGACGGTCCCGGGGGGAGAACTTCCTGAGAAACCTTGAGAGGAACCAGACTCAACAGGGAACCCATCCTCATTTGGGTGATAATGGATAGCGGGGCTTGATCTGCACTCATACTGTGTGTTAGGAGGCTGGAGGTTTGTTCTGGAAGTCTTGAAAGTAGGAAATTCCAGTCCTGACCGTTGAGCGACTGCAGTCACAAGTCCTGCATGTCTGCCGAGAAAAGCTGTTCTGGCTAATTGGAGTGAAAGGCCAGGACCGTCTTCGCCTTAACCTCAGAATTCTGACATTCTCACATTCGTACATAACATCGTTAATGGTTATTCTAGTCTTCAGTAGATAATAATTGCATACTTTTTCAGGCTTTACCGACTTCAAGTTTCAATCTGAAAACAACTACAGGACATTTGGAGCACAAATATAGTTTGACTGTCATACACTACACCTCTCCTACATAGTGTGTATTTGGACGTCTTTAACTTTATATCCTAAAAAAGTATGTAACATGTACTGCCCATCTCATATGATATTCAGTATATGTTATATTCTTCTTTAGTGTTAAAACCGGTGAGAAAACCCAGCTCCTGCTCCATGCTGCACAAAAGCCTCAACAGTTTCCTGCTTGCCAACTTTTCAGGAAGCTCACTTTCATCATTTGCATTCAATTTTGTCCTAAGTCAAATTTCACTCATCTAAAATCTTAATAAATCCCACTGAGATCAGGCTTGTTTTTTTTTCCCCCCCCCGTCTCACTCCACCATATCATTTGCTGCTTGAGAAAGGCGGGAGAGGGAAGAAAAGAAATCAATGTACAGAACATTCACATACAACCACACTTTCACTCCAATTAGCAATCGCACTTGACTCGCGAGACAGCAGAGCAGAGAGGAAACCACTGGGCCGATTCGTCTCCATGTGCTTGATTGGGCTCGTTCGAACGTTCATTCTGTGCTAATGCCCATCCTTAGAGAATGATTAAGATTGCCGCTTCGGCCTTTTTTTTACTTGGACCCTGACCTCATTTTTCTTCTTTTTCCTTTTGCTTTTTTTTTTTTTTTTCTTGTGAACTCTCTTTCGTCGCTTTTTAATATTCTGCGATGAAGCTTTACAGGGTGATGTTGCCCTTTAACATATGAAACAAGAAGCCCTCTAGATGAGCTTCCAACTAGGTTGGATATTAATTTCACACTTAAATTGGGGCGACGGGAATTTTCAAGGTTGTATAAAATTCTGATTTGTAACCACAGGTGCTGTAACCATAATAATCTTTTCTTTTTTTTTTTTATATGCATATTCAGCCCTGCTAAGCCTCTTACGTCTAATCTTTTTGAAGAACTGCCAGATCAGATTCCGAGAGCTTCTTGCCACCTCTTAAGTATTCTTAAATATTGTGTGCAATCATATAATAACAGTATGGCTGAACATGAACATGGCTACGCTGTTGGCTCAGCGGTCAGAGCAACACTTGCTAATAGGAGTCAGATATTGGATTGATCTTTTCCACTGTTTGATTTTGGCTGATGTAATTCCTGTACTCATGATAGAAAGTGTTGTCTGGTGAATGTATAACTGGTGTTCAAGTTAAACCAGTACTGATGAAATCTTTTGTGAATAAATGTGTAAAACCAGTTGACATTTACAGAAGATTACAGAAGCCGCAGTAAAACATTCGAACGGTGCAACGGTTCCCGTGAACATTCACAGAGTGGACCACCTGATCCTTGAAAATCCACTGATAACTTGTCTCCAGCTTGCGGAAGAGACACATCTGTCTGTGTGAAATTCACCAACACCACTTACACATTGCAGGATTCGGCTGGGAGTTATTACTGCGACATCCTCCGCACAGTCCTGACCTCGCTCCAAGACATTTCCACATGTTGGGGTCATTAAAGGAGTTCCTGGGAGGCCGGGGTTTTAGTTGTGAAGCAGGCAGTCCGATCATCTCTCCGGCGTGCTGAGAAAACGTTCTACCGTGATGGTGTCCAAGCACTAGTGAAACACTGGGATGAGTGCCTTAGTGTAGCAGGGGGTTATATAGAGAAATAAGGAGAGTTTTTACTTTCAGGACTTTGCTCTGTTATTCCTCATTTGGTTTGAACACCCCTTGTAGAAACAGATAATGGACTCGATTAATCCTCTGGTTTTATTTTCTGCAGGTTCTACCTCCAGTTCTCAGCAGAGATTTCGTCCGGCTCTGAAATGGCGTTTGCTGTGGATAACTTCACTCTTACCATGAACTGTTTCCTTGAAAGTGAGTCATTCTTTTCATTTCTCATAAATGAATCTTAAGCACATTTAAAAGAATGAAAATACATGTACTAGCAATGGTTCCTTAATGGTTCCTTTCAATTGTTGATGGGTTGGTTTGGTGGGTGATTGGTTGTTTAATTATTTTATAATAACATTGATAGTTTTTTTTTTTTTTTTTTTTTTCTGTACTACACTCCCATTGTTTAGTATTTTGTAACTTTTTGTAGATTAGGTTAGTGCATTGTATTGTATGTATTTAAATTTTAAACATAGAAACTTGTACAAACTTGTAAATAGTGGCTATAATTTCCTGAACACAAGAAGAATGCATAAGAAGGCACATGCTGTACTGTACGTTTCTATCTATGGCAAGTACAGTAGCTCATGCCGTGGTTCTTTTAAAAAGAGGGATATTTAAAGTACAGTTTTGATACATTATGTGCACTATGTGCTACTGGTGATGGCGCTGTTCCTGCACAATTCAGTAATCCATTCTTTCTCGAAAGGGTAAATTAGGAGTGTGTTATTCTTGACATAAAATGCCACTAAAACTGAAGTCAACATGGGGTGTATTATTCCCAAATCCAATTTTTGGTTCTTGTTTGCAGAGTGAAATCAAATCGCCGTGGCTGCATAGCATTGGAAATAAACAAAGTAAAAGTTCTTACCTTTAAATGAGTTATACTGTATATACAAGTATTATCCATCCATCCATCCATCTAAGAGCCTCTGTAGTCCAACTTGGGACAGGGAGAACATGCAAACTCCATACGCACAGACCCCGAGGTGGGAATCGAACCCAGACCCTGGAGATTTATGGTCGACAGCACTAACCACTACACCGCCATGCCATACAAATACTCTATTATCTTTCGATGAATTAACATATAGACACATTCATTTGTCAAGTATAAAACAGATTACGCAGCTGTAAGAAAAATACATCAGTCAGGAAGAAAATATACATTACTCACCCAAGTTAGCCACCTAGCATGTTGCTAACAAAATCCAATGTCATTTCCCAGGACCACTAATTTAAACCTAGCATTTGTCTGTTAAATCAAATCCAGATTGCAGGTGGACTGTAAGTGGTGAGCAAACCAGACACCTCCTCATTTTCCACGGATGCAAGTCACTGAACAATTTTCTATAATTATAGACATGCTCTAATCATAACCCAATAATGTTGTTCTGTCTGGCACACGCCGAGGTGTCTAGTGACGTTGCAGGAAACGCTGCACATTTTAGAAATGTAATGTCAGTAACACGCCATTACTGTCAACAAATTCAAGCTGTGCTACAGCTGCATTGACTTAATAAAGAAGAAGAAGAAGATGAAGCATAAGTAAGAGTGTCTTGTAAACTGATTTGCTTCTTAGGGCAGAAGTGATAACATTGACCTGCCACTCACCCGCCACCTGAATTCGCAGTTGTAAATTGATCCTCTCTTAGGATTAACGAATACAGAGGATGCAGGTGTAGACTCGCCTTTAACAGGCATAACAAGACGATGTTGGGATGAATCATGAACAGGATAAGTGAATGTGGAGAGGAACTATGCACAGATGTGAGAATCATGACAGGTCATGAGAAGAAATGCAAACAGGACGTAAATAAACTTCCTATATTTAAGGAAGTATATTTGTGTGGAATTATGAACTGTATTAAGAGAGAGTGACATGCAGAGGTGGAAGCTTTACTTTGTTACTCTACATATTTCACTTTACTTAAGCAGTTTTATTACTAGGCAATTATTTTTACTTTATCTCCACTACATTTTCCCACAAATGTCTATACAGGTAGTCCTCGACTCAGAATCATTCGAGTTACGAATTTCCAAACGGATACGAATGGACCACGGTTCTGTTTCCGGTTCAATCACGGAAATAGCTCATGATTATAGTACAAAAAATGGACACTGCAGTGCAAATACCAATATTTACAATTATATACTGTATTTTCAGTGTTAAAGTGAATGTATAAAAAGTTCGGTATATTGTATGCGTGTGTGTGTGTGTGTGTGAGAGAGAGAAATAAGTCGTCCTCCCCGGTTTCAATGAGTCAGTCCGGGAGAACGATGATAGAAAATGTCTGTCCTGTAAAGCCGTCCTGGTGGTGAAAAATCCTAATTTCGGAAAATCCTCAACAAAACAGAGTTGAAAATGGAGATAAAACAGAGACAAAATGGTCTCCTGGATTCCCCTCACAATTTGAAGACACAGAGACAACCTTTCAGTGTGAGATTCATTTCCTTAGGCATGATTATGGTTTTTGGCCACTTGATGGCAGTGTGGGGAACGGAGACAGAAATTTAGTCAAGTGAATTGGTATGCTTTACATTGTATATTTGTGTCAAGGGCATATAAGACTTTGTCGGACTTGAGAACAAATCGGACTTATGGACATTTTCCCAGAACAGAACTCGTTCGTAAGTCTGGGACTACAGTACATTGTACTTCCTACTTCAATACATTTTGTGGATGACATTGTGTTACATTACCAGAGTGGAGTGAAACTAAGAGAGAGAGAGAGAGAGAGAGACTCTGTAATTATGACATAAAAGCTTCTGTAATCTAATAAATCTCAGTCAATTTGAACTAGTGCTGTCAATCAATGAAGAAATGTATTCTAGTTAATGACATTGATAGTCTGTGATTAATCACAATTTTTTTAATACACAGGTTCACTTGTATTATAAACGTGCCATGTTGGAATAATAATAATTTTAAAAAAAAAATGGTGGACAGACGACGAATCAAAACACATGCACGGGTCAATGACAATAAACACTAGACAGACAATATGGAAGTGAATAGCATCGCGCTGCAAGCTGCCAAGAGCCACAGCAGAGCTCAAGCCTAATGGGAAAACCCTGACATCGGAAATGTGCCTGTAGCTGAGACTATAACCCTCTTTTTTTATTATTATTTTTATTTATTTTTTTTTTAATGCATTGTGCATCCTACAGTTTAATATTGCAAATACAACAAGCACAATAAAACTATTAGACCGGCTCAGCAAGCACTCTGTTGTCCAGTTCTGACTACTGAGTTCTCATTTGCAGCTGTGAACTGAATAATAATTAAGCTGAACAGGATTTTGTTTTTTTGGAATCATTTAGAAGACCCTCTGTCTGAACACGGTGCAGCTGAGAGACGAAACAGAAGTGCCGCTCATTAACACAAAAGCGTTGCATTAAAAGACTAAGCCCATTTAGATGTGCGGCTCGAGTGAGCTCTGCCGAGTATGACCCATAAGCCAGATTTCCGCCCTGATCTGAATCTCAAAACACTCTGAATATCATTAGGATCAGAGCTGAACAAATAATACGGAAGAGGAAGTTGTTACAAGATTGTATAACACCGGCTCTTATTGTCTCTTCGTGTTCGTGTGCGTTATGCGTATTTAATCAGATGCACATATGCATGACAAAGAGATCGTGTAACATCATATGCGTGCAGTTTGGTTTACATCCCGATACATTTTTATTTATTTATTCTTTTTTCTTTTTTCTTTTTTTTTTTTTAACTTCTGCAACCCATCTAAAGTGCTTTCAATGCCGCAAGCTGTAATATACGGAAACATCATCAACATGCCACTTTATTTTGATGAATGCAGCATATCATCAGACTCGATATCAAACGACGAACGAAAACTTCCAAGGGAGTCGCCCCTGCAATCATAATTCCTCATCATCCATGGGCGAGAACAGCATCGCCGGAAACGGATGACACTCACTGTCAAATATTTCCCTTCAATTTGGATTTGATGATATTTACCAGCATGTTTCGATTTGACATGGGATGCCATCCATCGCCGCCGTCGCCCACAGATGGCTCTTTTTAATTCCGACTATGTATGTATTATGCCACAAATGAATTCGTCTGATGTGCCATATTTTACCGCCCGTCCATCAGCGGGGACGGAGTCAAAGCATCATTTGCAAAACTTTCACGTGTGTGTGTGTGTGTGTGTGTGTGTGTGTGTGTGTGTGTGTGTGTTATTGTCATAGCGCACGTTACGGTACAAGCAAGCCACGATTTAGCGTTGTGCCGCATGCCTATTAGTTCAGTGTGCATGTGAAAGCTCGCATGTGTGCGTCCTCTGAAATCCGTCTCTCTCTCTCGTCTGCATTGTTCTCCAGCACAAGCAGATGGCATCTGATTTGCCGTGTGGGTGTTTGCTTTTATTTTTTCCCCTCACCTTTTCACATAGCAGCAGGCTTACTTTTATACCGTTTTTTATTACTTCTGCTCCCATATTATGTTTTGGACAGGGAGCTATATCAATAATAAATGGAGGATGGAATGCACAAGTGCCAGGCACAAATGATAGCAAAGCTAACAAAAAAGGAGACCAGGAAAGGCCAAAATCCACCTTTTGTTTTTGTCTCCGCATGACTTTTCGGCTGTTTTTGTGATGTCTGTCTGTACACTTTTTTTTTTCAACAGCAATGAGAGACAACAATAGAGAGACAGCTCATTAATGAATGACCAGGAGCAGAATTCTGTCTCGAGCTACCTAACAGCACGAATTAATGACCTTCATTTTTCTGCAGTGGCCATTTCTGCTGTTTTTATTATCATTATTATGATTTTTTTTTCTTTTTCTTTTTAAAGCTTGAGTTACTAGAATTAAAATACAATTAAAAACAGAATGTCGTGTTGTTGGAGAGACCTCTGTGAGCCGTATGTCTGTGACCAAAAGTTACAAAGTCCAAAAGTAGGGTCATTATGTTTGCAAGGAAAGTTGCAGGTGCTCAGGGACGGATTACACAGGTACACAAATCGATTGATCGATTGATTGATTGATTGATTGATTGATTGATTGATTGATTTTTTAGCTAAGGATTCATTATGCAAATTACCAGTGTGTAGTTCATGCCACTGATGCTGCAGATTTCCTTGGGTTTCTGTTCAAAGGTAATTTACTGTAACATTAGACACCGATATATATATTTTATTCATATTCGTTAAGCATATTTATAGTAGGCAAGTGTCATTTTGAGGCGGCACGGTGGTGTAGTGGTTAGCACTGTCGCCTTGCACCTCCAGGGTCCGTGTTCGATTCCCGGCCAGGTCCGATTCCCGTCTCCGTGCATGTTTGCATGTTCTCTCCCCATGCCTGGTGGGTTTCCTCCGGCTACTCCGGTTTCCTCCCACAGTCCAAAGACATGTAGGTTAGGCTAATTGGCATTCCCAAATTGTGTGTGTGTGTGTGTGTTCCTTGAGATATATTGGCACCTAGGGTTAGGGTCCTGGGATAGGCTCCGCCCCCGTGACCCTGAATACAGGATAAAGCTGTATAGAAGATGAGTGAGTGTCATTTTGTGGGCAAACCAGACGTTTATAAGAGTTATTCCTGTTAGCAAAAGTGCCTGTTGTTAAACATTGTTTTTTGTTTGTTTGTTTGTTTGTTTATGTTATTATAAAGGGGATATGTTAAACATTTCAAAACTATTTTTAGCAAACTCAAGCATTCAATTGTACAGTACATTTGACTTAAAGATTTTAACGAACTCTATGATCCTGAATGTTCACCCTGGTAGGAACGCAGTGATAACAATAAGCTTGGAAATGTGCTTACTGTTGAACCATGCGTTAACAAAGTCCACCGGCAAGGCAGTGAGTGTATTTGGTCACATACGGTGTGTGCCTACTGTATGCATCATGCATGTTACTCAAACGTTCCACTAGGGGGCACACCGAAAAATTCAATCAGACAGTTTTGCATAAAGTATGGACACACTCGAGGAGCTAGATCGTGCATATCTCGTGCAAACTGGTTTGACACTTATTTCTTACTATGCAGCCATAAAGGCACATCACATCATACATGTGGAGCAACTGAGCACAACTTCTCCTCGGAAAGTCCTTGCTTCTACTATTTGCATGCATATTGCATCTAGCGTGCAGGTACAATATGGGAGCGCTGCATTAAGTGCACAAGCTACGCAACAAAAGACTGCGGGACACTGTATACGCGGGGTTCATCATGCATGCGCGGGGTATAAAGCAACTTAATTTCCAACATTTTTAAAATCCTTTTTAATATGATTATTTACTGTAAAAACTTTCATGTGCATAAGACGTTGGAAATGTTTTGTTGGACCATCACAAATCTAAAATGAATAAAATAATGAATTGGGGTTAACTCAGGGGCGGAGCTAGACTGTCTTCCTCAAGGGGTCCTTCTGATAGAGCCATTTTACTGTAAAATAGATTACTGTATATATCCTGTTCTATGCTACAGACTGCTATGGCCGAATGGTTCATTTATTGAGCCGGGCAATCATACAATAAAGCCGCTTTGCCACACAACTGCGTTCTAAAGAACAAAACAGAATAAGATGAAAAACAGGATACGAGTCTCGTTCAGGTATTTCAGTGGGGAGGAGAGCGTGGCGCTGAGCAGGCCAGAGGCATCGTCCAGTCAGTACCACATTCTTCTTACAGACAAATAGCATAAAGGCGGCTTTAAACGTAAAAAAAAAATACATGGCGGTCTTTGACACAAATAGACCACGAATAAATGACAAGCCTTTATATGTGTGTCTATCCATAAACCTTTGTCAGAGCCATGCTGTTGATTAATCAATATTTTTCTAAACATTTGTTTTGTCCTAAATGTAATTTCACATCCATTCATGGATAGTAAAGCAGCTCTTTCTGAACTATAATAGAGTATAAAATTGACCATGTTCCTTAATATTCTCATTTTCAATATTTATTGAGTCATTACAAGGTCACGGCGAAGTCCTAATGCATTCCTTAACCTTCAGCATAATTGCAAACAAGTCTTAATAACGTGCTTAATAGGAAATTAAAGAGATCAAACGAAGAACGCTTCTCGCTCAAGGAACTATAAAAGATTTTTTTAATGGGTTTCGAATCTTTTGTGTATTACGAAAGGATGATGATAAAACGGTAACGATTACCATCCAACTCATGTTCATTTCTATTTCCCTTGTTAAAATTGACCATCTCAATAACTACAAAAGCGATGCCTTGTTATTTGTCCGGACTAAATATTACAAATTAGGGTAACCCCCTTAAATTCTAAAGGGTTTGAATTTAAATTTGAATTTATTTGGTGGCTCGGGGGCGTAGTGGTTAGCACTGTCACGGGCCAGGTTCGAGTCCCACCGTGGAGTTTGCATGTTCTCTCGGTGCTTGGTGGGTTTCCTCCAGGTTTTCTCCGGTTTCCTCCCACAGTCCAAAGATGCGCAGATTAGCCTAATTGACGTTCCCAAATTGCTCGGGGTGTGAATGTGAATGATGACCGAAGGTTGTGAAGATGGAAATACAATGATCCACAGTCCCTAGTTGGACTACAGAGGTTCCTAGATGGATGGATGGATGGATGAAGTATTTATTTAGTCATCAGGACGACAGTAAAACTAGGAAATAGGAGATACATTACTCTCATCAATGGTGGCAAGGAGCTGAAAGAGCTTCAATCATTTATCAGAAAAATTGTTAATCAACAGGCGATCACAAGCTCGAATTCTGACAATAACACAGCAGTCTGTGGCTGAGAGAGCAAAATTGGCCATGTAATAATGGAGATCTGTGAGCTCTTATAATCAGAAGGCGGAAGTTCTCCTGTGGTGTACGAGCAGCAAACATGCAGGGGTTAACATGGCCAAGCGTTCAACTGGTATTTGTTATACACCAATCAGCCATAAAATTAACACCACATATCGTTAACACATGAACAATGATTATCACTCAGAAACCGGTAAAGTGGTGCCAGGATCATGGGCACACAAGGCTCATTTATGCCCGTGGGCACAAAAAGCCCGTCTGTCCGGTCCTATCCCACAGAGAAACCAATGCAACACCAAAATCCCCCCAAAAACAAAAGTCAATGCTGGCTACAACAAAAATGCACCAAAACATCCCGTGCACCAAAGCCTGAGTCACATACTGTACTGAAGGGCCCGACAGGCTAAGAGCCCAAGGATGCCAACCCGGTCTAACCACAACCCAATCCGATCGCACACTCATGGGATGCACCAAACAAAAGTCTAACCCACAGACACTCTACCCCACAACCCATAAACCCACAGCACCCAGAGGATTAATGATGGGACGTTGATGAATGATTCGTTCTTTTTGAAGAACGAGTAGTCTCAGAGAGTGATTCGTTCATTTCCTACTGGGCGCGCGTGCGCAAAGCATCGCAAAACCTCCGTAAGTCATGTACAGGAAATGAGTCGTTACCTTTGAGTCTTTTCGGTCTGAATCGTTCGTTATTTTGTCACGTGACTCCCATAGACACTTTGCAGTGCAATAGATTTAAAAGAACGAACGATTCGGACTAGAAGATATGACGGTGAGCTGCTCATTCTGTTCATCATAATATGTCTTGTCAATGCAAGCTGCATTGTAATATTTTAATTATTGGAACTATAGCCAACATCTGTGTATGTAGACCTGTTGGGGGTCTGTTTATTGAAAATGTAACATTTTATTTTATTTCTGATCAAAAAAAACGAAATGAACTAAATGACTCAAAAAAAGATTCGTTCATTTTGATGACCGAGATTCAAAGAACCGAGTCACTTAAAATACTCCAAACACTACAAATCCATCACTACAAAGGACCTACTGCCACAGGAGATCTAATGTTTTAGGTTTTAATGAGATAATAAGAATAATGAGAAGAAACACTTTTAAAAAATATATAAACAAAATTCAGGCAAATAAGCAAGTTTTATTTTAAACAGACTCCAGTTCAATCGTTCAAACACTGCATGTATATTGTAAGAGAAATAAAATAAACCCTGATGTAGCCCAATGTGATGCAGAGTTCCTGCTACCAAGCTGGAGAGGATTTTTGTAAAATACATTTATTTCTTATTTGTTCACATTAATGAACACCAAATTTAAAAATCAATTTATAGTTACATTTATTGCTCTGGAACGTCCCCAGAAAAAAAAAAAAAAGTTAGTTCCTATTATCCCTTATGATATAGCAGGTACTGTATAAATAATCATTCCATCTGTCAAGATGAAAAAGCACATCTTTGTTACAGTGAAACTGAAAAGCCATCTGTCCTGGAAACCTGCCCATGGTGGGAAATTTACCGACAACTCCAAAGCGCTGGCAGTGAAAATCAGCAGCACTAGAATAGAAAGCTGGACCGTAGAGCGCAGTGCAGGCCTACAGTCACGACGTGACACATGCTCAAAGGCACACGTGGTCATACTGTACACCAGAACCACTTATCTGACAAAAAACAGTATTGGTGCTGATTTAGTTTTTTTTATAATACAGAAAATGTGAAGCTACTTGGAAGTGACCAATCTTGCTTCTCTAAAAAAAGTTCAAGTTGCTAACTTCAGCTGTTTTGGAGAGATGATTTTATATGTGCCCCAAAAATTGCCATTTTCCAGTGTATACTATTTCAATAAATTATGTAAAATTAAAATTATTCATATTTCTTTGTGGGTATTGAGGCTACAATTGGCGTAAGCTTCTAGAAGAATATGACCTGTAAACAACAGTTGTTTATTGTGTTATTATTTTTTAGTAAAAGTGTAAAAAGCAAAAAATCTGTAGTGTCTGCAACCGTCAAATTCACGTTGCAATATCTTAACAATTTTGCATTTTAGAATAATACACTTTTCGTTCAGCAAGCGGGCCTCGTATTCCAAAACACTCGTATATCAAATCAAATCCTCCCCAATGAAATAATGAAAACTCAAATAATTCGTTCCACAGCCCAAAAAAATAAATACAGGAGAATTATTAATACGAAATTGTATTTAGCAAACTTTTCATCTGATAAAATTATAAATGTGTAGGCATATTTACAAAAATTTAAGCATGGATCGGGAGATAAGAAGCATTAAATATAATGGAAAATGGTGTTATATGATCCTATCTGAAAATTCACTTTTTCACCTATGTACGTACTGTAGGTGAGACACTTTTTTAACACCGGTACCATGTTTTGGTCGATATCATGTCCTCCGGTCTCCTCGCACAGGCCACAGATATACGAGTTCTCCAAGCGACCCCTGACTCACATCACAACACGTTTCCTTTTTTGTGTTTTTGTTTATTATTCATCGTAGATGATTTTCAGCATTCTATGAGAGCTGCAGGAAAATCCATCTCTCACAGAACGCTGAAAATCATCCAAGATGAATAATAAACAAAGAAAACAAAAAAAACCTGATTCAAGATATCGCAAAACATGATAACCGCCACTAATTGAGACAGGGCGTTCCGAGGACACCTCGGCCATCTGAGCTCATATCTACAGTACGGTATGTTCATTTCTCTGACGAGAAACGTTGCCGGTGTGTTAGAATTAAGAATTAGGCCAGCGAACGTCTGGGCCACGCTTTTAACCAATCACATGCTCCATCACTGATGTCTCAAATGGGAGGACTGATAATAGCTTTGGTGGCAGTGTGCAGCATGAAAAGCTGTGAGCAGCAGGGAGCACAGCCAGATGATGAATATGATGAATGATGCTAGGCCAGGCTGAAGTGCTATGGGAGTTGCTTTCATGTGAGCGTTTTTTTCCCCCTTTTCTTTTCTTTTCCTTTTTTTTTTTTTTTTGCTTTGCGATGAGATTTTCTACACAGTCCCACTACTATTAGATGGACTATATTCGGGGTGAAGGGCTGATCTGTCTTCTGAGGAAACTGGAAAATGGCACAATTGCTGGAGCTCATGTGGCCTGTCACCGTAATTAAGAAATATTTTTATTAAAGGCTAAGTTAAAAACCAACCACGTTTGCTCTGTTCTCTCCTATTACTTCCTTAAAGGGAATGTGTTCTGTATATTAACATACACTATTCTGTATCTTCTGTATATATAGCAGTGCTGTAGAGTTTCTTTGTAACAGTAAGCGTGAATTATCTTCATTTTCTTTTTAGCTAATGGAGAATTCCCACCAGTGGTTTCTACAAGTGTTACACCAGTGCAGTTCAAGCCGACTAATCACATGAAGCCCACGACGCCGGTGGACGGAGGCGAAGGAGCGAGGGACCCCCTCGGCGTGTCTGCAGTCCGTGAGTCTTGTCCTCTTTACTAGCGGATCAATCTCGCCAGCTTGAGGTTAAATGTTATTTCAGTGTTTAGACTAGGAGCATTCTGGATTTAGACTCGACTTGTGCGCGTGCGTAGCTGAATTCCTGGGCAGCCAAATCAGATTATTAAAATGACTCACTCCTTCAACTTTCCCAGATATTTATTTATTTATTTATTTACTCGTGTGGTAATTCAAAATACAAGTTAAAGTGATTTATGGTGTAAAGTATGAACAGAAATAAAAATGAAACAAATGGTAAATTATAATGCAATAAATAATACTGATGTCAGAGAAATAATAACAGTATAAAATATATTTAAAAAAAAACAATAAAAAGTGCAAAACACAAATATACTCATTGCAATAATAGTAATAATAATAATAATAATAATTTTAAAATATAATGCATTAAAGAAATATAAATTGATAGTTAAAGGCTAAAGTGGCAACCTTATGAATTTAGCTGTTTATTTATTATTTATTTATTGATTGATTTTTATTAGAGATCCTTGGAACACCTGACCTAAATGCTGCTACAGCACACTTAGCAGCACTGGATTGTAAGACAAGCTAAACTATAAAAAGACTTAAATATTATTAATAATGATATTCTAAAGGAAACAGGCAGTCAGTGGACTCATGGTAAACCTGGTCTTTTTTATTACTAACACTTAAACGAGAATACAGTGATAGGGAGCATTATACAGTATGGCTTTAATAGAACAGTTTTATAAACATGAAATGAATATTAACACTTTAGACACAATATGGCAAAAAAAAAAAAATTAAGTAAATAAATCATAAAGAAGCAACACTCAATTTGTAGCATGTTGGCTAGCTAGTTAGCTCGCATTAATTTGTAGGTTACCGTGAAAAGTGCTGCAGGTAAAATCCTTTCTTTCTTTTTATTCCTTCATTGGGAAAAAAATATAAATGACAAAACTTCAAGACTTTTTTTTTTTTTTCGTAAAACCTTTCTATTCTGTGACCTTTTCAAATTTTTATATTATTGTCATGTTTATTTATAAGTTACCATGGTGGTCCCGCACATGTCTACGGAATATATATATATATATATATATATATATATATATATATATATATATATATATATATATAAGTAAGTTCAATGGCCGTCCAAAGACACACAAAGACACATTTTTATGTTTCATTAAACCATATCTCTATTTAAAATGTGTGTGTATATATATATATATATATATATATATATATATATATATATATATATATATACATTTTAAATAGAGATATGGTTTAATGAAACATAAAAATGTGCAAAATTACTTTTTTTTGTGTGTTTTTGGACGGCCATTGAACTTACAGGTCCATTGGGCGTTATATTCATCTAACATTTTTTCCCCATTCTAAGTTAAAAAGTTATATACCTTTTTTTTAAATAAAACTCATTTGTCAGATCCCCTGATGAAGTTGCTACACTGTTCTGTACCATATTAATCATTTTGTTCTTGGATCCGTATGTGGAACATCCTAATGTGGTTATTGGAAATAAAGGCACTTTTGGAACGCAGCCCGACAAATTGAATTAGTGGACAGGAACTAACTGTTGGAGTATACAAAAGGTTTTTTGTTTGTTTGTTTGTTTGTTTGTTTTTTTGCAATTTACAGTAGCTATCATTTTTGCTGCATTTTGTTATACTTCATTTGCTGCATTCATATGACGTCCTGGGAGACGTGCCAGTAGAGAAAAAAAAAAAGGCTAGAGTAAGAGTAGTAAGGAGAAGAAAACAAACAAAAAAATAAACCATGGATCAGTTTTATGGCATCTTGCAAATGGAGATGGAGGTCACATGTGCTGTTTTCATCAGATAATAACTTGCAGTCATAGTGATGATAAAGATGTCAAAAGATCAAAACTTTTCAGGTCTTTATGTAGATGTACTGTATACAGGATTTTCAAATCTGACATTTTTCTCTTTTTTTTTCTTCTTGCTTCACTACATGATCAGTATTTCTAGTATATTTACAGTCGAAGAAAACTGTAGATTTGGATAATGGATCTGAATAATTGTGTTAATTTACAGTAGGATTCTCTCCCCAAGCTTGGTGGGTTTCCTCCCACAGAATAAAGGGCGTGCAGTATGCGCTGATTTGCACGTATAATTAGTGTATAATCGGTTGTGAGAACACAATCGCACTACACTGTAGCTGCTTTGGAGAATCCCGCCATTGATCCTGCTACCTCTCATTCTAACCTAGCCCTCTACCATTTGAGTTCATTCCCCCTTAACATGGACATAAAGTTTCAAGCCTGTGAAATGTTACAGAATAAAACGCTAAACGACCCTAACACATAGATAAATAGCTAAAAAATTTATTGTGCATATTTATATTATGTTCATAAAATAAATTTGGGGATGTGTGGAAGTTAAACGGCTCCTTGTTAATTAAAAGGTTTTGAAACATTTGTACTAGAAAAAAAAAACAGGAAGTGAAACATAAGTAGAATAACAGAGGTAAATATAATTGATAAAATATCATTTCAGACATGGTGACCTGAACTGGTGGGGAGAGGTGGGCTGGGGTTAATGTTAGAATTCTCCAAAATATATATATATAAATTACTGTGTCCAGTTTCCTCACTATGTTTAGGCAGATATTTATTTATTTATTTATTTATTTATTGTTAGTTAGTTATTTAGTCATGTGGTAACTCATAATACAAGTTAAAGTGATGAGCAAAGATTTTGAATAAATTTTGACTTGAAAAACGAGCATGTCTTGGTTTACGAGTGCCGAATTTTTTGACACCGACACACACACTCACACTCTCTCGCCTTTACACCCCCCCCTCCCCGGCTTCATACAGACACACACACTCTGCTCTACACAGAAACTCTGCTCTGTCGCGATTCTTTTCAAAGGTAAGGTGCTGGTTCATTTGTTTTTTTTTTTGTTTTTTTTTTACCTTACAGCAGTGATTCCGTTTTGAGTCTGCGCTCACGCGAGTGTCATTAGCGAGATTTTCCCGTTAAAACAGTTTTTCCGTTAGGTGTGTGTTTGTTGTGAAAAAATCGAGGTACGGGAGGGAGGAATAGTTTTACTGTGTAAGACGAGGCGAGGGAAGGGGCTAATTGGAACACAAATGGAAACACTTACCTGTTGGGATTTATTTGAACTTTTTCTCAAAGGTAAAGTGCAGGTTAATTTGTTTTATTTTTACTTTATATATTGTATTAATAATTTTCCTGTATTTATTTTTTTGGGCTGTGGAACAAATTATTTGAGTTTTCATTATTTCATTGGGGAAGATTTGATTTGATTTACGAGTGTTTTGGAATACTAGGCCCGCTTGCTGAACGAATTATGCTCGTAATCCAAGGTTCCACTGTAGTGTATAATTGGGTTGTGTGTGCGAGTGCAGGTGCCCTGTGATGGGTTCGCACCCCATCGAGAGTGAACCTCTTGCTACTGTACAATGCACAGGATAAACATTAGATGCATTATTTAAATTATGTAGTTGTAAAATGTTTCACACGTTTGGTGCACATCGTTTTAATTTAGTCTTTTATTTCCAGAGTTAAGGGCGTGCGGTGTAACTAATAGAAATGCGTTGAGTAGGTACAGTAACTGGCATACTACATCTACATCTAGGCATTTGGCAGACGCCCTTATCCAGAGCGACTTACATTTTTTTATCTCATTACATCTGAGCAATTGAGGGTTAAGGGCCTTGCTCAAGGGCCCAACAGTGGCAACTTGATGGTTGTGAGGTTTGAACCTGGGATCTTCTGAACCGTAGTCCAATGCCTTAACCACTGAGCTACCCCTGCCCCTAATCTTTTTAATCAAGTATGTTCCGTCACGATCAGTTCAATGCTAAAGAACTGATAAAAGAATTTACTGACTTAGGCATAAAGATATATAAAACATTGTTTATCATTTATCAAGTAACTAAACTAACACAGTGCACGTACTGTAGTAAATAAACTCAGGAGAGTTTTTTTCACTTGCAATTGCAACATAGCCGTAAACATTTTTCCTTGCTTTTTATTTAAGGCTGTAGTTTTATTTGTTTTGTTTTTAATCATATAGTTAAAATACATCACGGCGAGCTCCAGCATGATATCGTAGCCTGCACACTTTTGCAGGAAATTTCATGCCAGTTACGTTGTGTCTGCATTATTCTGACTTAATGGAAATATTCATTTTATTTCTGCGTACTCAATATTGTGTTTGTTGTGCGATTAATGTGAGTAGTGTGCTATAGTTTCAGCAGAAGGAATAATAAGATAGAGGAAGGTTTTTCAGTGTTTTTATTGCCAAACTGCTTTATTACGTTTCACCTCACAGACTGGGGAGAAAACACGAAAAATCTCTCTCTCTCTCTCTCTCTCTCTCTCTCTCTCTCTCTCTCTCTCTCGCTCCACCTGCATACTAAATCCTACATGTGTAATAGAGTTTTTCTTACTTTTTTTTTTTTTTTTTTAAGGCAGTCAAAGATTTGGGAGAAATCAGCGATTGAGTGAAAGTGCCATATGCGAGACAGATTGATGCCTGTATGCAGTTTCCTGGTGTCCCTTAGATCTGTTCGGTTGCTGGTTAGTCAGGCTGAATGGAAGCATGATGGTGCACATTATTTTTATATCTCTGCACATGAGATCCTCCTTTTTATTCTGATTCATAGACTTCAGGCGAGACTTCACTGTTGTCCATGTAACTGCATTAATCAGTACTTTTGGCACGGGCTCAGGTGATGTTTATGACACGGCTCCCACGCAATCGCAGCCTTAATAAATCCGAATAGGATCCTAATCTGCAATTCGTTAAGACCCATCCGAGGAAGGAGGCTCAATCGGATGCAGTCCCCTGGTGCACAAAGCGTTCACGGCAGCCTGCCAAACTAAAAGTGCTTTGCTAGTGTGATAGGTCACCCGAGTCTGAAACGATATTGCTTTTTGCAATTTGTGTCTGGAAAATCCGAAAATTTCAGAAACGCCCATGCTCCGTACCTGTAAGATTTGCTTATTTCCTGTTGGCATAACAGTCAGGGTAGGCTGTTACTGAAATGAATGTTATGACAGCTACAATATGTTCACCCCTGGTACTTAGACGATAAACATGGCACTTTGGATTTGCATGAGCTCATTTTAAAGTGTTCCTCCAGTGTGCTATTGTAACATACCGCGAGTGTGCGTGTGAGAGAGAGAGAGAGAGAGAGAGAGAGAGCGAGAGAGAGACCCATGCACAGAGGCACTTTAATACACAATGCAAAATGATTCTGAGTTGAAGTCGGTAAACAGGAAATAGTCTAAATGTGAGATATCACAGTGCAAACAAACCAGTGCATTATCCAAAGAACAAACCATGAAAATGGGCAAAGCAAGCAGAGCATAAACAATCACTGGAATACCAAGGCTCTGTTTTTTTTTTTTATTATTGTTTTTATTTTATTCGGCAGTACGGTGCATTCAAGTCCCGCCTTGTGTCTGTGTGCATGAAGATATACTCCATGTTCATATGTTCTTCCTGTGCTTGGTGGATTTCCTCTGTTTGCTCCAGTTTCCTCCCACAGTCCAAAGACATGCATGGTCATCTAGTTGGCATTTCCAAGGTGTGTGACCTTGGCTCTCTATCTGTGTTCCAAGCTCAGTTAAAGGAGGATGGTTAAATGGAGGGGTTCAGATACAGTACCTCCATTTGTAAAAAGCAAAAAGAAGACAAACATCTAGGGAGTGTGAAGTGGAATAGTGCCAGTGGATAATAAATCACTGACTCATCGTCTATATCGCTTTATCTTGAATACAGAGGTCCAGGGGGAGACTCCGTGGTACACCCTGGACAGGGTGACAATCCACCACAGGGAACACACACATATACACTACGGGCACTATTTGGGGACACCAGTTAGCCTAATTTAGACTGTGGGAGGAAACTGGAGGGAACCCACCAAGCATGTACATGTACACAGAACCTGAGCCGGGAATTGAACGCGGACCCTGGAGGTGCAAGGCGACAGTGCTAACCACTAAGCCACAGTGCCGCCTGTATAATAATAATAATATTGATTTAATTGAATGAAATGAAATTAGGGGAAAGAAAGAACTGGAAGTGAAAAAGAAGTTGAATGGCAAGGGTGTTGATCTACTGTAATTCCAGATATGGTGACCTCAACTCGTGGAGAGAGCTAGTCTTGTGTTGATGTGTGAACTATCCGAAAAAAAATTATAAAACGCTGTTTCCAGTTTCCTCAGTATGTTTAAGCATTTATTTATTTATTTGATTCATTTTGGCCAATTTTTTTTTTTTTTTATTTGTGTCTGTCCACATTCATTCATTTACAGTGTTGGGGGACATTTCTTTTTAAAGTAACTAATTACATTACAAAATTACATTACCGTTACATTACAGCGTGACTTTCTGATAAAAGTAACTCGTTCGAGTACTTTTCCATTGCAGAAAATGAAAACTCCTTTGTGCTTCCTCATGCATGTTGTTTTAGTCGAGACCTTTATAATTACTCTACCATCATCACTCAGCGAAGTTTGGCCCGTAATCTGTTCACTACTAATACCCCGATCTCACCTACGCGGTTTCGCGCGGTGGCCGTAAGTCCGGTTCATCATGATTCACCGCGAGTTTCGGCGCCGTGATTAGGTTTCCATCTTTCCGCGCGACAGTCCTCACATAGTCAAACCGCATGGGTGAGATAGGGGTATAACAGCAGGAATAACAATTTACATGAATTGTCTGAATAACGGTTTATATTTTTTCAAATATAACTAAATAACTGAGTACTTACAGTAAATGGCGGAGCGAACGCGTTAGATTACTCGTTACAACAAAAAAGTCATCCGAGTACTCTGACGCTCTAACGTTATTTTGTAACGCATTACACCCAACACTGTTCATTTATCTGTTTATATATTACTAGCGTTAGTACGCGTCATTGACGGTTAAAAGGTTTATAGAAACAGCTAAAATGTTAAAGCTAATAATAATCTGCTGATCTTTAATGTAATGAGTGATATTATTATTATTATTATTATTATTATTATTATTATGATTATTATTTGAGGTTGAAGTCCACGTCCATGTCTGTGTGTCTCTCTGTCCAGCAGAACTCTCTGTCTCACTTATTAATACACAGAAATCACATTCTGTAAGGTCGAGTATCTGACGCCTTGTTTACACTAAGTTGTACTTCTTTGGTGGTCAGACAAATAAATACACTCCCTGTTCGGTAATCGGAGAGAGAATCACAGATGAGAAATGGAAAAAGTCGATCAGATAAAGATGAAGTTTCGTCTTAAAACGACTCCGGCGTGTTAAAATTCACTTATACCACTTCAGCGCTGTTATTTCAGCCAAAGTGAGAATATGAACTAATCCCAGTCGAAATATTCCCTTTATCTTTTCTCATTAATATCTATCGGTGCAGGTGTTTGTTTACATTGAGACAGTAGCGCATTAGTAGATTATTTTAAAGTAGATTATTAAATCCCACACATAACTGATCACAACATCACTTTTACTCAACATTTACATTTCACTGATGGTGCAGATTAAACTTCAGCCAGAGATCTGAGTGCTAGCAAAGTTTCATTGAATTCTATCGAGACAGTTTTGTGTGATGCTGTGATATAAAACATTCAGACAGACAGACAGAATTTTCTTTGAGATTGGTTTCAGATCCTTTCTTTTATTTATATAGATACACTCGAAACTTTAATTCAAGTTACTCTGAAACAGTGGTTTAACAAGTTTGCTTAATTTCTGTATCTTTTTTTTTTTTTTTTTTTTTTTTACTTTTACTTTTAGTGTTATTTCATTTTTGGGGATCTTGCGAATGGAACCGTCTCCAGTGTTTAATTCACGCCCACACTGTTCACCTACAGTGTTAAAGCCCAGCTGGACACAAATGAGCACGGCGGTTGTTAATGCAGTGCTGGGGATTTGACTGTGTAGGTGGTTCGTTTGAAACATTAATGAATTTTTCTGGTTTAAAAGTAGAAACACCGTGATGTCATTATGTATAAGAGACTGCAATGTAAATTCAGGCTTGGAAAAAAAAACAAAAAAAAAAACAATCATCCTGTCAATTGATGCACATACCGTAGCTCATTTTGAACATGGAATAATGAGTAAACTTTTGGAGAGTGCTTCATTTCACACACCTACGTCTCTTAACAAAAGCAGCAGTCTGGTTTTTCAGACTGTTTTTATTTCCTCAGTCGATTTCCGCTGTAACCGCAGGAACCGCGCTGAACTCTGGGTGCCGCTTTGTGCTGAACGAGAACAGACGACAGCGCAGGGTTTTCTTATCTAGACATTGTTTTTTTTTTTTTTTTTTCCCTCTGCCTTTCTTTGCTTGATTGCTTTGATGTGGAAATAAACGGTGCATCTCTAACCTTGTGAAGCTCTGTGCGACCCACGTCTACATTCAGATCAATTGCTCTGGCAGACGCCCTTATCCACAGTGACTTTACATTTACCTCCTTTAATACAGCTGAGCTGAGTGAGGGGTTAAGTTCCGGGCTTAAGGGCTGAGCACTGGCAGCTTGACAGTGCTGAGATTTGAACCTGCAACCTTCTGGGAAGAAGTCGATGTTAGTAGTCTAAATTAGCAGTTTTTTATCGATAGAAGACTGAAAGGAGAAGATGTGCATTGATCAAAACGTTCACATTTCCTTGCCTCGTTCTGCTCCAGGAAGTTGCTCTTCTCACCTGAACTTTACTTCTGACAATTACTGATGTCCTCTTGGTTGCGGTCAAGGCGAGAGATCAGGCACCACCAACTCGAGGACCACAGTGTGGATGTGAAGTATTTCCAAAGCGGAGAACATCTGAGGGCAAACTATTTAGCAGAGTCAGCCAAGGTTTGAAAAACCTCAACAAGTCAAGTTTTCCAAACATGAGCCCGCTCAGTTTTTGTACCAGAACCGTCCACGTTGCAGTTTACGACATGCGTGTGTGTAAATTATTTAGATAATTGGATTGCTCATTAAACCAGAGACAACAGTGCTACAGTGTTAGCCTATTAGCTCAGAAAAGGGAAAGTTTAGTACATGTGTCATTTTTATTTACTCTCTGTGCACTGATTTGTGAACCCATGATATGACTACAGTATTAGAAAATGAATAAATAAATAATAAATAAAATTTAAAAAAACAGAATGATTAAGACAAAGAAACAAAAAGGAATCACACTATGGGTAATTTTGAAATGCCAGTTAGGCTAAATGTCTTTGAACTGTGGGAGGAAACCAAAGTACACGGAGGAAACCCCACTAGAGCAAAACAAAACATACTGTAACCATTATAAACTTATTGTTGTATTATCAACTTATAATGTTGCTATTAATGAAATAGCTATTTATTCTACAGAAGTAAACTTTAATTTAACAATACACTTCAGCTTTACAGAATGATTTTTATTTCATATTAATTCAAAACTTTTATTTTTGAATGTGTAAAGTTATAGTTTTATGTTTATAGTTTTGGGGGGGAGGTTACATTTTAAAGTAACTAATTACATTACAAAATTACCGTCTTCAAAAAGTAATCCGTTGCATTACAGCGTGACTTTCTGATAAAGTAACTCGTTCGAGTAGTTTTCCACTGCAGAAAATGAAAACTCCTTTGTGCTTCCTCGTGCGTGTTGTTTTAGTCGAGACCTTTATAATTATTCTACCATCATCACTCAGTGAAGTTTGGCCCGTAATCTGTTCACTACTAATACCCCGATCTCACCTACGCGGTTTCGCGCGGTGGCCGTAAGTACGGTTCATCATGATTCACCGCGAGTTTCGGCGCTGTGATTAGGTTTCCATCTTTCCGCGCGACAGTCCTCACATAGTCAAGTGAAGTTTAGCCCATAATCTGTTCACTACTAATATCCCTATCTCATCTACGCGGTAATTAATCGTTACATCAAAAAAGTAATCCGAGTACTGTAATGCGTTACTTTGTAACGTGTTACACCCAACGCTGTCTATCAGTTTAATGCTAACGAACATGCCAGAGTTGACAGTGAAAAGGAAATGATCCCTGAGACAGCATGAGGAAGAACCCGTGAGAGGAGCAAGACTCAAAAAAGGACTACTATATAGTATAGTAGGATAAATCCCTACTATAACTGTGAGCTGTTTGTTCATCAATGTCTTATATAACAAGAAATGTGTTAACTCAAATATATTCATTAATCATTAACAGTTAAGAATTTTATACATTTTGACTTGAAAAACGAGCAAGTCTTGGTTTACATATACCGCCTGCGCTTCTTGTTTTGGCGCCGGGCGTCATGTGATCACAACCGAACGGTTTTTCTCTCTCCTGCGCTGTGGAATTGTTGGTAATCGTCTCCCCTGCTGGGTCTTCGTGCACGTCTCTCAGTATAATCAACATCCGTGCACCGCTGTACTGTTTACTATAACACCGTGGCCATGCGTGTACATGTAAAGCCTCTTTTATTTTGTGTTGGTATGCGTGTGTGTACTGTTTATTATAACACAAGTCTCAGCCGGCACTGATTCCGTTGTGTGTGTGCGCAAGCGTCATTGCGTTTCAAAGGTAAAGGTCAAAGGTAACATTTGTTAAATGTTAATGTTTAAGATGGTATAAATCTGTTAACTAGTTTGTCATGCATTTCTTTATTCCTGCTGTACATTGCACATTTATAATACTATGTGATTATGTGACTATTAACTAGATTTAAATCAAATGACAGCATTATTTGTGAGTAAAAAAAATTTTAATCTAGCTGGAACTTTACAACTTTCTTGGTATAAAGAGAGAGTTGTGTGTTTAGTTTAAACATTGGTGAAAGTGTTCTTCAGTAGCCTGTGGGTCGAAAAAAAAGCTTAAACGGAGTTAAACAAAGATTTTTATGCACTAGAAAAACTTTTTTTTTTTTTTTTTTTTTAAGAGAAACGTTTCAGGAACAGTGCCAAAGTAGTGACCTGTATTCGGTTGTTCTACCCTCCACCCCCCGCTCACCCCCCCCCCCCCCCCCCCCCCCCCCCCCCGCTGAGTCCTTTAGAGTAGAACTGTAGGGCAAAATCGCGAGTTATGCAGCTTGGTGTATTTTATACCCCCTGGATCTACCCAGAATATAAAATGTTCAACTTTTGTTATTTGATAAGAACCGCTGCATTTCTGCAGTTTTTTTCTAGGCTTGTTTGGTGTATGTGTGTGTGTGTGTGGGTGTGTGTGTGTGGGTGCGTGTGGGTGCGTGTGTGTGCGTGTGCGTGTGTGTGTGAGAAAGAAAGAGAGAGACCCATCAGCAGCATTCAAACTTATTAAATGTCTGGGTGCCATAGCAGTCACATCTTAATAGAAAACTAAATAATGCAGACTGATAAGTGCTGTTTTTTTTTTCCTTTTCATGTCATATTTTGTTGAGAGAGAGAGAAAGAGAGAGAGAGTTTCATTTAAAAAGTTTGTAAGCAATTGAGAAATAGGAAATGTCAGTCATCACTGGAAGAGCAAACTAAAAAATAAGATGTGTGTGTGTGTGCATGTGTGTGTGCATGTGTGTGCAAAGGCTCGTGTTATTTCTGAAGCAGAAAGTATCTGATCATTAATTTTGGTATGAAAATGTCATTTGGTGTGCGAAACATTTCAAAGAGTAATATAAAAATTTAATAAATCAATAAATTTATTGCAAGCTTTTAAAAATGGATTTTTTTTATTATGTTAATTATATTGAAAGAGCGACCACTCGCCCATTTATTTCTTATATTGAAAACGCTGCTCGTTCAAACATGAACAACAACAACAACAACAAAAAAAAAAAAACATCAGTTTAATGACACACTTTGTGTCTTTCTATCCTAAATCATGTTCTCTGTCACTCGTAACACACAAGACCATATACATAAGATCCTCACTTCACCGCTGACGCTTGGCCACACCCTTGAGTCTACATTTCATTAGAATATTCATGTGATTCATGTAAGTGTAAAGATGTGTACTGTACAGCACTGCATGAAATGTCACTATCTACTGTATTTAAACTCTAGTATTGTGTATATATATATATATATACACACCCCTCCCCCCCCATCACTAACTCCCAGTGTCCAGCCATTATTGAAAGTTTAGTTTTTATCCCTCTGTTAGAAAGAATCCATTCAAACAAATAACATTTAATTGACAAATTTTCCAAAAAGCAAAAAAAAAAAAAAAAAAAAAAGGAATACTACTAGACTGATAACACTAAGAGCTGCACATTGTTTAGATTCTTATGAACACCAGAAGGCCTGATAATTATTCCTTGCTGCGCACTTTATTCCCGTCAAGATGATGGTTGGCCAAAAGTTCTAAAGTGAACATTAACAAACACATTTACATGGACAATATTTCTTCAGTCTGATCTGAAATCAGTCTGGTTAAAGGATGAACTGTTTATATGTTCTATATGATACTGATCTGATGATGAAGAAGAAGAAGAAGAAGAAGCGTTGATTTTAGGTTAGGCTTCTAATCTTTTCCAGCAAATCCCACCTTCTGCCTTCACACCTTCTTCCCGCCAATTGGTCACATCTCATCTGTTTGGTTCGATGCTTCACTATGTATGAAATCCAAACCAATCTGTGCCCCTTCCTCCGCCAAAGATCTAGCAGAAGCAAAATGTCCTTATCAAAAGCTCGTCATGTCACCTCGTGTGGTCTAAACTAGACCGGATTCTTCATCTCAAGTCAAGTCAAGTCAAGTCAAGTCAAGTCAAGTCGGCTTTTATTGTCATTCCAACCATATACAGTTCAGTACACAGTGAAACGAAACAACGTTCCTCCAGGACCAGGGTGCTACATACATGCAACGACATAAATATTTACATTTTTAAGTTAATCTAAAAGAAGAACTATCAAATTTCTGTACAAAAATACACAATAGACAAAGTGCACATGTGCAAACAAAGAGGTACATGACAGACACAACAATGTAACACATAACAGTAATTTTTTGATGAAGTATGAATTGAGGTAGTGGGAAGAGCAGCCGTGAACAGTTTACATTTTGACAAGAATATTGTGTGTGCAGTATAGCAGTCAAATAAATATTGTGCAAAAAATTGCGAGGAGCAGCACAGGTAGGTGGGTATGAGCAGATTGAGATGGATGTATATCAGTGTGATTGTGCATGTGTGTTTATCAGTTCAGTCCAGATGTTATTTAGTTCGTCTGAGTGATTTGCGGGTAAAAACTGTTTCTCAGTCTGGATGTGAGGCCCGAATGCTTCGGTACCTTTTTCCAGATGGCAGGAGGAGGGTGAAGAGTGAGTGTGAGGGGTGTGTCCGGTCAGCCACAATGCTGGTGGCTTTGCGGATGCAGCGTGTGGTGTAAATGTCTTCGATAGAAGGGAGAGAGACCCCGATGATCTTCTCAGCTGTCCTCACTATCCGCTGTAGGGACTTGCGGTCTGATATGGTACAATTCCCAAACCAGACAGTGATGCAGCTGCTCAGGATGCTCTCGATGGTTCCTCTATAGAAGGTGGTGAGGACCGGTGGTGGAAGCTGTGTCTTTCTCAGCCTTCTCAGGAAGAAAAGACGTTGTTGGGCTTTCTTATGCAGAGAGCTGGTGTTGAGGGACCAGGTGAGGTTCTCCTCCAGGTGGACGCCCAGGAATTTCGTGCTCTTGACGATCTCCACAGAAGAGCCGTCATGGCTCAGCGAAAGAGTCGGCAAGTTATGGGTGCAGACCTTTTGCCGAACGCCCTTCCTGGGACTGGTACTGAGGATGCCCTGCATCTCACTGGCTGGGTATTACAGTATACAGTATATATAGACATACTGTGGAGTTTATCCTGATTTGGGTATTCTTTTGATTACCACTGGAACATTACAGTAGGTGCATCCTCCAGTGATGATGCTGTAGCCTCGTCATGAGTTAAAAGTATTTATGGGTAAACTTTAGCCAAAATCTCTGTGTACAGTGTGGTGTGTAATGGCAGAGCACTATATTCAGGAGCAGGCCTTATCAAATTACACAAAAACACACGGAACAAAAAGCTAGTTATGAAATACCATTTTCAAATGTGTTTGTTTCCGTGTGCACGGGATGTATACATTTTAGCAAACCTTTTCTTTTTATTGTATAATGGTCATGAGAGTGGTGTATGGTCTGTTGTACATTCTAGCATAATGCTGAAATCTGCTTGTAGGCTTGTGCTGTATTTTAGATGCAGCAGTCCTTCTTTATCCCATAAAATGAGCAAATGCGGTTCCTCTTGGCTGACTTTCTAAGAACTTGATTCCAAGTCCAGACTGTAGCTCAAAGCAGTGCCACTGCGCCCATCTGACATGAGTAATCTCCTGGCTAATGGCAAATGCAGCAAATCTTGTCAGGCTTCCACATGGGCCATTATAGCCCTAATGAGAAATAATGTCCAGCTCTTGTCTGTGCCACTTTTGGAAGACACTGGAAATGTTCAAACAGGTGGACTTTTTTTAAACTGAGTGATAGTATCAAGACCCAGAGTCTCTTCGTCATGCAATTTAATTGAGAATCTGGAAACTAGAGACCAAACATGTATGGCATCTATTCCACATCTCAGTCGCTCTCCCTTTATTCATCTCGCTCAGACACGTAAGCAGAATGGAAGTGCTTCATCTGTGTTAAACTAGCCATCTCACAGCTCTGTATTTCTCATTAAAAGAAAATGTATATATAGGCATGTACTGTATATACTGACTGTAAGTACGATATGATATCATACTGTATGTATGACATGATCTGATGATGTGTTTGTGTTTGGGTGGACGTGTGTTTGCAGCCAAGTGGTTTTTCCGCACCTGTGGAGCTACAGGGCCAATTGGTCCGACGACTTCTCAGTGTAGCAGTTCCTACCGTAAAAGCAATGTGAATGTGACCGTTGGGACAAAGGGAGCACTGAAGGGCATCCAGATGTGGAGGGTTCCCGAAACCGGATTATACAGGTATCTCTTACTGAGAAAAATATTACACTGCTAAAAAAAAAAAAAAAAAAAAAACGACAACTTAGCACGTGAAATATTCCTGAATCTAACCAAACCTACTGTATCTGTCATTTCATATCATAAGTATACAACAAACAAAAAAATAAGATTATTACGTCTATTTCTAGGCAAATTTAAGCAAGACATGTTGGGTTTTACTGGCAGATAATTTTGTTAGTTTTAGGAATATATTTTTTTGAAAGAATAAAAAATGATGAACACAAAATTTTTCTCTTCCAATTTTAGTAAGAAGGTATTTTACTAGAAATCAGCTTTATAATCTTAGTTTGTTTGTTTGTTTTTTGTAAACATATTTTAAGAAATTATAGATAGATTTGGTACATTTATATGCCGATCAATCAGATGCCAGTATTCCCATCATCATATTTAACTGTTTAATCATTTGTAAAGATTTTTACCCCAAATCTGTTTCTTTTTTTTTTTAACGTGACATTTACAGTATGAGATTCTTTGGGATTGAACTCGACATGTCTGTCTTTACTTTGGACCTCATAGGATCACAGCGTATGGTGCGGCTGGTGGACGCAGTGTTCTGAACATGTTCAGATCACATGGAGTGTATATTGCCGGAGATTTCAGGCTGCACAAAGATGAGGTTCTGTACATCCTGGTGGGACAACAAGGAGAAGATGCCTGTTCTAATGTGAGCCACTTGCCCAATATTGACATACATTTAGGTAATATTCATTTAGAATAGAAGTAAACTATAGCTCAGTATATAGTACTATATCCCAATATCACAATTGGAATAGTATTGACTATAGTACTTTAATTCAATTTAGAGAACAGTATCAAATAGACTATAGTACTGTAGTCCAATATATTGTACAGTACAGTACCCTAGTGTAGATTATAGTACTGCAGTCCAATGAAGAGTACAGTACCAAATAGACTATAGTACGGTAGTCCAATATAGAGTACAGTACAGTACCCCAGTGTAGACTATAGTACTGTAGTCCAATGAAGAGTATAGTACATAACCTCAGTGTAGATTATAGTACTGTAGTTTAATTTAGAATACAGTGCCAAATAGACTATAGTACTGTAGTCCAATGAAGAGTACAGTACATAACCTCAGTGTAGACTATAGTACTGTAGTCCAATGAAGAGTATAGTACATAACCTCAGTGTAGATTATAGTACTGTAGTTTAATTTAGAATACAGTGCCAAATAGACTATAGTACTGTAGTCCAAAGTACAGTACAGTACATTACCCCAGTGTAGACTATAGTACTGTAGTCCAATGAAGAGTACAGTACATAACCTCAGTGTAGATTATAGTACTGTAGTTTAATTTAGAATACAGTGCCAAATAGACTATAGTACTGTAGTCCAAAGTACAGTACAGTACAGTACCCCAGTGTAGACTATAGTACTGTAGTATAATGAAGAGTGCAGTACATAATCTCAGTGTAGATTATAGTACTGTAGTTTAATTTAGAATACAGTTCCAAATAGACTATAGTACTGTAGTCCAAAGTACAGTATAGTACAGTACCCCAGTGTAGACTATAGTACTGTAGTTTAAATTAGAATACCGTACCAAATAGATTATAGTACTGTAGTCCAATATATTGTACAGTACAGTACCCTAGTGTAGATTATAGTACTGCAGTCCAATGAAGAGTACAGTACCAAATAGACTGTAGTACTGTAGTCCAATATATTGTACAGTACAGTACCCTAGTGTAGATTATAGTACTGCAGTCCAATGAAGAGTACAGTACCAAATAGACTATAGTACGGTAGTCCAATATAGAGTACAGTACAGTACCCCAGTGTAGACTATAGTACTGTAGTCCAATGAAGAGTATAGTACATAACCTCAGTGTAGATTATAGTACTGTAGTTTAATTTAGAATACAGTGCCAAATAGACTATAGTACTGTAGTCCAAAATACAGTACAGTACAGTACCCCAGTGTAGACTATAGTACTGTAGTCCAATGAAGAGTACAGTACATAACCTCAGTGTAGATTATAGTACTGTAGTTTAATTTAGAATACAGTGCCAAATAGACTATAGTACTGTAGTCCAAAATACAGTACAGTATAGTACCCCAGTGTAGACTATAGTACTGTAGTCCAATGAAGAGTATAGTACATAACCTCAGTGTAGATAATAGTACTGTAGTTTAATTTAGAATACAGTGCCAAATAGACTATAGTACTGTAGTCCAAAATACAGTACAGTACAGTACCCCAGTGTAGACTATAGTACTGTAGTCCAATGAAGAGTATAGTACATAACCTCAGTGTAGATAATAGTACTGTAGTTTAATTTAGAATACAGTGCCAAATAGACTATATTACTGTAGTCCAAAGTACAGTACAGTACAGTACCCCAGTGTAGACTATAGTACTGTAGTCCAATGAAGAGTATAGTACATAACCTCAGTGTAGATTATAGTACTGTAGTTTAATTTAGAATACAGTGCCAAATAGACTATAGTACTGTAGTCCAAAGTACAGTACAGTACAGTACCCCAGTGTAGACTATAGTACTGTAGTCCAATGAAGAGTACAGTACATAACCTCAGTGTAGATTATAGTACTGTAGTTTAATTTAGAATACAGTGCCAAATAGACTATAGTACTGTAGTCCAAAGTACAGTACAGTACAGTACCCCAGTGTAGACTATAGTACTGTAGTATAATGAAGAGTGCAGTACATAACCTCAGTGTAGATTATAGTACTGTAGTTTAATTTAGAATACAGTGCCAAATAGACTATAGTACTGTAGTCCAAAGTACAGTACAGTACAGTACCCCAGTGTAGACTATAGGACTGTAGTCCAATGAAGAGTATAGTACATAACCTCAGTGTAGATTATAGTACTGTAGTTTAATTTAGAATACAGTGCCAAATAGACTATAGTACTGTAGTCCAAAGTATAGTACAGTACAGTACCCCAGTGTAGACTATAGTACTGTAGTCCAATGAAGAGTACAGTACATAACCTCAGTGTAGATTATAGTACTGTAGTTTAATTTAGAATACAGTGCCAAATAGACTATAGTACTGTAGTCCAAAGTACAGTATAGTACAGTACCCCAGTGTAGACTATAGTACTGTAGTATAATGAAGAGTGCAGTACATAACCTCAGTGTAGATTATAGTACTGTAGTTTAATTTAGAATACAGTTCCAAATAGACTATAATACTGTAGTCCAAAGTACAGTATAGTACAGTACCCCAGTGTAGACTATAGTACTGTAGTTTAAATTAGAATACCGTACCAAATAGATTATAGTACTGTAGTCCAATGAAGAGTACAGTACATAACCTCAGTGTAGATTATAGTACTGTAGTTTAATTTAGAATACAGTTCCAAATAGACTATAGTACTGTAGTCCAATGAAGATTACAGTACTCCGGTATAGACTATAGTACTGTAGTACAATACAGAATATGGTACAGTACCCCAGTGTAGACCATAGTACTGTCATCTAATGTAGAGTACAGTACAGTACCCCAGTGTAGACTATAGTACTGTAGTTCAATTTAGAGTACAGTACAGTACCCCAGTACTGTACTCTACTCTACTGTGCTCCAGTTACAAAGATTTTTGCATGTCTTTCTGTTTACAAGTGATGGAAACAAGCTGGTAGATGAATTTGTGAAGATAAATTGCCACGAGGTGTAAATGCATATGTTCATTCTCAGGATATATTCCCACCTCGCTCCCAGTTTCCCAGTTTTCCCAGAATAGATTCCGGATCTAATCTGACCCTGACCAAGATAAACCTCTGCTAATGAATATAAATGAGTGAATCATGATGTGTAGTAGTCTAGTGGAGAGTACAGAATTGTAGCCTAGTGTAGACTTTAATACAGTACCGTACAGTAGACCAGTATAGAGTACAATACCATAGGCCTAGTGTAATACACAGTAAAGTGTCCCAGTGTAGAGCACAAATCCAGTCCTGGAAGACTATCTTCCCTGTGCATTTAGTGTGTTCCTAGCTCTATCACACTCACGTCAATTAAGGGTGTTAATAAGCTGATTATCTATATCATGTGTGCCTGAAGCTGAGAAACACTAAAATGAGCAGACTAGGACTAGAGTTGAGAACTACCGGAGTACAGTAAAAAATCCCAATGTGGAGTATAGTACTGTGTAGTATCCCAGACTCAGTAGACTCTGTTGCCTAGTGCAGGACACAGTGAAGTCTCCAAGTATAGATAACAATTTAACTTTCCCAGTCTATATACAGTAGTCTATAGTACACTAGCCTAGTATAGAGTACCCATCCTACTGTACAGTAAAGTATAGCAGTATAGAATGAAGTTTAGTTGCCCAATATATTGAGAGTATATTACTGTAAGCTGTTCTGGTGTACAGTCCTGTACTTCATTGTAGCATACCATACTGTACAGTCGTGGCCAAAAGTTTTGAGAATTACATAAATATTGGAAATTGGAAAAGTTGCTGCTTACGTTTTTATAATAGCAATTTGCATATACTCCAGAATGTTATGAAGAGTGATCAGATGAACTGCATAGTCCTTCTTTGCCATGAAAATTAACTTAATCCCGAAAAAAAAAACTTTCCACTGCATTTCATTGCTGTCATTAAAGAACCTGCTGAGATCATTTCAGTAATCGTCTTGTTAACTCAGGTGAGAATGTTGACGAGCACAAGGCTGGAGATCATTATGTCAGGCTGATTGGGTTAGAATGGCAGACTTGACATGTTAAAAGGAGGGTGATGCTTGAAATCATTGTTCTTTCATTGTTAACCATGGTGACCTGCAAAGAAACGCGTGCAGCCATCATTGCGTTGCATAAAAATGGCTTCACAGACAAGGATATTGTGGCTACTAAGATTGCATCTAAATCAACAATTTATAGGATCATCAAGAACTTCAAGGAAAAAGGTTCAATTCTTGTTAAGAAGGCTTCAGGGCGTCCAAGAAAGTCCAGCAAGCGGCAGGATCGTCTCCTAAAGAGGATTCAGCTGCGGGATCGGAGTGCCACCAGTGCAGAGCTTGCTCAGGAATGGCAGCAGGCAGGTGTGAGCGCATCTGCACGCACAGTGAGGCCAAGACTTTTGGAAGATGGCCTGGTGTCAAGAAGGGCAGCAAAGAAGCCACTTGTCTCCAAAAAAAACATCAGGGACAGATTGATCTTCTGCAAAAAGTATGGCGAATGGACTGCTGAGGACTGGGGCAAAGTCATATTCTCGGATGAAGCCTCTTTCCGATTGTTTGGGGCATCTGGAAAAAGGCTTGTCCGGAGAAGAAAAGGTGAGCGCTACCATCAGTCCTGTGTCATGCCAACAGTAAAGCATCCTGAGACCATTCGTGTGTGGGGTTGCTTCTCATCCAAGAGAGTGGGCTCACTCACAATTTTGCCCAAAAACACAGCCATGAATAAAGAATGGTACCAAAACACACTCCAACAGCAACTTCTTCCAATAATCCAACAACAGTTTGGTGAAGAACAATGCATTTTCCAGCACGATGGAGCACCGTGCCATGAGGCAAAAAGTGATAACTAAGTGGCTCGGGGACCAAAACGTTGAAATTTTGGGTCCATGGCCTGGAAACTCCCCAGATCTTAATCCCATTGAGAACTTGTGGTCAGTCCTCAAGAGGCGGGTGGACAAACAACAACCCACTAATTCTGACAAACTCCAAGAAGTGATTATGAAAGAATGGGTTGCTATCAGTCAGGATTTGGCCCAGAAGTTGATTGAGAGCAGCCCAGTCGAATTGCAGAGGTCCTGAAAAAGAAGCGCCAACACTGCAAATACTGACTCTTTGCATAAATGTCATGTAATTGTCGATAAAAGCCTTTGAAACGTATGAAGTGCTTGTAATTATATATTTCAGTACATCACAGAAACAACTGAAACAAAGATCTAAAAGCAGTTTAGCAGCAAACTTTGCGAAAAATAATATTTGTGTCATTCTCAAAACTTTTGCCCACGACTGTATATAAGCCAGTGTAGTTTACAGTATAGTACCATATTCCAGTAAAGAGTATACTGGATCTGTCCTGGGTTAGCTAAACGCAAATAATAAACCAACTACCATTTTAGCTTGAGAATGTAAAAAGGTAAAAAGGCTCAGCGACAAAATGAGCTTTAATAATTACCTGCCGGATGTGCGCTCTGCTTATCATGCAGACTGAGGAGCCTCTGCAGAAAATCTGTCTTGAGCAGAAAGGCCCTCCAGACAGCAAGAGCGTGTTAAAGGGAGGAGGCGGAGGAGGAGGGGGCGCTACGTACATCTTTAAGGTAAGACTTCCAAGTATTTCAGAAAGAAAATGGATGAATTAACACCAATGGGTGACGCAGGAGGTGACTCAAACACGGTCTAGATCGGAAAGTGTGTCAGCAGGAATGTGCATCAGCAACTACCATTTCAAATGTTATGTATTTCTATATATATCTATCTATATATCTATATATACAGTATATATATATATATATATATATATATATATATATATATATATATATATATATATATATCTATATATGGTTGATGTTTCTTGCACATACGTTATTAGGTTAGCATCACAGCATCAATATTATTCACAAATGGATTTGTCTTTTTCTGATTTTGTCAAATGTCACTGGGGAAATTTACAACCTGGAAAGGTTAACTCATCATTGATCCAGGCTGGTGTTTTTGAATTATGAACTCAGAAGCCGCATGGCTGTTTGCTTCCAGGTGGTGAAGGGAGTTTATATCCCTCTGCTAATTGCTGCCGGAGGTGGGGGTCGAGGGTACAACAGCCACTCGGAGAGCTTGATGGAGCTGGTGGACCATGATATTAGTGTTCCTGGCCTCAACGGCATGTCAGGAGCTGCAGGTGAGCCTCTCATCAGGAATGACATCAGTCTGGAGTTCTGGATGCTGTAAATAAATCTATACAGAATCTACGCCAGTGTCCAACCATATTGAGAGGATGCAAATACGGTGTACGTTTGTACTGTAGTACGTTTGTTGGGGGTACGTTACTGAATACTGAGGCAGTTTTAGGTCATGAACCTGGAAAGGCTAGACTTAAAAATATTGGTTCTTGAATGAGAAGTTTGACCTGTGGTCCCTGTTGTGCTGAGAATTTTAGGATGTACATTTTTTTATTTATTTTTTTTCCGTATGTAAGGGCGAGCAATCTTCCTGTGTGGTTCTTTTGAGAGTTTTTAAATGGGAACAAAAATATATAGATAGTGTATGACAGCATGAGCTCGGTTTTGGAGTATTTTTTTTTGTGTGCACACATGTGAGAGTGTGTTTGTGTGTGTGTGTGTATGTTTCTGTTTGTGCATGCATATGGTCTCCCCCATGGTCCTGTCTTGCTGCGTGCACTGTATGACTTCTATCAGAGCTGTGCATTTCAAAGGCCAGCTTCCCCATTGCGTTCTATTTACTGCTGCTCGGAGTCGGCGCGAGAGGCTCGGGAGCACGGCCCGCTCACAATCCTGATTCTGACATCATATGCTGCTCCCTTTCAGACATTTATTTCTGGTTTCTGCGTTGCCACACGAGGCATGCCTAGGCGATGTAGAGGATGATATTTTAGTCGTGTTAAGTCTTACGTAAGCCACTTTTTCCTGGCTGCGGATGGTGTGTTGTATATCGTAGTCAGGCTCGATTCAGATAATTCATAAAATTAAAAATGAGAGGCAGCAGAAAAATGGTGACGTGGTTCCCTAGCCTTAAGCAGTGCCATTCCACGCATTATTTTCACATTTTTTGGCAAAACCAAAATTTTTAAAAAGTGTAATCGTGTTAAAAGTGTTTTTTTTTTTTTTTTTTGATGGTTTTTATAATATCTTATGGCAGAAACTGATACAAAACAATGTATTGTTTAAACATGATTTACACATGATTCCTCTATAATATACCTGAAAATGGCATCTGTGCACTTAAGCTATAATTTAACACCACACACGTTTCTATGATATTTCTTTTCCTGTGTTTCATGTACTGTATGCACCGCACACTCGCCGCTTTATACCAGCTTTAGCTGTCATTTTAATGGCCAATTTAATCAGCCTGCAGGATTACACTGTCTGCTTGGCTTTACTTCTTTTAACGAGCTTCCAGTAAAAACACAGTTTTAGTGATATACATAGCAACTGCATAACTCCATAGCAACTGGAGTTCAAAATAATACTAACACTAGTGTGGATTTAAACATGGTTTTAAAAAGTTACAGTACAGCAGCCAACAGTAGAGTACGTTACATTACAGAGCCACCTCTAATTTTTTTTTCAATCAAATGATATTGCTGCAACAGTGCATAAAGATAAAACACTAGTTGTTTATGTCACAGCCTCAGCAGCGACCTCGTTTCCCCTCTCGTCTGTTCCGACCACTCAGCATCAGCAGTAAACTAATCACGTCCTGATCATCGGTCATCATCTGCACCTGTTACTCACTGGGTCAGGACTTCAATTAGATGCTTTTTATACATTGATCACTGTGTGGCTTAAGAAACAAACAAACAAAATATTTCTCTGAATCTGCTCAGGTACAGGGACTGGACTGAAAATGAGAAGCAGAAAACTTGCCAAAAAATGAGAGCCAAGAAGCCTGTAGAACTATTCCTCAAGACCTACATTAAAATACAAGAAAGTCTGGCCTAATGTGTCTGCCACAACACTATGATGTGTGTGTGTGCAATTGTAATTAATTTACATTTTATAGTCAGAATTTTACATAATTACAGCATTTCATTTTCATAATTTCATACATTTGTATAGCCATATTTACTTAACCAGTATGTATAAGACCATATGGCAAAATGTTTTTTTTTTTTTTTTTTTTGGGGGGGGGCATATGTTCTGTGCTTTGTGACATCACTGTAATGCATGAACCATAGCACTCAGTGTGTCATAGCATCTTCTTTAAGATAGGATGGCTAAAGCAAACAAAAACAAAACAAAACAAATTATCCTGAAGCAGGAAGGTGAAAAAAATAAATAATAGGACCATTCCAGAATTTGACAAGGTGTAAAAGAGTAGACGTGCTTATTGCAAATTCTAGGGCGAACAACAAGCCGTCTGTTTCTGTGTCAAGTCAGGAGACAAATGAATGTGTTCGAAGCACTCTGCTTGACTGTGTGTCTAAAACCCGTTGCCATCTTTGCTCTTCAGGTGGAGGTGGTGGCTGGAATGATAGTGTTCCTGTGGCTCGGAGTGGGAAACCCCTCAATCTGGGAGGTCAAGGAGGAGATCCGTGCCATACGGTGGGCTGGAGGGCTCACGGTGGCTTCGGAGGAGGCGGAGGAGCTTGCACCAGTGGGGGTGGAGGAGGTGGCTATAGAGGTTAGATATCGCTCCGTGGAGGCTCGGTGCCATGTCGTACTGTACCGTATGTACCATGCAGAACTGAAGTGCTCTGCGCTGTGCTATTTCTTGCTCTGTCATTTTGAACCTGTTGCATCACATTGCGTGAGAGCTGTTTTGCACCTCTGTGGTTCGCAGGTGGCAGCACTTCGGCAGACAACGACCCCGAGCAGGATGGAGAGGACGGATCCTCCTTTATCAGCCCGGATGGAGAGATATTCATTGATGCACTTAAAGGTCGGCACATGCAGTGTGCTGTCTCCTGGCACGTTGGGTCTTGCATCATTTTGGTGACTAACTGTATGTTGTGTATCTGTGTGTCACGTTGATCTCAGGCATGGAGGATGATGGTGAGGTAATCATCAACCCAGTGCAGAACTGCAGTCACTGTGAGTCAGGAGAGTGCCATGAGACTCTGGAGGGAACCAAGTGTTACTGCGAAGAAGATCTCGTCCTCGGCCCAGACGGTGTCTCCTGTGTCAATGATACAGGTAAAAAGACAAATACAAAGCTTCATCGGTCGTATTTTCTGTTTAGTTATACGAAGGCGAGATCGAGAGGAGAGAATCTGATTTCTTTCACATTGCCTTACAAAATGTATAACCTTTTTTCGAATACATTTGATTTTGATTTTTACCATTTATGAAAACAAACAAGAGCACTGTACATTAATTATAATGTATATAAGCACTAATAATAATAATAATAATAATAATAAGAATAATGATAATAATAAAATAACAAATAAATAATAATAATAATAAAATAAAAATAATGATAATAATAATAATAATAATAATAATAATAATAAACCAATTTCTAAGAGCTCTGTGTCATACGTAGAAAGCTTTGACTCAAACTTGAAGACAATTATGGAGAATATGCTTTAGTATGATTACTAATGTATATTTTAATAATATCCTGTAATATTTATATTTTATACTCTTTTTATTCTAATTTCTGTTGTAGTATGGTCGTCTTCTAGTTTTTTTTTATTGCTTTTTCTTCTTTTATTTTTTAATGTTGAAAATTTCCTTCATGATCAATGAAGTATCTATCTATCTATCTATCTATCTATCTATCTATCTATCTATCTATCTACACCTTCCTCAGGGTCTGCACCTGTTTCATTTAGCTGATATTACGTGAATGATTGTAAGGTTTACTGCTATTTGCTGCTAATTTCACAGTACTAACACAGCTGTTCTTTATATACAGTAGATGCACATATTCTCCTGTATGATTTTGACCTAACAAGCTATAGTCTCATTTTATTGCCCTTTATTGGCTTTCATAATGTAATACTATTCCTAGACTATAACCAAAAAAAAAGAAAAAAAAGTCATTAGTCAATCATGCATTAGATACAGCCTGGTAAATGAGCCATAATCATCTAGTAATAATGTATCAGATATGATGAGGAAATTTAAACATGGTGTATGAGTAAAATAAGGAGTACACTGCAAAAGCAATATTTCAGAAATATCAAATTATTGCACTGTATTAAGCAAAAACAAAAGGAGATTTGAAACGACTGGAATTGGGTTACAAACCCTTCAATTGAAACCGGTTAAAGCCTGGAAGGATAGGGCTGAAGCATCAACTTTGAAAAAGAAATTGGGTCAGACAAATAATAAATAAATAATAAATAAAAATGTGTGAGCAGAGATGAACTAAACATTTGGTGAGGTTGCATCATAAAAAAATCAGCAGTAGAAATTGCAGCCGTGTTTAATAGTGGAAGTAAGAGTATTACCATACGCACATACACAATGTGATGAAAACTCACAGGATTGGGATGCAACAGCTGTGTGCGCATCGTTGTTTTCTTATGCACATGACCAAAAGGTCATGTGACCTGATGAGTCCAGACTGAGTCTATTCCAGAGTGATGGGCGTGTCAGGGTAAGAAGGGAAGCGCATGAAGCGATGCTCCCATCATGCATAGCGTCCACTGTACAAGCCTCTGGAGACGGTGTTATGATCTGGGGTCGCTTCAGTCGCTCAGGTCAAGACTCAGCAACGTCATGTGGAGATAAAATGAAGTCACATGACCACCTGAATGTACTGAATCACCAGCACATCACATCTATGGAGGGTTTTCTTCCCTGATGGCACGGATTATTCCAGGATATTCCAGGAGTCAAGTTGAGAAATCATATTTGTACAGTAGGAGCATCAGGAGTCAGTGTTACACATAAATCAAAACTGTAATGAAACCTAAAGATACATAAATAAGATAAAGTTTTAGAGCATGCGCCTGTTTTGTCCAGGGAGTGTAGGATATGTTATTGGCATTGTTCTGAACTCTGCAATAAGATAGCATGGGATTTTGTAATGATAGATTAGACATTACATAATAAATGTGGAAGGTACAGTAACACCAAGTATTTTTTTTTTGAGTGTTAAAGAACTGAAGAACTTTAATTTCATATGAAATAAAAGAAAATATTTGGAAATATTTTTAAAAAATGTAAAAAGTACAACCTACAAAATCTTATTTCTGAACCATTCTTTAATTGGTTATATTTATACATTATACAGTGGAACCTTGGATTACGAGCATAATTCGTTCCGGAAGTGGGCTCGTATTCCAAAACACTCGTAAACCAAATCATCATTTCCCATAAGAAATAATGAAAACTCAAATTATTCATTTCACAGCCCCAAAAAATAAATAAAAAAATATAATTAATACAATCTATAAAATGAAAATAAAACAAATTAATCTGCATTTTACCTTAAAAAAAAGTACAAATAAATCCTGACCGATAAGTGTTTCCGTTGGTGCGTGCAGGCGCCGTCTGCGTGTGTATGTGTGTGTGTGTGTGTGTGTGTGTGTGTGTGTGTGTGTGTGTGTGTGTGTGGAATTAGCCCCTTCCCTCACCTCGTTTTACACAGTAACACTCCTCCTCCCTCTCCCCACCTCTCTTTTTAAGATTCACAACAAACACACACACACAACGGAAACACCGTTTTAACAGGAAAAAAAGAAATCTTTCTGAGACTTTCATGAGCGTATATTAACAGACTCACTTTTTAAGTTTCACAGCAAACGCATAAACACAGCGGAAACACCGTTTTAACTGAAAAAAGCGAGACTGGCATGAGCGCATACTAAAGGAATCACTTAAGTTTCACAACAAACGGACACGCACATAAACACAGCAGACACACCGTTTTAACAGGAAAAAAAAGAAATCTCTCTCACCTGGCGTGAGCGCATACTAAGGGAATCACTGCTGTAAAGTAAAAAAAAAAAAAAAAAACTTAAAATTAACCAGCACCTTACCTTTGAAAAGAATCGCGACAGAGCAGAGTTTCTGTGTGTTTGCGAAGCCGTGCGGGGAGGGAGGGGGGAGGGGGGTAAGGTGAGAGAGTGACGCTCGGTGTCAAAATAAGAGTCGCATGTGTGAAGCATGATACTCGGCGCTCGTAAACTAATACTTGCTCGGTTTCCGAATAAAAAAATATTAAAAATCTTTGCTCGGTTTGCGGAACACTCGTAAACCACGTTACTCGCAATCCGAGGTTCCACTGTATTATATAACTTATTAAAGAGTCTAAATGACTTTTGAATATAAAATAAATATATATAAATATTTGAATTTACTCAAGAGTAAATATTTGCTGGTATCTAATATAATTTTTTATATATATTTTTTTATATTGTAGATTTTATTAGAGATTTGATAGAAAGGACAGAGAGGAATTTATGCTATAAATGCAAACATTGAGTGAAAATAATCACAAAATCAACAACATGTTGGGAAAGCGTTACAAAAACATTTGGCTCATACTGTAACATGTCCATGACAAATTTGTCATTTGAACGAAGAAATATGAAGAAAAGTGGTTTAGACCAGATGGGCAGGACCGGGATGTGACAGAGGCTAAGGCAATGAAAGTTGGAAATACACCAACCATAAGACTGTGTGTGTGTGTGTGTGTGTGTGTGTGTGTGTGTGTGTGTGTGTGTGTGTGTGTGTGTGTGTGTGTGTTCCAGTTAAACCAGTGCTCCTCCAGCCCTCTCTCTCTCACCTGGCACTGGGGCTCTCTGTAGGAACCTCAGCACTCATTGCAGCTCTGTTACTGGCCGTGTCTGGAGTCATGATCAGTAAGTAGCAATCTGATTCACTTCTGTATAACGATATATAACGTTATTAGAAATCTGGTTTTAAATCAATCAAAGGTGAACGTGACAAAGATTAACTTTCTAAGACAGAATAAAAAAGCCTTCCCTTTCTGAGCAAAAACAGGTCGATAGGAAAATATGTATTATATTACGCTCAGAGGTTATTACTGTACATTTACTCTGTTACTGTACTTGAGTACATATTTCACATACTGTACCTGTAGTAATTTTATTAGTGGATACTTTACTTCTGCTCCACTACATCCTACGGAAAATATCTGTACTTTCTACTTCACTATATTTCCATACACCATTGCGTTACTGTACATAACCACAGTGGTGAGTAGTATGTGAAGCAGGAATATTACCACTTGCTGACTGTTAGGCGTAATTGCATGATTTGACTTTAGTCTGTGAAATGATTAATCATGTAGCAGGGGTTTGGCATAATAAACATCCAGACAGACAAACAGCCAGACAGACAAACAGCCAGACAGACAACAGCCAGCCAGACAGACAGACAGACAGACAGACAGACAGACAGAGGTAATACAAGCTGAGTATTTTGATAGTTAAGTAGATTCGAATGTAAGTATTTTTGTACTTTTATTATAACTAGAAATGTAAATGGAGGACTTCTACTTTTACTTGTGTAACATTTAACGTAATGTTTTTTTTACCCAAAAAAAACATACTGTAATTACGGAATTACATTTACAGGATTGTAGGTACAGGATTTGTGTGCTTCGGCCACACACCTTCTAAGAAATCTCATTTTATTTGTTATTTTTTCAACTCTACATGTTGGAGACTACAAGAGAAATCGGATGACATTATTCGCCGTAGCACAAAGGTGGAGTGTGCGTGCAAATGACTGTTAAATGAATAATCAGCAGGAATAGCTTGTCAGGAAGGTTAAATCTGCATTTTGCTCATTAGCGTGATGACTGCTACAAAAAAATAATGAAGGCAAGAATGAGTTTTACACGTTTCCTAAATGTCACTTGAACGCAGGATACATTTTCATTTGTGTGTGTGTGTGTGTGTGTGTGTGTGTGTGTGTGTGTGTGTGTGTGTGTGTGTGTGTGAGAGAGATAAAGAAATTATAAAGTTTTTAAATCATGGGAATGTTGGATTTTATGATGCACTTGAAATATAAAAATGGATATCCAGGGACTCGAGCTTTAGAAATATTTTCTGTGGGCACCAATATGTCGAGTGTTCAGGGATATCTAAGAAAACAAAACAAAACAAAAAACTGCCAGTGCAAGCAGTTTAGTTCCAAACCTGGAGGACACATAAATGTCCAAGAAGGAAAGCGATAAATAGCAAATTCAGATACTCACACTCATGCTCACACACACACACACACACACTCACACACACGGACAAAATCCTTAACAAGCCTGAAAAAGAAGAAATGATTGCCCATGACATCTCTGCACAAGCTCTTGTTTTTAATGAGTGCAGCTGGGTGTCAGTTGGATCTGTGCTAATGGCTATCTCTCACGCTGCATCATACTGGCGTGTGTATGTGTGCAGTCTTATCATACCTTCACACACATTGAGCCATCACACCACATATCACATCTGCCAGCGCTGTCCACACAGCGAAGAGTAGCGATCAGCCATTGATGAATTAAATGGAGTGATGACGGATGGCCGGTTAGCCGTTCCCTGACAAGCCTCGTCAATTACCAAACTGTGAATAAATCACTCCCGCAGCCGGTGCTAATGTGTTTACAGCCGAGGGTCGGAGCCACCGAGGTTTCGGAACGCGGATGGGTATGAAGGTGGGCGCGCACATGCCTGCATCTTTGTGTTCACATGCTTGTGTCAAGGTGTCCGCGAGGCTGTATGCTTTTGTGCAGGATTTATGTTAACGACTCGGCCTTTCCCTGTGTTTTGTTCCAATTGTTGTTTTTAACATTGGTGATGAAGCTGTTTAAAGAATTTACCATTCTCATTCTCCTTGTATCCAAAATGACCTACAGCTGAGTTGAGCAGTTGATGGTTAAGTCTTTTCTCAAGCGTCCAGCAGAGGCTATCTGGCAGACCTGAGATTTCCACATATCCATCAGGCAGTGACATGGTCCATTTTTAAGCAACCATGTCGAATTGTTTCTTGGCATTTCAGTTTTATGGCTGCAAAATGGTCCAACTGAAAGTTTTAAAGCAAGTTATAATGAAATTATATTTGTTTTCCTAAAGGCTTATCATCATCACCAACATCCATCCATCCATCCACTCATCTAGAAACCCCTGTAGTCCAACTAGGGACCTTGGAGACCAACGGTTACCATCGTATTTATTCCCGTTTTTACAACCATGGTAGACAAACTCCAAGCACGCAGAACCCGAGCCGGGAATCGAACCCAGACCCTGGAGGTGCAACTCGACACCACTAAGCCACCATGCTGCCATATTAGCGTCAGCAGGCAGCAGTATTATAGTACACGTGTTTCTTTATTTGTCTTCAGTACTTGCTTTATCCTGGTCAGGTTTATCCCAGGAAGTCTGGAATCCATCCCAAATGGGACTTTTCAGGACAGGGAATTATACAGGCAGATTCTCACCTACTGTACTGCATGTGGTACTGTGCAAAGGGGTCGAGCCACCACCCCTCGTTTCTTCCTCTTTTGCTTCCAAAGAGCCAGACTTTATTTTATTTTTTAAATTTAGCTTTGAGGACTAGTTCTCCAGACTTCCTTTTTCAGACCTTCTTTTTTCTTCTCATTTTTGGCAAATCCAGTCTCTGTACCTGAGCAGTTTCAAAGGGAATCTTTTTTGTTCGTTACGCCACACAGTGACCTACAGCATGAATCATTCAAGCATGAAAAACATTAAGGAACAGGTGCAGGTGATGACAGATGATCAGGAGGTGATCAGTATACTGGTGATGCTGAATGCTGAGTGGCTGGAACAGACGAGAGGGGAAACGAGGTCGCTGCTGAGGTTGTTACATACTTTTACACAGTAAAACATTTGTTCTAATTACATTTTTCTTCAATTCATTTCATTGGAACAAATGTTGATTGTTGATGTTTAATGTAACATGAAGGAATGAGGGGTGGCTGAGGACTTTTGTTGAGTACTCTTAACTAATGTGGTTTAGCAAAGCCAATACATCTACAGTATGTGAAAGATTTCAGAAGAAATCCTGGCGCCAAATAAAAACCTCAAACCAAGGAGCCGTGCGGTGGTATCACTTTTAGCTCTATAAAACCATAACCGTATTAAGACCAAAGTTGTGGCATTGTTGCTTATCCAGAAAATGGTACCTTCAAATTAAATAACCCCATTTGCCAGGTTCTTTTCTCTTGGGCCCGTCTTTATTTCTGGAGTGTACAGAAATGCTACCTAGCTGGAAATTGTCATCGGATTAGATCACGTTTGTTCCTCCCATCAAACCTAGTCAGATGCCAGCCACATCTGAATCATTTGCCCACAACTGGCCAGTACTTATTTGCCATCTTGGTTATGTCCTTGTGTACAGTGTACAGACGCAAGCACACCGAGCTGCAGTCCATTCAGCTGGAGCTTCAGAGTCCGGACTGTAAGCTGAGCAAGCTGAGAGCCTCCACCATCATGACTGACTACAACCCCAACTACTGCTTCGCCGGAAAGACGGCCTCTGTTAACGACCTGAAGGAAGTACCGCGCCGCAACATTTCACTCACGAGGTTATCTAACGCTGAACTTGTGCACGCCCTAACAACATGTTTTCTTTAAATTAACTGCGTTGCAAAGAGGTGTAGGTGGTCCTGCTCAACATGGTTAGAGAGAGAGCATGTGGCTTGTAGGAGCTAGAGGACAATCAGGTCATTCATTTCATTTAATTCAAGATGGATGCAAGGAAGTGCAAGGAAAGCCATCGCAATTGAGAATTTAAATCCCTTCCCAAGAGTTCTTTTACAGTCGCTAGCATTAAAGTTGAACAAATGCAAGCTCAACGGTTGTTTGTTCTAGACTCTTAGTTGAGGTTTATTGAACATTTCATTTAAAAACAAGCTATTCAAGTGCTCCTGTAAATCTGGTAAAGAGAAGCTATAAAGAGATGCTGTAATGTGTGTAGGGGTTTGGGTCATGGTGCGTTCGGAGAGGTCTATGAGGGTCTTGCTGTGGGAATACCAGGAGAACCCAGTCCCATGCAAGTGGCTGTCAAGGTGAGCTTGAATGATGCGCAGAAACACTTCGTTTTCTTGTTAAAATGTTTTTTAACAGCATGTCTTTATGTAAAAGTGAAAGACACTGAGGGAAAGACAGTGGGTGGGAGTGTTCCAAGGTGATTTCTGTTGGCATTTGTGTTTCTAATCAGACGCTTCCCGAGGTGTGCTCCGAACAGGATGAACTAGACTTTCTGATGGAAGCGCTCATAATCAGGTAAACACATGCTCAAAGAAACGGCCCGTGCTTAATGACGACCGGTGTTCTGTTTTTATATACAGTACTGTATGTGTTCTTGTCCACTGTTTTGTCTGACAGTAAGTTCAGCCATCAGAACATCGTCCGGTGTATAGGAGTGAGTTTACAGGCACTTCCTCGCTTCATTCTGCTGGAGCTGATGGCTGGAGGAGACCTCAAAACATTTCTTAGGGAAACGAGACCCAGACTGGTGAGCACTCGCAACAGGCACACACTTGTAGCACCTACTTGGTTGGCCAGTCATATCCTCAATTATACCATATGTCCGTATGCAAGTCGTACTGTTAGACCATCTGTTTAGTTTTCCTGTTTTTCTTTTCTTTTCTTTTTTCAAAACTTACTTTTTTTTTCCCTGCTTAGGAGCATCCTTCCAGTCTGACTATGGTGGACCTTTTAAATATAGCAAGAGATATAGCGCGTGGCTGCCAGTATCTAGAAGAGAATCAGTTCATTCACAGGTATAAGACACACACACACACGCTGTCAGTCCATGTCTAGCAGATGGCATCTTTGCTGTTCCATAGACTCAGCAAATGTGTTCCTCTCAGTCACCTTTTTCTCTCTCAGCATGAGACGGTCCTTTTTAGCTGATGCAGACGTTCTGCTTCGTCCCCACACCCTTGCCCAGGGGACCGTGACAAACGAGTCCAATTAGAGCTCATTTACACTACATGTACAGTCAAATCGTTAATCTGGTTACTCTGGAGAAAAAAGCAGGCAGAAACAGCTTTATTTACAGACTTACTTCATCCACTCCTCTGCCGTTCCCGTGCCTACATACACGTCTGTTGAGTTCAAAGAGATTTACGAATCTGGCACGCTATCTGATGCGCAACTTTTTTGATTGCTTTTCAAGAAGACCATATGCGATATTCAAGACGAGAAACGTTTATTCGTCCTTGATATGGACCAATAATATGCCTAATGAAAAAGTATATCAATAATGAGACGCCCCTGTAATTTACATTATAATTGCATCTACAGTATAGTATTACTGTGTACATTGGCAATACATTTATTTTTTCTACTGAAACAGTGTTACTCCACTGCCACACTATCACATTTAAATTTTCACAGCTTTTCAAAGCCATGCATTATTGGTACGATCCTTATCAAAAATACAGAATCTCACAGTTCATTAAAAAAAAAAAAAAAAAAGATCCACGTTAGCTAGCATGTTATACAGGCTAGTCTTAAGTGATACGGACTATTTTAATGCGAATAGTTAGCTAACGTGAAATTTTTGAAAACTACAAACAACACATTTCATAAACTATTACACACACACAAAAAAGAATTCTCAAATGTGAGGTTAATACTAGCTTTAGTGATTAGCTGTCTAGCTGAATGCCTGAGCTATCCAACATGTGAAAGCTTAGGATCTAGCTAAGGCTAGCTAACAAGAGGTTTATTCAAAAATCCCTAAATTTAATTAGGATACAGGATTATTGAGCATAGCGAAGAAAGAAAACGTTTTTCTTTTGGTATGTAGCGAGAAATAGTCAAAGAATCAAACATCCATGAAGGGAAGTACATAACTATAATAATATAATAATATAATAAAATAATAATATAATAATAATATAATATAATAATAATAATAATAATAATAATAATAATAAGCCTTTATTATTATACATTGCATTTTATATTATTATTATTATTATTATTATTATTATTATTATTATATCTAGTTCTATTATAAGATCTTTCTCCAGCACTAAAGTTTTGTTTGTCCTTCACAGGGACATTGCAGCGAGAAACTGCTTACTCACCTGTAAAGGTCCAGGAAGAGTAGCCAAAATTGGAGACTTTGGCATGGCGAGAGACATCTACAGGTACGCAGACCAGCACTAAATGCCTTCTAGAAATCCAAGACCTTGATCTTATAGAGAGATTGAGTTCTCTATCTATCTATTGAGTTATAGTGTTAACTTTTGAACCATAGTTTACTTTCTGACCTCGTTTTTGTCAACTCGTTCTTTCTTTTTTGTCCTGACGATTTTATTTTAGGGTGGTTGAATGGCAAAGTGGTCTTATTGTCTGCTTTTGGACAATGACCCTTGGTAGGTAGGTACTGTAGGTAGGTAGGTACTGTACTGTAGATAGATAGATAGATCAAATTTTGTATGATTTAGCAAAATGCTATAAAAACGTCTCCCAACTGTTAACTGTTACAATATATATATATATATATATCTGCCTATAGTTGTGTTTGTAAATATGCAGTTTGATGTTGGTGGAGTTTTAATATATAATATAGGGAATTGATGCGTTGATTTTGTTTTCATGACTGGCAGCAAATTGAAACAAGAAAAAAAAAGGGGGTTTTGTTGTACATGAAAGCTTCTAATAAGCTTCTCATATAGCGAAGAAAATAAATAATTTGCCAGAGGGATTGAACATCCAAAAAATGTATTCTATGCAAACATTTATTTTAAGCTTAGTAAATTAAGTTACAAACAATTAACACAGAACACATTACAGTACTTTAAAATGATGAGGACACAGCAATTTGTCTAATTAACTTAGTAGACAATCAGTTTACATGGTGCATTTTTTTTCCCTTCTTAATTAATTTTGCACCATGCATATGAATGAATCGTGAGCAAATAAAAGAACTGCACATTTGTCTTGCTCCCGGCTTGTACAATTAACACTGATCAAGTTTACATAACAATTTAATATGAAGAAAAACACACGTACGTACTGTCTAGTCATGTGCAGTAGTGTTGTGTTGTGCATCAATATCTACATTACATATTGTTCAATGCTGCCTCACTACTTTAGCATGATATTAAATATTAATAACATTATAGCTATGAATGCATTCAACACAATTTTGAAATTGGTCATTTTTAATAACAGATCATTTCGGTAATAAGCAGGTTGTTTGTCTTTGGAGACAGGAAATGCAGAGAATTTGAGCTGCTTGTGTGACTCCACTCTATGTAGCCACACAAGTGGGGAATCACATCATGTCCCAAAAATAGCCATTATTATTTTGGGTTATATTGCACCATCGGAATATTGGCAATGAAATATTTTATGACTCTCCTTACAGTCACTCACTAACAAGACCATTTCTTTTTTCACCACCACTCTCTCCTTAATGTTTGTTTTTCTCACTTTCCCTCCAACCTGTGACCTGATGGGCCGGGAGATGTGTGTGTGTGCTTTATAAAAAAATAAAACAAAAAACAAAAAAAACATGGAATTTCACGAGAAACATTCACTGGTGGTTAAAAGAAATGAATGAATAAATAAATAAATAATTGAATAAATAAAGTGTGATGGCACCATAATAAAAATGCAGTTGCTTAATGATCATGTAGAATACTTGGAATTCTTCTTTATCTATTTAATTCTCCGTCAGACCATTCATTAAATGCAAAAAAAAGCACATCAACAGCTTTATTAATAATAATTATTATTATAATAATAATGAAACAAAACCTCTGGGAAACCAAATGTATTTTTAATAAAAACTCTCAAAGGTTACCAGAAAACTTTAATTGAGAGTGACATAATGTAATGTATAACTACTAGAAAAAGTATATATAATTTTTCATTCGTTATGTAATTTCTATTTTTTTTTTTTTTCATGCAATTTAGGACAGGAAGGTTAATTGTCAATGTGTTCTTTCTCATACTCGTTCACCCTCCCTGTCTCTCCAGGGTGCAATTAATATTGCATTCAATGGATAAACATAATTCTCCTTCGTAATTTGATGTAATCACACGTAATCATAAACTAATGAGGCTCACTTAAAAGTCAATTTGAACTACATTTCTTACAAACATATGCTCAGCCCTTGGAACTGTAGGACTCTGTATGCTTTGCGTTTGATCATATATTTTAAATGTGTGTTACTTCACCCCCTGGCAGCAGTTTCAGCTGGGAGAAGAAATAGGGAAAAACTAAAGTATGTTGTGGTCATACTGTATATATAATATAACTATTACATATTCCAAATGTTTTATAACTGTTTTTATTTAATATTATAATACTTTTGGTGCAGTGATGGCTCAGGGAATTGAGGCTCTGGTTTGCTGATCAGAGGTTTGGAGGTTTGAGCCCCGTCACTGCCGGGTTCCACTGTTGGGCCCTTAGGCACCGCCCTCAACCGTCTGCGCATATACTGTATGATACTGAGATTCTGGTCCCAAGCCTGGAGCAACGGCTGAGTTGCGGCAGGAAAGCAGATTTGGATAATTAGCACAATGTTTGAATGTCCTGATGATTTCCTGAGAGCGGGAAAAGCACAATGATTAAAGACACTGATGTTGGACGAGAAGGCGTGGATCGAAGTCTCCGCCCTAATTCATCCCAAAGCTGTTCTATCAGGTCAAGGTCAGGACTCAAAACACCAAACTTGCTCATCCATGTCTTTATGGACCTCGCTTTGTGCACTGGTGCGCAGTCATGTTCAAACAGGAAAGGGCCGTCCCCAAACTGTTCCCACAAAGTACTGAAATTGTCCAAAATGTCTCGGTATGGTGACGCATTAAGAGTCCGGGCTGAAGCTGTTATAGATCATTTCGTGTTAATCATCATATTAAACCCTATGGATTAAGAATCGGATGTTACTCAAGTTCATATGCATGCGAAGGCAGGCGAGCCGATACTTTTAAGTTACTTTTACTATTCAAACGATGCAGAGCCTTTTTTTTTCTTCTATACATGCCAGGTTCTGAGCTTAATGTGACTTATTTTTGCTCATTATTTGCCTCAAAAGTGTTGTAACATAACACTCTGTTATCAAACATATTTCACTTCATTGTGGCATGTTAATGTTAACTTGACATAAAAATTCAATAAAGCCGTCCTTATATAAGTGGAAGCTTATTAGAATAAATGTTCGTGTACAAGAAAAAGTTCAGCCCGGTGAGCACTGTCCTTGAGCAAAGTGTTTTATATAACATATAACAGCCGTGACAGCAGATCCATCTACAGGGCAAACGACATGTTTATATTAATGCATTCATTTGATTAGATTTATTTACAGGGGCTTTGATAGAGGGCAGGTAATAAAAACAAAATAAAATAAAAATAATGAAAACTATATATAGAAAAAGCATGACATTGCTGATAATGTATACATAATTATAATTTATCATTGTTAATGACGCACATTACTAATAAATGTGTAGCTGCTGTAATGTACAATAAGTGTTAACAGGAACTGATTTAAAGAATACTATATAAATAATATTCTATACCTCTATAACTAATAAAGCACTTTTACATGCGTCACTATCAACAACTTTTTTAGTTGTATAACTTTCACTTTTCGCTTTTCTTTTTGCTCTGCATGGTAACTCCTTTTAGTCCTTCCCATGACAGACTGGTTTCAATCAAACTTAATAATTCAAGAGGCCCAATATTGTTATCTTTGATCTTTGAGAGGAACTGGAGGCAAACCCTGACAACTTCAGGCCTGATGCTGACTCACTGAACTGGTTTAAAGAAAAGAAAAGAAAAGAAAAGAAAAAAGTCTGCTGAGTGAGCGGAACTGCTGTTGTGCGGCCATAAAGCACTTTTAATTGCTGAGTTAGATTTCCGCATCTACCTGCTAAACTTCAGGACCTGAGATCTTCGAAGCAAAACCTCTCAAATTAGGTTTTAAAGATTCTTCTGTGCTTTAGAGACCAGTAGTTTTTATGTAACACTGTTTTGGGAATTGTGTTGCAAGAGACAATGATAGCTTGGTTTAATACATTTGAAAAACCCTGGGGTGTTAGCTTATACTGTACTTGCTTAGTTTTTTTTGTTGCCTCTAAACACGCAGTCGTTCATCATATTTCAGTCATTTGATCCCTTACACAATTACAATTCTATATATGAGGGGTGTTCGAGACAAAGCGGGACTTTTTTATTGAGCAGAACACAGTTATTTCTCTATATAATCCCCTGATACACTAATGCACTTATCCCAGTGTTTCACTAGTGCCTGGACACCATCAAGGTAGAAAGTTCTCTCAGTACGCCGGAGCCGTGTTTCATGTCTGAATCACCGGCCTCCCAGGAACTCCTTTAATTGCTTTTCCAAACATGTGGAAATGGTTTGGAGCGAGGTCAGGACTGCCTGGGGGACGTGGCGATAACTCCCAGCCGAGTTCAAGTCAAGTCAAGTCGGCTTTTATTGTCATTCCAACCATATACAGTTAGTACACAGTGAAACGAAACAACGTTCCTCCAGGACCAGGGTGCTACATACATGCAACGACATAAATTTACAACACACATTTTTTACATTTTTAAGTTACTCTAAAAGAAGAACCATCAGTTCCTGTAATGTGCCAGTGGTGCTGGTGAATGATTGTGTGTAGAGTTCCAGTTTGTGACTCTTGTGACAACGTTATCCATCGAATTTCAAGGGTCAGGCGGTCTACTCACTCAATGTTCACGGGAACGACTGCAGTGTTATCTGATCACCTCCTCTTTGGCTCAGGATCGTCATTCATAGTCCCAGTCTGACTTGAATGGCTCGCTTAGAAAAACTTAGTGCAGCGTTTATTTGCATTGCATGAAAAGAAGAAGAAGGTGCAAAAATATCAAGGTGTACTAAGCATCATTTAAGGCATTGGTCGCTCACTGGTAGGTTTCTTGCCTACTTTGAGGAAGGTTAGGGTTCAATTTCCACCCAATGCCCAAACCCCAGACGCTGGATGCAGTGCTGGTCCCAAGGCTGAATAAAATAGGAAGGTTCCATGAGAAAGGGCATTCGGGGTGAAAATCCTGTGCCAAGGATGGTTGCATGGACCCCTTGATGTGAGCAGCCGAAAGACAAACAACAACCATAGGCGTTATTTAGTCAAAGCTATTTCCAATAAACCGAATATACTGTACAGTTTATGAGATAAAATGTTTAAAAGCTATATATATATATATATATATATATATATATATAGACATGAGGTAAATCAGAAATTAGAATATGATTGACAAATAGGCAAAGGGAAAAAATTAAGAAAAGAAATGGGTTTGAGAGAAATTCTCAGGTTACACCAGCCACCAGTGAAGCTTTAATGGACACCGGGAGTGTGAATGATTCAATCATTAATAATTAGTCATTCATTAATCATTAACCTTGTCCGCCCTGGGGATGGGGGCAGGGTCACAATGTGTTTTTGTCATTTTATGAATGCAGTAGGTTAGAAGGAATTCGTATTGGTTTGCAGGGAGAAAACACCCAACACAACAAGGGCACCAGCTTTAGACGTTATTCTTCACACACCTTCTATTCTGCATTCAGCTACAGTAAGAGGGATAAAGCTAATCAAAGTAACATAGCAACACATTTTAGCTAGGATTGTCTGGCTTTTTGTCCTGGAATGCTCTCCCATGAGCGGGATTGCACAAAGATAATATATATAGGTAAAGCCGCAGGAGTGTGATGTCTGCCAGTTGGTGTGGCTGCGAGTTATCTCAAAGGGCCACACATCGGCTCCGGCAGCACACGGACATGATAAGGTCGGCCATGCTCTGATTTTTGTCAGGAGTGTAAATGTGTTTGTTTGGAAGAGAGGAGGCAATACGTCTCTGGCTCTCGGGTTCCTTTCGTGGTAAACAACAGGTTTTACCTCCATTCCGTCCCATTGGCGCTCAAGGACACGCTAACAATCCGCCGCTTTCTGTGTACATTTCCCCAGAGTCTCGTTTACCCCCTTTTTTCCCCCTCCCTCTCTCTTTCTCTCTCTCTCTCTTCAGGTGAGTTGAGGTATGTTATCGCGAACATATCTGATACAGGAGCACATCTCAGATAAGAGCGGCTCAGAAAGAGAAAAAGTGACTGAGGCCCTCTCCGGCTCGCTCGAAGGAGCTACTTTCAATGCGGCTCGTCTAGTAGCATTATAAACGTGTGGAAATTGAATCGTAATCCACTTTGAATGCACACTTATCAGTGCGGATACGTGCGAGTCATTATAATAGCAAGCGTTCCATTCCCAAGTCATTCTTTTACATAAGCTGTCGGTTTGAAGAGTATGCTGGCGTTTTGCTACATTAAGCCTTTTTACTAAAAAGACAAAGTATTATTGCCAACAGATCATTAAATGAATGGATGGTGTTTGCATGTTCTCCCCGTGCTTGGTGGGTTTCCTCCAGGTTCTCTGGTTTCCTCACACAGTCTAAAGACATGCAGATTAGTTTAACTAGCTTTCCCAAATTGACCGTAGTGTGTGCCTGTGTGCCCTGTGATGGATTGGCACCGTGTGCATGGTGTACCCTGCCATCTGAGACTCTGAGTCCGAGGCTACAGGCGGCTTTCCACAACCCTGTACAGGATAAGTGGTATAGAAAAGGATGTAAAGAAGTGTATTTCATTACCATACCCAATAGTTATTCTTTCAGCTAACACTTAAACACTTCATATTTCTTATTTAAAAAATTCACAACTTTTATGGGTTTTTATTCATTTTATTTATTTAAATATACTTTGGGTTTACAATTGTGATATGGCATAGAAACAAGGTCAGTAAGTACTGTAACATAACCCCAGGGATCAGACCTCGTTTAGAATTCAGACTCATTATGTCGAAATTACAAAATAATGTCTTAACATGAACTCTGAAGCTTTAGAAAATAGGTTTAAATAAAAAGTACATGAATTATTTAGATATTTAATAGTTGAGTTGGGGTTTATGAAAGTTGTTAATGAAGAACGCTGAGACGTTTAAGTCCGTATCCTGTACTTCTGATTCATTTATTCATATTTATTAGCAGAGGTTTATCTTGGTCAGGGTCAAATTGGATTTGGGAGCGAGGTGGGAATATATCCCGAGAATGAACGTCAGTCCATAAGAGGGAACCTCGTACGCATGTACATATGCATAAATATGCATCTACCAGCTTATTTCGCCCACTTGTAAACGGAAAGACATCTAAAACAGCAACTAGAGCTCAGGATAGAACTAAATACCCTGAAGCTGTGAGGTAATAACATTACTGTCGATATATATTATATTATATTTCATTAAATAAAAGATGGATTTTAGTCAAGTGCAATTTAATTAAGCAGTATTACACAAGGGGGAGTGCTGTTGTACTGAATATCAGCACGGCTGCGATGCGGTGGTAGGTACAAGGTCACAACAATCAAGCACAACAGCACAACCTCCAGTGCTAGATATCAGATAAGTTCCTGGGTTGAATCCCAAATATCGCTAAATGAAAATCTAGTGCACTTTGTAGAGTGTATAAACACTTGTTCCACGTAGTGCCCTTGATTAGGCGTTCGAGAGGAATTTGGGATGCAGCCTTGTCTTAGAATCTAGTTAGCTGTGCAGCTCATGGTAGGCGTAAACAAAAAACAACAAAAACATGGATGGTTGAAAGGTGATTAGGAACGACTTAGAAGCGAGTACTAAGGAGACAGCACGTTATTTAAGATGACAACGTTATCAGATGTGTGTTCTTGTGTGACTGGTTTTGAATGTCACATACAGTAGCTGCTCTCTCCTCAGTACTGCCGACCGTAGTCCAGACCTACTTTTACCTTTGCTGCGACCAACAGTTAGTGTAATTAAATTGTAGAACACCTGTGATGCACAGTGATGCATACTGTATAGATAAACGTCCCAGTGCTGTTGTGCTGTATATCGTCACTCTTGGAACGCCTCTTCGTCCAATCAGATAACTTGGTCAGGATTAACTATTGCATAATAAGGATTTAACGAGAATATACCTCTCTTTTGTAAAGGCCTACGTGATTCATATTTTCCCATATTTTCATAATGTCTTGGTGATATACATGTGAATGTTTCCATGACTACAGTCATAAAGCATTTTCTTTTATTCCTAGTGGCCTCTTTCTCTCTCTCCCTCTCCTACATTTCTCTTTCTTTGTCTGTAATCTTACAGTAGAGTTAATCAGTCACTGTGCTGCTCTGCTCGGCTGCTGTGGGCATAGGAGCCTGTGTATGGATGAAAAATCTAGTGTGTGTGTGTGTGTGTGTGTTTATGTGTCTCTACAGAGCCAGTTACTACAGAAAAGGAGGCCGTGCCATGCTGCCAGTTAAATGGATGCCTCCAGAGGCCTTCATGGAAGGAATATTTACCTCCAAAACTGATACATGGTGAAAAAAATAGTGTCTTCTAAAAATATTTTCAGTCTGTATTTTTGCCCGTCATTTATATATTCACACTTGTAGTTGTTCCTTATTACACGGCTCAGGTCTTTTGGAGTGCTGCTGTGGGAAATCTTCTCGATGGGATATATGCCATACCCCAGCCGCAGTAATCAGGAGGTTCTGGATTTTGTCACTAATGGAGGCAGGATGGATCCTCCAAAGAACTGCCCAGGACCAGTGTGAGTGGATTTATAACTACCAACTATATACGTATAAGGTCTATCCTATGGCACAGTTAAGCTAAGCTTTTATTTGTCACATATACAGTACTGCACAGAAATTATTTTTTCACATATCTCAGCGTAACTGGGGTCAGAGCGCAGGGTCAGCCATGATACAGCGTCCCTGGAGCAGACAGGGTTAAGAGTCTTGCTCAAGGGCCTAACAGTGGCAACCTGGTGGAGCTGGGGCTCGACCCACTGACCTTCCGTTCAGTTTAGCCCTCTGAGCTTCCGCTGTCTATTCTTTGTCCACTGCATAGACTTTTTAAATATATGCAATAACTCTTGGAAAGGTAGTTTTATTCCTTGCATTTCTTTTTTACTGTAGACATTGTGACAAAGCAGTGTTACAGGTGTAGACTTAATGAAAAGTGAACTAAAGACAAGCTAGAGGTGATCGTGGCAAGGAAAAACTCCCAGAGAAGTCATGAAGAAAAATACTTGTGAGGAATCCTTGTTAAAAGGGTCTTTTTAAAATCAAAACCATTGTACAGCCATAAGTTGGAAAGCCGAGTAAATGTTCATGGTACTGTATGACTTGGACACAAACTTTACTTGGGAAGTAGAAATATTTAGGGTATTCTTGCGCTGTAAGACGCTGCCCCAGTATCTGCCCTATTACACCACACAGTTGGAAACTTGTTGAACCCACCCCATCCAGTCCTTCAGTCTGCTTCCATAGATCATCTCATTTGTGTAAGATTCTAACTTAATCATCTGATTCAAAATGAACAATGCAAAGCTACAGAGGCTTGTTTAGAATCATCTGATCAGATTTATGTTGCATGTTGAAATTTATCAACCTTCAAATGACACTTTCACTGGGCAATGGAGAAAAAAGGATGCAACCCAAATGAAAATTGTAATTAGCTGTGTAAAAAAAAAAAAAAAGAGGCCCGATTAAATCAAATCTCAGTTGTCTATGTTTCACTCAAGTTTGGCTCTTAGCTGCCGAAAGGCAATCACCCACACAGTAAATAGCCTGGCTTGGTAAGGGAGAAAATCCAGTAATGAGGAAACTAAACACATTTTAATGAGTCAACTTTCTTTGCGTGTTTGTGCATGTGTGTTTGTGTAACAGCTATCGGATAATGACGCAGAGCTGGCAACACCAACCCGAAGACAGGCCAAACTTCTCCACTATCCTGGAGCGGATTGACTATTGTTTGCAGGTGAAGTAGTGATTCTTATGAGGTTTCTCCCCACCAAATGAACAACAAAAAAGTCATCAATATGTGGCAATATTTTAGACTAGTAATTTCTTATATTGTGGAAACTATTTCACATAGAAGCATTGACCTTTGCTCTTTTTTATTTATTAGTCAGCCAGTGCATCTACAAGTGCCTTGGAATGATATACGAGTTAATCCAACTTTGTGTTAAGTAACACTATGTTAAAGTTGGTAATTGTCCGGTTTGTGATATCTTTCAATTACTCAGGATCCAGATGTAGTAAATGTACCTTTACCTGTCGAATACGGCCCGATGCCTGAGGAGGAAGAGCGGGTACCCATGCGTCCAGAGGACCCTGCTGCACCCTCTTTACTAGCCACCCCCCAGGGCACAGAGGAAGCGTCGTCTTCTTCAGCTGCGGCCCGCTCAGAGGAGGCCAAGAGAGCTGCCGAGGCTCTCCTGATGAATGCCCGCTCCTCTGACAACAAACCTGTACCCGGTGCTGCCTCCCAGCTCCACTCCCATCCGCCAGTGTCCTCAGCTTCTGCTCTGCCAGCCTGCGGTAAGGCCTCCTCTGTTGCCCCTGCTCCCCAGGATGGAGGCCATGTCAACCTGGGTTTTGCTCAGGCACCTACAGGTGAGAAGGATAACCGTAATGGGAAGCCAACCAACTTGTGGAACCCTACGTATGGGTCGTGGTTTCTACAGCAGCAGCAGAAGAGGCAGCAGGCCCAGAGGCAGGCAGGAAGTCAAGGCCATGAGCTCTCTGGCCGGACTGGGAGTATGGCCGAGGCTCTGGGTCTGCAGCATCAGCACAAGCAACAGCAGATACAGATCCAGCAGCAGCAGAAAATGCAGCTCCAGCAACAGCAGAAACTTCAACAGCAACAACAGATCCAGATCCAACAGCAGCAGCAGAAGATCCAGCAGCAGCAAAAAATACAGCAACAGCAGCAGGGTCAGTGCCGGCCTCTCTTACCCCCACCTCCGCAAACTGCCCCTGCACCTCTGTTGCTGGATTCAGCAGCCCTGCCCCCTGTACCGCTCTACAGACTGCGCAGATTCCCTTGTGGCAACATTGGGTATGGCTACCAGGAGCAGGGTCTGCCTTTGGAGTCAATGTCTGGACCCCAGAATGCCATGCCACCCCCTGCCATCGCCAACCAGCAGAGACCCATCTCACTTGGCCGGACTGGCACTTCTGAGGACAGCCGCCCCCTGCTGGTGACAATGGGAACAGTTCAGGACTCCAGACTCCCCAAGATGGAAGGGCACAATGCCACAGTGCTTTAACCCTTCACTAGCTCCTCGCTCCCGGACTCTTTTAAAAATTCAGTGCCCGCTTGAAACACTGTGCCATCCGTCTGTGCCCACCACAGCTAATGACCACCATGCATTCCCCACCCCTCTCCATGCTTTTCAGCTAGACCAACATTTACTCCTCACTGTCAGCGACTTCTGGAATGAGATTGACTTGTTTTAATATCTAAATCTTTAAGAAGTCATCAGATGGAGGGAGCACTGGGAGTTTTGCAGAGGTTACAGATTTAGAGCTGGAGTGGCTCATAAGAACTTTACATGCGAAATGCCCTCACACCGTTTCTCACATTCACAGGGAGAAAAAAATACAAAAAAAAAACAAGTTTGTTGATGTTTGCTTGCCTGCTTGTTTATTTATTCATTTGTTAATTTATTATTTCAAAGCTTTGTAAATTATTAATGGGTGTGCTTCATAAGCAAACCGCTCCACATGCATCATTTTGTTCACTCTTGAATTTGGTTGGCTTTTAAACAGCAGTTATCATCCGAGTTGAAATTTAATGAATTTAACGAACTGTTAATGGTTTCTGTTAAGCAAATTGGTTGATGTTATAGGCGGCTGACATCTATTAGCAGGAAGGTAATCAGTTGCCTTGGTATTTGAAAAGGGGGTTAAGTGGCCTGGGAAAATGTCATGTCTGTGAATAATTTTACTGTCGTATGAACACTGCAAGGAATTGTGTGACTCTTGTGAAAGAGGTGTAAATTTCTGTATTTAACTCAAAAAGGAATTGAGGTACTGATCTCTCTCATTCCATCTATTTTCAGTTAACCTGTGGCTTCTAAAAGAAGCTTTTGTGTATATAAGAGCTGTATCCATCTTTGCAGAAAATTTAATTATTGCTCTTTGGTCTCTTTGTTTCAGTTCAATTGAATTCAATAAATAAATGGTTAATTTTAAAAATATTTAACAGGGCCATACATCATTTAAAACTAAAGTTTCCTACTAACATTTAGACCTGTTGTCGCACCTTTGTTTATAGCCGTTTTAAATGCAGTTTGCATTATTCTATACTTTTAGTATGAATTCAGAGGCGTTGGGATTTTACACCTGAGCTCAGGACGGCAGGTAAGTGTGGCATGGAAGGTTCTTCTTTCAATCACATTTGTAGTAACGAGGGTAAGTCCTCGATTTTTTGGACTACTGGATGACATCTTTTCAAAGGATTCAGGTTTACATTGATACGGGAGACACTTTTTAAAAACTTAACTGTCTCACTTCTATCATCAACACATTCAGTGGTAATAAAAGTGCCAAAATGTTTTCATATGCCAAGCACAAGTCTTCTCTTAGTGATTATGATTGATTAAGGGTTCTCCACGCCAACAGAACAGTTTTAGATCACTACGGACTGAAAGGTTGCTATCCAAGTAATAAGCCTCGGCTCCAAAGCCTCTTATCAAATAAAAGTTTGTAGCCGATGACATGAACAACTATTAAGCCTCCTGGAAAGTTTTGACTAGGGGTGTGTTTGAAGGAGTAAAGGTCACCCCAACAAGACTGTACGAACTGTTAAGCATGGTGGTAGAATAGATAAAGAAAGCTATCGTTAAGCCTTTGGAGGCTCAACCCTATTAAAAAGTTGTGGGCTGTGCTCAAAAGTCAGGTCCGTGCCAGGAGCAGTTAAATATCCATCCAGAATTCTTCTAGAACCAAACGTTTCTTCTAAAGATGAAACTTGCTAGAGGTCACTCACTCACTCATCTATACCGCTTAATCCTGTATTCAGGTTACGGGGGCCTGGAGCCGAACCCAGGAGACTTAGGGCACCATGGCAGAGTACAACCTTTGGGAATACCAATTAGCCTAACCTACGTGTCTTTGGACTGTGGGAGGAAACCGGAGTACCCGGAGGAAACCCACCAAGCACGGGGAGAACATGCAAACTCCATGCACACAGAGATGGGAAACGAGCCTGGCCGGGGATCGAACCCGGCCCCTGGCGGTGCAAGGCGACAGTGCTAACCACATCACCACTGTACCGCCACTTGCTAGGGGTCATTTTACCAAATTTCAAGTGTCCTGTATGTGCATTTTTGACCCTATGATGATTTTAAGAAGCTTTGTTTGGGTTTTGCATCTTGTACAATCAATAAAAAAATAGAGCAGCTCAAGAACGCATTACAAGCCCACAATTGCCATGACGATCATGTTCACGATGAGTGAATGTACACTTCTGACTGCAGCTGTATGAATAAAAACTTCCTTCTTTTAATAACACAGAAATACTGCAACTGGGCACCAGGTCTGCCTGTAGTAAGGTTGCTTTGCCCTGGAGCTTAACAGCTTTTATATAAAACTAAAAGCTTCGGCGTAACCTTAGCTGCTACAGTCTCTAAAATGTTGCATTGTATCTGGAAACCATAGCTAAAATAACAAAAATGCTAACCTTGCATGACACAGAGAAGCTAATAAATGTTTTCATAACTTCTAGACTGGAGTATTGTGATAAGTTGCTGGCTGCCTGCCATCCTGCATTCGTATCAAGTGAAGAAAACACTGAGAGTATTACTGTGTTCTTGCACAGTATTGTCATTTGCAAGCTACACTGACTAGTTAAAGAGGAGGCGTATGGACTTACAGTAAAGCTGTGAATGGTTTGGACCTGCTGATTTTATGAAGCGGTATTGCCAGCGTCACTGTTGGTACAAAGAATTAATCATTTACATTAGGAGCATGTGGTAGACGCCCTTATCCAGACGGACTTTCATTTTATGGCAGCTGAGGACCTTGCTCAAGGGCCCAACAGTGGCTGCTTGGTGGTGCTGGGGTTTGAATCGATCAGTAGTCCACTGAGCCACGCCTGCACACACACAGCTCAGCTGGTAGAGAAACAGTGTTCCAGGGAACATTAGGAACCCAACCTCAAGCTGTTTCAACCTCCAGACTGAAAAAAAGTATTCTTGTTTAACTTGTCCAAAGTCTTGTCACTGTTGATTTGTAGCTAGCCTCAAAGAAGTGTAGCGTAGTGATTTATCCCGGTTCTTTCCATGAATCTCCATTAAATGCCCGGTTTTGATCATCTATCCTTTGGTATGCAAAATGCATTCTAAATAAAGACAGACCCAGGGGCATGTTACTGGGGGGATGGATGGATGGATTGAGAAGGAAACCAGAAAACCTGATAGACACCCACATGGAAAGAAATGAGATAATGCAAAGAAACTCCACAGATGGTAACCCAAGCTCAGGATTAACCCAGGGACCATGTAAGCTGTGAAATGCCAACACTTCTTCTTATAATTATTATTATTATTATTAAGAGTACATTGCTAAATAACCTGACGCATTTTAATATCGTTACTCAATGTGATTCCACTTTGATTATTAGGGTCTGGGTGAATACAACATACAGGTGTGCTGAAACTAGGGAAGGAGCTACAGAATGTTCAGAACAATGACGAACATTATATATAGAACCTTACCTAAATACTACAAGGGGCGTCCAAATCAAAGACAGTCCCGAGAATAAAAACGCCCTCTGTGTCTCTATATAATCCCCTGCTACACTGATGCACTCATCCCAGTGTGTCACTAGTGCTTGGACACCATCAAGGTTAGAAGTTTTCTCAGTACGCCGGAGCCACGATCGGACTCTGTGTCCGATTCACGTCTGAAACCCCGGCCTCCCAGGAGCTCCTTTAATGTTTGCACAAACGTGTGCAAATGACTTGGAGGACTGTATGGGGGACGTCGCGATAACACCACTTAGAAGCCATTCAAGTCAATTGTTTCAATCATTCAATTGTTTTGAATGATCGCGTGTACGGTTCTCACAGACGGATGCGTCTCTTCCTCAAGTTTGCGCAAGTTATCCGTCAGTTTACAAGAATCGACTGTTCAGCTTGCTGAATGTTCACAAGAACGACCGCAGTGAGGTCTGATCCACCTCGGCCGCGATCATTCAGATGTTTTCCTGCAGCTGAGAGATTCATCACCGTACTGTGATTGAAGTCTTCTGTAGATGTCGATCTGTTTTTATGGATTCATTCGTGATGACGAATTTCATCACAAGTCCCAGTTTGACTCGGACACCATGAATGTTTTTTTTTTTTTTTTCTTCCCCAGTTTCATAAGGAATCCTCCTGGAAGTACTATATTAATCACTATCGGTCAAAAATCATCTGCAATTGTGTTGATAGTCAGTAGCGCAATGGAGAATGCACAGAGTGAGCACTAAGCTGATTACTGCAAAAAAGGGGGGGAAAAAAAAGAAAAGCTCTATTACATACTGTAAGTGATTTTTGTCATTTTTCCATACCATATCTTATTGAGATTCAGTTTATCCAGCAAACTCTGGGCTCGGCAAAACAGTGTAGGTACTGAAATAATCTCTGTGTCGATTAAATACATGCACATGCCGAGACTTCACACGTGAGACACGAGATTATACAGTAAAATTAGAGATATTTGATGATGAAGATGATAATGCTGATCATCATTATCAGTTGAAAATTTTAAACCTTCTGTACTCTAAACCTAATCAAACCACTGAGCTCAGTATCTGCAACCAAAGCAGCTCATTTAAATTCAGACAAAATACACAACAAACATACTGCAGAACTGGACTGATCCTGCACACTGCATACAGTCTGCCTTTGTGAGAAAGATCTGCGCTCTGTTTGGATGAGAGCATCAACATCAGACAGAACAATCCTTTTCTTTCTTTCTTTTTTTTTTTAAATCCTTCCCATTTAATTTTGGAATAAAGTGTAAAGGAAATTTGGTTGAGAAAAAAAATGCTTGGAAAACCAAAGAATGATGAAATGGTCTTCCCACCCTGGGATTTATCAGAAAAAAAAGATGGAACGCTCTCTTTTTCCTAAAGGAGGAACTCTTCTTCCGTTTCCGAGAATTCCACTTTTATGCGAGATGGAGTCGAATAGACGCCACTTCCAGTAAATACAGTTGCTTGGCTGGTTTCCCTGTGATTATACCTCTACAGCAAATGAATCCCTAAGTCAATTAAGCAATTTAATGCATTAAGTGCAATAAGATGACTGGAGAGCGACACCCATACTGTGGGCTTAGCAGAAACGCTTTTTCTCATGATTAGGAATCTTTTACTTCTAACATAAAACCGGACAGTAATTGCCAAATATAATTACACCACACTAATTCTCGTTCTAATGAGATTGTTGCGCCCATATTGAGACCAATGAGTACACAGCCGCACTTGAATAATTCCTCCGGGAAAATTTATTTCCTGAAGATGCATTTAGAAGGAAATCAGAACTGTAAACGATAAATTCGATGTTTTGCGACGTTGCAAACGCTTTTTTCTCTCTTTCGCCAAATGAAAAAAAAAAAAAAATGAAAACAAACAAAACAAAAAGCAGCATGAACATACAGTACATCTATATTCAGCAACTGTTAAAAATGTATTCTTGGAAGGGAAAGAAAATGTGTGGGAGTTCAGTAGTAACACCAGTAAAGTGCGATTGTATGCAGTGGACTCATTAACAACAGTCTGACAGAAACGCCTTAAGTAAAAAAAAAAAAAAAACAAGAAAAAAAAACAACTAAGAAAACAAACAAACAAAATAACTATGAACACTTTCTATAAGGCCGTACTGTATGTATAATTATCTTTGAAGTTCTTGTTATAAAGCATTAGTAAGGCATTACACACATCGTTCATGAAAATACATTATTATAATACGTTATATCAATACTTCATTCTGCCCCAGTGTATAAGTGCATAATTTCCTTGCTGTAATAATAAATGTGCGCAACTTACTGTACAGTACATTTACATTTATGTATTCGGTAGACGCTCTTGTTTATAGCGACTTACGAAAGTGCTTTGTAATTTCTGTTACTGGACAGATCATTACACGGGGTTACAAGGTGACTAACTAAGTATCATCACTTAAACACTGTTTTTAGTTAATTGAATTTTTTTGAAAAGCCCAAGTACTAAAAACTGGAAAAAAAAAAAAAAAAAAAAAAAAAAAAAATATATATATATATATATATATATATATATATATATATATATATATATATATATAAATACTTATTATACTTATAATTGATCGTATCAATACTTACTAAATAATGCTATTATATGTGTATAGTACCTTATTAATGCTTTATAACATGACCTTAATATGTTCACAGCTCATTATACATCATAAGCCTAATAAAAGTCATTGTCATAATTCGCATTAATTTTTGTTTAAAGTGCTTACAATTTGCTACCACTCAGCTATTCACCTAACAAACTAAATTAAATTGTTAGCTCAGAAGGAAAAGGAAACCGCGCACACACGCACACACGAAACCACCAAGTAACTACATTGTACTAAATAATAACTTAACTGAGTTTAAATTAAATAACTGACCTCATTTCCAAGGTGAACGTTCTCTAGCAAGAAAACAAACGACTGAACTCAATTCCCTGGTAAACGTCATCTGAAACCCAAACAACACACAATAAATCTCATTACACAGACTGAATTGCTGACTAATAACCCTGTCCTTTGTGCTTTCCAAGTGCTTTATCTTGTCCTCTGGCGGCATATTGTCTCTCCATCCATCCAGCTGCTTATTTACTAGAGAAGAAAAAGAGCATGACAGCGCTGAGAGGCAGGTGAAAGTGAGAAGAAAAAAAAAGAAGAAGAAGAAGAAGGAGAGGAAGAAGAAAAAAAAAAAAAAAAGGGATAATAGCCTGTGGTCTCAGCTGCTTTCGTCTACCAGCTTGGCTCCGTTAATACCGCGGTAGGAAACCCTGCTCGGGCGCACCAGGACGCCGTGGAGAGGCCGACAGCTGAAGTAGCGCCGGGAGCCCACGGAGCCGTCGTTCTTCCCCTTAGCGCTGCGCAGCTCGAGACCCAGCCACAGGCCTGGCGCAAAGTCAGTAGTGCCAAAGTAGCGGATGGTGCCCATTTCATTGGCGCTGCTGAGCAAGACCTGCATGCCCAGGTGCAGTTTGACAGCGCTGTCCGTGCCAGAGGGGCTGACGGTGCCATCTAGAGGGCCCGGACCTCGGGGTGAGGCTGCAGCCGAGGGAGAGCTGAGCGAGCTCCATCGCCGCCGCGTGCTGGACAAATGGCTGCTGCAGAATGAACCAGAGGGGGAAAAAAAAAAAGATGTGTATATAGTTATTTTTATCTTGGAATGCAGTTTGTGTGAAATTTTGAAATTTATAATTCATTTCCTTTCCATGGGTTCAATATGATCATTTCACATATTTCAGGTATTATATGAAATGTTAACACGTAGACTGACATTAACAGCGATGCAGGTCGTATAGCGTTTGCTCTTTGGACATTTACAGTATACGCTCCACCTAAATCTCCTCCGCTCTGGTTGTCTTGTTAAATTATTACTGGAAACCATCAGCTGCTGACTCAGGAATCCAACCCGGCAACAGCTGACTCAGGAATCGGACGTGGCAGAGATACTGTACGTCTCGACCGCGACTCGGCACGCAGTATTACGGCAGACTGTACTATGGACATGTCAAGTTTTAGAATTCAATTTGATCATAAAGTAAACGCAGAATATAATAGTAGCATTCTACAGTAGATTGCAATCATCACAACAGTAATTAACACCTTGTATATTATGCATAATCACTTACATAAAGATCTAATGAAAAAAAAAATGTCATAGATGAAGAATGTCTTATTAGATGTTCATTTCATCAAGTCTTTGCTTACTTACTACTCAAACGCTCGTGTATATTCTCGTGTATATAAAAATGGGGTAAGTGTACAAATGTACCATTTACAAAGTTGTAATACAAAACAAAAATATTACAATATAAAATGTATAAATTAAATGTACAAGTTAAACAGGATGTGCAGAATGTGAAATACAGGAAGTCTCCGACTTGCAAACGGGCTCTGTTCTGGGAGTGTGTTCAGAAACATGCAATCTCCAAGAACACAGACCGCGAAGCGGGAATCGAACCTGGACCCTGGAGGTGCGAGGTGACAGAGGAGGTGCTACATTAGGCATTTTAAGCATTTGCCAGACGCCTTTATCTAGAGCGACTTACATTTTTATTCTCATTATACATCTGAGCAACTCAGGGAGGAGGGGCCTTGCTCAAGAGCCCAACAGGGACAACTTGGTGGTCGTGGGATTTGAACCTGGAGACTTAACCACTGAGCAGCCATGTTGATAAATATTTGGAATTTGACAAAGTTACTGTTATTATTGTGCAGACAAGCCAATGCAGAACAAATAGCCGAAACAAGTAAATTCTGGCCATGATAGAAAGACACCAGAACACCCGGTGCACCACAGCCTGCTGTCACGGGTCTCAGCAGACGAGGAGTCCAAAGCCTCGGCCCGACCTCCGATCTCCCAAGATCCCACTTTGTCGATCAGGCCTTGTTTGTCTGGACCATGCACGTTTGCTCGACCAGAGGCCCCACCCTGCAACCCACAGCACCCAAAAGATCTGCTGGAAACATCCTGGTCCCAGGAACAACAGCACACCCACAGCCGGGCGCTGAGGGGCCAGAGCCACCCCAGTGACACAAGGGGTACCAACAACCGCAGTAACACAGTATTCTACTGTACATAGTTTACACCCACACTTTATTTTAAAATCCAATATTCAAAGTAAATATTTCTAAGTATCTGAATACACTGTGTATATGTGCAGCATATTACTTATTTACCTACCAGAAACTTCCTCTATATTAACACATTTATCATTTTATTGTTAGTTTCACCAGACAGTTTCATCACACACTAAATGCCTGTTTCATTCGACAATGCCGTGCTTGACATTTTTATGCAATTCAGCCAGAAGCATAATATCAAAATCAAATGACATTCCACTGAATCGCTCCTATTCCACTGTGTTTGTCTCTAACACACACACACACACACACACGTTGATCTTTTCTTTGGATTTATTTCTATGTTAAAAATATGAGCAACCCCGTGATGGGTGAAATTTACATTAAAGCCTGTACATAACAAATCTTATCCCTGGAGACCCGCGGACGCTCAGGGTAGTAAACTCTACACTCTCCCAGGAGACACGGATGAAGTAACTTTGCTCAAATATACAGTGCACAGTGGTGGACAAAGGTATTGAGACAAAAGTGAAATTCAATACTTTAATGACATTCAAATGTATTTTTTTAAAAATAATTATAATCACAATAACAAGAATAATTTGTTATCTTTATATTATACAGTGTATTGCTATAAAACTACAGTATAAATAGGAGTCATTTACTCTTCAAAACCATCCGGATCGGGCTGGGCATCGAGTGAAAAGGACAATACTGGTAATACTCTGGTGAGTACTGTAAACTCGCTCAATCCATGCCGGCTCCTGAGGATCACGGACAGAAATTTGGCACAGAAGTTCCCAATTCACTTCAAAGTCCTCTGGTTCTGCCACTTTTGTGCATAAGTGGACACCCCGGCTTCAGAAAGTAAAAGTCCGGCCATAAGTGACTTTCATCAATTAACTAAACCAGCTGATTCTAATTAGCTTAACGTCTCGCATATACGTTTTAACCAATTAGAGACTTGACATGTTTTTGCGCACAGGGAGAGCTAGAATACTGGTCTTAATACTTCTGGCCACGACTGAATGGTTTATGGTGGAAAAAAAAAAAAAAAAAAAAGGGTTTTATTTCCAATGTTTGGTTGGTGAAAAATCTGTAGTGATGCTGTATGCATCTCAGGCAACCTCGTGTGAAGTTGCAGCACAAAAAAGTTACGAACTTATGACTGAATATCTTTGCTGTGGAAGAGCATCAATTTTTCATGATTGTTTTGCTTGCCTCTTGGCTACAATCAGGAAGGTCCTGCCTGGCCTATGCATTTTAATAGAAATGTCAACTCTAAATTCGCTCTATAAATTGTTGAAAATAGACTTGTTAGAGCAGCGATTCATCACTGTGTGCATTTCTGATGAGGCCAGTTCCTCTCCGCTTTGTAGTTTAGATGTTTTCCGTTCGACACACTTGGTGCATTCCGAGTTGTATTCAGAGTTACACTCGCACGAGGAAGATTTAATACTAAAACTGTGTACTGACATCGGCTCAGAGCTGGGAGCGGAATAAAGTCCGGCGCGGCTACCTGACGGTTTCCTGCAACAACGAGCTTTCATTCTGAAACTCATTCTGCACGATGTACATCCAATCAAAACGTTAAATAGATCTATATACAGTCACGCAATCATCATCTATACCGCTTTATATACAAGGACCTGGAGCCTATCCCAGGAGACTTGGGGGATGAGGCGGGGTTCACTATGGTCAATTTGGGAACGGCAACTAACCTTCCCTGCATGTCTTAGGACTGTGGGAGAAAACCGGAGTACCCGGAGGAAACCCACCAAGCACGGGGAGAACATGCAAACTCCATGCGCACAGACCCCGAAGCGGGAATCGAACCCGGACCCTGGAGGTGCGAGGCGACAGTGCTACATTAGGCATTTTAAGCATTTGCCAGACGCCCTTATCCAGAGCGACTTACATTTTTATTCTCATTATACATCTGAGCAATTAAGCCGGGGGGAACTTGGTGGTCATGGGATTTGAACCTTTAGGGTCTTAACCACTGAGCATTCATGTTAATAAATATTTGGAATTTTTCAAAGTTACTGTTATTATTGTGCATACTTCACTGTTTTGGCGAGTTGCTCAGCTCTGCTGTTCATTGGTTGGGGCGGAGCTCACCAGTAGCTCATTTACATAAACACTGAAATGGTGTGTTTGGGAAAAACGAGATGGAGTCTGAACAATTAAAGAATGCATTATCTGAGTGATATTTCTCTGAGACCAGCGTTAACTTATTAAAGAGACGGTAAACGATGTGACCTTTAAGCAGTAAAGTTTCACAGTAAGTTAAAAAGTAAAATAATAAACAGATCTTCAGCTGTATGACTGACTGTTGTTTTACTGGATTTACTGCACATACTTACAGCACGCCTCTCTTTTTAAAGGACCAAAGTTCATTAGACAAACTAACAATTATAAATAAAACTGTCATTTTTTTTCTCTTGCATGTGGTGGAAAATCCTTTTACTGTCTGAATTCTAAAATCCACGGACATGATTTACTGAAGCTGCTTCGACTGCCTGCTTGTTCTTCAGGTTTTTGCCTTCAGCATGTGAAAATCAGTTCGGTTGGATTCAGGTCAGGTTCACTGACCTGGCCTGTGCAGAACACACTATTTCTTTGCCTTAAAACTTGAGTCTTGAGTCGCTTCCAAAGTTTGCTTCGGGCCATTGTCCATCTGCGCCATGCAGGACTGTCAAACACATTTTGAAGAATCTGTCTAAATCCGAGCAGCTTCCACACTTCAGAATTCATCCTGCTGTTTTTGCCAGCAGTCACATCATCAAGAAATACAAGAGATCCAGGTTCATTAGCTGCCAAACTCGCCGACACCGTAAGATGGAGGCGGCGTGCTTCAGATAATGAGCAGTGGTTTGCTGTTTATAATACTCTTGTCAACCATCATCGCGGTACAAGATGCTCATTTGTCCGGATGATGTTGCAGACGTTTCTGGTAAACTCTAATCTAAAGTTCCTGTCTTTGAGACTTGCTAGTGGTTTACATCTTGTAGCAAACCTTCTGTAATTACTCTGGCGAAGGCTTCTCTTGATTGCTGACTTTGACACAGATACACCGACCTCCTGGAGAGTGTTCATCATCTATCTGGTCAACTGCCGTGAAGGCTTTCATCCTTACCAGAGAAAGTACAGGACGTTTCTGTCGTCTAGCACGGTAGTTTTCTGATCTTCTGGTCCCTTTGGTGTTCCTGAGCTCACCAGGACATTTCGTCTTTTAAATAATAACAGACGAAATAGTTGATTCGGCCACACTTAACGTTTCGGTTCGAGTTGTTTTGATTTTTCAGCCTAATGATGGCTTGCTTCACTGGAAGGGACAGGTCTTAGGGTTTCATCAGTTGATAAACATGAGTATAAGGAATAAGAGCCTTTTCTCATGAGAACCAGCTTTGATACACAGTGCTACAGTACCTCTGCAGCCGAATGCCACACCGGGAGAAGTTTACCGTAAGACCTGAATCTGCAAGAAATGTGCGCCAGCATTGTAAAGCATTTTTGTTGGCATATGAATGAACGAACGTGCATTGTTTCGTGCATTTTGTGCAAGACGTACTGTAGCACCGCCGGTCACAATAACATTATCAAGGACGGTAGCAAGAAGAAAAGTGAGCCACTTTCAGTTTGGTTTTTAACGCAGCCGGTGCAGAGAAGAATCATAAATTAAGGTTAAGTGACGTTTAATGTTTATTTATTTCATATTTTACTTCATGTGCGTGTCTTTTCTAAATGTTTTGATTGTTTTTATATGCAAAAATATTATTATAGTGTTGAAATTGGTAATATTGGTAATCTTTTTGGGCGGCTGGAACGGATTATCCGCATTTACATTATTTCCTATGGGACAATGCGTTTCACAATACGAAATTTCAACTTAAGAACTCGCCTACAGAGGTTTTTATTTTAAATCCTATTTAAAAAAAGGTTACTGAAATTCATAGCAAAAAGTAAATGATGCCTTAAATAAAGCTGTTACTCGTTAAAGGTGGTCATTTAGATTTAGACACCTGGTACAGTAAATTCAGAAGTTACCAGCTTAGGGGGACTTTTAATAACTGTTCAAAACTATAAAAAAAAAAAAACATTTTTTTTTTTATTGGACAAAGGTGCAGGTTCAGAGTTTAAATTACTTTTAAACTCTGAATATGGCTCAGTGTGACCACATTTGATTGTGTTTCCTACAAGCTGATCAATTATTTCTCACCGGTTTGCCTGAGTCTTCCGAATTGGCTCTCGCTGTGTGGCAATGGCTAAAGTGCTGCTCAAACTTCGACGCATTCCTGGATCACACACAAACACACACACAGAGAGACAAAATCACACACAATTACTCAAATTTCAGAATCCATTTGCTGTAATTTAAGAGAAAAGTAGACGGACCGACAGTGTAAACTCACCAGTGGAGATGGGGTTGTACCGGGAGGAAGACAGTTCTGACAGGCAGTCGACGGAGCCATGGATCCTGGCAGCAAAGTACGGGATAATAACAATTACTATGGTTTTCAATAAAACCCTCAGCATCCAATAAACATTACAGGTAATATCCACTTGCCTAAATAACACACATGGCAGGAAAGAACTGCTATTGAATAAGTTTACAATACACAGTGCAGCACATGCTGTATTCAGCTGTAGAAATTTGAGAAGAGATGTTAAAGACATTATAAGATATAAAAAAAAAATATACATATATATAAAACATTATAATGTCCCTCCTTTACATGTGTATCCTTTGTTATTTCTCAACTGGAAATTCTGTATAGTAACAAGATATATGAGCCTCCTGAGAAATACGTGTGTCACCTGCTCACTGAACGTGTTACTTAGCTACAGTAGTGAACGTCTATGCGTCCCAATAAAGGTTCTGTGAAGGTTTGGTCACATTCCCATGAATGATAAAGGAGGAGTTAGCGGATAGAGGAGAATTATTATGACAACAGATGATGGACGAGGACGATGCCGGCGCGAGATGACTGATCCCTCCTCTGTTACGCCAATTCTTCACAGGCAGGTGACACACTGAAATAGCTGGCGTACAACTACAGTACAGTATCCACGGCGCCACATACATCAGATATACATGAACCGTAGAATACCGCGATCGCACTCTGATCCGCTTATTATTGAGGTGAATAAGTTCAACGAGGGAGCGGCATCGTAGCAAAGCGTCTTCTCGTGGACACGCAACAAAAAGGGAAAGGCCACCTTTTGATTGTGTAAAGCTGCTTTGCGACAATGTCAATTGTTAAAAGCGCTATACAAATAAAATTTCATTGAATTGAATTGAACTTTGTGGCGTTAGTTGGTATTACTGTGTAGCCACATTACTAAACTTCTGACTGTTACAATAACTTGGACTGTATTACTCTCTCACACACTCATTCTCTATAGCGCTTATCCTGTACAGGGTCACGAGTATGGAGCCCATCCCAGGGCACTAGGCAGGGGACCACCTGGATGGGTTGCCATTCCACTCACACACACACACACACACACACACACACACACTACAGGCAATTTGGAAATACGAATTAGCCTAATCTACATGTCTTTAGAGTGTGGGAGGAAACCCTAGGACACAGAGGAAACCCGCCAAGCACAAGGCGAAGATGGACGGAATTAGATTTAAAAATTGAGGTACAAAATTGATCATCATCTGTCATTTGTTAAAAATGTCATTTTTTCAGGAACAAAAAAACAAAAACAAAAGATTTATTTAGAAAATTAAATACCTAGTGCACAGCTACAGTATGTCTGCTAATAAAGGTTCTGTAACGGTCTGCTCAAATTCCAGTGAATGGTTTAGGAGGAGTTACAACGGACAAATGAACGACATCGACGCAAGACAAAGGAGAGTTGTGGTGACACAACAATACTTAACAGTTCTCCTCATTGTTCTGGAAATTACCAAAAGTATCAAGATGCCGTACAGAAAAAAAAAAAAAGAAAAATTCTACATTACACTTGCAACTAAACAAGTTCAACATTAAACAAAACAAAACCCAACAAAACCAACAAGAAAAATTCAGATCACTTCATTATTCTTTTTTAATAAATACACATGAATAGAATTATGCTGATACAGAACAAACAAACATCAGAATGTTATTTCTGAGACCTCAACCATGGCTTGGTTGTTATTTCAGAATTTTAATATTTCAGAAATGCTTTAGGAAGAAAAAACAAACAAACAAACACACACACACATTTTCGGAACACGTTGTTGAGGAGAGAGATCAGAAGGGAACGACCCGTTATGAGCAGAAAACAGAACATCGGAATTCACAACACATCAGAACCTGAGACCTCGGCTGAGCTGAAGACCGGATCAGGTGCCTCTGCTGTCAGCCACGAGCAGCAATCTGACACACTCATGGACACACAGTCACTGAAACTGGATCGGTGGGGAGTGGAAAAAGGTGATTCATTTTCTTCTTTCTGATATTAACATGTGTTGATGAGTCTGTGCCCGTGATTGCATCAGATTCCTGTTCATGTCTGACAGACAGAAGTGGAACCTACAGTAATGTAAGATCCTCCCCTGCAGTAGCTCATCCACATCAGCTTCAGATGTTTTGCTTTACTGAAATGTGTTTCTGCTCACTATGGATGTGAAGCGCGATTATATAATACTGTATATTACATCCTTCTTGGCGGCTCAAACCAACGTGGCCATTTTCCTCTGCTGTCTCTCATCAGCGGGGCATTTCTCACAACAGAATCATGAATCAATCAAGGTTCATTGCTCCTCAAACCATTCCGTGAAATCTCTATAGACATCTCCAAAAAATTCCAGGATAGTTTCTGACATATTGTACTCGAACCAGCCAATCAGAGACCAACAACCACGGCACGATTAAAGTCACAGAGATCACATACTGTAAGTTGAATTTATTAATACTGTGTACACATGCATCCATTTCACCTTATTTGACCTCTACATTGTTTTGGCTATTAATTTTTCCCACAGTTTGTACAGTTTATATTTATTCACAGATATTTTATACAGATGTTTACTCTTATGGATTTTATACAGATGTTTATTTAAGCTTTTTGGACTGAATCCATTTTTCATCATTCCAACAATGTTTTTTTTATGTTATTTTATTTGGGGTTTTTTATTTAAACTACCCTGCATGCCTTTAATTCCTTTAATTAACTTTGATGAATAAAGTTTTTTGAAATTAATTGAATTGAACACGTTTCCTTCTTTCTGCTATTTAATATTAAATTTGAAATTTGATATTAGCTGAAGCTCATGACCAGTTTCTGCATGTTTTTTTTTTTTTGCATTGTACTAATGCCACATGATTGGCTGATTCGATTACTTGATGAATGTGCAGGTGTACAGGCGTTCCTTATAAAGTGGACGGCGAGTGTATGTTAAAATCTTAAAAGATCAGTCTATTCTTGTTTACAAGAAAAATAAACAAACAAATAAAAAAACAGCAGACTGCTTCTTAAACAGTTAGCGATCAGTCTCTGCCAAGAGGAAAAGCAGTGGGAAAAAAATAAAATAAAAAAAAAACGTGGAAGCTTTGCCGAAGGTGGTTCTTGTTCAGAGTATCGGCACTCTCCATTAGTCCGGGGACGCTTAGCTGCCTGCTCAATCTCTACCACTGCCCCCAGGGTTAATTAGGAAAAATCACAGCGCTTCCGAGCATATAGTGCTTATTGCTCAGAGGTGCTGAAGATGAGTCTTACAGCAAGTGAAGCGAGTGATGCTGAACGGAGCATGGGCCGGGAGAGAGACCAGGAGACTTTATCGTATGAGAGAACTGAGGGAAAAAAATAAGAGTAGCCGATGTGAGCGGGATAAAGGAAGGAGGTCAGAAATCGCTAAAGGAGGAAATGGATAAAAAAAAAAAAAAAAGAAGGAAATTTACTAAAAGAAAATAAACAGGACGGCACAAAATGGAAAGGATGATAAATGACTCCAAGTATTAAGTAAAGACTTGGCAGCATGTTTACAAATAAAACACTGTCAGCATTTAATGTATGATATTACACAGGCAGAAAGTCGTAAAATCTGAGTCACAAATCTGCTGCAAAACTTTGATGAGTATTTGAACACCTTAACTCGCTCTTAAAAAGAAATAAAACTAAGTCCAAAAACCCCCACGTTATGATTACATTAAGTTAATAATAATAATAATAATAATAATAAACAATTAATATTTTTTTATATCTTCATATAAACAACTAAATTATTTGTTTGTTTTATTTGTGTGTTTATTTGTTTTCCCAGGAAAGAAGTCTCCTTTCTGATCGCCTGGTTTTTGTCAGCCCATTTGGTCAGTATATCCAACTGCAAGACCAATCACAGGGCTATACTAATGAGCTCACTTCTACTAGACCGCCTAATAGTTTACCTTTTACATTTTTGTAAGGAGTCTCCAGTGTCAGTGCTTTTTATCAGTCAGATCTTTTCAGATTTGCGGTTTCTCACCAAGTTGTACTTTTTGGTATCATTAATATCAAGAAAGAAAAAAAAGAGATCCTCTTGAAAGAACTACCATCTCTAGCTGCTAAAATCTACGTGATAACAGGAACTGACTTGTTTCACAGACATTCTAAAATAACAACAAATGTGTTCACCATTAATACATAAAAACAATGGCAAATGGCAGTAGTGTAAGAGGAATAAAACAGTCTCTTATTCTTGTAAATATTTTTTCTCGGACACACAAAGTTGTCTATACTAAACCTTTTCATTTGAAAACAACTACATATCTATCTTTTAGAAGCTGTGCACTTCCAGGTTTTAGATAAAATGATGTGTAAATAGCATATAACATGACATCCTGAAAAGCCAATTTTGTTCTTTCTGTCAAATAATCAGTGAAGCAAAACAACCAGCTGGATAAACTAGCAACTGCTATATGTGAACTTAGAGAATGTTGACGCCAGAAAAAAATGATGTTTAAACTCCATTACTGTCAATGATGTTACCCCGGCGGTCATGGGCTACAGGTCTGCAGCATTTAACATCAGTGATACATTCTGCAATATAGAGCATGCAATGCAATTTGGATGAGGGGTAAATAACATATAGTATATATATATATATATATATATATATATATATATATATATATATATATATATATATATTCAGAAATGAACAGTTTCACTGCTGAATGAAAGAAGTCTATTTTTGCATAAATAGAGTTCTCGAATTCAGCTGTCAAACTGTTCAATTCTGAAATGGAAGAAGAATAAACTGACACTGAACTCCTATCTTGAACATTTCATCAAAGTTACATCTTTTGCTATCCTCTATTTTGTTGCTGTTACTGATATTCCATTTTTGCACATCACTGTATCACCAACTGATGGAACGTCAAAGTCACCGTAGCAGCCAAGTAAACATAAAGCATTTCGCGATGTCTGGTACGATAACAAAACTAGTTTTATTCAAATCCAGTAAATAACAGTGCACGTGATGACACTGCAAGACATGAACGTTAATGCCATAACAGAAATGAGTATTAGATGGGCAAACATTGCCGCTTATCCGTGACATTTTGGATATATTTTCCCCCGCGTGTGCTTCCTTTAGGTGCCCAGACGTCTCTAAATGTCACACATCCAGTCTGAAGATGCAGTATACAAATCTAGAGGAAGAACAGCTCTCTGAAGCCACAGGGAAAATCCGATGCAGCATTAGCAAAAGCAGTACATGTCGTGGAAAGGGCTTTTAAATAAATCAAAACCCCTTTTCTATTAGCGGCGGCATAAATCTGACTTTTTTCCTTTCAAAAAAAGAAGGAAAAAATAAATAAATAAAAAGCTGGAATGGTTCAATGTATTCGACAGCGCACCCCAATATATCCCATGAGTGCATTTAAATTTCTACAGAAGATATACCTCTGGTACACGGCAATACAAGTATAGAAAAGAGATGAGATTTGGTGTGGGTTTACACCAATAACAGACCCGTCAAGCCCAAAGAGGAATAAAGTCAAGTGCAGGAACAGCGCTGTGTGAATTCATCCAGAGGCGATATTAATTACTTCAGAACATTGCCTGGTCTTTTGGTCTATTTTTCTTACACTTTGTAGGAAATATGTTCGACAAGTACAAGTAGAATTGTAAGTACAAGCGTATGCAAGAATGTCTGCACGTACCGCTGCACTCGTGAAGGTGGAGCGAACACTCCATGTTTAGGCGGGCAGCTGAAATACTTCACCCCTCCGACAGAGCCATCGTTCTTCCCACTGGGTTTGTCCAGTTCGATTCCAAGCCAAATTCCTGCACCCACACACAAGACAAAAAAGAGGCTAAATTGATACAAGATCATACCTTACATTTATTTCAGTGTTTAATTTTGAACTCCAGGTTAGTCAAATCAAATGTTTCTGTTGAAGTTTCATTGTTTTGGGGTTTTCCGGAGCTTTCAGATTGCCAGTGTTTATATGTTATATAAATCTGATAAATAATGTAGGCATTTTTTTTTCTCATGAATAAAACAGCGTGACATTATTGAGTAGTTTATATGTTGATTGAGTCAGCTTATTTCTGACTGTGCCCACATACACACACTAAATCCATTTTTCTTTATACTGGATAAAGTGTTGCATGGCTTGAATGGCCCCGTTTTGCTAAATAAAATAAAATAAAATGAAATAAAATGACCTTGAAGCAAAGAAGTTTAGACAAGAATCTTTTAAGAGCTTCAAATTCTCACCTTGTAATTGCAAGGAAGATGATCAGGAGACAGATGTATGTGTAAAAACTTGTAAAATGAACAGATTCATTGACAGAGAATGTGAACTGAGCACCAATTTAAATTAATAAGGAAAATATGAGGAATAAATAATAAATGGAAAATAATCGACATGGCGGATGTTATACAAAGCAAAAGTACTGTTAATACAGTGGAATATCGCATTGCGAGTAACGTGGATTACAAGTGTTTATTTTGACTTGAAAAACTAGCAAGTCTTGGTTTACGAGTGCCGTAAATACATGGTGCCTGCGCGCACAAACGGAAACACTTATCTTTCTGGATTTCTTTAAACTTTTTTTTAAAGGTAAAGTGCAGGTTAATTTGTTTTATTTTTATTTTATATATTGTATTAATTATTTTTATGTATTTATTGTTTTGGGCTGTGGAACGAAATATTTGAGTTTCCATTATTTCTTATGGGGAAATTAGATTTGGTTTATGAGTGTTTTGGAATACGAGCCCACTTCCGGAATGAATTATGCTCGTAATCCAAGGGTCCACTGTATATTTGGAGGTGCTTTTCTTTCTCTTGATGTACACCATAGCAATTTTACTACTCCAATTTTATATTATATTTTTATAAATTTATCATATCAATTTATAGTTCCTTTAATCCTTTCATTTACATCTGCAAAAGACGTTACTTGCTTACTGGCCTCTCTTTCATGCCTCTTTGAGAACAAAAATTGATGTTTCTGATGTCACAGCTGAAACTGGCTTGTCCTCTATCCGAAAAGAAAAACAACAACTACCATTTAGACTTAAAGAATATTGACAATGGAGACTCCTTTTAAAAATGCATAATAAACCTTTACATGCAAACCTGCTTTACATACCTTTTTAACCCGTTTACATGGATCAGCCATCTGTGCTTTAAAATAATTAAATTCAATTCAATTAAAAACAACTTTATCTCCAGGGGGCAATTTAGGACATGTACAGAAAGATCAGTGCAAATAAAAAATAAAATAACATTTTATTATCAAATAAAACTGTTGTAATGACAATAAATGGAAATAGCCCGTTAGAGCAAAACAGCTGCGAGTAAATACCTGCATAAAATATCTGTAAATAAATATACACTGTATAAACTGTAAAACTAGGTCATGCTTAAGAACAGAAACAAAAGAAGAAGAAAGAAGAATGAATTTAAATAGATGGATTCATAGATTAATATTAAAGTGAGAATATAATTGTTATTATTTAAAACATGTTGATAGTGAGAACTCCATCCATAAACTCACTGGCCACATCATTACTGTAGATACAGTACACCTGTTTAACTACGGTTTAACTGTCTCGATAACATGTATCTGTAGCCGCATGTATATAAATCAGCCATTTACATGAGATTAGGCAAGCAGACCTGATCAAGACGATCTGCTGAAGTTCAAACCGAGCATCAGAATGGGGGGAAAAAATGATTTAAAAATACTTCAAACATGGAATGGTTGTTGGTATCAGCCGGACTAGTCTGAAGATTTCTGAAAGTGCTGATCTGCTGGGATTTTCTGGCACAACCATCTCAGATGGTTGAATGGTCTGAAAAAGAGAAAATACCCAGTGAGGGCAGTTCTCTGGGTGAAAATCCCTAGATGATGCTGGAAGTCAGAGGAAAACGGCCAGACTGGTTCCAGCTGGTAGTAAGGCAAAAGAAATGCAAATAACATCTCGTATGCTGAAGAACACCTTTTGAACATACGACATGTAAAACCTTGATATCAGATTGGAAACAGCAGCAGAAGACCCCACCGGGTGCCGTCCCTGACAGCTAAGAACAGGAAACTGAGACTGAGACTACAATTTGGGGTCAGGGGTGGCTCAGTGGTTATGGCATTAGACTATGGTTCAGAAGATCCCAGGTTCAAACCCAATAACCACCAAGTTGCCACTGTAACCCTCACCTTCTCAGATGTATAATGAGATAAGAATGTAAGTCGCTCTGGAAAAGGATGTCTTTTAATTGTAAAATTTACATGGGCTCACCAAAGTTGGACTATAGTCCAACCTGGTTGTAACAATGGTTCAGGGTGGTGGTGTCAGTTTGGGGGAGATTTTCTTGGCACACTTTGGGCCCCTTAATACCAATTTAGCATAATATAAATGCAGTACTGTTGCTGCCCATTTTTATGCCTATATGACCACAAGCTAATGCATGATGTCACAAATAATTAAAATCATCAAAATCATCTCAAACTGGTTTCTTGAACATGGCAGACCACAATCACCAGATGTCCACAGACACCAGATCTCAATCCAGTAGAGAATAGAACGGGAGATTCAGGACATTGATGTGCAGCCAAAAAGAATTATGACAGCCAAAAAATTAAGAATTTTTTTGGGGTGACAAACAAACTAAAACCACAGAATCGGTATCACACAGGATGAGTAGCATAGATGTCCTTGTCGCGCTGCTGAATCACGCATGATGAACCACTAACTCCACCAGGTGCTTTTCATAATCTCATAGCTCTCCTGAACACAGCTGATAGCTCTTCAGCTTCGCTTTATGCTCCTGATAGTGTCGTAGCCCTGCTCCATTATGCCACCAATTACACTGAGTAAACACTTATCCGCAATAACTGCTGCTAAGTACCGAAGACAGTGATGTGGACTGCAATTCAATAAGATGGCATTGAGACTATATTATATTCCTAAAAGTGGTCGAAACATACAATGCATAGGTTTTGTGGTAAGAACTCCACATTATATACATATATTTATTTATTTATTTATATTTATATATTCATTTATTTACAAGGATATATTTATATATTAATTCAGCCATTCAAGCCAGTGTAGTCTTAACGTCGGTCCCAATCCAGAACAAATGAGGAGGGTTGCGTCAGGAAATGCCATCCAGCGTAAAACATGTGCCAAATCAATATGCAAATCCTGAAGATTTCCATATGGGATCGCTTGTAGCCCTGGTTAACAGCGACCGCCTCGGGTTTCATTGGTCAGCAGGATATCTGTGGAAATTGGGCAACTGTTGACCAAAGTAAGAAGAGAGGGAGCAGGTGTGTCCAGAAAGAGAGGTTAAAAGAGGAACTTTGAATGTTGGAAGAGGAGCAGGAGTGATCTGTGACGGAGGGGAATCGGCAAGAATGAAAGGAAAAGTTTACAGGACTGTAGTGAGACCAGCAATGATGTACGGTTGGCGGAGGTGGCAGAGCTGAAGATGCTGCGATTTGCTTTTGGAGGGACAAGAATAGACAGGATTAGGAACGAGTATATTGGAGGGACAGTGCAGGTTGGACGGTTTGGGGACAAAGTTAAAGAGGCCAGATTAAGATGGTTTAGACAGAGGATTTGTGATGGTTTGTCCTTCGTGGATCGGACTTGTTTGTCTGACGTATCCCATAGGTGCTTACGGATTGGGATCTAGAGTTTGGAGGCTGGGTCGGGGGCTCTTTACCTGCTGGGCCCTGTGCACAGTGGGCTCTGGTCACCTGGTACAGTATATACTTTGCTAGTATATACAGTCGTGGCCAAAAGTTTTGAGAATTACATAAATATTGGAAATGTTGCTGCTTAAGTTTTTATAATAGCAATTGGCATATACTCCAGAATGTTATGAAGAGTGATCAGATGAATTGCATAGTCCTTCTTTGCCATGAAAATTAACTTAATCCCGACAAAAAAAACTTTCCACTGCATTTCATTGCTGTCATTAAAGGACCTGCTGAGATCATTTCAGTAATCGTCTTGTTAACTCAGGTGAGAATGTTGACGAGCACAAGGCTGGAGATCATTATGTCAGGCTGATTGGGTTAGAATGGCAAACTTGAGATGTTAAAAGGAGGGTGATGCTTGAAATCATTGTTCTTTCATTGTTAACCATGGTGGCCTGCAAAGAAACGCGTGCAGCCATCATTGCGTTGCATAAAAATGGCTTCACAGGCAAGAATATTGTGGCTACTAAGATTATACCTAAATCAACAATTTAAAAGGATCATCAAGAACTTCAAGGAAAGAGGTTCAATTCTTGTTAAGAAGGCTTCAGGGCGTCCAAGAAAGTCCAGCAAGCGGCAGGATCGTCTCCTAAAGAGGATTCAGCTGCGGGATCGGAGTGCCACCAGTGCAGAGCTTGCTCAGGAATGGCAGCAGGCAGGTGTGAGCGCATCTGCACGCACAGTGAGGCCAAGACTTTTGGAAGATGGCCTGGTGTCAAGAAGGGCAGCAAAGAAGCCACTTGTCTCCAAAAAAAACATCAGGGACAGATTGATCTTCTGCAAAAAGTATGACGAATGGACTGCTGAGGACTGGGGCAAAGTCATATTCTCGGATGAAGCCTCTTTCCGATTGTTTGGGGCATCTGGAAAAAGGCTTGTCCGGAGAAGAAAAGGTGAGCGCTACCATCAGTCCTGTGTCATGCCAACAGTAAAGCATCCTGAAACCATTCATGTGTGGGGTTGCTTCTCATCCAAGGGAGTGGGCTCACTCACAATTTTGCCCCAAAACACAGCCATGAATAAAGAATGGTACCAAAACACCCTCCAGTTTGGCGAAGAACAATGCATTTTCCAGCACGATGGAGCACCGTGCCATAAGGCAAAAGTGATAACGTTTTGGTCCCCGAGCCACTTAGTTGAAATTTTGGGTCCATGGCCTGGAAACTCCCCAGATCTTAATCCCATTGAGAACTTGTGATCAATCCTCAAGAGGTGGGTGGATAAACAAAAACCCACTAATTCTGACAAACTCCAAGAAGTGGTTATGAAAGAATGGGTTGCTATCAGTCAGGATTTGGCCCAGAAGTTGATTGAGAGCAGCCCAGTCGAATTGCAGAGGTCCTGAAAAAGAAGCGCCAACACTGCAAATACTGACTCTTTGCATAAATGTCATGTAATTGTCGATAAAAGCCTTTGAAACGTATGAGGTGCTTGTAATTATATTTCAGTACATCACATAAACAACTGAAACAAAGATCTAAAAGCAGTTTAGCAGCAAACTTTGCGAAAAATAATATTTGTGTCATTCTCAAAACTTTTGGCCACGACTGTAGTTGCTGGTCAGTGACTGAGTTGATGTTCCATTCACTTGACAGTGGTGTTACTTACTCCTAATGTAAGCTTTATACCAATTATACTGTTGTTTAAATAAATACCCACTTGTTTCACTCACTCATCCTCTATACTGCTTTTCCTTTATAAGGTTGCCGGTGGCCGGGGGCCCTTTAGTAGAGAAATTGGGGCATGAGACAGGGGACACCCTGGATGGGGTGCCAATCTATAGCAGGGCACACAAGCACACACATTCACGCACTACAGATCATTTGGAAATGCCAGATAGCCTGGACTGTGGAAGGAAACCAGAGTAGATGGAAGAAAACCACCAAGTACAGGGAGAACATGGAAACTCCATGTACACTCCATGTACCCAATATCAAACCTTTGGAAATACAGAGAGAGAGAGAGAGAGAGAGAGAGAGAGAGAGAGAGAGAGAGAAGCTATTACATTAACATGATGGCACCTTGGGCTCCTTGTGTTCTTTGTATCTTTATCAAGTTTATCTAAATTCATGCATATTATTTATTTTCTCAGTATTACAAAAAAAAATCCAGCTGTGCTTCCTTGGCTGTCTTAGCGATTACTCATTTGTAGACACCATGCTCAGCAAACCTGTAATCTATTCAAGTCTGTTGATGTCCCTTAATGGTGTTGTGGCACCTTGTGTTCAACTTAAAAGTTTTGTAGAGCGTTTAGGATATATTTTTGTGTTCTCACTTTCCAAATAAGAGACGGACAAGTTTTTGTAAAAGCAAGGTCAATTTAAGGAAGCGCAAATACTTTATATTGCTTTACATTATAGCAAGGCATGCGAGTATGAGAGCTTATGGATTTAAATAAATAAGCTATTGAGTTAGCATTTACAAAATACTCATAAGAGTAGGATTACTCCCTGTAGATACTCTCTATAACATGAGCTATACAGTACGTAATTCTGGGGTCGGTGGTTCAGTGTTATCCATAAGGCACCAAATGTAGCTGCTGGTTTTCATTCCAAACAAGCAGGAATTATATCCGATTCTGTTTGTTCAATCAATTCAACATGTGACCTCTATTCGTCAGGAATGAAAACCCCTGAGCCAGACATGACTGTTGCGCATACGATTGGACACGCATGACTTTAACTTTCTTGTTGCACAAGTACAGAACAAACGTCACTTTTAATTTGCATCACATTCATTCTTTTCGTCTATAGTTACGAGAGGTATTCGAGTCAAACAGGGACTTGTGATGAAATTTCTCATGGATGAAGGCAACACGTTTAACACTGATTGACGTTTATGGACAGAGTACGGTGATGAGGATCTGAGTTGCAGTAAAACATCACAACGATGCAAACGTTTTAAAGAAGGCTGTCCATGAATGACGATCCTGGTGGAGGTTTGAGCTTAGCTAGGAGTTATCGCCACATCCCTCGTACAGTCCTGACCTCGCTCCAAGCCATTTCCACATATTTGGACAAACATTAAAGGAGTTCCTGGGAGGCCGGGGTTTCAGACGTGAAGCAGGCCGTCTGATCATGACTCTGACGTACTGAGAAAACGTTCTACCATGATGGTGCCCAAGCACTAGTGAAACACAGTGTATTAGTGTAGCAGCGGATTACAGTATATAGAGAAATAAAGGGAGTTTTTACTCTCAGGACTGTATTCCGTCGTTCTGCACAATCAAAAGTCCCAGTTTGACTTGAATGCACATATACAGTAAATCAATCTTTCTTTTATTGGTCTTGAAAACAATACGAGTCTTCCAAGAATAAAAAGCTCTAATAGCTCTAATTAATAGACAAGTGAAAACTGAAAAATGAGATGAATCGTCTACCCATGGCACTTTAGAGATTCCATAATTATCATCTGAATCACTTTCAACAAGTGCGCCTGTAAACTCTGGCCCACACCTCCTACTTGAGTGATGCTTGCACACAGTGGTACATTATCACGCCATGTGCTGAGACAGAAAGTTATTTAGGCTTTAACTTTTGCCGTGTCTTAACACTGTGATATTTCTGCCCATTTTTAGCGCCGTGGCAACCGGCAGCAAAAAATAAAGTTCATTTAAAATGATTTAGAACCTGACATGGTTTAAGGTCCGTGAGTTAGCTATGCAGCTTGAACAGATCTTTAAAAGACCAAATGTGCGTTTGCCAATCGATGGCAAGGAAAAACTTGTTTTCTTAAATAATGGATATGAATCCTGGACATTTTCAAAAAGCCTTAAAATATTGATGCTTTCAGAAATGCATTGTTTATTACTGTTTATTTCAGGGAGTTTAGCTTGTCCTCATGCTTGCATGCGTGTGTGTGTTTTCTCTTTTGGCAGGCAATTGAAACTTATGTTAAAAATGTATTATTACTTCAAGTTAGAAGCAGCCCAAAAGTTTTCATTTCTAAATAAAAGTATTTCTTTCTGGCTAGCATTTGTTTGCTCGTGGATTTTCACAAGAATCTCCTGGTAAAGGTTTAGGCAGAGAAATACATGAGCTCGAGGCTCTACCTTCCGAAAGAGCTTCTAGTTGGATGCTCTGAGGAAAAGGACAATGTTGTAAGGTCGAACCACAGAGTGCGTAAAACAACCGAGAGAAACCTTCATAACGTCAGGTTAGTGTAGATGTTCCGAAGAGTGTTTTTGAAGCGCAACGGTGGGAGCTCTGGTCATCACCATCTTGGTAGGAGCTGACTCCGCCTAATTAATTCATATATGGGTGTGCATATTTATCTCAGTAACCACAACTGGGGGGGGTTCGATGAGGATTGACTCATTTTTGAAGCGATTCAAGAAACTGCATGCTTTGCGACTTCTGCGTTGGCTTCATTTTTTTCAGAACCAGATGTTCAACACAAACAACTGGTTTCACCCAGAGATATAAACTAAAGGACACTTCAAGCTCGGGCGCTTTTTTTTGGTTATTTTGTGCATATGGAGATGCTTTTCTGCTCATTCATGTTTGCAAAGAACGATTATTTGAGTTCCTACAACCTTACTAAGCAACTCAATCCATGACAGCCAGTCTAACTTGAGCTTTCTCACCTGCTTAGTTCTACGATTCTATTGTAGTTCGACAATTGCATAAAAACTGTAGTGTATTGGAATTTCAGATGATTAGCATTTTCTGAAATGCTCAAACAATCCAGAACAACAACAACAAAACTCTAGCATTTAATGTTATGATGTTACGCATGATGCTACGGGGATGTGATGGGCTTTCTTCTGAAATGCTCCATGAGTGCATATGGAATCACGATAAGAATGTACAGTAGATATACCATGGCTGTAATGTTGTAATATTCCTAAAAACCATGGCAGCAAGTCAGGTCCATATTCGTAGAGGCCTACCTGGGGCAAACCTGGTCTTTCCATAGAACCGGACCACTCCCATCCTCTGACCGATCACAAGAACTCGTTCCCCCAATCGCAACACGGGAGCATCTGATACTGAGCTGCAGGCTGACGGCGTCCTGCTGCGTGGCAAACCTAAAAAAAAAACAAAAAAAAAAACACACACACCCAGCCCTCATCTTCATCCATCACATTTCCATAACATCCTCACTCCACCACAAAGACATCATTAATACAGCAATCATCGCTCAACCGACGTCAACGAGCATCCGCAGACTCCGTTATCAAACGGACATTATTTTCAATCATCGACAACACCATAATCGCAGTGGCAGCAGTAATTATCACTGCGCTTATGTAAATGGACTGATCCATCTGGGCTATTTATGTGGTTAAGTGCCTAAATCACAAATCTACTCAGGACTCTTTGCACTGCTGTAGATAAGCCATGCTCATGAGCCTTATCTGTAATGGGGAACACAGTCCTAGCTGGTTTGCAGAGGCGAAGATAAGCATGCATGCGACAGTACCACACTGCGAGGACGGTGGAGGAGTAGATCTGGAGCTTGGAGGAGTCACTTCCTGCCGAGGACGAAGGGGACGTCTCTGTCTGGGGGCAGGAACTGGAGGGCGGAGGACAGGCCCGTGTCTGGAATCCAGAGAGGAGGTTGAAGTGGAACAGCTGCGTGACAGAGGACCTGAAAGAGAAAATGACCGAAAAGTAGAGATGTTTAAAATAAAAATAACCCTAACCCTAACCCTAACCCTATGGTTCAGCTTACAGTATAATCTAAAGGTGAAGTAGGAAAGTGTGGAAATAACCACAAGCTTTGCTTTTGCTGATGCCATAAAAATCACCAAAAAAATAAAAAAACTTTGAGTTATTCATGTTATTATTGACCAGAATTTGATCAATTTGTAAATAATAAATGCCACATGGTTTGTTATGTTTGTTAATTCAGTGCTGTACATAACGGTATATAGTACTAATTTGAGTATGTTAAAGTATTTATACCTTGTTACTCGTTAGAAATAGGCAAACGGGCAACACAAACAGAACATGACTATACATGTTCCAGCCAACACTTACCTCAATTACCACAAGCTAACTAGTTTAGCTTAGCTAAAACGCTAAGGAGACTAATGTTAATTTGCATGCTAATGTTACTTTACATTTAATTGAACTCCGCCATTCATCCTCTACACATCTCAGCTAGTCAGCTAATTAGGTTTTAGTTACAGAGTTTATTTCTTTTGTTCATTTATGTTGCATGTTCAGTATGTAGCACCTTGGTTCTGGGGAGGAACGTTGTCTCATTTCACTGTGTAAACTGTATATGGTTGAAATGACAATAAAAGCCTACTCGACTTGACGTAAACGCCCGTGTCAACTCCTACAGTACACTGTACGTTAAACTACAATGATTCCAGTTAGCTAGTTAGCTAAAGTCAGTGTTGGACAAAGTACATAAATATTTCACTTGAGTACAAGTAGAGATACAATAGATAAAATATTAGCTAACAAAAAGTAGATGTCATTCATTAACATAACAGTTCTATTTGATTAGTAGTACAAAAGTATGTTACTTCAAATTTACTCAAGTATTAAATAAACTGAGACTGTATTAGCACACAATAGCCTTTAAGTCACAGTAAGGCATGTAAGGCAGCTGTCACTCAAATCCGCCACACCCATAACTACAGTATGCATGATTTTATAGCTTAAAATACTTTTAACTGATGAGTTACATACAAATTCAATCCCTGTACAGTGCCGAATGGGAAGTCTAGTTATGGAGGCCAAAACTATTTTTTTTTTTTTTCCCCCCAATCTTGATTTGTTTTCTGTTAAAAGTTTTAACATGGGCTCTCCAAGGAATCACTCACTTTTGGAGCCTACCAAGTTTTCCTAGTGGTCATTCAAGGAACTGCATGTTTTGGCATTTTTCCAATCGGATTGGATTCGTTTTTCAGAATCGGAGGATGTCCCTCATTGGAAACCGATAAAGAAGTGGCAATATCGCCACCTGCAGGCTGTTATACCTAACCGACATGCAAGATCACTTGCCTTCCCACCCTGACACGCCCAATCATGACCCAGGTGTCTGTTTGCAGCCAGCTCCACTTCAGTAGTACCGAAGATATCTACGTATAACTTTATTTTGGTCAAATGTCAAATTTAGATCACATGATCCATTACAAATGAAGAGATATTGATTAATTGATTGATTGATTGAGTTGCCTACTTTGTATTAGCTTCCTGTAGGCTGTTTAAAGTTATCACTTTTCATATTTAAGCAGAGTATATTTTTGAAGGCAAGTACTTTTACTCACGGGGAAATTTAAACAGAGGATTTCTACTTTTACAGGAGTAATATTTTACACAGTGTATCTCTACGTGCTCTTAAGTACTGGATTTGTCTACTTCATCCACGACTCACCATCAAATCTAATGTACCCTGAAATAACTGACCAAACCTCAGGCACAATTTCACACGATTGTCACGACACAAAAAATGTAATCAAACCATCTGTGAGCGCAGAGCCGCACTCGATATAACTCCAGTTACAGTAATTATATACTACATGAATACACCGGAATTCTAATTCTGGTACAAAAGTAATTTTATTATGCCTATTAGAATTTACATTACCAGAAATTACTTTAGAAGACTTTGTGTCAGCGCATGCAAAGCAAATCACATTTCTGCAGCACTTGGGTTCTGTCCTTTGGCTCAACAGATCACATCTACAGATAAATATCTTCCACGAGCCAAAAAATGCATGCTGTGTTTGGTTCACTTCCTGTGTTTGGAATTTAATTAAGGATCAAACTGCTTTCTCACTTCAATCGAAAAAAACTCGAGAGACAGACTGGAACCGTAACCGAGTCCATCTCTGTGGGGTGATGAAAATGGTCTTAGACTGGTTGTGTTCTCACCTCCATAAACAAACTGCACCATGGAGGGAAATCCACCGGGGTTCAACTCAAATGCACTAAACTCTGCATACTGTATGTGAAAGCAGCCGCTGTGAGTTTAATACTGAGATTAATAAATCGCATTGTGAGCGGTGAATAAATGTACTTTCCTACAGACTATGCTGTATTTCACCCGTTTCAATAGAAGCACCCATAAAAAGGAAATGTGGAGAAAGGGGTGCGAGGGAAACAAGCAAAACATACATTATAATAAGTGCTATAGTCATATATATATATATATATATATATATATATATATATATATATATATATATATATATATATATATATATATTATTTCCTGAATCATATTTACAGGAACTGTTTAGGAAATCAGGGTTTAAAACATAAATTTTACAAATTAACTTCATTATAGTCTTTAAATTATGCAGTTACTTGATTTCTTTAATACCCATCATCAACGTATACATGAACTGGAAGGAAGGAAACACCACATGGCCCGATGTGAATGCATTAAGTGTACTTCAAAGCCACTGAATGTAACTCTGCCCTACATTAATGGAGCGCACTGATGGGAAAGTGTGTGCCATGAGCAGGGACCTAAACCCATCATCCCCACCACTTAAAAGGCCGAGATCAGACGCGGCAGGAGGAGTTAGGTCAGGCCTTTAATGCCTTTCCAAATGAATTTGGGACATGATGTCATTAAGCCTTCACATTCGGAGACCTTCATGGGCCAAGGAGTTCATTAATGAAACAAGTTAGAGGCTAATGGATAACTATGCACCATGTCTTAAGGGGGGGACAGTATCGGCAAGGAAAAGCTGTCTGATTAAATGCCTTTCACATTTCCTGAACTAAATATAGCCTGTAAAACCTGTGCCTCCTTTGGAAATTCAGCTGGCCTTTAAACAGCACATTAATTACAGAACACTTATGGCATAAAGAATAAGGCTCACTTCAGTCTAAAGTTAAGTTATAATACAGGCAGTTAAGACAATTTTCAGATATTTAATAGCAGACAGAAAAGAATCGCGGACAGCTAGGCCAATTATTTTTATCATCTGTGCCGTTAGAGATGACGCCTGCTCACTTTTCTTTTCTTTTTCAAATAAAGAAAGCATGTGGCTCCTTTGCATAGAGTAAGAAAAGTGATTCAGAGCAAATGCACCAAAATTAACCAAATGAAAATGAAGTGGGATGAATTAGTCAACAAACACTGCTTATCTTACTAATTAGCTTCAACCATCCTACATGCGGAAAGAGAAACTTCTGCAAAAATGCCGTTAGGTTCTATGTAACTTGTCAAAACATGAAATATGACAGGAAGATGGAATAAAAAGATGAACTCGCCAACGTACCCTGTTCACATGCTGGCTGTTAATGAAAGCCTTTTGCTTATTGCGGAGGAATCTTGCACGCGAAGCCAGAAATGTTTGCTGTGGTACGAACAAAGTCGCAGCACTAAACATTTTTAGCAAAAATGTAAACACTGCAACTGTTGCAAAATGACGTTAAATCACACAGTGGGTGCTAGATGAATACATTCCCATAGACACCACCCTGCGTTTTGCACATGCACACACGTTAGAACACAAATAAACGGATCAGACCTGCCGTTACGAACGATGTGCGCTCACTTTTAAATCCTTACAGAAATTAAACACACTTTTACAGCCCAAAGTTTTTTTTTACATTTTTTTATACATCTTATTCACTGTAAAATATTTTATTATATTTGTATTTTACATTCATTATTTGAATATTTTCTTTTCATACTCTATTTTTCTTTTTATTATTATATTCTTATTTCATATTCTTTATTTAAAATACTCTTAATTTTAAGGTCGTGGGCGGTTTGTTTCACTGCATATTATACTCTGAATGGCTGTGTATGTATGTGACAACTAAAATTTGCATTTGATTTGAGGAAACCATTTGCCTTCTTTGCATGCATCGAGGTAAGGAAATTAAAGCGACACTAAACGAGTGGGATAACTTGGGGACAGAATGCAACAAACAACGCTGTTCAATCAACTCCAACCATGCAGAAGGAACAAAGCCACTGCAATCTGAAAGAGAAAAACTACCTCAATTCACGGGAATGAATGAATAAATATATAAATAAATAAATAAATAAATATCGAACCTCCTGCACCTCCGCTGCACCTCCACATTGCAGAAACAATCAACTTTCCAACAAATGAAAGAATTAAAAAGCCTGAAAAACACTACCTTTCACCTCTCACCATCCGGAAAAATTGCAGAACTGATGAATGGGTTGTGCGACAGCGAACGATCAAGCTAATAGAAAACTAGAAAGGGCAGTGAGGAGAGAATACAAAAGCAACACGCCTTAGAACAATGCTGTTAAAGCTCAGTCATGCATGATTCAATAAAAGCTCAGAAAAGCAAATCGATGCTACAATTACGGATGAATATGAGTGATATTTATCTCCCCCGTTGCATGCGATGAGAACGGGCCGGCACACGCGTCGAGCCGGTACGCAGAAACTCACAGACTGTTTAAGTTCGGCACAGAAATTGGAGGTGGTTATGGATACCGATTAGTTTTCGGTTTTCGTTGGGTGAAATAATTCACTGGTTATGAATGAGGAGGAGATACGTTTCTAAGCAGAGTCACGGATTTTCCATTAGCGTGCACAGTGTGATACCGAGTGTGTCAATGCAATTAAATTTTATTTAGAACAATGGGCATGGTTGCAAAGCAGCTTTATGGGAATAAACAAACATTCTGGATATAACTTTAATAAAAAGTTTGTCCTGGTGGGGGGGGGACAGAGGGAACCTCCCTGATATGAACCTCCCTGATCCTTGAGAGGAACCGGATGCGAAACAAGGGAACCCATCCTGGTTAGGGTGATACCTGGATAATAGCCCATAAATCCCCTCCATAACTGTGAGCTCTGACGTGGAACTGTATAACAGGAAACGTGTTTCATACAATATTTGTCTAATTATCAAACTGTTCACTGACGGAGACTTTTGAAGTTAGATATTCAAGGTGGATTGCATTGATGCTAAGTGGAATAAGTGGAACCATCATCAGTTATCACATGAATCTGTAAGCAGAACAATGCGTTTTGTTTTAATTAATTAGCTAATTAATTAATCAAATTATTATTATTATTTTTTTTTTTTAGTTTCCAACAAGTCTCATTATTTCCTTGTTCTTAGTTCAGGGCTTCTAGCTAGCCCTTAATTTTTTATATGTTTGTCTTTTTTCAAGAATTCTCACAGTATTACTTGCTAAATATTTACACCCTCTGTGATAATTGTCTTCTGGAGCAATCACAGATTCGAACTCTCATTATTTATTTTTTTATGAACTTCACAAATTTAATTTTGCCATTCTTTTTTTTTTTTTCTTCAACAGAAATTTTAATCAACTTCTCCAAATGGATGGACAGAAATTTTTAGGACACGAGGATTTAAAGGGACATTTGAAAACATCTTTTTTTTTATTATTAATTCCTCACTACAGGTTCGCTGGAGGTCTGAAGTCTACCGCAGGGGACGAGACGGGGTGCCAAACCATCACAGGGCACGCAAGAACACACACACACGCACGCACACACACGCACGCACACGCACGCACACGCACGCACACACACGCACACACACGCACACACACGCACACACACGCACACACACGCACACACACGCACACACACGCACACGACAAGCAATTCGAAAATTCCAGTTAGTGTAATCTGCACGTCCTTGGACTGTGGGAGCAAACCGGAAAAGCATGCAGCACAGACCTGAGCCGGGATTCAAACCCCCGACTCTGGAACTTTGAGGCCACGGTGCTCACTGCTACACCAATGTAGCACCTACAAGTGATTAATTTACAAAATGTATTTATTTTGGAAGCCATTATGACTTTTCCTGTGATTTGTCCTCATTATTTTATTGGTTCATATATTTCTTTTCCTTAATAAAGAAACCCATTTGAAACAGGTTGTTCTCAAGACTTTGCCTCTATCCATTTTCCCTGTGATGGCAACAAGATTTCCATTTTCTAATGCTGAAAAGCAACCCTAGAATATGATACCACCTCTGATCTTGGACAAAGGAATGAGTTTTGCCTGGCTGCTGGGCTGCAATTGGTTTGCACTCACCATAATCCTTTGGCTTTAGACCAGACTGTTTTTTTTCTCCCCCCCCCCCCTCCATTTCCCCCCCCCCCCCAAAAGCTCTCAGATTCTGGCCACTTTCCCGTAGAGGCCAGTGCTGTGAAGAGCTGATGACATTGTTGAGCTCTATAACCTCTACAGTGTTGTAGCTGGAATCTTGTGCACTGACAATTGCACTTCTCACCCTGTCACTCAGTTTGGCCTGGTCTGGTAGAGGCATAATCACTGCGAGGTGAACACTATCTGGAGGCACTGCACATGAATGAAACAATGAAGCAAAGACATAAATACATTAACTAATGAGTAATTAAATAAGTATTAAAGTAGAGCTGTGGAATTATTCAAATAAAAATTTAAATCATAATGTGGACCTGTGCAATTAGTTAATTGTAAAAAGTCTACACTTTATTATAGGAGACATACGCATAGTCTGTAATGTATGTAGAGTTTGTCAATAATTAAGAGATTTATTCATATAAATAAATATTTATAGCAAACATCATCATAATGAGATCATTTGCCCCATTACGTTGTGTTAGCCAAGATAAATACGTCTGAATACAAAATAATGCATACATATTACAAATAACAAATACATGTTGCATTTTATATATATTGGATTTTATTGTTTTTAAAAAGGATATATTTTATACATTATATTGTAATTATGTGTCAAAATAATTGCAAAATGATGTTTAATGTTTTTTTTTTTTTTTAATCCAGTCGTGCCGCCCCAGTAATAATTGAGCACAATCACGACACGACAGATAAAAATAAACCAATGACAATACAGTAGCAGAGACGAGACACAGAACACAAGGCGTACGGTACATGACGATGGAACGCCGCATGGAGGGACAAATAAAGCGGCGCATAAACAGAGAGAGAAATTAATGACAACCCTGACATTGCCATTCTGTCCTCTGAGCTCTGCTTGGAACTAGAATAATGATTACTGGCTCGCACTTAATAAATAACACAGTGAGTTTACACGCTGCTGCGCCGCCTCTGACCTCACATTACAACCTGACAGACTCGTCCCCTTAATATTGAATTATGACGACTAATGCATGGCAGTGGTGCTGAGAAGAGCTGAGCGTTTAATGAACAAAAACACACAAAGTTGACCCGACTGGCAGAAACCAGAACATTCTGCAGCACCTGAGAAGAATGATTATATTTTGAGTCCTTCCATTTGTGTGTGTGTGTGTGTGTAGTGTGTGTTTGGGTTGTCCCCATTTTGGAGGCAGCAATGCCACAAACTCCACAGGTTTGTTAAAGATTTTATGATCTAACTTTATAAACTAATCTGATCTAATTTTTTATAAACTAATGTCATTAGAATGTCATCTGAACACATGATTGAATTTAATAAATTAGACATAAGGAAAATTGGATCTTTCGAAATATTCAGAATTATTATATATAATTATTATATCTAGGTCCCAATTTAATTATTAGTATATTTGTGAAATTAAACTTATTAATGAGCTTATTCGAAAGGTCTAGTTTCAAAAGTTCTATTGTATATTTGAACATTTTTGTTTAACATATACACTGGCCAGGGGAAAAAAAAAACTACTGCTCGTCTCCTCGATTTGGCGCTAGCTTTGTTTATGAGGATATTTTGTGCAATAGCGGACTTACGTACAGTAAACTAGTGACTGTGTTAATGCTGCTTACTGGACATACATACATGCGCAATCACACACACACATTATGTTAACAAACGGAGGTGCATGAATGTTCCACGAAGCTCACTGCTGCTACATACTATACTTCGAAGACGCACAGACCGCGCAGACAGCGATGGCGGTTTTGGATGAGACGCGGAGGACTTCGAAAAAGGCTACGTGTGGACATGACCTACTGTAAAGTAAGTTTAATCTTTATGCTCGCTAGCAAACTGAAGCCTTTTTTTCGGATGAGTTTCACTAACAAGTGGTTTTCTTGTGGACACACAGCTGTGTAGTCCTCACAATGCTCAATGTTCATTATTACACATTTTTTTTTTCCCTTCACAAACCATAGTTCATGTTTTAGAGAGTTCTTACAGTAACCCAATTTCCAGTCATTTCGATTCTCCCTAATTATTTTTGTTCCATGATGCAGGTCAGTAATTTCATGCTTCTGAAACAGCAACCTCTTCTTTTTGGCCAGGCAGTGTAGCAAAATGTCTGATTGTCTCCAATTTAAATGCACATTTTTTTTTTTTTTTAAATAAATAAAGAATCCAGATTTTCAGCATGTTCTCTGGATTTTGACACTTTATTTATATATTTATTGATTTATTTATTGCTTTCCTCATGCAGTGAACCCTGTTGTTAGTCACTTTTTACTGCATATATACACGATAAAATGGTTATGGAATACAATAGAAATCTGCCAAATCATCAATGCAGTCGTAGCTTATAGAGTACAAATGGCAGCGGAAAAGAAAAGCCAAAAGAGCAAAACACACTGACAAACCTGCGGTGCTGTAAGAGTAAACCGAGGTCATCTGAGTGAATGAAGCTCCTGTCAATCCACAAAACCTGTGAGTTTTACTGCTGAATATTCAGTTCAAATGAAACGTTATTTGAAAAGCACTTTTTTTTTTTTTTTTTTTACAATGGACGCCATCACAAAGCACCTGTACTGAGATCCAGGTATTAATATTTTATTTGAATTTGTCGCCGATGAACAAGCCAGAGGCAACAGTAGCAAAGCAAACAGTGACAAAAGAAAGAAACCTTGAGAGGAACCGGAATCAAAAGGGAAGCCGTCCTCATCTCCATGACACCAGACATCGTGAGTGGAGATATCAAACGCATTATAAATAATACAAATATATAACCATAAGAAAGAGATTAATGAAACAAACGATACGTAATAACCTGTGTGAGACAGATATTATTTTATTGGTTTTATTTTATTATTTTATATAGTAGTTGGAATTATGCTTTATGAGGTTAACTACACAGAACCGGACCGGCGTAAATAATCTACTGTAATTAAGCTAAAATATTTTTTTTTTCTATCTATTTATTTATCTATCACTAAATGCTGACTATCTAGCAGGAAAATAAATAAATAAATAAATAAATAAATATTTACAAATCAAGCCCCATGCATAAACTCTCCGCTCTATTTTTCTTTCTGTCTCTCTCTCTCGTGCTCTTCTGCTTAAATGAAATAAAAAGTTTTGATTTTAAAACCAGCGTTTATTTCAGCGCAGTGAGCGACGCGGCCATGCACGGCGCTGCGGACCTGCTGTGAAATCTAGTGCACAAATCTTCATTAGTAGTTGCTAAGAGCTAAAAGAAACTAGAAGAGGAAAAAGAGAAGAGCTGTGTTTGATCTGTTGCCTTTGAGTTCAACACGTGACAAACCTTCTAGAAGCACATTGCTTGCATTGAGGTTTACAGTTCGTGCAAAACTGTGAGCTTCATTTCAGCCACTCAAGCGTGCCTTAACCTGAGCTACTGGAACACAATTAGTGACTGAACAAAGCGAGGGGTTAGTTATTAATTTTAAGCCCGACATTGACTTTTAATTACCTGTCTGAACATCCGCACCGTCCGTGAGTGTTGGTAAGGACCGCGCCTTTATTGAGGCTAAACCTTCACAAGAACCAGCAGGAGGGAGGGAGAAAAAGATGAATGAACGAATGAACGAACAAGCACATAAACAAAAAGTAGCAGATGCAAAGGAAGAGCCAGCAAATACTAAATACCGAAACATGAATTGGACAGATGAGAGCTAAAGCCAGGGTATTGATTTAAACTTCAACAATGATAATAGCAGATAATAGCCCGGTGCTTTGTGTCTTTGTATCTCTGCTGAGATGTGCACGGAAAGTCTAGGTGAACAGCACTATAAGTCCTGGTGCAAGTGCTTAAAGTAACAAATTAGTGTAGTTCAACAGATTAATTTAAAAAAAAGAAATGCATGTAACAATGCAGACAAATGTACTGTGCCTTGTACTGTACAGTATATGATGAATATGTAAGGAATGAAAGCCTTCAGGACATGCTGATGGAGAATAATCAATGTTTGGGGAGATAATGTTAATTACTTTGATTATCCGTTCCCATCACGGCACATCCTGGTGCTTCTCTTACACAACACCAATTTTGCCTATCGTGTAATTTGCATTGTAATATTGAATATAATATCATATTTATCCACTTACTAGTTAATGGGGAAACATCCACAAAACACAGATGCTGCAAACAGTCGGTTTTCCTCACCAGCATTTTTGACATTCACCCCAACCCTTGACATGTAATTCTGTCAGATTGTTCAGCCTCAGTTAATGAGATTTTGTGATGCTACAATGGATATTAAAAGTCACACTTCTATTAAAATTGCAGGATTTTGTAATGGGGGGAAAAAAAAAAAGCAAAACAAAACAAGATTAATCGTTTTAGATCTCTACATTTAAATGTGATGTAGCAGCCAACAACATTCCAGGTGAAAAAACAACAAAAAGCAATTATTTTAAAAATCTTTTTGCACAAGTATTTACACCCTTTACCTAATATTTTGTTAAATCCACACCCGTTTTTTGGGCAGAGGCCTCCCAGCATAGCACATCCTGATTCAGGGATTGTACTCTACTCTTCCTTATAAGATGCTCCAAATATATAAAATTGTTGGAATCTCCAATGCAAGTCATTCGATGGGTTTAGATCTGGCGTGTGACGGACCGTCCCAAAACTTTAGCCTGCTTCTGAAATCATTCCCTTTTTTTTTTTTTTTTTTACCTGGATTTGTACAGGTGATTCACTCGAAAGAGGCCCTGAATATTCGGTAATAACTCTTGTTATGATGAAACAACCTGAACCGGACAAGTACGCTAGGAGTACATACCTTGACTGACTGAATGTGTAATCGATTGCATTACATGCGATGCTGGAAGTGATCTCCAAACACATTTTTCGGGGACACACATTACGATGCATTGCTCCATGTTCCTGATTGTATAGTATCGGCAAGGATATCGGGGTGAGGGTGGGGGAATAGCAGCAATTTCACGTTGGATGTGTTTCTTTCAAGTCTTCCGCTCGGGGGAATCCCAGCGTGTTCGAAGCTCCATATACTGAGGATCACCTTGTACGTTGTTTTGTTCAGATTGCTCCGTCCCAGTGAGAGTTATTACAGAGTGCTCGGGGCCTCTATCGAGTGAATCAGCCTGTACTTTAGGCTACTATTGTGCTAGAAGGTGATTCTGTTTCTTCGTCTTCGGCTGACTAACAGAGGCCTGCCGGTTTTTCCTGCCAAAATGGAGTGGTACAGGGAGCTAGGTACGATTTTTCTTTCATAACATGACTAGACAGAAATAAATAAATCCCTATAGGAAGTGCTTCAGAATCACTTCACTGATGAGAGGGATGTGATCATTATTTTCAAACATGCTTGAATGTGACTATTTAACAAAGCTATTTTAACAGCAGTGCATAGACTTTTTTTTTCCCCCTTTCATCTGCATAAACAAACAAACAAAAATAAAAAGATATCGTTTATGGCATTTAGCTTTTATTAGTTTTAATTGCATTTCATGAGGTTCAGCAGAACCAGTCTGCGTAAACACTAAAGACGCACAACCCTGCACCTCAGGCTATTTTTTTTTTTATCACTAACTAACGACCATCTACTAAGGCAAAAAAAAAAGTAAATTAGTTTTTAAAAAAAAAATTAAAAAAAAACAAAGACCAGTCAGTGCATAAGCATTCTGCTGCGATCATGTAAGTCATCTTTATAATTCTCTATTCCTCCGTCTTTGTCTTTCCCGTGCTCTCTGGTGTCTTTTCTTTCTTTCTGCTTCAACAAATACAGGCAATAAGAGCTGGGATTGTGGGAGTAGCTGTTTGTTATCGAGTTGAATGCACAATGTGTTTGTGTAAAGGAAGTATAGTGTCAGCATGCCGTGCAACTGAAGTAAAAAAAAAAAAAAAAGAAGAAGAAAATGCACCATGCCGTGACTGCTCGACTAAGCCATCTATTTGTTAAAGTAAATTATACTGATTGAGAAATCGTTAAAAAAATGAAAACAAAAAGAAGCTGCAATTAATTTCTCAGCACTTTCCAAAGCATGCACTAATGAGAGAGAGCGCCATGTCAGAGTGCAATAAACAACGGGCCGATTGGTTGGTTTGGGCTTCTGTACGGTTAGTGACCGGGTGATGATACGATGTACGGAAATGTTTTAAAGGGAAACGTCACAGCGCTGTCTGTCTGTATGGAAGGTTTGCGGATGGTTACGATAGTTATAATGATTACAATGGTTGTTTTATTGACTGAGCTCGTGCCTGAGGAAATGTGTATAATTAAATCCAAAAACCCATCTGTGAATTAAGAATAACCTTAAGGACAATAATTTAGCTGTTAATAAGCAACGAATTAAACATTTTATGATGTGCTGATATTGGAAAATAATCAACTTATATCAAATGACGAATCTTAAAAGGAAATTGTAATGTGATTCAGCGTGACGCAAAGTGAGGGACTGTTACCGCACCGGAGATGATTATGTTCCAATAACTGCATGTCCCCAAGTGTTTTATTAATCATAGACCACATTCATTTGAAGTCCATGACAAGTTAGTTCTGGTTATCACTCAGATTATAGCAACGATAAACACAAATTCCATCTCCAGTCTACCCTTTATAGTCCCCCCCCCCCCCACCCCCCACTATTTCTAGAGAAACAGACGACCCGCATAAACCCCTCTGTCCTAAACGCCTTCAGTTACAGTTTTACCTCCGACTATTACAAAGTTCCAACACTGGACGTTCCATACATGTTATTTTATATCAAGATCATTGATTTTATAAATGTGAAATTTGGTTTGTAGCAGAACCACTGTTAGAGATGCTGTTGCAGAAAAGTAATCAACATACTGTAAATATAAAGACAGATAGAAATAGGAAAAGAATGGAAAGAGAGGAATGAGTTGACAAAGAGAGAACGAAAGAAAGAACAAAAGAAAGAAAGAAGCAAGGAGTGAAGGAAGTGAGGAAGGAAAGAAGGGGGAAAGAAAACAAGTAAAAAAGAAAGGAAGAAAGGAAAGAAGAAAAATGTAAGAAAGAAAGAAAAGAACAAGGAAACAATGAATAAAGCAAGGAAGGAAGGAGGGAAGAAAAAAGGCGAGAAAGAAAACAAACAATGAACAAAGCAAAGAAGGAACTGAAGAAGGGAAGGAAGGAAGGAAGGAAGGAAGGGAGAAAAAGTTAAGAATGAAAAAGAATGAAAAAGAAAGAAAGAAAGAAAGAAAGAAAGAAAGAAAGAAAGAAAGAAAGAACAAGGAAACAATGAACAAATCAAGGAAGGAAGAAGGAAGAAAAAAGAAAACCCGGATAAAAGGAAGAAGCAATGGAAAAAGGAAAGGAAGGGAAAAAAGGAAGAAAGAAAGAAAGAACAAGGAAACAATGAATAAAGCAAGGAAGGAAGGAGGGAAGAAAAAAGGCAAGAAAGAAAACAAACAATGAACAAAGCAAAGAAGGGAAGGAAGGAAGGAAGGGAGAAAAAGTTAAGAATGAAAGACAGAAAGAACAAGGAAACAATGAACAAATCAAGGAAGGAAGAAGGAAGAAAAAAGAAAACCCGGATAAAAGGAAGAAGCAAAGGAAGAAGAAATGGAAAAAGGAAAGGAAGGGAAAAAAGGAAGAAAGAAAGTCAGAAAAAGGAAAAGTCACCCAGGATGTGAAAGGATGGCTGGTCCACCGATTCAACTTTATGCGCTGCTTGAATTTGCATATTGGAACATGAATGGCTCATGAGTTTCATGATGCAATACACCAAAAAAAAAAAGTTAATTCAAATAAATAAATTGCGCCAATGCTGCAGTTACAGTTTTTCTAAACGAAATGTTCTAAAAGCATTTTATCTTGTAATAAGAGCCTGTTAGGTTGAGCGTTATCTCATGCATTTTAATTGCATCCTGTTTGTGGATTAAAATAGAAGACTACATGACCTGCACTAAAAGCTCATCAGCTTCCCTTATACAGACCTCTTCAGTGAACGGTATAAAATGAACATCATTTGTGCGACTGTAAGTGCAAAGTTTATCTGCTCCACTCGTTCGAAAAACAATTTCTTCACGTTTATTACTCGTAAATACTGATTTTATTGTTAAAGATAAGTCTTGGGCGCCGTAATTGTTTGCAAAACAATGAATTTCGAGGGCAGTGTCGTCTCCCCACGCAGCACAATTAGCCTCCATAAAAGTGTAAATCAGGCCTGTTGGGTGCAAAATAATGAGGGTAATGAAGTCCCGTATACTTCCTGACCCCAAAACTCACTCATTAAACCTACAGTTTTTTTTTTTTTTTTTTTTTTAAGAACAGTGTATCAACAGGAGGCACAGAAATCCACTATTCGAAAAATCAGAAGACACACCTGGGAGCACTTGAGCAACTCGCTGTCAGAATCAACAGCTTACCACCAAGATGTGCTCTTTTAATACTGACAGGCATTAGAATGATTGTATCATTAAAGCTTCTTAAAAATAAGAATGACGCTCGGATACTGTCATTATGGGACGGCGGGCCGCGAGGAGCGGCAATCTGAAGCCTGTCGTGTGCGTCACACTGATTCCGTGACTCATGAAGCACCCTACGGGGCCTGTGTGAACAGCGATGCGTGACTCAGCCCTCTACAGAAAATCGAGAGGAAATGAAAAATAAAGGGGGTGGGAGGGGGCGGTGACAGAGGGCGCTAAAGGCTGCGGTTTAGGAGATAGTACAGGAAAAGTATAATCATAATGAAGCAGAGATGATGGCTGAAAGCATTTCTACCAAAAGTAGATGAAGATGAGGGGACAGAGATGTCAACTTTTACCAAGGAAAAGGTCAAAATGTGACGTAAACCTTTTCACATATACACGGTCACAAAAATATTTACATAAAAATAAAATATAGAATATAAAATATAATAGGAAAAGAAAGACAGAAAAAAGAAAAAAATTAAGTTACAATGTTGCCTTGCGCCTCCAGGATATGAGTTTGATTCCCGCCTTGAACTCTGCGTGCATGGAGTTTGCATGTTCTCCTCCTGCTTGGAGGTTTCCTCTGGGTATTCCGGTTTCCTCCCACAGTCCAAAGACATGCAGATTAGGCTACCCCACCTCAACCTACATCCCGAGTCTCCTGGGATAGTCACATAGGCCTCCCATCACCCTGAATACAGGATTAAGCGGTGTAGATGGACGATGAGTGACTGAGGAGAAAGGACATACTGTAAGTATGGGACTTAAAAGGAAATTGTAATGTGATTCAGCGTGACGCAAAGTGAGGGACTGTTACCACACCGGAGATGATTATGTTCCAATAACTGCATGTCCCCAAGTGTTTTATTAATCATAGACCACATTCATTTGAAGTCCATGACAAGTTAGTTCTGGTTATCACTCAGATTATAGCAACGATAAACACAAATTCCATCTCCAGTCTACCCTTTATAGTTTATTTTTCCCCCCCACTATTTCTAGAGAAACAGACGACCCGCATAAACCCCTCTGTCCTAAACGCCTTCAGTTAAAAGAAAAAAAAGTATGATCGAGCTACATATAGAAGAAAAAAAAGTATGATCGAGCTACATATAGAAGTAGGATATGGGAAGGGAGGAAGGAATGTAGGACATAAGGGAGGAAGAAGTAAAAAATAAATAAAGAAAGAAGGAAAGAAAGAAAGAGAGAAAGAAAGAAAGCATTTCCATGATGGAACACGACTGACTCGTGCATTTTATGATGCAATAACCTGAAAAGAAAAAAAAAAAAGACGTTTTTCTTCCCTGACTTTCTCCCTAATTTAGTCAAATCCGATTCCCGTCTGTCTCACTCTTAGGACACTTTCTCATCAAGGTGACAAATATCGAATATTAAGACTAATCACGTGCTCATCCTTCAAGTCAGGTGACGGTATGCAACGTTGGACAAGGGGGTAACTCGCTCGGATGAAAGCGCTATCCGCTTCCTTTACATGAGCTCACGGACGCCCACGATCTGATAGTATCTACAGTAAACGGGTATGCACGCTCTTAAGCACATTTTTTAAAAATGTACAGCGCCATCTGTTGATTTTTGGAATTAACTAAAATTTGAAGTACGCGGAATGAAGGTGTGAGATCGCGTTTATTAAGTAGATTTCAACTGCAGGCTCATTGGAGCGTATTAAAAAATGTACAGCGCCACCTGTTGAATTTTGAGGTGAACAAATTATTTTTTTCAAGGTATTTATTTTTTTTTAATGATAAGGATGTTTTCTATTTAAAATTCAAAGCAGCATATCTTCTCTTCCCATGGGCCGATTGCGATGAAACGAAGCCTGTATGTTACCTCAAGCTAGGCTGAATACACCCGTGAAAACCACATTAAAATTCGTTCTGGAGTTTTTGTGATGCGTGCACAAACAGACAGACAGACAAAAAAAAAGATCAAAAAACCATCTTGATTTGTCCTATTCCTCATCTTCCGTCCCCACACAATCTTTTCACAAATATTCAATGCACAGACACGCCCACTTTACAGTTTTATCATATGTATAGAATAGATTTCTGTCTATTCTGTTTATTCTGAGACAAGACAGCTCGCGAGGAGTGAGGCTGCTTTTTTTCCGAGCTCCGGCAGACTGACCAATTTTCCAGCTTAATCCAGATTGACGTTCTAACTTTTTGTCTTCTTACGAAGAGCGAACATATAACAGATAAGTATTTATAATATTTTCACTCGAAACTCCTGTTAATAGTTAACAGGATAATAGTTGTTTTAATAGTTTTGCCACGCACCCGCGTCTAGCCGGCTATCCCATTAGCATCGCTAGCCCGTTAGCCCGCCTATCACAAGTTGGCCTACGCGTTTTCCACACCGATTATCCCAGTTTTTTTGTCGGTTGTGTGTCTGCCTCTGAGTGCAGGTGAGGACACACTGGAGCTTCACTCGGCGGATTTGGAGATGGAGGCCTTGGAGAAGCAGATCCGCGACCTACAGGTGAAGCTGGCGCAGCTACGACAGCGGAAAGCCGCGCTGGAATCGTCACGGGCCGACGCTCACCTGTCCCAGGTAAATTCTCGGCATGACACACATCCTTCCACAACCTCTACTCCGCGTGTTTCTCTGTCCAGGTCCAACGCACCACGAACGCAGCCCGCCCAGGTTTCCTTCACCCCGGCGCCGGGATACCACGAAGCCTGGATACAGCAGCAGCGGAAGACGTGCGCTAGGCCCCGGGCGAGGACCTCTCCCCCTCCGCCCGTCTTCGAGATCCCGACCCGAAACCGCTTCGCTCCTCTTCGTGAGACGGTACACGACGCGCTGGTCATCGGAGACTCCATCGTCCGGCACGTCCGTGCTACCACGGCTAAAGGTAAGGTGCGCACTCGCTGTTTACCTGGTGCTCGTGTTCTTGATGTCGCTGCACAGGTGCCTGCGGCCCTGAGGGAGAACTTTGGAGCTGTGGTCCTTCATGCTGGCACGAACGACACCAGGCTGAGGCAGACGGAGATCCTGAAGAAGGACTTCAGGAGCCTGGTTGAGAAGGTCCGCAGCACATCACCCACGACAAGGATCATCGTACCCGGACCGCTTCCCACATTCCAGCGAGGAATCGAGAGGTTCAGTAGATTGTTTGCTTTTAATGAATGGTTACAATCTTGGTGTCAACAACAGAGATTACCCTTTGTTGATAATTGGAATGTTTTCTGGGAGCGTCCTAGGCTCTACCACACCGATGGACTGCACCCTAGCAGAGGTGGAGCAGCAGTCCTCTCAGACAACATCTCCAGGACACTACGAACCATCTGACTGGCGGTAAGTCGTGTCTTAGATTCCAAACATAATAGCCACATTGCAACTCACCATACTGATAGATGCGCACACATAGCTTGCCCTATAGAAACTGTGTCTGCTCCCCGAATAGTGAGAAAAAAGAATAAATTTGTTAAAATCCCTCGAAACAATCGAATAACTATAAAACCAGAAAAAGGCCAAATAAGTAATCAAAATATACTTCTAAAGTTTGGGCTTCTCAACATCAGATCCCTTGCGCCTAAAGCACTGATTGTTAATGAAATTCTCTCAGATTGCTGTCTTGACGCACTCTGCCTTACTGAAACCCGGCTCAGACCAAATGAATATATTGGTTTAAATGAGTCTACTCCGTCAGGATATTTCTATAAGCACGAACCCCGTCAAACTGGTCGTGGTGGTGGTTTCGCAACTATCTACAGTGATGTTCTCACCGTTACTCAGAAAACAAGGCCCAAGTTCAACTCGTTTGAAGTGCTTATCATTAATGTTGCACTTAGCGAAATACATAATAAACCCTTGCTACATTTTGTTTTGGCCACCGTGTACAGACCCCCAGGGCCATATGTTGATTTTCTTAAAGAGTTTGGACATCTGCTGTCAGACCTATTGGTTAACTCTGACAAAGTGCTGATAGTAGGAGACTTTAACATTCATGTAGACGATGCTAATGACGCTTCAGCACTCGCATTTGTAGATTTGCTAAATTCCTTTGGGGTTAAACAAAATATAAATAGACCAACTCACCGCTTTAATCATACGCTAGATTTAATTATATCCCATGGTATAGATGATATAGACATTCTACCTCAAAGGTGATACCTCATACGAAAATGAAGAAAAACTAAATTAGAAGTTTTTAGAATCGCGTATAAAGGTAGTATGTGCAGCTATAGACGGGCTCTAAAAGCGGCTCGGGCCGAGCATCTGAGCCAACTGCTAGCAAGAAACCAAAACAATCCCAGGTTCCTATTTAGTACAGTGGCTAGCCTAACAAACCCTAAGATGCCTGCAGGGAGTATCCCATCACAGCTTAGAAGTGAAGACTTCATGAACTTCTTCAATGAAAAGATTGATAGTATCAGGAAGAAAATAATGGAAATTCAACCTCTAACAACATCTCATGATCCAGTTCAGTCTAAAGCTTCACTAATAGATTTTCAATGCTTTACAGGTGTAGGGCAGGAAGAGCTGTATAAACTCATCACCTCGGCTAAATCAACAACATGCTTGCTGGATCCAATCCCAACTAGACTTTTAAAAGAAGTGATAAATATAACTGGAGCGCCCCTTCTAAACATTATCAACTCTTCATTATATCTAGGTCATGTCCCTAAACCTTTCAAGTTGGCAGTTATTAAGCCTCTTCTTAAAAAATCTAATTTAGACCCAAATGATATAATAAATTACAGACCAATTTCAAACCTTCCGTTTATATCAAAGATATTAGAAAAGATAGTATCAGTCCAAATATGCACATTCTTGCAGGAAAACGATATCCTCAAGGAATTTCAGTCAGGTTTCAGGCCCCATCATAGTACAGAAACTGCACTAGTTAAAATTGCAAATGACTTGTTTTTAGCTTCTGACCAAGGCTGCATCTCAATTCTTGTCTTACTTGATCTTAGTGCTGCATTCGACACTGTAGATCATGATATTCTCATAGATCGCTTACAAAATCACATTGGTATTCAGGGACAGGCTTTAAAATGGTTTAGATCCTACCTGTCTGATCGATTCCATTTTGTAGATCTGAATGGAGAACAGTCTGGTGTAATGCCAGTGAAATATGGGGTGCCACAAGGGTCAGTTTTAGGACCTCTGCTGTTCTCAATATACATGCTTCCCTTGGGTAACATCATTAGAAGACATGGGATTAGTTTCCATTGTTATGCTGATGATACTCAGTTATACATTTCCACAAAACCAGATGAAATACCCAAATTGTCTAGACTAACTGAGTGTATTCAAGATATAAAAGATTGGATGACCGATAATTTTCTTTTACTAAATTCAGATAAGACAGAGGTATTACTTATTGGCCCAAAAACCAGTACACACCAGCTCTCACAATTCAGCCTGCGTTTAGAAGGATGTACTGTTACCACCAGCTCGACAGTGAAAGACCTGGGTGTAATATTAGACAGTAACTTATCCTTTGAAAATCATATTTCCAACATCACAAAAACATCCTTTTTCCACCTTAGAAATATTGCCAAGCTTAGGAACATTTTATCTGTATCTGATGCAGAAAAGCTGGTTCATGCATTCATGACCTCCAGACTGGACTACTGTAATGCATTACTGGGAGGCTGTCCTGCATCCTCAATTAACAAGCTACAGTTAGTCCAAAATGCAGATCCAGAAAATATGATCACATAACCCCAATATCATCATCCCTGCACTGGCTACCTGTTCAGGTTAGAATTAATTACAAAATATCATTACTTACTTACAAGGCTCTAAACGGTCTAGCTCCCACATACCTAACCAGTCTTCTGATACGTTACAATCCACCACGCTCCTTAAGATCAGAAAACTCCGGACTACTGGTAGTTCCCAGAATATCAAAATCTGCAAAAGGAGGTAGGGCATTTTCATATTTAGCTCCAAAGCTTTGGAATAGCCTTCCTGACAGTGTTCGGGGCTCAGACACAGTTTCCCAATTTAAAAGTAGACTCAAGACGCATCTCTTTAATCTGGCATACACATAATTTATTTCTTTACCTCATACTCCAGTACATCTATCGTGAATGGCAACCACGCTAATTCTTTTCACCTGCTCTTTATTTTTCCACCCATCCCGAGGCATCTGGAGATTGTGCCAGCTTCAGTAGACAGAGGCCGACCCTGCGAGGTTCCTGAGGCATCCAGAGAAGGACCTGCTCCAGCTGGATTCTTCTTCATGTTGGTTTGGATCTACACATGCTGCTCCTGAGCTCCCAGTGATCCAGACCCCCATCTGCCCTCTGCACCTGCTGACTCATCCCTGAGCTGAACTGGACTTTGTGTTAATTTAAATAACTTCTGTTATATCGAACTTTCATCTGCATAACACACATGATGTTCTACAATTTCTGTTATCTGTTATCACCCAGATGAGGATGGGTTCCCTGTTGAGTCTGGTTCCTCTCAAGGTTTCTTCCTATTGCCATCTCAGGGAGTTTTTCCTTGCCACTGTCGATGTCACCCTTGGCTTACTCATCAGGGACAATCTCATTATCTAGACACATTTTTCTTACACATATATACATTTCCATAAGTCTTATTTTCATTTCTGTGAAGCTGCTTTGAGACAATGACCATTGTTAAAAGCGCTATAGAAATAAAATTGAATTGAATTGAATTGAATTGGAGTCTCCGGTGTCAATGGTGAATCATTTTCCACAACAGGAACTAGAAATTTGTCAGTAATTTTTACTAGTCAGTAATTAATACATAAAATTATAACTGTTCAGAAATTGCTGTTGTATGAAGGAACTAAAACACTTCACTTGCTTCTACTGGAAACTAATCAACTGGTAACTTGAACACAATTCTGCTCTGCCACACCAACCTATTGTTGATTATTTTCCCCATCACCGCATACAAGCATCAAGAGCTTTATTTTCCCCACAAAAAAAAAAATTGTTGATTAAAATCAAACGCCTTCCTCTTTACCGCCTACATTTGCTGACTGGTTCCACTTGTTAATCATTACTATCGATAATCTATAAAAAATCTATCTGGGGAGTTTTCCCACTTTACCCGAACCATCCGTATAAACGCCTCTCATATAAACACGGGATAATAATCATTCTTTTCTAACATCACTTATATTTCTCAGATGTCAATATTATTAATAGCAATAGGATGCTTGAGGCAGAATCAGGGAATCAGTTTTAATATACACATCAAGGTAAATACAAGGTAAAAAAAAAATAAAAAGATAAAAATAAAAACATACTTTATAATAAAAACGTCTTTCTTAAAGCAATGCTCCTTTATAAACACTGTACACAGAAAGCCGGAGTCATAGATCAGGGAAGGAGAGTTAGGCTCTGCAGGAAAATCCAATATAAGAGTGTGCCTCAGATAGCTTAGGAAAACAAATCAACAACTTCATACTCGTCCTCCAACACACGCACGCATGCATGCACACACACACACACCCAAAAAGAAAATGAATGCTATATCTTACACTGCTGTGGGGAGATGCTGGGATAAATAAGGATGCACAGAGTAGGTGTAATGATTTCTATTAATCAGGATTAAGAAAATATTGGCAGAGTGTGCAGTACACAGTATTATTTATTCACCAAGTAGGTTTGTGTGTGTGTGTGTGTGTGTGTGTGTGTTAGTTAGTGAGAGAGAGAGAGTACAGGAGCTTCTCTCTCTCTCCGAGAATAGTTTAAATAAATAAGTAATATTAAAATTCCCTGGATTCCTAAAGCGGCGCTTTGATTGGTCAGAGTCTATTCCAAACATTATTTTCTTTAACAGGAACTTGTTCCACTTTTTCTACAGATCCAATGAGTTTAATGCCAGACCCTCTTAAATAATCTTAGGATGCTTTCACACCTTAGTGTGTTTACTCTGGTCCGAATCATGTGATGAGTTTGTACACTTGTAGTCTTTTCCCGTTCGCTCGGTTTCTTTCACACGGAGAAAAATCCAAGTGTGTCAGTTCAAACCACATGAGAACGTCCTCACCGTGTATTGGACAGATGCCTTTGTAGCGGGAACAAAAAAGTAAATACAGGAAGAAGATCCGGTGTTATGGACTAATGCACGTTTCTGTGACATGAGAGAGAACATTTCATGATTGACGTTACACCCTGATGATTGTTTAACACTTTACACAAATCATACAGTTTGAGAATTAAGCGCAGGTACAGGATGCAGCATGTTGATGCGGTGGAATCGCCAAAGCCACGTGTCAAAACGGTACAGGGGTGGGCGTGCGCTACGTGATTGGATACGACTAAATTAGGGAGAAAAACTAAATAAATAAAAAGTAATCCTACCGAACTGTGACATCAGTCAAAGATATTTCCAGAAAACCCATCGCTTTATACCAGTTCTGCGTACTGTATAAACTAGTCAAGTCAAATCAATTTTATTTGTATAGCGCTTTTAACAATTGACATTGTCACAAAGCAGCTTTACACAATCAAAAGAAGTAAGTTTGTATGCAATGTCAATGTGTATGAATCAAAATGATGAGATAAACTAGAGTTCGATTAAAATGGCCTAAAGTCTGTAGGTGTGAATAAACCCTAAGAATAATACTAAACGACGACAAAAAAAAATTAACAAATAAATAAAATGGTTAACAAAGGAAAATGTAAACATTCAAATATTATTGAGAAGGTTTTCTTCATTCATTTATTTATTTATTTATTTATTTATACTTTTTAAGAAGAGATTCTTAATGTATACTTAGGGAAGGAGTCACCAGTGGCAGTGCTTTAATTAGGAAAAAGTCTTCCCTAACTTTTCCCCCACTTATATGTTCAACAATATTAAACTTTATTATAAATGGACTAAAATACATCATGTTATATAAGAATGCATTAATAATTGTACTTGTTGGCAAATAGCTGCGGTATAAATTGGAATAAAGCATCTGCTCATATGCTGTTATGTAAAAGTAATCACACCTCCCCATGATATTCGCCTGGAGCAGCACGCCTCTTAGATAATGACAAGAAACTACTGAGAAAAAGTGTCTCAAATGGAAAAAAAAAAACTGTAGCTGAAGAGAAAAAAAAAATATATATATATATATATTTTTAAATGATGCATAAAATAAAATCAAATAAATAAAATTAACTTATACTTAATCTTAAATCTACATGATCAAGGCCAGCAATACCAGCAGTTTTAACCACGCACACAACTTTGATTGCTACGTTCTTTAATACTTTTTAAATTCTTTAATACCGAATACTTTCCCTTCGTGCCTGTCTTGATCCTGTCTATTTCGCGTTTATCCTGGACAGGATCATTCTTCATCACCGCTCCACAGATCACTTTAGGGATAGGTTAAGGGACGGATCATGCATCATGCCCGCCCTAAGGCTACAAATATACCGTACCATGTGGAAAACTAGGGCACTTTCACAGCTAGTCAAAAGGAAGTGTACTGTACCTGTGTCGACTTTCGACTTGACCCGGGAGAGGTCGATGTGACGAGGGGGGCGGAGAGGAGCGCCGGGGTGACGGGGGATGGGTCTGCTACGCTCTGAGAATTTACTGATTTTAAACAGAGGAACAAAGATTCCTGCAGGGGGGCGAAAAAAGGGAGAGGAACAGAAGAGACGAGAGACTTTATAGCTGCAGTGTTTTATACCAAAACTAGACTTCCTGAATTTAAATGCTTAAGCTTATTTCATTCATGAAAAAAAAGAGGAAGGGGAAACAAAAATAAATAAATAAAGACAGAATGGAGTCTACTTTTGCTTCTGCTTCAAACCAGTGTTTTGTATTAACATAATTTAGGCTGAAAGATATTTTATCATTACTGAGCTACAGTATATTTAGCTGAAATGACCCATTTTCAGACAACAATGCTGATACATAAAATCTTAACTACAAAATAAATATAAGGGGGAAAAAAAGTAGACAGTGGAGAGGAAATCAAAAAATAATGACTCATGTCTACTGATACTTTTAAGGCAGTTCAAATAAATAAATAAATAATTAGATAAACAAACACTTTCTATGAAGGTCATCTCTATACTGATTTAAGAATACAGCCATAAACCATCATAATGAAGATTTTATAAATCTTTCTAAAAGCATTATACTTTATACTGTAGGCATGCTTATCCATCTACGCATCAAACCCTCCATCAGTCCTTTATACTTTAGAGTTTGTGATGTACACTACTATTCGAATGTTTGGACACTCCTTCTAATTCCACGGTCTTTCCATCCGTTTTTTTTTTTTCTGTATAACAATACTGAAGGTGTCCAGAATATGCAATACAGGTAGTCCCTGACTTATGAACGAGTTCCGCTCCTGGGAGCGCGTTCGTAAGTCGGATTTGTTCTTAAGTCCGACAAAGTGAGTCTTATACGCCTTTGACACAAGTACACAACGTAAAGCATACCGATTGACTTGACTAAATCTCTGTCCCCTTTCCCCACACTGCCATCATGTGGCCAAAAAACATAACCTTTAAATCTCTCCGTTTTGTTGAGGATTTTCCGAAATTACTTTTTAAGTTTTTGGTCTTGCTTTCCTTGGAAGGTCTTCATGAGAGACAGTTTCATCATGGAGCTTGATGGGTTTTATAAACACACTCGACACACAATACTGTTCATGTTAGAACCGTTCCAGAACAGCTGACCTTCAGGTCTCCATGTCACTTGCCATATGGGTTATTTCATAGTTTTGAAAAATGACAAACGAAGTAATATTGTTCTAGAATGTAAAAAAAAAAAAAAAACTTGTGTCCGAACTTTTGACTGGTACTAAAAAAAAAACTGTGTTAAAAAAAAAAAAAAAAACATTAGTTACAAAACGTTCCATTATGTTAAGAATGCATGATTAAGATAAATGTAAAGTCGAATCTACTTTCACTTTCAACAATCATAACAGGGCATCATGCGTTGTGGATGCTTTATTAAAAATTAAGTGAATGTGTTACTTGTAAAGAAATTAGATTTGCAGTTATACCGTGCTTCAAACGGCAGGTGAAGTAGTGAACACCAGCGACGGATCCGTCGTTCTTCCCCTCTGGTTGCTGAAGCTCCACGCCGGCCCAGAGACCCCCGGCAAACTCGGTGCTCCCACAGAAGCGCAGGGTTCCCACCTGAACGCATGCACAGCACACTCTTAAAAACAAGGGATTAAAGAGAGACATCCGCTCTTAATGTTCGGAAATGTCACAGAGGCCACTGGCGCTGTGTTCTTAGTGAAGTCCTTGAGCAGAATCGAGAGAACACTGCAGGGAATAGCGGGCGAAATTGTTTTCTAGCTGTGTGGGGTCCTAGAAAGATAATGCTCATTCAATAGACCTGTTTCATGCCAGCTTTATCATGCTCTGTCCTCCAGAGAGCAATGAAAAGTGATTATTCTTACACAGAGACACCCACACACCTACAGAGCGGGCATGCATTCAGGAAAAGTGCACAGCGGACCACGGGTTTTCGTAGGCCTACGTTTCGTAAACAGCTAAATTAAAGCCGATAGAAATGGCTTTAAAGGAGTAAAAATAGAGATCAGAGAGAACAGGCGGAGCAGAGGCGGCCCGATGATAATGGAGTTTTGATTAGCCAATCTATGGATTTCTGCTGCTCGCTGCACTTTAGTCCCTGTGTGCAATGGGATTTAATTAATGGCTAATTTTTCCACGCGGCTCTGAGAGTATGCAGTTGGAACTCCAGATTTAAAGCAAGGATACCCCTAAGAAATTTTACTATTTATTGTACTTAGTTTACTATAATCTAAGTATTACTGTGATACTTCAGGCATTACCATGGGAGTCACCATAGGACTAGACAGCATATTAAGATATTTAAGAATTAATTTGTCACATGTACCTTGTAGTGCAGTGAAATTTTGTCAAATTTGTCAACAGTGGCAGGACCCAGAGCCTTAACCATTTAGCAGTAGGTACTTTAGTGGGTACAGTAGTCCCATAGTAGTACCATGGAGTATACCACACGACCATGGTACTTAATGGGTATCACAATGGCTACCCAAGTTCAACAGGTCTCTAATATAATATTTTTGTACATACTGCACCATTTGAGATACGTTAGTACATACTACTGATATGGTGTAGTACAAGAAGTACCATAACATGTATATACACTGACCAGCCGCCGTCACAAGATGAAGAGAACAACACTGATCAACAACTACACACCGGCAAACTGGTGACAGGATCATGGCCACCTAAGGCTCACCCACGCCTGCAGCTACCAAAGGCTACTCCGATCCTACAGAAAAACCCAATGCAGCACAAATTCCCCAAAAAGTCAATGCTGGAGATGATAGAAAGTCACCAGAACATCCTGTGCACCACAGCCTGACTGTACAGGGCTCAACAGGCAGAGAGGACCCAGGGCCGATCCGTGTGTAAACGACAGAGTATGGAACGGAAACATCCTCAATCGCCGACTGAGAAAAAGTTCATCAACGCTTACAGTTTTCTGGGATTCTTGAGGGTCAGAAGTATTGGAACATTCAGTAAAAAGGTTCAACAATCAACAGCGCTCGTTACAGTTAGACGCTTATTGAAGAGCTGAAGCCTAAACTTAGCTTAAGCATAAAGGGCAGATATCCGAGGGCGTCGTGATCTCGCGTGATGATGCACGTCTGCACGCTTCTGTCCACACTGTCGACACTCGTTTCCGTTTACGCATCCCCGCTGTAGTCCTGATTTCGCTCCATCTGACTTTCACCTGTTTGGTTCCCTGAAAGCGGCCCTACGAGGACAAGAAGTGAGGACAGTGGTGCGTTTCATGGCTCGCAGCTCAGCTTAAATCATTCTTAATGCGGGAATGTCCGTGGTGATTCCCATCCTTAATATTTAATACTGAGAGTCTATACATCCATCCATCAAATATTTAGAGGCTACACATAAATTCAACTGTTTAACTAATACTGAGCAAACCAGCGCTTCTATAGAAACATCAATTAGTATCCAGCAGATAAACTCACTCACTTCTGGAACTGATCCAGTCAAGGTCAACGTTTCAGCACGGTAAAATGTCTGAAATATTTTCTTCTTCTTTAATAGCTTTCTTCCTGTCTGAAGTGTATTCTAAAGGTGTCCTCAGGCATACAAATTAGTAACAAGAAGGACCAGATTTGACGGCAGCAGAGTCATCCATATCTACTTGCTCTAATTATTATGTGTAATAAAAAATTTTGTTGAATAATTTGGACTGAAATATTAAGCACTACTACACAATTCATGCAGCATAATTGCGCATTAAAAGCTTAGCAGTTAGAAATGTAAAACACTGGGTTTTCAAGTGCAACCCACACCTTAAACAGATACTGGTGCAAGAAGTGGTTGTGAAGCTCTAAGGGGAGAGGTGGGAAGTTTTTTTTGGCAGCTGCAGTTTTATGCTGGAGCCAAAACCTGTACTGATTAAACACAGGCGTTGGATTCGTAAAGAAAAGTGGGCAGAAGTCGAGCAAAATAGAGAGAGAGAGAGAGAGAGAGAGAGAGAGAGAGAGAGAGAGAGAGAGAGAGAGAGAGCAGACTCAAAAGAGGTTTTGGTGGCTTACTAGGATAGAAATGGACAATATGATTGTGTATAATTCATACAACATTGGGCAATAAACCGTATGAAAAAGAATTACACGCTCCTTTTAGTTGCCTGTTATTTAAAACCAAATGATGAGACTTAAAAGTACCTTCTGTCCGGCAATGACGACCTTGTCTCCAACGTGGATGCCCATATTGGCGAGGTGTGCTCGGGCCCTCTCTGAGTAAAGGTCGAGGGATTGTCCGGGTACGAGGGGCCGAGGAGTGAGGGGTCGGGGTAGAGCGTCCCTCAGCAACGTCCTCAGCTCTTTGGCTTGAGCTGCAGCATCTGCCATCTCAAGGGGCATGTCCAGAGGCTCGGGCACCACATCCACGGGACACTGTCCCTTATCGTTCTGCTCAAACAGAACCATAAGCAGAAAACAGGAAAGTCCTGAAACCCTTTATTATTATTATGCTTTACCAAAGGGTAAAGTTCTTTATCCTAGAACAGATTTATTTCTATGTATAAAATTTTTTTAAACAAAAAACATTATCATAAAAATTTGGTGAGAAAGAAACGGTGAAGGAGGCGAATAAGACTCCGGAGATCAGAGGTTCATGATGGCGCAGGTTTGTAAACAACTATTAGATACTGCTTGAAAAAAAGTGCATAAAGGTTTGAATGAAAGAAGTTCTTGCCACCCTGGAATCATAGAAAATGTAGCTTTTACACCCTGCGCCACTGGAAACTAAAATGAAATAAAGTGTCAACATGCCAAAGCAGAGTGAGATAGAGAGAGCGAGAGAGAGAGAAACACAAAAAGGTCCTAGCGATCTCTTTGGGAACCAAGATACAGTAAGAAAGCAGCAAGGCATGCGGATATATACAGTACAGTATGTGTGTGTATAGTCATGTATAAAAGTCACTTTCTTTTTTTTTTTTTTTAAAGTCGAGTGGGCTTTTATTGTCATTCCAGCCATATACAGTTCAGTGCACAGTGAAACGAAACAACGCTCCTCCAGGACCAACCTGCTACTGTACATACATGCGACGACATAAATTAACAACGCATTTTTAAGTCGACCTAAAACTATCAATTTCTATACAAAAAAAGAACAATAGACAACAGTCAACAAAGTGCAGGTGGAAATGTGCAAACAAAGAGCTACATGATAACAACGTTACAGTACTGAAATAATCTTTTTAGTGATGAGGTACGAGTTGAGGTAGTTGGGGGAAACAGCAGTAAACAACTGACCTTGTGTCAAAAATATTGTGCGCAAACAGCAAAGTGAAATAAATATTGTGCAAATCGTGCAAAGAGCAGTTCAGGTAGGTAGCTATGAACAAATTTAGATGGTTGTAGGTCAGTGTGATTGGGCATGTGAGTGTGTATCAGTTCAGTCCGTAGTGGCTCTTAGTATTAGGCAAATACATCATTATCAAAAAAAAAAAAAAAAAAAAAAAAAAACGGTGTGAAATACTAAGTACACCTATGATTCAACATTATCAGCAATATGCACGACTGTATGACTTTATCCGTCTCTTACATTGTTTCGGTCAATTCACAGCATTTCAGTTGGATTGAGGTCGGGACTTTGAACCTTCATTCATTTATTTCTCAGCCATTCTGATGTAGATTTACTGGTGCGCTTAGGATCTGTTGCATGACCCAGTTTTGGCCGTCAGATAGATGCCTTGAGAATATTCTCGTATAAAGAGGAGTCCATGGTCGACTCCATGACTGCAAGGTGCCCAGGTCCTGTGGCTGCAAAAACAAGCCAAAATCATCTTAAAAGGTTTGAAATGAAACCAAGCGTTGTTGGTCATTTTAGCTGGTCCTCATTCTGCTTTTACTGAATCAGAAGTCTGATGGTTTGTTCAGAGGCAGTTTTGTGAACCTGAGTCGTGTTTCCATGTCCTTTTAGGACAGACGAGGCTTTCTCCTGCCAACCTGCCAAACAAACCCTACATGTTCAGTCTCCTTCTAATTGTACAGTCAGGTACTTTAATGTTTAACATGCTTAGCGTGGCCCGTAGAAAACATTCAACCTTGACATTGGGGTGAATGTACTGGGACGTCCGCTCCTGTGAAGACTGCCGACTGTCCAGAATGCTCTCCACTTGTGAATAATCTTTCTCACTGTTGAACGTTGAACTTCCGAATTGTTTAGAAATAGTTTTAGATGCATTTCCAGGGTGATGTGCAGCAACAACTGCTTCTCTAAGACCATCGCTTGTGTCTTTCCTTCTTGGCGTTGTGTTAACACACACCTGAAATGCTCCAAACCAGCAGACTGCCAAAAAGTCTGCTTTTATAGAGGTCTGCACACCTGCTGATAATCAATTAGCAGCACCTGGCTGTGACTTACCCTCTTAAATCCTCGCCCACATGCTTTTTATTCATTTTGGCTTCATTTATTGTTGAATAAATAATGGCACAAGAGAAGAAAAAGAAAAAAAAAAGAAAAAAAAACACAAGATCAGATGATTTATGTTTTTACACAAAAGCAGATACAATTAAAAGACGGGGTACTAACTTTCATACATGTACTTACAGTTATTATTTATTTAACCAACAAAATAGTCCTACTTTCTCCCACTTGACCCAGAAACTTGTGAATTCACACATGAAAGTTTGTGTGAAGCAGAAGTATTCACTAACAAAATCTTTTTTTTTTTTCAAATCCTGCATATTTTCCTCTTCAGCGAACTGGCTTTTCGATTTCATTTGGTCTGACTGCTGCTTTAGCTGAAAAAGCAGAGTTTTCATGTAGCGTCCGCATTGCTATAGCAAGACGTTCAATAAAAATAAAAAAAAATAAAAAATAAAAAAAAAGGTGCTACTGCTAAGCAGTTAACAGGCACCTCGGTGCTTCGTGTTTAGGCAAGTTGGGACTGGGTACGAGCCTGGCGTCCTGATCCACCTGGAGCTCTCTAATAAACTGCTCAGCCAGCGACGTCCCCTAGACCGCACAGAGGCCGAATTTAAACCCAAAGGATAAACCCATTAGTCTTATCTGACACATACACATATAAAGTGATCAAGTAAACAATTGGTGAAATTGAATTATAAAAAAGCAACAATAGAAAAAACAGCATTGTTTTTAATAGTGAAAACTATTAAACAGGACTAAAGGACTGGGACTAAACAGCTGCGTGTAACAACTCGTTAGTGAGGTTAATTAGGAAAAAAGGCTTTAGTTTGCTAGGAATGGAAAATGTCACATGTGATCTGTTATAATGAAATAAAATTTATTGAGCTGACCAGGTTTCCCATCTACTGATTTTTTTTTCTCAATCCTAAAAAAATTAAATTGTAAAAAAGTGTTTCTGGGAGAATGAGGAATCATTTTGACACGACATCAACCCCACTAACAATTACTGTATATTTACAGTGTTAGGCAGAAGCCCTTATATCCAGAGAGACCTACATTTTATCACATTATACATATGAGCAGTTGAGGGTTAAGAGCTGCTCAAGGCCTCAACAGTGGTAGTTTGGTGATGGTTCTGGTGGGGGGTTTGAACGTCAGACCTTCTAGCCAGCAAGTTCAATGCCTTAACCATTGAGCTCCCCCGTACCTCAATAAAGATGTTTGGAATGTGCTGGAGAAGACTGTACAGGGCTGCATTTCCCAAAAGCATCATAAAGCCTAAGAAGTTCGTACGTCAATGATCGTACGACTGATCTTAATATTACGATTAATATCTGTTTCCCAAAACCATCGTAACTTAAGTAGCACTTGAAAATCTTCGTAGAGCTACGAGTGCTCTGGAATAATCGTAAAGCCTTAAGTGCATTGTAAGGAGACAGCGTTATGAGGTCACCTGCAGGACAACCGGCAAATCTCTCAAAAAGTCATTTTTCATTTTATTTGGACGTATATTTTTATGCATTTCTATTTTCTACTCATTACACAATTCAATATAGAAATAATAATGAATAAAGAAATACAATAAAAATGACAATGAATGTTAGAATGAAAAAAAGTACAATGTTGTACACGGACATTTCGAATAGTAGTAAAATTTGTAGTACAAATGATGTATTTAAACAGAAAATATTTAACGTTCTTAAAAAAATGACACAAATAAAGAGGAACTCAAAAAATGTGTCAATAACTTGCTGGCGTGCGTGAAACCCATCCATGTATTGAACATGTCTTGGTTGATCATCATGAAGTCTCATCTCAACTTCAAATTCAATATAGCAATATCGTCCCAGATTTTTCTTTCCTTTATTTGCATGACTGCCCTTAAACCTGCTGAAAATTTGATGTTTTTGTAGCTCCACATCCTCTAAAATAATATTAATTTCCTCTTTTTGAAAAATGTCTTATCTTTGTTTTTTGGTTTCAGCCATTTTGCTAGTGTCTCCACGCCTAGGCATATGCTTATTAAAATGTTTCTCCTGTTAGTAAATTCACATCAGGTGAAGTTAATTAGGCTAAACTTTTCAAAAATAAATGTAAGAGCTTATTTATTTATTTATTTGCTTCTTTATTTATTTTGATGTGACATAAGCAATTGTTGATAAAGAAATTGATAAATAATTTTACTTAAATAATTAAGGTTTCATATAAATATCGAAATGATGCTGATGTAATTTCTGGCAATGACTGTTCGAATTTGTTTTATGCGAGACTGGAGCAAGACAGTGTTTTTACAGTACAACAATTCCAGTTAATTTATGCTTTTAAACTTGCTCAAGAAGAAATTACAGGACTTTTATGTTATTCGAGTTATGAATATACATTCACACAAATAGAAGAAGAAACGGGAATCATAAATTAGATGGATTGCTATAACCGCATGTGCAACAATGACGAGCCATTCTACAGCGTGACATTTCAGCACTTGACCAACGGATAGCGACTCTTAAGTAGCACTTAAAGCAGGGCTACGTGCAATTGTGTTAAGTGCATTTTTGGGAAACGCACGTGAAACAATGACGAACGTTCGCGAAATGACTCATAGAAAACGCTCTTAAGCGCTAAACGCAGCCCAGAGCGGTTTAACTCTTCTGCCATCAATACAAGATCTCAGCTAAACTTTTACGCGTCTCTGGATGGAAATAAACGCCATGATGAATGTGTGAATGCGTACTGTAGTCAAAGGTAAACGCAGTCCAAAGATTAGTGTGTGAATTAATTTAATTTTTTTTTTTTGCTTGGCAGTGTGAGTCATCTTCATTCTGAGAAAATACTTGCGTTGGCTGATAAAATACATTCAAATACTTAATAAAAAATAAAAAAATTAAAAAAAGAAATTAAGTTTAACATGCTTACGTCTCAGGACTGCTAAAATACTTTGTACATACACTTTAAAAATTATTTTAAAAGCTACTTTTGCACGGCTTGTAACTCATTTCCTAACGTGTCTCAACATTTCTCTTGAATCCAAAAAACTGTAACTTGAATTAAATTAAAAAAGCCTTTAATATGAGAACCTGGAGGGGGGAAGAAGAAAAAATATATGTTCCAAACACCAAGAATAAACTGTCAGAGAAGATCCCAGCTTACTTTCCCTTTATAACACACACACAAAAAAAAAAAAAAAAAAATACCTGCAGCATTTAATCAATTTATTCATGGGGGGAAAAAAAAAGGTAATGCATCCTTTTATGTTTTCAGTTTTGAAACACTGCAGATTTTGGCAAAAATAAAGGCCGTCCTTGTGAATGTGTTTTCTGTGATTTAATTAAACAAAAATAATTAAATCGGGGGGGAAAAAAATAAATAGAAATGTTTAATTCCTAAATGAAGTTTGCTGCTGTTCACAGAGGGAGGTTTCCCTTAGGCCAGGCAACGTTCTGCACTCCGGCTCGGCCCTGCGTCTGCGCGCTCTGCTTGCAATTCAGCGCGGCACTCAATCAAACCAGCTGCGCGAGCCGGTCGAATGCAGAGCCAGTCGCCTAAATATCCTGCACCCTCCACCCTCTCTCTCTTTCTCTCTGCTTCTTCCACGATGCAATGCGACAGGCACAGAACTGGCACCGAAAAGCCAACATGGCCAGCGGTGAAGTGTCGTGCTTGACATTAACTGAGTAACAAGATTAAGTGTTGCACGCAAAAAAAAAAGGGCCGGCGGCTGACAAAAGAAGAAAAAGACAAACATGGTTACGATTTAACACGACCAAACTCGTGCGGCGCTTAAATATAGCCGGACCTTTCTACAGCGAGGACGCTTTTCTATTATACAGATGAGGCTGGAGAGACTTTTTGACTTTTTCGTATATTTCGCGTGGACGTCACGTTCCATTATTAGACGTGCGCGGATGTACTGCTCGAGAGAATGAGGGTGATCTAGATTTAATATGGTAAGATATTCAAAAAGTCTGAGCCACAGGGTCGTGTTGCTCTACAGCACAGTGTAGCACATCTTCCTTTTTCGCTCCGAGGTGCAAAGTGTGTGGGAGCCAAGTGAACACAAACACACACGCACACGCGCGCGTACACACACACAAGCAAGCGATCATTTGTAGTCTTCGCTCAATAGGAGGGTTTTTAGAGGGCACTGACCACAGACACTAGATAACAACATGCAACAAATGATGGAAACTACAGATGATTAAAAGATGCAACAACAAAAAAATAAGTTTCGGCTCAAATATAGATATTGATGTAGATATAGAAATAATGGTTTGAAAACATGAACATGGAATATAATGAACACTGAATATTGAGTAAATGTTTAATGTAATCTTTTTCAAGCCAACAATCACATCCGGTTATGAGTAAAAATAAACAGAATTTCAATTTATTACAAGAATAGTGTCGCTTTCACTCTCGCTCTCGAGCACACTCATGAATTGTTTCATTATTCCCACTGGAAGCATCGCCGTTTTCATCGACAGTGAGCTGATGTTAGGGTCAGACCTGAGTTGGACGCCGAGTTAGCTACGGGAAATCATTACTGATATTTGAACCGGCTCTTAAAAAGTTTCAGATGAAACCAAGAGTCGTTGGTTATTATGGCCGGTGCTCAGTCTGATTTTACGGTTAGTATTTGTACCTTTACTATCACTGTCGCTGTAACCGTTGGGCCGGCTAAAATGGCAGCGATCGAGACGTATTAAAGCTAAGCGGACTAAAAGTGGCAAAAATATCTAAAGCAGCATCTTCCTACCAAACATGCAACCTCATAAAGCATGTTACAGTGTTTAAACCGCATCTTTAATACTGAGTCATTAAAAAATGCTGCGTATGTAAAAGGTAGAAATGTCCAGCCTGAGAAGTCCTTTTGAGGTCAATGTACAAAACAATTATTAAACACGTTTTTATAATTATAATAATTAAATAAATATAGAAACAAACTAAATGCTGTGTTTTGTCAAATAAATCAATACAATTTACCCAAAATAAAATGTAAATAAAAAGAAAAGCATGATAACGTGGACGACCTCGTAATGACGACCTGGATGATGTCATGACGACCTGGATGACGTCATGACGACAACACACACACGCACGCTGTAATTAGGGCCCCAGCACTCAGTTTTTCTAAGGATTTTTTTTTCCACCCTTTGACTGTTCGGGGGACTTAACATCCTCAAAAACTTGGTTGGAATCTGCTGCCATCAGGATGCCTGAGAGTCTCGTAGCCTGGAGCCCCCAGGGGGGCACCAGATTTTGCTGCATAGCCCATACACACTCACATAGGCAGACGAAACTCGGTACACGAAACTCGGTACACATCGAGCCGAACAACTTTCGCACTGCATGTCCTGGGCTCAACTCAGGAGGGCGGTTATTTTGGGTCGTTCGCAAAAACACACCCGATGGATTTTGATATACTCCTCCTAGGGAAGTTATACGATCGCCACCAAACCGGGCCGAAGAGATCTAAAGACACTGAGGATGCAAAATTGCGGAGGGATTTTTGATATCTCAAACGGGCCAGCCGTGATAATGTCTTAAACTGACACCGAAAAATGATTAATAACTTTGTGTGGCATTATACTGAGTGACATTATATTCAGTAACACCTTCTGTGACATCACGTTCAGTGACATCACATTGAGGAACATCATAGAGTGAGGCTTATTTTCCAGCATCTGCAGCCTATTGTACACACAAACATCACAAATGTTAACACACACACACACACACACACACACACACACACACACACACACACTCCTTTTTCATGACACACACACACTAACACACTCAACAAATATTTAGGGCCCAAACTGACATTAGCCCTGTATAGTGTGTGACATGTGCAGGTTGTGCGTTGCAACTGAGTGACGATGGCTTTTTCGAGGTCTTAACACACTCAAATAACAGGTTGTGTGGTGCGCCCAGGGTCGCGATGGCACAGGGTGCTTGGGCCCGTCATCGTTGCTTGCAAGTATATTTGTATTTTGGCTTTCAGTAAAAGAAGAAGAGATGCTGGATGATATTTAATTCCTATTGGGTGTTTTCTTGTCAATCAGAACCAGCCAATCAGAAATGGCCTTATTCCCGCCTCTCATCAAGTGCGTTGCCAGGCTGTGCGACTCGCCAAAAGTTTTGATGGAAGGAGAAAGAGGTTGAGTCAAGCGGAAAAACTATTTGTGTAAACGCAAAAGAGGCATTAACATGACGCCATGTGAATCATATCACCAAGTGTAATAATGTTACTTCATTGGAAAATGTTGGATTCTATAGTATTGTGAGCTCATTCTGCAACACCCCCCCCCCCCCCACACACACACACACACACACACACCCCAACACACAGAAAAACTTTTGCCAGTCGTTTAACAACAGTAATTATCACAAAGAAACCTATATCCAAAAATATAGACATAAAATAAAACATTATATATTAAAATATATTATATATATATTATATAAATATATTATATATAAAACATTATATATATATATATAGACTGTAAAAAATAATATATATATATATATATATATATATATATTATTTTAATATTATATTAAATACGTATTGTAAATTATATACAGTATTTTGCCCTGATCAGCCAGTTGGGGGCGACGGTGACGAGGCAAAAACAATCCCTTGACATTATTAGTAATATTAGTATTGTCTTACTTTTTTTGTTGCTATTAGTCACAATTAACCTTATTGGTAATGACAGTAATACTATTATTGTCATTACTGATATTTCTGCTATTATTTCTGATATTTTTAGTCCACTTGTTTACTTTAAGTGTAGTATGTATTAATATGTCTGCTGGTATGTACTGTTTTAGCTATTGTTATTGATAAATCTATGACATAGATATTATTGCTATTTAAGTTGTTATAATTGCTAATTGTTACTACTACTAGTGGTATAATTGATATTTCCGCTGTTATTACTTTGATTATTAACAGCATTAATATTGATTTGCTATTATTATTATTATTATTATTATTATTATACCTGCTTTAAATTAGGCACAAAATGACGTTCATCTTCCTGGTACTGTTGATATTATTTATATGTTTCTTTTTCATTCCTCTTATTATTACTATGTTAATAGAAGTCACTCTGGATAAGAGCGTCTGTCAAATGTCATATTCCTATCATTATTTATTGTATTTCTGATCCCTCTACACAGTCATGCCAATAAAGCTGCCTGAATATAACTCGACTAGTTATCTTATTTAAAGTCAGACTGGCATTACAGTAATGGAAGCTCATGTTGGAGCTCTAGATTAGAAACTAGAAACTAATTGAATCTGAGAAATGATCACATTCCTGTAGATACACTCCGGGGTTTGATATTAAACAATTACTGATGTTCAGTGATTTCTCTGCTGCTGATATGGCTATGAAGTGTGAGTGTTCATAACTGTTGAATGAATCATTGTTTCATACGGATGCTCGAACCACACAGCTACAGTATCACACCAGGCTCTGTGCTGGAGGCTTAACGCGGGTCTCAGACTTCAGACGCACTAAACGTTACCACACTGCCCTCAAGTGGTGCACTTCGGCAGTGACGGTCCTCCGACGTGTCAGTGAGCGAACGCTTGAGCTTCAAAACGTTACAGGAGAGAGCAGGACGAATTTGTTTCTAATTTTCCTCAGCCAAATCTTATTCGATATTCTCGTCGAATGCGATTTTCTTCGCGCGCCTCGCTGACAGGCAGCCGCGCAAAGAGATCCTGTTCATTTCAAATCATCCTGACGGTGAAAACAAAAACAGCAATTAAAAGCCCAGGGCCAGGCGATCTTCATGAATAACAGTACTTTTATCCCTTCATTGTTTTGTGTAGTTTTCTTCCCCGATATTATTCCTCCTCCGCCGTTAGATTAAACGCGCTGTTCGGCGCCGTCCCGCTCTCCAGGACGCGTGGGCTCTGATTCGGAGCCGACTCTATGCTGTGCTGTAGAACACGCTGGGAACCACACACGGCGTATCGTATCAGAGAGCGACACGAATGATTTCATGAATAATGTATTATACAGCAGGAAAGATTGAAACTCTCTGACTAAAAGGCTTTTCCATCAGCGCTGCCTTATAAGCCAAATAAAGATTTTAATACGCTTTTTAAAGTTCCAAAGTCAAAATGCGAAATAGAATAGACTCGATTCACTAAATAAATGAATCAGATAATTAACATTAATTATAGCGTCGCATTCATCTCAGGGCTGACATGTAATTGTTATATTCATGAGACAAATAACACCACAGAAATGCTTTTCTCTAATACTTTATAGATTATATTAGTAGTAGTACTAGTAGTATTAGTAGAAATAATCATTTTAATTATAATTTTAAACTGACGGATAGCAGCTGGTGTGATGTCAACATTTTGCAATTGAACTTTCAAATTATTACATTTGAAAGATTTACAGCCTCCTATTTTATCATTTTTTAATAAATTAAATATTTTTAATCTAAAAATAAAAATATATGTGATATATATATATATATGATTTGCATACATTAAATAAAAACACATATTTTTTTAGACGTAAAAAAAACAAAATATATTTTGATATAATTATGAATTCAATGGAAGCAGCACACAAATGCTGATTTAGGATATTGCGTGTATTGGAATACACTTTTATCAAAAAAAAATTATGTAAAAATAATTTAATATTGTGAAATCTGCATTTAAAAAAATGGTTGTGTCTAGAACTCGCTCTTTCAAATGATATCTTTACACTTCATACACTGGAGGACCCGAAACCAGTCTCAGAAAATTTCCTGTCTGCATGTGTCTGTTTGTCTGCATGTCTGTATGTCTGTCCAGCCAGATTATCTCACAGCATCATGCAAAACTGTCTGGATAGAATTCAATGAAACTTAGATCTCTGCCTGAAGTTTAAACTGCACCATCAGTGAAATCTAAACGTTGAGTAAAAGTGATGAACAGTTATGTGCTGGATTTAGTAATCTACTTTAAAATAAGTTACTAATGCGCTACTGTCTCAATGTAAACAAACACCTGCACCGATAGATATTAATTAGAAAAGATAAAGTGAATATTTTGACTGGGATTAGTTCATATTTTCACTTTGGCTGAAATAACAGCGCTGAAGTGGTATAAGTGAATTTTAACACGCCGGAGTCGTTTTAAGACAAAACTTCATCTTTATCCATTTCTCATCTGTGATTCTCTCTCCGATTACCGAACAGGGAGTGTATTTGTCTAACCGCCAAAGAAGTACAACTTAGTGTAAACAAGGCGTCAGATACTTTTCTCTAATATTATGGAAAGTAGTAGTAGTGCTAATAGTAGTAGTAAAATAATTGAAATAATAATTTTAATATAATTTTAAACTGACTGACTGAGCTGGTGTGATGTCAATATTTTGCTATTGAACTTTCAAATTATTAAATGTTAATCTCTTCATTTTTGAGGTGGGGGGGGGGGTGCAAAATTATTTAAAGATTTACAGCCTCCTATTTAATATTATTTTATAAATACATTGCATATTTTTCTACGCTAAAAAGAAAAATGTATGTATGATTTTTATGCACCATATATATATATATATATTTAATTATATTTACAAAAAAAAAACTAAAATATTATGCTTTCTTTGTAGTAATAAGAAAGACAAACAGACATGCATGTGGGCTGAAGTTAATTTAGTGGAAAATATTCAGCTACTTAACTAAAAATGCAGGTTTGTAAGTAAAAATAAATAAAATGACATTTTTTGCGGTCCTTATTATTATTATTACTATCATCATCATAGGGGGTGTGTAAGTCAAATCAGGACCACAGTAAAACATTTGAATGGTGCGAGTGTTTCAAAGTAGGCTGCGTGTCCATGAATGACGACGATCTGTGGCTCGGGGCGCGCTGCAGTGGTGAACGTTCATGAACATTAAGCGAGCGGAGCGCCTTAGCCATGAAAATCAACAGATAACTTGCCAACAACATGTGAAAGTGATGCATCTGTCTGCATGAACTGCACGCACAATCCTTCACCAACACCGCTTGCACATTACAGGAACTCTGCTAGGGGTTACAGCCACATCCCTCTGGCCGTTCTCCAAGCATGACGGCATTCGGCCGACGCCCTTATCCGGAGCGACTTACATTTTTATCTCATTATACATCCGAGCCTTGCCTTAAGGCAAAATCCCAGTTTGACATGAACACCCCTCATACACTTCATAGTATTGAGCTTTTCATCTTACATGGATAAAACTTGATTGTGTGCGCTCAGACACGTGCTGAAACTCAGCAACGGGAAACACAAAGTTTTTTTTGTTTTGTTTTTTTAATGCAAGCTTTACACTTTCTGCTGCTGAACTTCTACTTTAACATGCTGTTGGATGAATTAAATCAGGTTCTGTTCATAATCTGACTAATAATTCATTTTGTCCTAGAGGTATATAAACTTTTGGAATGAATAAATAAAGCAATCTGAAATAATAATAATACAACTATGATATTTTATAGAACAGTTAAGATTACCATTTTTTAAAAGTTCTGAGATACTAAATAAAACAACAAAATCCCAAACAGTACAGTGCACTTGATGCCTGCTGAAATCTTCTATGCTATAAGCCGTACTTCAGGGAACGCGGAGAGTCGACTCGCTGACCGTTTTGTCTAGCAGTGGCAAGAGATTTTAACAGGAATGGACATGAAATTAATTGCACGTCTAGTTTTATTGTTAAGGAAACACTGAAGTACGGACATGTAAGAAAGAGCTGATTTACTCTCAGAACTTTGGAATGAATGTCATGTTTTGACAACCACTACTACATCAATTATTTATTGTATAAACTGGGCTAAGTTCCTACAGCTTCCAAAGCACTTCGCTTGCAATATTTAGCACCTTTATAAACGATTTGCTGTGACTGGTGGTCCTGATGCAGCCCGAAACAAAGCAGAGTTTCTGTCATCACAGCAGATTCTGGGTATTATTCGCCTTCCACCACAGCAACTTATAGATTATTACAGTGTTTTATTATTATTATTTTTTATTTTTTTTGCATTCAATATAGTGTTATTTCCACTTGCGTTATGACTTACATTACAGCAGCTATGATGTGAATCGTTATGCACCAGAATTTTTTTTCTTTCTATTTTTAAGACAAAAAAAATGTTTACGCTCGTCATTTTACCAACAAAGTTTCATCCTAAAGACTTCCCAGTAAAGAAGTGGGGGGAAAAAAATTATCCGATATCTTTTAATATACAATACAAACCAAACGTTTGGACACACCTTCTCATTCAAAGAGGTTGAATTTGTATTATGGCAAGAAAAAAGCAGCTAAGTGAAGAAAAACGAGCGGCCGTCGTTACTTTAAGAAATGAAGGTCAGTCCGTCGGAAAAATTGGGAAAACTTTGAAAGTGTCCCCGAGTGCAGTCACAAAAAGCATCAAGCGCTACAAAGTGTTACAAAGAGAACATGGATACTCCATGCAGTACACACACACACACACACACACACACACACACACAGTACAGTACATGGTGGCACGGTGGTGTAGCGATTAGGATTGTTGCCCTCCAGGTTTCGAAATGTATATGTTATAATATTCAGCTAGCATTTTGGTTAATTTGTAATATTTGTTCATTATTTTCTCAAAGGTGAAAATAAACAGATTATTTTCCAATTAGATTTGGCACAGTATCAAAATGCCTCCTTTCCATAATGATACTAAACATGAATGTTGATTCTTTTCAATATGTTCTGATACCTTCCTTTTGAGCCAGACGAACTAGATATCCATGGTTAAAAAAAAAAAAAAGGGATGAGAAACGTTCCGGTGATAAATGTGTTATAGCAGCGGCGCGTTCGATTCTAGACTCCATCCATCTATTCTGCCTACTCCAGAATGATTAGATACATCATAATCTAAAATTCATGTCATGTTGTCAGGTTATTTTCAAAACGGAGCTGTGTCTTTGGGAGGAGGAACGGAGTGTAATATAATGTGAAGCATAAAATGAGCCGAGTTTTATTTATATACGTTTGCAAAAATAGCAATTAAAAAAAAGGAAGACTTTTTAAAAATTTATTTATAGCAGATTGCTGCAGTTTCTAACAACACTCCTGGGTTTTAAGTGGCACAATACATTTTCCATGTGTAATGTCTTATTTAAATCATCAATAATCATTAATATAATACATGTTACAACAAGTAAAGTTATTTCTTTAAGAAACAGAAGGGAGGATCTTAAATGCGCGGTGCATGTCTAAAACATCACACAGCACACGCACAGAGGTACCGAGGTGTTTAGGCGCTGGTCTGTTATTGTTTTGTTTTTTTTAACGTTATATCCGAAATATCTCCATATTTCACTCTGGGTCACGTCATTACTGCAGCCTGTTCCTGGAATCTAGGCTTTAAATAAAACGGAAAATAGCACTGTGCTCTCTACTGTTGCTCACGACCCTTTACGAGCTTCCAGAGTCAAAATTTGTCCGTTTCCTTTCGCCACGTCACTGTTATCAGCGCTATACTTAGAGACTTTAAAAAAATATATATATCTATATATATCTAGTATAAATGTGCAACATTATTTCCAGTTACATACTTTTTTAATCACACTGGTCGAAATATATTAGACAGCACAGATAGCAGAGCGACAGGTAGATGTCAAGATAACAAACAAAAACAACAAAATGTTAATGAAATGTAACAATGTTTCAATTTACTTAATCGTTAAATCTTACCTAATGAGACGGGTGCAAATAATCATCTTAAGAATAATCATCGCCTTAAGAAGTTTCACCTTAAGAACTGAAATTTGGAGAAGCATTTTCATCATTACAGCTAACGAACCCACCGGCTAACTTGCGCGTACGTCCGGGAACCGTTTAAAACTTCTTTGCACCAGTGGAGAGCAAAGCCATTCCCCTTGTATGGCAAGTGCATTAATAACTGCATTAATAACCGTAACTTAGATCAAACTTGATCACAAACAAGAATTTGTCAGTGTTGTGTGCTATAAATCGTATATATATTTATAATATAAATTGTAAACCACTTGTAATGATTCTGAGTGGTAAGGTGTACTATACTGTACATTATGCAGCTCCAAGCATGACATGACTATTAAAACCTCTGCTGATTGATTATGACCGTCAATCACAAAGAAGATTAGAAAACGCCGCGATTTTCATAAGGGTAAACAATATCCATAATTACCATTCAGAAAGTGTGGAAGCTGCTGTTTGAGCGGTTCAGGACTTCTGGCTGTAATGCTTTGTGAGTGTAAAATGAGTCTAGGAAAAGAAATGAGCATGGCTAATTTAACTTCATGCCCCTGGGAGCCGGCTGGAAGAGGGAAATAAAGGCCACTCATGCGTGTGTGCGGGGGTGTGTGTGTGTGTGTGTGTGTGTGTGTGTGTGTGTGCAAATGAAGCTACATCCTAAAAGTACCTTTCATGCAATCAGTTCTAAAAAAAAAAAAAAAAAAAAAAAAACACTTGTATACTAAATATAAAGCAAAATAAATGAAAAGTAGAGCTTTAAATAGAAATGCCGTCACATTATCCCGTACATTATCATATGCGTAGAGTCTGGGATACACTGCTACACAGGCAGAACCACATTACTCAGGCACAATTACACTCAGACATGAAATATGTTAAGTTCTCTGGATCCAGTACATGCTGTTAAACATGGTGTACATTTAATCTGAACATGGTGTACAATAAATCCTGCAGAAGTAAATCCACTAATTGTTCTCTTCTTATACGTTACATTACTCATCTCTTTAAAGTGGTGAGCTGCCAGATCATATTTGGCACACAACAAATCACATGACCAAGAAACCTCACTTGGCCAAGATAAAATGAGATTAAACTCTAATTTAATTAATATAAAATGCTAACCCAGATAACAGGTCGTACTTTAGATTAAATTCCTAAGAGAATAGAACATACGAGGGGGAGTCAGAAATTATCCGCACTCCGGTTGCCTGCATTTCTCGTCGCTTTCTGTTCAAGGCTCCAGTCTCCCCAGTCAATAATGTGTGTGTGTGTGTGTACGTGTTACATGTACGGTTCACTTGTAACTGCGTTGTGAGCAAAAATGAACGCCTCACTTGTGATTTGCATGAAAGAAGAGTAGCGTACAGTGACTTTTTTTTTTTTGTGGTCCGAGTGTGTACCTGGTGCAAACCAAATTTGGAGCGAGTTTCTTAAAGAGAATCGTTACTGGTGATGAGACACGGATTCATCACTACGAGCCTGAGAGTAAACGGCAGAGTGTGGAACGGAAACATCCTCAATCACCGACCGAGAAAAAGTCGACCATCAGCTGGAAAATTCATCAACGCTTACACTTTTCTAGGATTCTCAAGGGCCAGAAGTATTGGAACATCACCAGGAAAAGGTTAAACAATTAACAGTGCTCGTTACAGTGAGGCGCTTATTGAAGAGCTGAAGAATAAAGTTCGGATTAAACACAGAGGACCGCTATCCGAGGGTGCCGTGATCCCGCGTGGCGATGCACGTCCGCACACTTCTGTCCACCCTGTCCACACTCTGCAAAAACATTGTTTTGATGGGTTAAAGCAAGTATCCTCCCTATAGTCCTGATTTTGCTCTATTTGACTTTCACCTGTTCGGTCCCCTGAACGCGGCGCTAGATTCACTTTTGATGAAGAAGTGAAGACAGCGGTGCGATATTCAGGGTTCTCCGTTAATGACGGAGTACGAAAGCTTGTTGACACATGGACAAAGTGTATTGAAAAGCAAGATGTCGAAAAATTATGTATTTGTCTTTTCTAAAAGTTACTAAAAAAAAAAAAAAAAAAAAAACAGAAAAAAAGCACTACACCTAGAGTGCGGATAATTTTTGACTCACCCTGGTATGCTTTAAACAACCTTTGCTGTGCATAGCGTTGGCAACTACTTTGGATGGAAAGTAGATAAAATGAGAGGGTTTAGCTAGATCTATGTATGTTTTTAGTATAATTATTTCTATATAAAGTATTTAATTCTATTTATTACTATGAATTTGTATTTTATTACGTTAGATTCGAGGATGTTTCTTTTGAATATTAGCCAAGAAATAATTTCATCACTGTGAACTATTTTAGGCCAATTACAATGTAGCACGCACACACACACACACACACACACACACACACACACACACACACACACACACACACACACACACACACACAGAGTGTATATTATACCTTCATGGCACGGTGTACGTCCATGCCCTGGCTGTGCTGCCAGTCATAATGAAACTCGCACAAATAAACTACGTGCATATTTGCAAAATAACGTTTTGGGGGTGTGAATGCCAGTTGAGAGTTTTTATGGGTGTGTAAATCTGTGTTTGTGTGGGCGGTTATGAGGCTGTGTGCTTGGTACATTTTCGTAACTAGTAGAGTGACTGATTTGGTAGAAAGCTAAAACCGTCATTAAATACCATGAATAAAAAGCAAAGAAGAGCTCCCTAAGTAAACGGGAATTTGTGATTTCATGCGTAGCACATTTATGTCTCTCAAAGTCTCCAACGTATTGACCAGAGCAGAAGCTGACAGGGGCATCCTTACAGTACTGCTGTCGAATGGGAGTGTAATGGTGACTCTTCTCTAGTTAACTGTCCAAAATGTTGCCAGCTTTGTCGTTAGGTGCTTTTATGAGAGAAAAAAATAAAAAGTCTCTAAAGGACTCTTAAAACCGCGAAATCTAGTGAAAAATGTCGAAAGCTGCCAACAATGTTTGTGCAAATATTATGAATGTGCCATTTTTTAAACATATTTACAGACGTGTTTTGGTTCTGTTTTATACCCCATACCCCAAGCTCATAGAGTGCCACTACAGATACCCGTCATGACATCACTATTAACTACCAAGAGACCAAAAAAAATTAGACCAATGCCAAAACGTACAGTTCCTCGATTGACCACTAGGAGCTGGCCCCAAAAGTGAGTCAATCTCCATAGAGCCCCATGTTAAAATGTACAACTTTATAACAGAATTAAATGTTTGCAGCCAGGTACAAAAAAAAAAAAAAAAAGTTTTTTTGTCTACATTTCCCGTTCATGACAACTGTATGGAGTGAATTATGTTATGGCATAAAATGATGCATATTTAGGTGCACGGCTGATTTGACTGAAGGTTGCATTGCATTTGTCCCAGAGATGCACGATATTACCAAAAGTATTTGCTTGACTGCCTTCACTTGCATCTGAATTTGGGAAACATCCAGTTCTTCCTCATCCAATTCAACTTGTCAGGAGGTTGGGCTCGGCTCCTAACATTTTGGGAAATTTCATGCTCCCAACTTTGTGGGAACAGTTTGGGGACGGCCCCTTCCTGTTCCAACATGACTGCGCACCAGTGCACAAAGCAAAGTCCATATAGACATGGATGAGCGAGTTTGGTATGGAAGAACTTTACTTGAGTCATGACCTCAACCCGATAGAACACCTTCGGGATGAATTAGGGCGGAGACTGCGAGCCACGCCTTCTCGTCCGACCTCACAAATGCGCTTCTGGAAGAACGGTCAAAAATTCCCATAAACACACTCCTCAACCTTGTGTAAAGTCTTCGCAGAAGAGCTGAAGCAGTTATACGTCATATTAAACTCTATGGATTAAGAATCGGATGTTAATCAAGTTCATATGCATGTGACGGCAGGTAATACTTGGTAATTTGGTGGAGCTATCTGCTACCCATCACATTAGCCGGAAACATTGAAGTTTAACTTGCCACAAGAAATGTAGGAGTTGACGTGGGGAAAAAGGTGTAAGGTAAGGATGGTGGAGTTTATTCAGGGTTCAAGGGTAGTTCAGTGGTTAAGCTGTTGGACTACTAATCAGAAGGTTGTAGATTTAAACCCCAGCACCACCAAGTTGTGCCGCTGTCGGGCCCCTTGAGCAAGGCCATTAACTCTCACCTGCTCTGATGTACAGTATAATGAGAGAATAATGTACAGTAAGTCGCTCTGGACAAGGGTGGCTTGCCAAGGGCCGTAAAATGTAAATGTATTCAAATGCAAAGCAAAGATTAAAATATAAATGAACCTTGGCTACTTTAGCATTTTATCTAAGCCCAAGCTAGCTTGTGGTAACTGAGATACAGTAAGTAGACGCGTCTCAACCAACGGCCGGGCTCCATTTGCCCAGGTATGGATTAACAAGGGTTTAGGTGGAAGTCAGCTCCTGTCAAGATGATGCTCAGAGCTCCCACAGCTGACCTTCAAAAGCACTCTGCAGGAAACGTATCGATGCCTCACAGCGGGTTTGTCCCGCTCTTACACAGCCTCTGTTAAGCACTCTTGATAACTCTGAGTTGTACTAAGCCCTATCAAGCGCTCAACCTTGATTTTAGCATTCTTACTGTATGATTGTTAGCTAAATGATAAGTCATTACATTCAGCTGAAGCCAAGTTTTAATATAAAAACCATGCAAACTTCAGTGTATGATTTCTGCGTCTCATCATGCATTGCCTTTACTCTCTTTTTATTTCCTTCTTGATTTGTAATTATAATTAAACATATTTACAGACTAATCACTCTCCATTCACCTTCACGCAAAGTGATGTCACATATTTCAAGAGAGAGATATTTCGTGACTCTTTTGCTCTATTTAACATGATTAAGTACTGTAGAAGTATATTAGACATAGTCAAGGTGAGACCATAATAAAACAGTCATCATCATTAATTTGATTGATATCCAGGTACAAAAAACTTCAACTAGCGCTTCTTATCACTCACGATTGCTGCTGTTTACTTTCATACGCATCTTCCTTTCTCATTCATAAACATGTACACAAAACCCCACTAAAGCATCCCTATAAATAATAAATGTTTTATTTTATTTTGCAGTAATGTGTACCTTGAATGCAGGATTAGCTCCGAGCTCCAACAGGCAGCGGACGGCAGAGGTGCAGAGGTTGGCGGCGGCGATGTGCAGGGCTGTGCCGAAGTCGAAATCGCTGCAGGTGGCGTCCACTTCTGAAATGACGTAAACACTGAAACGTTACCCTCGTTGACGATCTGTTTGTCAGGAAAATCTGGTCGCTCGGTGATAGTCGCTCACCTCCCGGCTGTGACGCCTGCGACACCACGCGGATGAGGTGAGGGACGTCGAAGTAGGCGGCGTAATGAAGGGCGCTCATGTTGGTCCAGCGGCTGCGCAGGGACGGGTCTGCTCCTAGAGATAAGAGTTTCCGGGCAAAGCTCGCTGCGCTCTCTGCGTCACCTGAAAGACATACGGAATGAGAGTCACGACCCTTTAAAATTCTCATGTTGAGTTCACTAGCAATGAAGATTACATAATAGCAACATA